>OX637392.1:712500-1934166 GCA_951799425.1 Ilex aquifolium
TCCAAAATCCATCCGAAATCTTTTGAACTTGCAGACCTTGGATCTGAGAGCTACCAATGTTCACGAGTTGCCAGTCGAAATGGGAAAGCTTGGAAAACTTCGACATCTCCTAGTGTATTCTTCTGACAAACTTGAAGGGGTTGTTTTTAAAGCTCCAGCAAATATAGGAAATTTGTCGTCTCTACAAAAGCTTGTTACGATCGAGGCAAACCAAACGAATGGGGAAAGTATAATGGGAGAAGTAGGGAAGCTTACCCAGCTAAGGAATTTACGAATCACAAATTTGAGAAGAGAAGACGGAATGACCCTATGCTCATCTCTTGAAAAACTGAGCAACCTTCGCTCATTGAATGTTGCCTTAGTAGAAGAGACTGAGATCATTGATGTGAAATCTTTATCTTCTGGTCCCCAATTTCTGCAAAAGCTATATTGGAGAGGTCGTTTAGCGGAGGTACCAAAATGGATAGCTTCTCTTTATGGCCTGACTAGAGTGTGGTTACATGGAAGCCAGTTAATGGATGACTCACTACTGCTATGCCTACAAGATTTGCCCCATCTTCTAGAACTTGGACTCATTGATGCTTATGAGGGAGAGGAATTGTGTTTCGAGGCTGGAGGGTTTCAAAGGCTGAAGAGGTTACACTTTGGTAGATCAAAGGCTCTGAGAAGGTTGACCGTCAAGGAAGGTGCCATGCCTCATCTTGTGGAGTTGTCTATCGAGGCATGTGACAAATTGGAGGAAGAACCATCTGGAATTGAACATCTAACCAACCTTCAATCACTAGTTATATCTGGTGGCGTTGATTCATGGGTGCAAAATCGAGGCAGGGAAGCTGGGGATTCCTGGAAAATCGCACACATTCCTCATGTCATGGTAAATGTTAGGTAATAGTTTGTGGTTGGATAGAATATGTTAGAGATTTATGTATTATAATTCTTATTTTTGCTGGATTTGTAACTTGATCTGTATTCTTGTGAAATTAATTGCTCGTCTGATAGGCTTTGTATATCAGTATTTAGACATTATGATCTACTCACTCCTAGTTAGTGATAAAATACACATTGCATACATCTCAAAAGTTCAATGCAGCAAACTGAAAGAAACCATACCAGCATTCAAAGCTAATACGTTGCTTACATAAGAATTTTAACCTAGCCTTGAAGTGATGCAGCATTTTGCTAGGAACAATTCAACGTGAATGTGCGAAATGGTTTAGAGGACGCATCCAAGCATGGTTGGCTCCTGACTGAGCCACAGCATGTAATTGAACGAACCTAACACTCATAGGACTGCAAATGAACTGAACCGTACTGTATTCGAACAAAGCATAGGATCACCGTAGGGGTGTTCAAATTTTCGATTGGCCGCAATTTCCTACTCTATCCGACGCTACCCTACCCTACTGAACGGCTAGCCGCAAGAATCGTGCAAGAATACGGAAGAGTTTTTGGTCTTCCGATTAAATCGAGTAGGAATGTGAAATAGCCATCAATTTCCGCATTCCTACCCTACCTTACCCTCATTAATTAATTAATTTATATATATATATATATATATATATATATATATATATATATATATAAACTAAAAAAAACCCTAATCGTCTACTGAGTCCTCTTCGAGCGCCTCACATGGTCACACCTCACTCCACTCCTCCTCCTTCATCGTTCAGTCCCATTCCCAGGTACTCTCTCTCTCTCTCTCTCTCTCTCTCTTTGCGCGATCTGGTGTGGTCTGATCGCAGGCCTTCATTTGTGTGATCTGGTCATTCGAGGTTTAGACAGATCTGTGCTCTCTCTTTGCGCGATCTGGTCATTCACGGTCTGATCGCAGGCCTTCATTTGCGCGATCTGGTCATTCACGGTCTGGTTGCACACTCTTTGCTTCCTCACGGTCTGGTAGATGTGTCGTTTTTGGAGCACTATCAGACAAAGCCATTTGTAGCTGTGTCATTTTTGGAGAAATTCGTTCAGTGGAATTGGTTAAACAAATGATGTGAGACAAGCAAAAAACTCATCATGGGCTTGGCTTGAAGAGTCAGAACATACATGCCGGTGATTTTTATAGAGTTATGGCCTTAGAACATACATATTGTAATTTTTAAGAGTCAGAACATACAAATTTTTAAGAGTTATGAACATTCACATGGCCGATTGACTGTATGTGTTATGAACATAATTTTTAAGAGTTATGGCCTTAGAACATACATATTTTTAAGAGTCAGAACATACATACTGGCTTGACTGGGTTTGCAAGTTTAGTGGACTGTTTCTTGTGCTTTCAAGACATGTAATCGATTGACTGTATATGTATTGTAATTTCTTTTTCTAACCAAGACAGATGTGTAATTTCTTTTTCTAACCAAGGCAGATGTGTATTGTTTAAAAATATTTTGGGTTTCACCAGATGTTTATTTTTTGACAAGTTTATACTGTTTCTTATTTGGATGATGTGTGATGTTCATGTTTTCTTGTGTTTTATTATAAATGATCCAAAAATTAATAGCTACAAAAATGCTTACCCGACTTCTTACTCGACTAATCGGGTAGGAATACTATACCTGATTGGGTAGGGTAGGTCAAGAAAAAATTCTTCCGCAAAGTGTCGGGTAGGAAGACGAAAGACTATATTTCCTACCCGTAGGGTAGGGTGAACACCCCAAGGATCACGTAAAGTTTTAAACAACTTGTTGGAGCCTGATTGATCATTCTTTCCCCCAAATTTAGACTCGACTCATCATTTTTGGTGAGTAGAGCTCGACCTCGACCTCGACCAAAACTCTTATCGACAAATGTGATATATGTTTAATATTTGGTATTTTATTTTTCATGTGTTGATTATGGTGTTCCATCTTTTATAATATCTTTACTATTTATCATCTCTTTCAAGTTGAGACACTAGTTTAACGAAATATAGTTTTTTTTTTAATTTTGGCCAATCTTAACTTTGCACCTGAATGTCACATTTACAAATGTGATCTATATTTTCTGTGTAGAATTTCATTCTCTATGCATTTATTATGGTGTTACATCCTCTATAACATGACGATCCTCGATATTTGTCACCATTCTTAGTATTATTCACCTTTTTGAGGTTTAGACACTAATTTACCCAATTTGAGTTTTTTAACTTTGATCAACCTTAACTTCATACTCGAGGGTCACATTCGCAAATGTAATAAATGTTTTCATATAATTCTCCATGCATTAATTAAGGTGTTTCATCCTCTAAAACATGACGTTCGTGCCATGATATCGCATTCGCAAATGTGATCTATGTTTTCCATTCTAAATTTCATTCTCCACACACTGATTACGGTGTTTCATTTTCTACAACATGATAATCCTCACTATTTGTCACCATCCTTAGTAATAGTCACCTCCTTTAGGTTTGGACATTAGTTTAATCAAATTTCATCGACCTTAACTTTGTATTCGAATGTCGCATTCACAAATATGATATATATTTTCCATGTAAAATTTTATTTTTCACCTACTGATTGTGGTGTTCCATCCTTTGAAACACAATGATCCTTAGTGTTATTTACCTCTTTTAGGTTGGGTCACTAGTTAAACCAAATAGAGTTTTGTAAGTTTGACCTATCATAACTTTTTACCCGGATATCACATTCACAAATATGTCAATTTTTTTAAGCAAAATTTCATTCTTCACATACTGATTTTAGTATTCCATCATTTGGAACCCGAAACTCCTTAGTTTTAGTCACATCTTTCAGTTGATACACTAATTTAATTCAATAGAGTTTTCTAACTTTTACCTATCTTAATTTCATACTCGGATGTCGCAATGACAAATGTGATATGTTTTTCATTTGAAATTTTATTCTTCATGCATTGATTATGGTGTTTCATCATTTGTAATATGGTAATTCTTAGTATTTGTCACCTCTTTCAGGTTAGGATACTAATTGAACCAAATAGTACTTTCTAATTTTGACCAACTGTGAAACCCGACTATGCATTGTGTTGCGTTTAATTATTAATAATGGTTAAAGTAAATTACTTTTAATAGTTTTGAGGTGATAAGTATGATTATTTAAAACTTTTAGTGAGTCAAGTTTGGTATATGTCGGGATTGAGACAGTTTAATCCTTATACATGAAGTTTAAATTTTGGCAAAATGATTGAAATTGAATTAAAGTTATTATTATTGTGATTAAAATTTAATTATTGAAACTATTAAAAAAAGATTAGTTAAGGAAGTAAATTATTATTAATAAATAGTTTAAAGGATAAAAGTGTAATTAGGGTGTTAATGGGTAGGTAGGTAGGTAGGAAGGGAGAAGGAAAGGAGAAAAAAAAAAGTAAAAAAAAAAAAGTTGAAGGGGCGGTGGTTTATTAAGAAGAAAAAGACAAAAGAAAATAAAAAAATGGATAACATGACCACCAAATAGTGAATAGGGTGCCTACTACCGAGCGGGTAGTCCAGTAAGATACCAGCCGTACATGAGATTGGAAATTTGAATTTTGGAGTGTACATTGGGGGTTTGGTGGTTGACCGTTATGTTAACCTAACTAGATTCATTTTCAAGAGAGTAACGGGGGTGATCATCGACCTCATGATTCTACCAGTAAAAACTTATAGAGATGGTCTCTAAACGCTCTCAATTATCCTTTTTTTTTATACAATGCAAAAAAAAAAAAGTGAAGAGGGTGCCTGGTGTTAAAGTGTAGGATGAATAGCAATTGGAGAAAAGAAAAACAGAGAGGAAGGTGGCGGAAGAAGAAGGAAGGAAGAAAAAGGAGAAAATGCAGTGAGTCGATTGCTATTAAAATTGAGTCGGTGGGAATGTTTGGACCCACTTTTTTTATCAGGTTTTTTATGCTGTGTTGCCCGAACAGCATAAAGTAGCTCTCCTGTTGGCCCGGCTTTTTCATCAGTTTTTATAACAGTTTTTGATCTAAAAACGTCATTTTAGAAGACTTTTTTGAAGCTGTTTTTACCCTCATATGATCTGTTGCACTTGTATATATGATCCAAGGGACTTTGGTGGCATCTAGGTGCTTTACTTCAGAAACTGAAAAACAAGAAGAAATACCTGTCATGGTGGTGGATTTAGAATTGATGTTAGTAGTCCTTGAGGTGGACTTAACTTGATTAGGAGAAGGATGTGAAGTCTTAGATTGAAGCAAGGCATGATATGTTGATACTGTTCTTTACTGATAGTAGCATGAGATCCTTCATTGCTCTGTTCTGGATTTGCTGGACTAACTTGATTTGTTGATGAACCAAATGACTTGATCTTGTTGTGCAGCTTGTGTTCTGGTGATAACCATGAAGTTTGTAGCATGTCCAGCAACATTGTAATGAGAACATAAATGTCTTTCAATTTCTGGATTAATCTTGAAGCACCTATCCAGTGAGTGACCTGGAATTTTGCAGTGGGTGTAATAAGGCTTTTCTCTCTCTTTTGATACCCAAATTTTCTACTATTCTCTCTATTGGCAACAAAGTTAGTTCTAACTGCTGATGAAATAAAATCATTTATATTGAGGCCTGTGGAAACCTATTTTCGTTTTTCCTCTTGCTGAACCAGAGCATACACTTCACTCAAAATGGGTATTGATTTGATTAGGATGATTTAAGCCTTGATATTTGTAAACGAATCATTCAAACCCATAAGGAATTTCATAATCCAGTCTCGTTGTTGGTTTTCAAGAACAATTTCCATAGCTCCAAACGTACAAAATGGTATGGATTCAAAATTTAGGGTTCATCAAGCAATCCTTTCCGTTTAGAGAAATACAGACTTACAAAATCTTTTCCTTGAGAGAGGGCGTAAATCGATTGCTTAAGCTCAAAAATCCGTGGACCATTGTTGAGCAAAGCTTTGCTCAAGCTCAATCTAGAATTCATGTGCAATTTTCACATAAACTACAATGTTCTTGATCTCCAAGGACATTGCATTCTGGAGTCAAGCGACAACCATATCTTTACATTCAAGCCATGAATCCATTATAGGATCATTAGGATCCATTGATGAATACCAATTGCTTCTTGATTCGAAGTGATCTTCAAATTGTTCGAGCCCAAGAGTAGTAGTTTTCAGCAGTAATAAGATGATTGGTAAGGAGAGGGTCCCTGGTCCATCATTTTGGTTAAGAAAATAAGGATAATCAGAATCCCTTGTATTGGTGTTAATCGCAACAACATTGTGTTGGAAGCGGGAGAACCATTATGATTTTCTAGTGTTGTGAAAACCATTAGTGCTCTGATACCATATTGAGTTTTCTATATTACAGAATATGAAAGACATATAGGAATGAGAAGAAGAAGAAGACGAAAAAGATGAGGAATGATGCTTTATTGCCTTTCAACTTGCTACCTCGATTACATAATGGAGATGTATATATATATACAAGCTACAAGTGTGGTGCCCAAGAAATTGTATACCAAAGACTAACTATAAAAATGTTGTACACATAAAAGAAAAGTTTCTAACTAATTCCCAGCTCATCCATGTGATCTTATATTCCCTCAATGCTCATGCATATGGCCTTTTGAGGAGAAGCTTCTGCTGATTTGGATGACTGAATTGGTTGCCATGTTGAAGCTGTTGAAGTCTTTTTTTTTTCGGTAAGTAAGAAGCTGTTGAAGTCTTGTTGAGTATTTGTCCTGCTGGAATTACAATCTTTGATAGGAAGTTTATACGTCAGATGAAATATCAGCAATTAATAGGTGTCATGATGAGACACATCCTACAGGGACATGTCTGTTAACTCTTAACAAATATGTATTTTGGATGGTAAGGGACACCTCCAAAAATTGTGTCTCTTACACATTTCATAATTAAGTCGACCCACCATTGGTGCCCCGGTTTGGATCCATGACCCAAGCTCAAAATCTAATAATATCAATCTATTTATTTGATAGGTCTATATATTTATTACTTGAATTTGCTAAAACTTATTCCAAATCCACTAAATTTATGATGTAGAACCAATAGCAACAGAGTACTTGAAACGGCTGATTGTTGTTCCTCACAGCAAAAGAGCAAAAAGCAACAATAGAGGTAAAATGGGTCAAACTCAGTGGGACTAGTGGTGTTTGATCCCTAAAGTATGTATTTTTGTTTCAATTTAGTCTTCATTGTATCAATTTTGTCAATTTAGTCTCTAAATCATTCAATTCGTGTCACTTTGATACCTAATCAGACAATCTGTCAATTTTTTGATCGAAGCAACCACATGTCATTTTTTTAGACGGTATCACGTGCCCAACACGTCTCGAATTGAATACTTTAGGGATCAAATTGACAAAAATGATACAATTAGAACTAAACTGACAAAAAATCTATACTTTAAAGACCAAAAAGTGCTATAATTTATATTTGAGAGATTATTGTTGTATTTCTATTTCAAACAAATATCATGGATGAACAGAGAGACCCTTGGGATCAATTACTGACAACATTCCAGTGAAATATAGAAAATTTGGAAGACAATATGAAATCAGTTTCTACACTGGAATCTCAAGAAACATGAGCAATCAATTGAGATCACATTGAAAATTCCAACAACAAAATATCAGACAGTTTTTGTTTCTTAGAACTAGGATCAAGAATTTCATAACATGATGTTATGCAACCAGGTCCAACCCCAAGAGAAGGAGCCAATGCATCGGAGATGATTTGAATTCGGGAATATACAATGTCACCCAACCAAAAAAAAAAAATCACACCGAATCACCATTTATAACGACCTTAGGAATGGTTGCAATTTTCGGGTAGTGCTCACCTTTTTCACCTTGACACCACAACTTTTGAATCCATGATTCAGCATTGCCATTTATATGAAGCGACTCAAGTTTGGGTAGATGTTCGAATCCTGATGGCACCTCTGCCAAATTATCGCATGCCTTAATTGACAGCATCACAAGACAAGGCATGGAACCATTCTCCACTGTCACCCGTTTCAACGCCTTCAACGTACCAAACTGTAACCTCTTTAGCTTTTGAAACCCTTCGGCCTTGAAACACAATTTCTTTTCATCATAGGCATTAATGAGTCCAAGTTCTAGGAGATTGGGCAAATCTTGTAGGCACTGCAGTGAATCATCCATTAACCCGCTCCCTTGAAACCATACTCTGACCAAACTTAAAAGAGAAGGTACCCATTCTGTTACCTCAAGTAAACGTCCTTTCAAGTGTAGCTTTTTAAGAGACTGATGACTTGAGGATAAAGATCCCACATCAACGATATCCTCCTCTTTTATTGATACAACACTCAATGAGCGAAGGTTGCTCAACTTTTCAAGACACGAGCGCAAGGCCATTCCATCATCTTGTTTCGAATTTGTAATGCGCAAGGTCCTTAGTTGGGTAAGCTTCCCCACCTCTCCCATTATACTGTCGCCATTGCTTTTGTTTGCCTCGATTGTAACAAGCTTTTGTAAGGATGACAAATTTTCTATTTCCCCAGTGGCTTTAAAACCCACAGAAAGCTTGTTATAATAAACAAGGAGATGCCGAAGTTTCCAAAGCATTCCTATTTCGACAGGCAGCTCAGCTACCTTTGTTTGCCTCAAATCTATGGTCTCCAAGTTCTGAAGCTTTTTGATGGATTTGGGAATGTCTGTCACCCCTGTATCCCTCATGCTAAGATACCTTAGATGAAGTAGTTCACAAACTTCTTCTGGGAATGTCTCTAACGCAGTACCTGTTAAATCTAATACCTTGAACAACTTGGACCCACCACTTAAAAGCGGAGATATGAATGAACTGCGCACAGAAGATGAGTTCCCCAGCATGAGCAAAGAACGAAGTCGACAAAAACGCTTGTTTTCTGCTCCTTTTACTTTGAAGTTGTATATTGCTAAGCGTCGAACATTCTCTGGAATATCTGGTGTGCTAGCCAGATATACAATGTTCTGCTCTTTCGATTTGGAAAGTATAACTTGCCGCAGAACATCATTGATACGGCACGTTCTGGTTCTTTCCTCCAATGTTTTCTTCGCCACTTGGATTAAGTTTCTGTTGACAAGTTCATTGAAATAGATTTCAGCAACTTCTTCCAACGTTAGGTCGTCCATCTCTTGCACAAACTGTTCCCCAATCCACAGTCGAATCACTCTTGTTTTTTCAATCTCCCAACCCTCAGGAAAAATGCTGAAGTACAAGAAACAAATTTTGAGATGGGAAGGCAAATCGTAGTAACTGAGAGACAACCTTTTACTGATTTGCTCTCTTTTGTTACAAGCTTCCAGTTTGGCAATCAGGTTATTCCGAACCATTATAAACTCTTCTATGTTTTCTTGCTTCCGAGACAAAAAACCACTAGCTGCAATAATTGCAATCGGCAATCCGTCACATATGCTTAAGATTTTTGTTACGCATTGTTCTAAATGTTTTGGGCAACATTTGCTCTGGAATGTCCCCTCACAGAAAAGCTCCGTAGACAGTTCAGGAGGCAAGGGCTTCATGTCATGCACATCATCGGATTTTGGGCTAGAGTAATGGGCTACATCATTAAATTGAGTTGTGAGCAGTACACGATTGCCACCATTGTCAGGATTGCCACCCTTGTCACGATTGCCACCATTGTCAGGATTGCCACCCATGTCACGATTGCCATTAGGCAATGCACACTTTATAGTCTTCCATACATCTGTGCACCACACATTATCTAGCACAACCACATACCTTCGTTCTTGGAGGAATTGTTTGATGACTTTTCGCAGCTGGTTGACATTCATGGTCTCCATTCTTTGAGGCACTTCTTGCTTTATTTCATCGTAAAGTTTTTCAATCATGTCCTTCAGGACCTCTGGTTCGTCAAATGTTGGTAATAAACTGATCCAAGCACGGATTTGGAATTTTCTCTTCACTTGTTCATCCTGGAAAACTTCGTTTACCAGTGTGGTTTTGCCTGATCCACTCGCCCCCACAACCGAAAACACTTTGAGGTCAGAAATATCATCAAGAAGCCAAGTAATGAGGTTTTTTTTGGGCTCCTTGATGCCGACAGGCTCAGCTCCACCTCCTAGACCGTCAAGAGTTTCGTTGCTGCTGCCGGCTTTGCTGCTTTGGCCTTGATAAAGATCATATGTGGTTTTATGCATCTCACAGTATGTCTTATAAACACCATCGACTTTGGGCTTGATTTTTCGTATTTCAGAAGCAATTTGAAGGTGAGCATCTAGGTTCGCCACGGAGCAAGCAATCCTCAAAAGACAACCACGAATTCCAGGCCCGTAATGATGTGCCAACCGGAGCATGAATTCTTGGAGAACGTCGTCGGTATCGTATGCCACATTTCGCACTTCCTTGACCCAAACTTGTAGTGGTGTGTCAGTCTCTTCTTCTGCATCGGCAAATCTGAGGATGGCTCTTATTTGATCCAGTTCGGTTCTGATGTGTTTAACGTCTTCCTCAACACCACATAAAAGCGTTGTTGCCTCTTCGCGCAGGAAGGGCTCTAGTTGATTGAGCAACAAGGATACTGCAACCTCAGCCATTTGCTATAATTGGCTTCTCTTCTTCAGATGGGCTTTGGGAGCACTCTAAAACAGTTCAAGGTTTATCTGTGATCAAAACAAGATTTAGGGTGTGATTGTTAACTCAAATTCAGCACTTAAAATGAATGTATTTGACACTTATTAATTATCAAAAAAAATTAAACTCGTTTGATAACTAAAATTTTAACTCTCTTAATATGTTAAGTACTCCTTTAAAATAGGCCACAATATTAAGTAGGAGATCCTTATTTAATTCTGAAAACTGAATTAAGTGCTCCTTTATAATATGACAATTATACCCCGAAATTTTTTACAATCCTATTAAAACTCTAATTAGTGTTATCTCTAAAACTTTTAACCTATTTATCCTCCTTGTCAATCATCTTCTTCAAATAATAGGTGTTCTTCTTCTTCTTCTTTTTTTTTCTTCGCTCGTCTGCTACAAATAAACATATTGAAACACACACCCACATAATTCACTGCACACCCACACCAACACCGACACACAGACATGCACTATACACACACCCGCCCACCCACCCACCCAACCAAACTACTCACACACAAGCACAAATTGCACACACACTCACACATATATTATTAATGAGATTTAATTTATTCTATTTTTTTAATTCGATTATTTATTCATTTTTTTATTTATTGTTATCCGATTATTTATTAATTATTATTTTTTGATCAGATATTATTGTTCACTTATTGTGATTCGATTATTTATTTGTCGCTGTTTTTTTTTTTTTAATCAGATGTTATTATTCAGTTATTGTGTTATTCAATTTATTATTTATTTGATATATTGTCATTTTTTATTAAATAAAAAAATATTTTATAAATATTTTTAAATTAAAGAGTGGAAGGATAAAACTCAAAATTAATTTATTTTCAGACGTTAATTTTGCGTAGTTATCAAACAGTTTGGTTTAATTCAGTACTTAAATTTCAGTGGATACCAAATAGTCCACAAATTCAATATTCAGCTTTCAGCTTTTAACTTTCAGACTCCAACTTTCAATTTTATCAAATACCCTTTTAGTATCTCCACCTTTAGTTCATACACTAGTGACGTATTACAATTTGACATCCAGGAAGAAAATACATATAAAATAATAGGCCGAATAAAATCAAAATAATGAAAAAATAAAATAAAAGAAACGAATAATAGTAGAGAGAGAGAAAAATAAAAAACAAAAGAAACACTTCCATTCCTCAAATAAATGAGTAATTCTACTTGGGGGTTATTTGGCAACACCATTTAAGGTTTAAAACTGAATACTTTAAACACTTAATAAATTAAACCTCGTTTGATAACCTAAAACTCATACTACTTAATATTTTAAGCACTTCTTAAAAATAGGCTAAAATTTTAAGTAACAAGTCACGTACTTATCACTTAATGCTGAAAATGTTAGTTAGTAAGGATTTTATCAATATTTCATAACAGACAACTATACCCTCACCACCATTATGTCGCCGTCACCACCAATATTATTATGTCACCGCCACCACTACCATTGTACCATTGCTACCACCACCGCCACCACCACTATCACTGTCATTACCATCACCACCATTATAATGGTGATGATAGGAATAAGGCAGTTACGAAGAGATGGTTAAAGAGAAGGGTAAAATTAGAATAATAATAATTTTCAAACTTCAGCTCCTTATATTTGTCAAACAGTTTGATTAAATTCAATACTTAAATTTCAGTTGATATCAAACAGTTTACGAATTAAAAAATTCAGCATTCAATTTTCAGTGTTCAGCTTTCAGTTTTATCAAGCACTATCTTAATCAATCACGGTCATTCATTTAATTATAAGTCCTAATATTTATTGAGATCCACTAACTATTCAATGATTATAATTAGATCAAACTAACAAATCATGTCAATATTTTCAGTCAAATATTATTTCTCTAAACAATACATTCCTCTACTCTTTTTTTTTTCTGTATTCTCTTTTAATAAATTATCTACTATTTATTAATCAGAAACCCACTTATATAATATTCGAACTGAATGTGGTCCGATCCAAATTATGTGTATATCATACACATTTAGGAGGAAATTGAGTTATCATTCAGTGACATTAAGTTGAAATGAAGTGTTTGGTAAGCAAAAAAACAGGTTAGCTATTTGTCCCAGTTGTCCCACATCGGTTGCTTAGTGCTCTGGTGTTGGGTATTTAAGCCTTCATCTGCCTTCACTTTTTAAGGTGTTGTGTAGATGTTTGGTAAGCAAAAAAACAGGTTAACTATTTGCCCCAGTTGTCCCACATCGGTTGCTTAGTGCTCTGGTGTTGGGTATTTAAGCCTTCATCTGCCTTCACCTTTTAAGGTGTTGTGTAGATGTTTGGTAAGCAAAAAAAAAAGTTGAAATGAAGTGTAACTTGCTAAAATTTAGCTTAATTGAGTTATTCATACTAGGTAGCCAGGGAAGTTTGCCTATGCCCATGGGCTTTGGTATAAAACAAAAACACAATTGCAGCCTATTCATCTCCTTTAATTTGTGAATCTGACAGCCAATGACCAAAAAAAAATATTTTTTAGCAAGTGGGAGATAGAAGACAACAATTGATCCCATCCCTCCTAAGGTCTAAGTATCAATTTTAAAAGGAAAAAACAATTCAATTAGTTCTATCAAAAACACTTTATGACAACCTTTACCTTTAATCATTCACTTAAAACTATTAGAATTTTTAATATCAGATAAATAAGCAAATGAGTTTTGTGGTTTAACTTACAGTAAAATGCACCTATCAGTTAATAATTAATCACAAATTACACATAATCGAACAACGATGAAAAACAAATCCTAATAATAACAAAACTGAGAACGCCAACAAAATTCTAAAAATCCACATTTTCAGTTTGCTAAAAAACCCAAAGTAGAATTTACCATGCCTGAAAATGTTCAAATAGTCTAAGCAAAACCGGTATTCCTACAACAAGCCACCAAATTAAAGTAGATGATAGCATTACTTGGTCAGCGGCCAAATTAAAGCAAAGAAAGAAGACAGGAGAAGGAGATAGATTGATAGAGAGAGAGAGAGAGAGTATGTGTTACCTGGTCAACAGCGTCTTCTTGGCGGAGGGTAGGCGGCAATGAGAGAAGGCAGCGAGTGACTAGCAAAAGAGAGAGAGAGAGAGAGAGACAGAGGGCAGGTTGTGTGGGCGGTGTGAGACCTAAGGGATGAGCCGGCTGAATTAAATTTAAGGTTGAGGTGGGAGTATGCATATTTATTTATATAAAAATTAATGGGTTTAGCAAAGGGCAGAGAGAGGCAGAGCGGAGGCGGGACGTGTATAAGTGTCAGTCTACCTTCGCACAAGTTTATTTTCATATACGTCTACCATCGAATACATATGATCCATCCTGATTCAAATGGGACGGGTTTGAACGAATCTCCATTTTTCTTCGGTCCACTAACATCCCTAGTGAACCAGTAGTTTATTAAAAGGATAAAGGTGATGTTTCTTAAGATGAAATGGAATATGACTAATGGACATTTGATCTAATGGTATTTTATGTAGTATTTTTTTTTTTTTTGGCTGGGGGGAGGGGGGAGGGGGGAGGGAGGGCAGTGGCTTGCCTAATGAAAAATAATGAAAGACCATGACTACACGCCATTATTGGTCACTCAAGACAAAGTTGGGCAACATGGTAGTACTAACATGGTGCCCAACTTATTATTGATATGCGAGGACAAGGTGACAAGGAGATAAAGCTATAACATAAAAATGAAATTACAAGGAAATTACAGTTTTGGGGGTAGTAAATCCATCCAATATCATAATTCATGGGTATGACTACGATATCGAAATCTATAATATTTTAAGGTTTAGTTATAATAAAAAAAAAAGTTAGAATCAAACATACAAAAATATAATTTTATGTGTTCACATTACAACTTTTTAGAATTAAATTAAAAACCTTGGTTTTGGAGGTGCTTAGTACCAATCTTAATATTTGAAACCATAAGAAGTTGGTCGTATCAAGTTGCATAGTTTCTTTTAAAAAAAAAAAAGTTGCATAGTTAGATGAGATAAATTATAATTAACCCAAGACAAAAACATAATCGCAGCTTTTTCTTCTTTGTTTTTTTATTGGTGAATGTGACAGCCGATGACATAACTTTTAGCAAGTGGGAAATAGGAGACAACAATTGATCCCTCCAAATTCAAAAAGCAAGTTCAAGGACAAAGAGATAAAGATAAAGCTATCAAGTATCCTCATCCACAAATTATCTATCTAGTATCAACTTATTGATATACAAGGACAAAGAGATAAAGCTATAAGATAAAGATGAAATTACAGTTTTGGGTGGTAAGTAAATCCATCCAATATCATAATTGATGGATTTGACAAGGTACCGAAATCTACGACTTTTGAGGCTTTAATTACAATAATTTGATATTTTGAATAAATAATAAATTAAGTATTCAATCAAATACTTATATAATAGATCAATAATTAAATTTAAAAATAGTTAAAAAATATAAATTAATTTGATACTTGATAGGGCAAAGTTCCTTTGTAAGACAAAGATTACTAACTTTTGAAATTAGCTTACAAACTTTTAATATTCAAGTTATAGTGTTTTGGGTGTTTAGGATCGATCCTAAATGCTAGGATCAATCTTGAATAGTAGGATCGAAACTAAACACCCTCCAAAACCAATGTTTATAATTTAATTCTAAAAAATTATAATAGGATCCCATAAAATTATATTTTGTATGATTGATCTTAATTTTTTTTTATTGTAACTAAATCCACAAAAATTATAAATTTATGTGTTGCAGTCAAACCCAAGAATTATGACATCGGATGGGTTTATTGCAATTTCCTTGTAATTTCATTTTTATCTAATAACTTTATCTAATATTATTTAGAATTAAAAATTTAATTTAATTTATTAATATAATAATATAATTTTATAAAAACTATTGGATCATAATGCAATGAAATTGTCATCTGCTTTTAAAAGTCAAATGAGCATCAATTATTGAAACATCAATTATTGTCTCGTGTCCCACTTGCTAAAAATGGTGTCATCAGCTGTCAGATTCACAAATAAAAGAATAACAAAGTTGCAATTGTGTTTTTGGTTTTTATACCAAACCCCCTTGGGCAAAGTTCATTGGCTACATATTATGCAATTGTGTTTTTTGGTTTTTTTTTTTTAATACCGAACCACTTGGACAAAGTTCCTTGACTACCTGGTATTCAAAGATTAAATATCCCCAAACCTAACGATTGTAACTTAATCTCAAAAAATTGTAACGTGATCACATAAGATTATATTTTTGTACAATCAATTTTAACTTTTTTATGTTGTAACTAAACCCCCTCAAAAGTAATAAGTTTTGGTACCGTATTACTGACAAATGTGTATAACTTCAATGATAGAAGTGTTATTAACCATTTATTAAATTAGGACCACTACCTACAATCAGTCCTAATTTAACCAATGGTTAATAACACTTTTGTCCCTAAAATTATACACGTTTGTCAGTTTGGTCTTTAAATTAACAATTTATTAATTTAGTCCCTAAAATATTCAATTTATTTTTAAATAGTTCCAGACAAATTGTTAACATCAAAACTCATCCAATAAAGATTCAATTTATCAAATTAAAATCAAAATCAAAGTAACATGCAATTTCATCCAATTAATATTTAATTCATCAAATTTACACTAAATTAATATTCAATTCATCTAATAAACATTTAATTCAATAACTTAACATTCAATCTCATCAAATTAACATTCAATTCATCCAATTAACACAAAATTAACATTCAATTCATCCAATTTATATTCAAATTCATCTAATTAACACTCAATCCATCATATTAACAACCAAAATCATCTAATAAAAATTTAATTTATCAAATCAACACCAAAGTAATATGAAAATTCATCGGATAAATATTTAATTCATCAACTCAACACCAAATTAACGTTCAATTCAACAAATTAACATTTTGTTTCATCTAACAAACATTCAATTCATCAAATTAACATTTAAATTCAATTATTTAACATTAAATTCATCAAATTAATATTCAATTTATCAAATCAACACCAAATTAACATTCAATTCATCAAATTAATATTAAATTAACATTCAATTTCATCTTATAAACGTTTAATTCATCAAATTAACATTCATATTAAACCAGTTAACATTAAATTCATCAACCTAACATTCAATTCTATCCAATGAATATTTAATTTATCAAATTAATATCAAATTAACATTTAATTCATTCAAATTCATCTAATTAACACTCAATTCATCAAATTAATATCGAAAATCATCCAATTAAAATTTAATTTATCAAATCAACACTAAAATAACATGTAATTTCATCCAATAAATATTTAATTAATCAAATTAATACCAAATTAACATTCAATTCAATAAATTAACATTCAATTTCTTCTAATAAACAATCAATTCATTAAATTAACATTCAAATTCAATTATTTAACATTAAATTCATCAAATTAATATGAAATTTCATCCACTTAATATTCAATTAATCATATTAATACCAAATTAACATTTATTTCCAGGCAAACTTGAACTCACCAGGGGAGAGATCTGTCATCTCATTTATTGTGCGAAAAACGCCTCGCACATTCTTCTTCTTCTCCTCCTCCTCTCCTCAAGAGTATTTGGTTCGCCTTACCCATTCCCTCTCTCTCTCTCTCTTTACGTTTCTCGCTACGGAACGGTTGGGAATGGCTGCACTGATATTACACCATAGTATCAAAAATTTGGGAGAATATCTTTCACTTAGTTGGTCTTCTATCATCAAGTCCATTGTCATTCCTCAAAGTCGCAGCAATAAAGTGTCAAAGAAGAAAAATAATCAAAATATTATACACAGTGGTCATTGGCATGATCGTCATAAAACGATTAACTCTAACTGATTGCATCCGCATGGGCAGTGTTTGCACACGGTGGAGACTTCTTGTTCTGAGCGAATACATTCTGAGGACTTGTATTGAATTTCCCCGGCTAATGCTTCCTCAAACTCAGATTGAAAAACAAGTATGTTTCTATGACTTTTCTAATGAAACAGTTCATAACTTGAAGCTTTCAAAGTTAGCTCATGGAGGGTGGTGCAGTGGGGTAACCAGAGGTTGGTTGATCATCATCATCACCACCGGATGCAATAAATTCGACCCAAAACTTTTTCTGTTGAATCCAATTTCTGGGGCCTAACTTCGACTTCCTTCCCTGACAACTATCCCACTTTTTGGAGAAAATAAGGAGGAATATTTGGATAATTGAGAAGCAATGGTCCGAACTTTCGTCACCAAGATTGAACTATTTTCTTCTTCTTTTTCTACCGATGATGCTACAGAAGAATGTGTAGTTGCTGCAACCTTTCGTGACGAAGTATTGGCATTTTGTCGTCCGAATGACGAAAGATGGACCATCTTACAAGGAAGGCATGAATTTATTCATGACATATTATATCATGAAAAGACACTCTATATCATAATTGGCAGTGTAGAAAAGAGTGTTGCAACTTGCACCATTCAAGTATCAAATTGTGAAGTATTTCCACAATAGGGAGATGCGGTCATTGAGTTTCAACAATTTAGGGTTCTTAAGAAAATTGGTGCACAAACGTTTTTGGCTGAGGCAGATAATGAATTGTTGATTATCAATTAGATGAAGGATTTGTACGTAATGAATGATGATGAAGAGGATGAGGGGGTTGAGGGTAATGAGCTTTTTACATATTTCTAGACAAGCGAATTTGAAGTATTTAAGATCAATCAAGAAATTATCACGCAACGGTTCATTATCCTTTTCATCCAGAAATTATAGTGGGATTCATGAAAACTGCATTTATTTTGCATCTTCTCATATTCCGAGTTTGGAAAAACATGAGCCACTTGTAAATTGTGAATCTTGTGTGTTCTACCTCAAAAAATAAAGGATTGAATGTCTCTACCCAATATTAAACTTACTTCCAGAACAGGCTAAAATGTGTTCGTTTACAGGAAATTTATGATAGGAATTATGAAAAAGTGCTTTGTATCAATTTGAGTCCAATTACAATACTAATTTTCACGTAATTGATATTTGTGATGTGCAAATTTAGCCTTTGTTGGTTTGGTTTACTTCCTTTTTTGACAATCATGAATTATGGGTATTGCACCCTAATTAATGAAGTTATTTTTAATTTTTATTTTCGTGGCTTTTATCCCATGAATGAAGTATTGAAATCACAAAAGAAACCCACAAAAAAAAAAAAAAAAAAAAGATGTAGTTTAGAGGGGTTTTATTAAAAGAAGCCTTGTTGGTTTTGTTATATTCAAGTGTTTTCTCTCTTTTTCTTCTTTTGTCTTGGTTACACCTATGTTAATGGGGGTCAATTCAATGAAGACCTCCCGAGTTTGAGATGCAAATCAAAATCATAGACGAATGATTTGCTTTGGCAATTTTGTGAGATTGTATACATTATTGTTATCATTCTTGGTTGGTACATATATGTAGAGCAATGCCCAACCCATGGCCAGAAGCCAAAGATGAGATCTAAGTTATGATCAGTTTGGTGAACCCATTTTCTTTGTTCCAACTTTATATATGTGAGTATAGGAAAAGACTAGAAAGTGGACCATTTAAAGAGAACCTTTTAATTAGTATGGCAACAACCTTAATTATATTTAGTACATAAAGAACTGAGTTTGACGATGGAGAAAAAGAGCAGAAGGCCTATATATATCATCATAAAATTATACATATGATGATATCATGATCAGCACATCATTTCATCCTTCTATTTTTTCATTGTATCAAACAAAACATAAAGGTGGACAAAATATAACTAGGAAAAATTCACAAATTAATACAAAAAAAAAAAATGTTCAAACACAAAAAATATTTATTAAAACTTGAACTAAACTAATATATGAATTACCCAAACTAGTTTTTATATAGCCTAAACAAGATTCGAATAAAAAATAGGACTACATATACAATTCTTTAAAAAATTAGATAGGACAAATATAATAAATTGAAAAGAATTATGATACATAAATATGGCATAAATGAATAAGAATCAAAATTGAGGGGCGGGAGGAACTGAATAGCATTACTCTTTGAATAAATAGATTGGAGAGAAAGGTACACACAGCAATGTGAAACAAAAGTGTGGGACTGGGGGCTCAGTTCACCAAAGGCTGCCCCCTTTGTACTGGGCCATCATATGCCTATCGTATAAATGAGGCAATTTTTTGAAAGGATTCACAACAATAAATATATTTCTTGTGTAAGTCTGAAAACAATATCGAGTTTATTAGCTTCAACACGTTTTATTTAGATAGGAAAATGTTGAAATAGATGTTTCCAAAATCAAATGAAGTGTGGGAAATACTTACATATATTTCATTGACATCATATCTCGAATTTAAATTATGCAGAACTCCTGGCTTATGCAAATAAGCCAGCTTTGTCCGATCATCCACTTCGCTTGGTGGTGCTTCACCATCTTTTGGATAAATACAAAAAAGTGTTAACAACAACCTGTAACAGAAATTTAACAAAAGAAAGAAAGGACCAAATTCAGTGAATCTTCCATCTCTACATATTTGTTACTTAACTAACAAAAATACCTAAAATAATTTAATGGAAATGATTTGACAAAAATTTGTTACATGAATTTCCACTTGTAAAAAATTCCTACAAAGCATAAAATAACAGAAAAAATGAATTTCAAGTTGATATGCAGTATTTTAATAGAAACAACCATTTGAAGCAGATTCACTTGTTTATCTTGAAACTCTCAAATCCATGAGTTTTTCAATAACTTAAGAAAAATCACATGTCAATAAGTTCAATGCAATACTCACAGCTATCCAAAAGTTCAACATAATGAAACGAACTATGTTTTTTTTCCTACTTTTCTTACCCTATAATCTAGGCTATATACAAATGCACATATTGAAACAGACTCATATATGTGGAGTAAAGCAATTCAAGAGATACTTGTGCAATTTGATCAGTACCATAGCGTTTCAAGAGCTAGCAAGGTTTCTTTGAGTGACGACAGGTAGACTCAAAAAATCCCCCCATAACTCATCCTTAACTCCAATGTTTTTACTCCAATAACTGGCTACGGGTGGTAGAAAACCACCAACGGCAACACCACCCAGCTCCAGAATTACCACAACCTATACACTGATAAATAAATTAAATTAAATACTCAAAAGTTGTACCCATATCATAATCCATTTTAGTTATGCGCCGCCTCCATATCATAGATTGTAGAAAAAAGAGTAAGATCTTAACTGGTCATGGTCCAAAATGTTGTTGGGAAGAAACGAAAAGCCATTGCGAAACAATCCACAATAAAAGTATACTATATTACATATTGAAGGTCGGCTCCAATATAATAGATGCAGTAGCACTATTTTAAAACTATAAAATCAAAATGTAACATTATATAAAAGCAGTCGCAGTCGCAGTAGCAATATGGATTTAGATACACATTAAATTTAGGTATTATATCAAGCCCAACAGTCCGTCAAATACATTAATGATTGAGTTCACAAATGTCAAAACAATCAATAAAGAGCATATAATTTAGAGATTGAGTTCACAGTAGCACATGACAAAGGTACATGGGAAGGAAAAAGGATAGAAATAGTTAGCATTGTAGCGATGGAGAAATGTATGTTAGAAAAGGATATCCATGTTGAAGAAGCAAAGATATCCATGGTGCATAGATGAAGTCAACAATAAAAACAAAATAATAAAATCAATTTAAAGCATACATGAAGAACTTAGTTTCGATGACCATAAAAATAAAGTCAACAATACCGGATTTTGCAAACAAGACTTGGACCCGAGTCAATTCTAAATCCGAAAATAACTAAATCAGATAAACCAATCTTAAGATCAGCTAACACAAATATCCACTTGGTGCATTTTATCAAGAAAAAGAGGTTAAAAAGCAAAAAAATGAGCCCATTGTCCATAGCAAAAGGCTGAATGAATTTTTTGAAACGAAAAAAAAAATATCGGTTTGACAATTTATCGAATAGGTGGTAAACAGGGACTGGGAGGAACAAGAAAGGGGTTGTCAAGTGGGGTTACGATTATGCAAAGAGAGTGAGAGAAGGAGATGATTGAGCGAGAAAAGATGCATGACAAAGAGAAAGGAGATGCGTGAGAGAGGAGAGATGATTGAGAAGGATACCTGAAATAAGCGGTGGCTAGGCAGCTGCTGGCTGTCATTGGCAATGAATGTGCAACGGTGCAAAGAGAGAAGGGATAAGGGGCGGTTGTCGAGAACGGTTGTCGCTGGCGGTGAACTAAGAGAAGAGATGCTTAACTGTTGGGGATTGGGTAGCGGCACAATAGGGAAGAAGGTAGAGAAAAAATAGAGTTGGGGGAGATGATCATAAGCGCATAGAGAGAGACGGACGGAGAGGATATGCGTGAGAGAAAGAGATAGGAGATGATAGAGAAGGATAACTGAAATAGGCAATGGCTAGGCAGTTGTAGGTTGTCGTTGGCGGTGGATATGCAGCGGCACAGAGAGAGAAGAATAAGGAGCGGTTGTCGCTGGCGGCGAACCAGCGGCGCAATAGGAAAAAGGTAGAGAGAAAATAGAGGTAGGGGAAGACAAACATAAGCGCATAGAGAGAGATAGACGGAGAGGAGATGCATGAGAAAGAGAGAGAGAGGAAAGATTGAGAAGGATACCCGAAATAGGCAATGACTGGCTGGCTATCGTTGGCAGAAGTGTGAAGCGGCACACAGAGAGAGGAGATAAGAGGTGGCACAAAGAGAGAGATGGACGGAGAAGAGATGCATGAGAAAGAGAGAAAAAGATGAGGGACTGAGAAGGATACCCGAAATAGGCAGCGGCTGGCTGGCATTGGCAGTAGATGTGCAGCGACACAGAAAGAGAGAGGAAATAAGGGACGGTTGTCACTGGCGGTGAACCGAGAGAAGAGTTGCATGAGAGAGAGACAGAGAGGAGATGATTGAGAAGGATACCAAAAATAGGAGGTGGCTGGGCAGCTACTAGCTGTCGTTAGCAATGATGTGCAATGACATAGAGAGAGAAGGGATAAGGGACTGTTGTCGTTGGCGGTGAACTGAGAGAAGAGATGCGTTACTGCTGAGGATTGGCAGCGGCACAATAGGGAAGAAGGTAGAGAGAAAATAGAGTTAGGCGGAGATGATCATAAGCACAGAGAGAGAAAGAGAGATGCACGGAGAAGTTATGCGTGAGAGAGAGGAGATGATTGATAAGGATACCAAAAATAAGTAGTGGTTGGGCAGCTGCAAGCTGTAGCTGGCAATAGATATGCAGCGGCGCAGAGAGAGAAGAATAAGGGGCGGTTGTCGCTAGCGGTGAACCAGCAGCGTAATAGAGAAGAAGGTAGAGAGAAATTAGAGGTAAAGGAGATGAACATGAGCACATATAGAGAAATAGATGGAAAGGAGATGCATGAGAGAGAGAGAGAGAGAAAGGGGAGAGATTGAGAAGGATACCTGAAATAGGCAGTCGCTGGGCAGTTGCTGGCTGTCGTTGGTAGTAGATGTGCAGCGGCACATAAAGAGAGGAGATAAGGGGCAGTTGTCACTGGCAGTAAACTGAGAGAAGAGATGCATGAGAGAGACAGAGAAGAGATGATTGAGAATGATACCAGAAATAGGCGGTGGTTGGGCAACTGCTAGCTGTCGTTGGCAATGACTGTGCAACGGTGTAGAGAAAGAAGGGATAAAGGACAGTTGTCGTTAGCAGTGAACTGAGAGAAGAGATGCATCACTGCTGGGGATTGGGCAGCGGTACAATAGGAAATAAGGTAGAGAGAAAATAGAGTTAGGGGGAGATGAACATAAGCACATAGAGAGAGAAAGAGAGATGGACAGAGAGGAGATGCTTGAGAAAGAAAGGAGATGATTGAGAAGGATACCTGAAATAGACAGTGGTTGGACAGCTACAGGCTGTCATTGGCAGTGGATAAGCAGCGGTGAAAAGAGAGAAGAATAAGGGGCAGTTGTGGTTGGCGGTAAACCGAGAGAAGAGATGCGTTACTGGGAATTAGGTAGCAACGCAATAGGGAAAAAGGAAGAAAGAAAATAGAGGTAGGGAAGACGAACATTAGTGCATAGAGAGAGAGATGGACGGAGAGGAGATGCATGAGAGAGAGAGGAGATGATTGAGAAAGATACCAGAAATAGGCCGTGGCTAGGCAGCTACTGGCTGTCGTTGGCAGTGAATGTGCATCGGCACAGAGAGAGAGTAGATAAGGGGCAGTTGTTACTGGCGGTGAACTGAGAGAAGAGATGTGTTACAGCTTGTTGTTGAAGGCTTAACTGTTGGGAATTGGGCAGTGGCGCAATAGGGAAGAAGGTAGAGAGAAAATAGAGATAAGGGAGATGATCATGAGCGCATAGAGAAAGTGAACGTGAGAGGAGAGAGAATTTTAGGGCACAACCATAGGTCTTGTTTGGAAAGCATATTTGTGGGAGAGAAGGAGATGATTTGAGAGAGGCGTGCGAGATAGAAATTGAATGTAAGAGAGGTCGGTTAAGAAAGGAGATAAAGGGGAGACACAGAGCAGTTTTTGGTGCGATCCTTGGGGAGTGATTGAAAGCTTGACTAAGGGTAACAAAATGGAAAGTTTTAGGTGGAAAAAAATATTTCTAGACTCATTCTGGCTCATTGGATTAGTAATTTTGAGATGATTGGAACCACTTTTTATGTTGGGGTAACGTAACCCGTCAAATGACCCTTTATTTTATCTTGAAACGATCTGAGCCGCTCTTTCTCTTTTGGATTCAAAAACAGCTCTACTTTATTATATAGATTAGTAGTAATGGAAAACATTTGCTGGTCAACACTGGAGTTGGCTACATATATATTTTTGGGCACCACTTTGCCATGTATCATGTGATATCCAAGGATGAAAATTCTATGTTAAGATAAAAAAATAACTCCATAAAAAATGAAATGCTCTACAAGCATGTATTTATTCTTCACTATAAAGCAAATCTTGGTCAACTAAATAGAGACTTATTACCTCAAGTGGTGCGGAGCAAAGCATGTAGAAGCAATGATAGTACCTCTTAGGATCGGATACTTAACAAACACGAGACCTTTTCAGCTGGTAAGTTCTAATAGCAGCCCCCGAACTCCTTCCTCTTGTCAAAATTTCCTACAAAGCATAAAATAACAGAAAAAATGAATTACAAGTTGATATTCAACATTTCAATAGTAACAACCATTTGAAGCAGATTCACTATGGATTCACCTGTTTATCTTGATACTCTCAAATCCATATATATCCAGCACCCCAATTAAGTATTTTGAGTCTGGGTCTGAACCAATTGAACTATGGATCTTATCCACAAGCCTACAACATGGATATATCAGTACAAAGGCATCAGCAAAAACTACATCTAGATATTCCAAAAAATTTGGGGCTACAAAACTTAAAATAGGAACAAAATTAGTCCAATGACAAGTAATCAGTAATACACAACTCGTCAAAGCATGAAAATGAAGGTTACCAGTCAAACAAACATGAGTACACAATTTGCCAAAGCATCTCTACTGACAACTGCAACTTCTAGATCAAGCCATTTGGTAATGGTATCATCATGAGTTACAATTACACGTTTGTGGAGGGAATCCTCTAAAGCCTTTATGTCACACCAGAACAATACCAAACAATTCAAAGGTTTCATTTGGTTGAAGTTGCATTCTATTCTCCCGTAGTGAAAATTAAGTCAAGATATTTGAAAATTCATTTACTTTATTTTAGTGTGTGTCTGTGCCAATGAAATTGATTATTTACATGAACAGCTCTGCAACACTTCTAAGATGAAACCAAGATTTTTCATTTTGGGCACAGATGAGTCGATTGTCTTTTCCTTCGCAAATTTGATATTTCCAAGATGGAGAATCGCAGCCACAACTCGAAAAATCACATCCAAAGGAAGGAAGAAAATCAACAAGAAGGAATTAAATGATAGATTTTAAAGTGGAAGAATCATGTTTCCCATATTAACCAACTCCAAACAAAAACCTGTTCCTCAGTACTAATTCCAACAACATCCATTGCCCTCCTTGTAGCAACATACTCTTTAGGATCATTAGTGCCATCTAACTTGTAGCAATTTAATTGATTAAAATAATGAAACGTTCTTGGATTTCCCAATTTATACTTTTGAAGATCCTGGCAGCATGGAAAAATAATATAAGATTTGTCTGAAATTAGAATGATATCCCAACACAATGATCAAAATTGAACTTCAATTCCCACTTCCACACATGTAAGCCTACCATACCTTTGGAACCCAACCAACAATTTGAACTTGATTGATGTAGTAATTACATTACTGCAAGGAACTTAATTTTAGAGGAATCTATGGTGTTTTCTTAAGAAATTGAACATAAAATAACCACTGCAAAACTGACAAATAAACAAAAATGTATAAAAAATCTACAAAATAAACTAAATTTACAATAAACTCCTCTAAAATTAAACTGTCTCATCTTAATTATAACCTAGATCCATATTCCACAAAATATTAGCAATTATAAGTCTACTGATTTCACCAAAACTATGGCCCCTCTCAGTCTCTATCTCGAAGCATGAAGGCAGAAGGCCTCCTCTCAATTGTCGGGTCATGATCACAGCCATACCCTTCTATAAAAAAAAGGGAGAACCCACATGATGTCAAATAAGCTCCAAAAGTCATGAATTCTCTACTTTCCAAAAATTACATCTCTTGCGAAAATTTCTTGAAATGTTCTGTACAACTATATAATTTTTTCAATAACTTAAATAAAAATCACATGCCAGTAAGTTCAATGCAATACTCACCACTATCCAAAATTTCAACATAATTAAACGAACTATGCCTTTTTTCCTACTTTTCTCACCCTAGAATCCCGGCTATAGATAAATGCACATATTGGAACAAACTCATATATATGGAGTAAAGGGGTTCAAGAGATACCTGTGCAATTTGATCAGTACCTCGATGTTGCAAGAGCTAGCAATGTTCTTTGAGTGACGACAGGAAGATTAAAAAAAAAAACCCCATAACTCATCCTCAACTCCAATATTTTTACTCCAATAAATGGCTACAGGTGGTAGAAAACCATCAATGGCAGCACCACCCAACTGCAGAATTACCACAACCTACACACTAATAAACAAATTAAATTAAATACTCAAAAGATGTACCCATATCATAACCCATTTTAGTTATGAGCCTCCACCATATCATAGATTGTAGAAAAAGCGTAAGATCTTAACTGGTCTTGGTCCAAAATGTTGGGAAGAAACGAAAAGCCACTACGAAACAATCCACAATAAAAGCATACTATGTTACATATTGAAGGTCAGATCCAATATAATAGATGTAGTAGCACTATGTTGACACTATAAAATCAGAATGTAACATTATATAAAAGTAGTAGCACTATGGATTTAGTTACACATTAAAGGTAGGTATTAAATCAAGCCCAACAGTCCGTCAAATACATTAATGATTGAGTTCACAAATGTCAAAACAATCAATAAAGAGAATACAATTTAGAGATTGAGTTCGTAGTAGCACATGACAAAGGTACACGGGAAGAAAAAATAACCACAAACCTGCACAGAAACAGTTAGCATTGTAGCAATGGGGAAATGTATGTTAGAAAAGGATAACCATGTTGAACAAGAAAAGATATCCATGGTGTATAGATGAAGTCAACAATAAAAACAAAATAACAAAATCAATTTAAAGCATACATGAAGAACTCAGTTTCGATGACCATAACTAAAGTCAACAATACCGGATTTCGCAAACAAGACTTGGACCTAAGTCAATTCTAAATCCAAAAATAACTAAATCGAATAAACCAATCTTAAGATCAGCTAACACAAATATTCACTTGGTGCATTTTATCAAACAAAAGAGATTAAAAAGCATAAACAATGAGCCCACTGTCCATAAGCAAAGGGCTGAAGGAACTTTTTGAAACAAAAAAAAGTATCGGTTTGACAATTTATCGAACAAGTGGTACACAGGAGTTGGGAGGAACAGGAAGAGGGGTTGTAATGTGGGGTTACGATTGTGGAAAGAGAGTGAGAGAAGAGATGCGTCACAATGGGGATTAGGCAGCGTCACAATGGGGAAAAAGGAAGAGAGAAAATAGAGTTACAGGGAGATGATCATAAGAGCATAGGGAGAGAGAGATGGACGGAGAGGAGATGCGTGAGAAAGAGAGATGATTGAGAAGGATACCTGAAATATGCAGTGGCTGGGCAGCAACAGGCTGTCGTTGGCAGTGGATATGCAGCGACACAGAGAGAAGAATAAGGGGCAGTTGTCGCTAGCGGTGAACTAGTGGCGCAATAGGAAGGACAGTAGAGAGAAAATAGAGGTAGGGGAGATGAACATGAGCTCATAGAGAGAGAGATGGACGGAGAGGAGATGCATGAGAGGGAGAGAAAGAGGAAAAATTGAGAAGAATACCCAAAATAGGTAGTGGTTGGGCAGCTGTTGGCTGTCGTTGGCAGTAGATGTGCAGCAGCACGGAGAGAGGGGGGATATAAGGCGCGGTTGTCATTGGCAGTGAACCGAGAGAGGAGATGCGCGAGAGGGAGACAGAGAGGTGATGATTGAGAAGGATACCTGAAATAGGCAGTGGCTGGGCAGCTGCTGCCTGCTGGATGTTGTTGGCAATGAATGTGCAACAGCATAGAGAGAGAAGGGGTAAAGGACGGTTGTCGCTGGCAGTGCACTGAGAGAAGAGATGTGTCATTGCTGGGGAATGGGTAACCACACAATAGGGAAGAAAGTAGAGAAAAAATAGGGTTAAGGGTAGATTATCATAAGTGCATAGAGAGATATGGACGAAGAGATGCATGAGAGAGAAAGGAGATGATTGAGAAGGATAATTGAAATAGGCAGTGGCTGGGTAGTTGCAGGCTGTCGGTGGCAGTGGGGATTGGGCACCGGCGTAAGAGGGAAGAAAGTAAAGAGAAAATAGAGGTAGGGGAGATGAACATTAGCGCATAGAGAGAGAGATGGAGGGAGAGGAGATGCATGAGAGAAAAAAAGAGATGATTGAGAAGGATACCCGAAATAGGCCGTTGTTGGCTGTCATTGGCAGTGAATATGCAGTGGCACAGAGAAAGATAGAAGATAAGGGACGATTGTCACTGGCGGTGAACCGAGAGAAGAGATGTGTGAGAGAGAGAGGAGATGATTGAGTAGGATACTTGAAATAGGCAGTGGCCGGGCAGCTGCTAGTTGTCGTTGGCAATGAATATGCAACAGCATAGAGAGAAAAGGGATAAGGGGCAGTTGTCGCTGGCGGTGAACTAAGAGAAGAGATGCGTCACTACTGGGGATTGAGCAGCGGCACAATAGGGAAGAAGGTAAAGAGAAAATAGAGTTACGGGGAGATGATCATAAGCACATAGAGAGATGGACGAAGAGGAGATGCGTAAGAGAGAGGAGAGATGATTGAGAAGGATATCTGAAAAAGGCAGTGGCTGGCTGCTGCTGGCTGTCGTTGGTAGTGGATATGCAGTGGTGCAGAGAGAGAAGAATAAGGGACAGTTGTGGCTGGCGGTGAACCGAGAGAAGAGATGCGTCACTACTGGGGATTAGGCTGCAGCGCAATAGAGAAGAAGGTAGAAAACAAAAGGTAGGGGAGATGAACATGAACGCATAGAGAGAGAGATTGACAGAGAAGGAGATGGACGGAGAGGAGATGCATTAGAAAGAGAGAAAGAGGAGATGATTGAAAAGGATACCCGAAATAGGTAGTGGATGGGCAACTGCTGGCTGTCATTGGCAGTGGATGTGCATCGGCACAGAGAGAGAGAGGAGATAAGGGAAGTTGTCACTAGCTGTGAACCGAGAGAAAAGATGTGTCAATACTTGTTGAAGGCTTAATTGCCGGGGATTTAGCAATGATGCAATAGGGAAGAAGGTAGAGAGAAAATAGAGATAGGGGGATGCGAATAGAGAAGTGAACGTGAGAGAGGGAGGGAGAATTTTAGGGCACAACCATAGGTCTTAGTTTGGAAAACATATTTGGGGGAGACAAGGAGATGATTTGAGTGAGGCATGCGAGACAGAAATTGAGTGTAAGAGAGCTCGATTAAGAAAGGAGATAAAGGGAGACACAGAGCAGATTTTGGTGCGATCCTTGGAGAGTGATTGAAGGCCTGACTAAGGGTAACAAAATGGAAAGTTTTAGGTGGAAAAAAATATTTCTAGATTCATTCTGGCTCATTGGCTTAATAATTTTGAAATGATCTGAATCACTTTTTATGTTGGGGTAGCGTAGCCCGTCGGATGACCCTTTATTTTATCTTGAAACGATCTAAGCCGCTTTTTGTCTTTTGGATTCAAAAACAGCTCTACTTTATTATATAGATTAGTAGTAACGGAAAGCATTTGCTGCTCAACACTGGGGTTGGCTACATATATTTTTTTGGGCACCACTTTGCCATGTATCATGTGATATCCAAGGATGAAAATTATATGTGAAGATAAAAAAACAACTCCATAAAAAATGAAATGCTCTACAAGCGTGTATTTATTCTTCACTATAAAGCAAATCTTGGTCAACTAAATAGAGACTTATTACCTCAAGTGGTGCGGAGCAAAGCATGTAGAAGCAATGACAGTACCTCTTAGGATCGGATACTTGACAAGCACGAGACCTTTTCGGCTGGTAAGTTCTGATAGTAGCTTCTGAACTCCCCCTTCTCCGGTCAAATTTAATCTCCACAAGCTTACCGAAATGACTGCAACGTACATAACATGAAGAGATAGAAGGAAACAATTCAACCAGACAGTATTAGAGAAACTTTGCGACATATACAGAAGTTACACCATAAATGCAAAATGTTCCCACCTGGAGTTGTTGTTTCTGACTGTATTTGCATTACCAAATGCTTCTAGAACAGGATTTGACAGCAAAACAAATGAAAACAGGGCCAAAACACATATTGTACACAATTAAACAACTAAATTATGTGGCCTCCGAATGAATCAGTCCCTCGTCTAAGCTTGTTGGACAGGCTGAAATGCAAGGCTTACCTCCAGGAATTGCTGCTTGACGGTCCTCCCCTCAGATGCAGCTCTGCCTCCCAAGTAAGCAAGATACCGCATGAGCAATTTTGTGCTTTCCATTTCACCCGCTCCACTCTCGCCACTAACCATAATTGACTAACTGATTCCCTAATTGATCATAACTCTGCAACCACAAATGTGGCCTTAATCATCGTACTGCAAAGAGAAGACAACGAAATTATAAACCCATGATCATGACAACACACCTATATGCTGCATCCGCAAAAGCAAAAGGGTGGGACTGGGGGCTCAGTTCACCGAAGGCTGCCCCTTCGTATTGCGCCATCATATGACTATCGTATAAATGAGGCAATTTTCTGAAAGGATTCACAACAATTAATATATTTCTTGTGCAAGTCTAGAAACAATATCGAGTTGATTAGCTTCAGGATTCAACACGTTTTATTTAAATAGGAAAATGTTGAAACAGATGCTTCCAAAATTAAATGAAGTGTGGGAAATACTTACATATATTTCATTGACATCATATCTCCGATTTCAATTATGCAGAACTTTTGTCTTATGCAAATAAGCCAGCTTTGTCCTATCATCCACTCCACTTGGGGGTGCTTCACCATCTTTTTGATAAATACAAAACTTGTTAACAACAACCCATAACAGAATTTAACAAAAGAAACAAAGAACCAAATTCGGTAAATCTTCCATCTCTGCATATTTGTTTCTTAACCAACAAAAATACCTAGAATAATTTGATGGAAATGATTTGATAAAATTTTGTTGGACGAATTTCCACTTGTCAAAATTTCCTACAAAGCATAAAATAACAGAAAAAATGTATTACAGGTTGATATTCAGCATTTCAATAGCAACAACCATTTGAAACAGATTCACCTGTTTATCTTGATACTCTCAAATCCATATATGTCCAGCACCCCAATTAAGTATTTTTAGTATGGGTCTTGACCAGTTGAACTATGGATCTTATCCACAAGCCTACGGTATGGATATATCAGTACAAAGGCATCAGCAAAAACTACATCTTCCAAAAAATTTGGGCCTATAAAACTTAAAATAGGAACAAAATTACACCAATGACGAGTAGTCAATAATACACAACTCGTCAAAGCATGAAAATGAAGGTTACCAGCCAAACAAACATGAGCAATTTGCCAAAGCATCTCAACTGAGAACTGCAGCTTCTGGATAAAGCCATTTGGTAAAGGTTTCATCATGAGTTACAATTACACGTTTGTGAAGGTAATCCTCCAAAGCCATTATGTCACACCAGAACAATACCAAACAATTCAAAGGTTGCATTTGGTTGAAGTTGCATTTCGTTCTCCTGTAGTGAAAATTAAGTCAAGATATTTGAAAATTTATTTACTTCATTTTAGTGTGTGCCTGTGCATTATTTACATGAACTGCTCCTCAGAAATTCTAAGATGAAACCAAGATTTTTCATTTTGGACACAGACGAGTCGATTGTCTTTTCCTTCGCAAATTTGATATTTCCAAGATGGAGAATCGCAGCCACAACTCGAAAAATCACATCCAGAGGAAGGAAGAAAATCAAAGAGAATGAATTAAAGGATAGATTTTAAAGTGAAAGAATCATGTTTCCCATATTAACCAACTCCAAACAAAAACCTATTCCTCAGTACTAATTCCAACAACATGCATTGCCCTCCTTGTAGCAACATACTCTTTAGGATCATCAATGCCATCTAACTCGTAGCAATTTAATTGATTCAAATAATGAAACGTTCTTGGATTTCCCAATTTGTACTTTTGAATATCTTGGCTGCATGGAAAAATAATATAAGATTTGTCTGAAATTGAAAAGATATCCCAACACAATGATCAAAATTGAACTTCAATTCCCACTTCCACACAAGTAACCCTACCACACCTTTGGAACCCAACCAATAAATTGAACTTGATTGATGGAGTAGTTACATTACTACAAGGAACTTAATTTTAGAGGAATCTATGGTGTTTTCTTAAGAAATTGAATATAAAATAACCACAGCAAAACTGACAAATAAACAAAAATGTATAAAAAATCTACGAAATAAACTAAATTTACAATAAACTCCTCTAAAATTAAACTGTCTCATCTTAATTATAACCTAGATCCATATTCCACAAAATATTAGCAATTATTAGTCAACTAATTTCACCAAACATATGGCCTCTCTCAGTCCCGAAGCATGAAGGCAGAAGGCCTCCTCTCAATTGTCGGAGGGAGAACCCACATGATGTTAAATAAGCTCCAAAAGTCATGAATTCTCTACTTTCCAAAAATTACATCTCTCTAGCGAAAATTTCTTGAAATGTTTTGTACAACTATATAATTTTTTCAATAACTTAAATAAAAATCACATGTCAGTAAGTTCAATGCAATACTCACGACTATCCAAAATTTCAACATAATGAAACGAACTATGCCTTTTTTCCTACTTTTCTCACCCTAGAATCCCGGCTATAGATAAATGCACATATTGGAACAGACTCATATATATGGAGTAAAGCGGTTCAAGAGATACCGGCGCAATTTGATCAGTACCTCGACGTTTCAAGAGCTAGCAATGTTCTTTGAGTGACGACAGGAAGACTCAAAAAAAAACCCCATAACTCATCCTCAACTCCAATGTTTTTACTCCAATAAATGGCTACAGGTGGTAGAAAATCACCAATGGTAGCACCACCCAACTCCATAATTACCACAACCTACACATTGATAAACAAATTAAATTAAATACTCAAAAGATGTACCCATATCATAACCCATTTTAGTATGCGCCTCCACCATATCATAGATTGTAGAAAAAGCATAAGATCTTAACTGGTCTTGGTCCAAAATGTTGGGAAGAAACGAAAAGCCACTGCGAAACAATCCACAATAAAAGCATACTATGTTACATATTGAAGGTCAGATCCAATATAATAGATGCAGTAGCACTATGTCGACACTATAAAATCAGAATGTAACATTATATAAAAGCAGTACCACTATGTTAACATTATATAAAAGCAGTACCACTATGTTAATATTATATAAAAGCATTCGCAGTAGCACTATGGATTTAGTTACACATTAAAAGTAGGTATTATATCAAGCCCAACAATCCGTCAAAGACATTAATGATTGAGTTCACAATAAAAACAAAATAACAAATTCAATTTGAAGCATACATGAAGAACTTAGTTTCGATGACCATAACTAAAGTCAACAATACCGGATTTCGCAAACACGACTTGGACCCGAGTCAATTCTAAATCCGAAAATAACTAAATCGGATAAACCAATCTTAAGATCAGCTAACACAAATATCCACTTGGTTCATTTTATCAAGCAAAAGAGATTAAAAAGCATAAATAATGAGCCAACTGTCCATAAGCAAAGGGTTGAAGGAACTTTTTGAAACAAAAAAAAATATTGGTTTGACAATTTATCGAATTGGTGGTACACAGGGGCTGGGAGGAATAGGAAAGGGGGTTGTCAAGTGGGGTTACGATTGTGGAAAGAGAGTGAGAGAAGGAGATGAAATGCGTGACAAAGAGAAAGGAGATGCATGAGAGAGGGGAGATGATTGAGAAGGATATCTGAAATAAGCGGTGACTGGGCAGCTGCTGGCTGTCGTTAGCAATAAATGTGCAACGTCGCATAGAGAGAAAGGATAAGGGGCGGTTGTCGCTGGCGGTGAACTGAGAGAAGAGCTGCGTCACTGTTGAGGATTGGGCAGCAGCATAATAGGGAAGAAGGTAGAGAGAAAATAGAGTTAGGGGGAGATGATCATAAGCGCATAGAGAGAAATAGATGGACGGAGAGGAGATACGTGAGAAAGAGAGGATATGATTGAGAAGGATATCTGAAATAGGCAGTGGGTGGGTAGCTGGCTAGCTGCAGACTGTCGTTGGCAGTGGATATGCAGCGGTGTAGAGAGAGAATAATAAGGGGCAGTTGTCACTGGCGGTGAACCGAAAGAAGAGATTTGTCATTATTGGGGATTGGGCAGCGGCGCAATAGAGAAGAAGGTAGAGAGAAAATAATAGTAGGGGGAGATGAACTTGAGCGCATAGAGAGAAAGAGATGGACGAAGAGAAGATGCATGAGAGAGAGAAAGAGGAGATGATTGAGAAGGATACCCCAAACAGGCAGTGGCAGGGTAGCTGCTCGCTCTTGTCGGCAGTGGATGTGCAGCGGCACAGAGAGAGAGATAGGAGATAAGGGACAGTTGTCACTGGCAGTGAACCTAGAGAAGAGATGTGTCACTTCTGGGGATTAGGCAGCGGCACAATTGGGAAGAAGTTAGAGAGAAAATAGAGTTCGGGGAGATGATCATAAGCGCATAAACACAGAGATGGACGGAGAGGAGATGCGAGAGGGCGAAGAGATGATTGAGAAGGATACCCGAAATAGGCGGTGGCTGGGTAGTTGATCCCTATCGTTGGCAGTGGATATGCAGCAGCACAGAGAGAAGAGATAAGGGGCAATTGTCACTGGTGGTGAACCAGGAGAAGAGATGCGTCACTTCTGGTGATTGGGCAGCGGCACAATAGGGTAGAAGGTAGAGAGAAAATAGAGTTCGGGAAGATGATCATAAGCGCATAGAGAGAGAGATGGACGGAGAGATGAGTTGAGATGAGTGAGAGAAATAAGAGATGATTGAGAACGATACCTGAAATAGGTAGCAGCTGGGCAGCTGCTGGCCATCGTTGGAAGTGGATATGCAGCGGCGTAGAGAGAAAAGAATAAGAGGCGGTTGTCACTATCGGTGAACCGAGAAAAGAGATGCGTCACTACTGGGGATTAGGCAGCGGCGCAATAGAGAAGGTAGAGAAAAAATAGAGGTAAGGGGAAATGAACATGAGCGCAAAGAGAAAGAGATGGACGGAGAGGAGATGCATAAGAAAGGGAGAAAGAGGAGATGATTGAGAATAATACCCGAAATAGGTAGTGGCTAGGTAGCTGCTGGTTGTTGGCAGTTGATGTGCAGCGAGACAGAGAGAAGGGGGATAAGGGGAGGTTGTCACTGGCGGTGAACCGAGTGAAGAAATGCGCCTCTGCTTGTTGTTGAAGGCTTAAATACAGGGGATTAGGCAGTGGCGCAACAGTGAAGAAGGTAGAGAGAAAATAGAGATAGGGGGAGATGATCATGGGCACATAGATAAAGTGAACGTGAGAGTGGGAGAGAGAATTTTAGCACACAACCATAGGTCTTAGTTTGGAAAGCATATTTAAGGGAGAGGGGGAGATGATTTGAGAGAGACGTGCAAGATAGAAATTGAGTGTAAGAGAGCTCGATTAAGAAAGGAGATAAAGGGGAGACACAGAGCAGATTTTGGTGAAGCCTTGGAGAGTGATTGAAGGCCTGATGAAGGGTAACAAAATGGAAAATTTAGGCGCGAAAAAATATTTCTAGACTTATTCTGGCTCACTGAATTAGTAATTTTGAGATGATTTGAACCACTTTTTATGTTGGGGTAACATACCATCGAATGACCCTTTATTTTATCTAGGAACGATTTGAGCCGTTTTTTGTCTTTTGATTCAAAAACAGTTTTACTTTATTACATAGATTAGTAGTAACGGAAAGCATTTGCTGCTCAACACTGGGGTTGGCTACATATATTTTTTTGGGCACCACTTTGTCATGTATCATGTGATATCCAAGGATGAAAATTCTATGTTAAGATAAAAAAACAACTCCATAAAAAATGAAATGCTCTACAAGCATGTATTTATTCTTCACTATAAAGCAAATCTTGGTCAACTAAATAGAGACTTGTTACCGCGGGTGGTGCGGAGCAAAGCACGTAGAAGCAATGATAGTACCTCTTAGAATTGGACACTTGACAAACACGAGACCTTTCCGGCTGGTAAGTTCTGATAACAGCTCCTGAACTTCTTCCTCTCCGGTCAAATTCAATCTCCACAAGCTTACTGAAATGACTGCAACGTACATAACATGAAGAGATAGAAGGAAACTATTCAACCAGACAATATTAGAGAAACTTTACGACATATACAGAAGTTACACCGTAAATGCAAAATGTTCCCACCTGGAGTTGTTGTTTCTGACTACATTTACATTGTTTCTGACTGTATTTGCATTACCGAATGCTTCTAGAACTGGATTTGACTGCAAAACAAATGGAAACAAGGCCAAAACTAGGGGTGTAACTTGGGTTGGGCAACCCGATTTCAACCCAAGCCCAACCCGAAAAAATTAAGGCTTGGGCTAGAGTTTTTAATATTTGGGTTGGGCTTGGGTCAAAAAATCTCAACCCGAATTCAATTTGGGTCGGGCTCGGGTTGAGGTATCGGCAACCCGATTTTAAATCGAACCCGACAAATTAAAAAATAATTTTATATATATAAAGCATTAACACTTTTTTTTATTTTTACTCCATCGTCCTCTGTTTCTTGTTGCTTGCTACTCTGTTATGCGTGATTAGTGGTGATAGTGTGATGTTTTAAGTTTAATATTTTTATGGGTCTAATTTCTATGTTTTCTGGGATTGTGCTTTGAGATCACTAGTTTTTTTGTGTGAAAGCAGATGATCAATAATCGTACACTGTTATGAATAAAATATATGGATTATTTTATGAATTTTTAATTATTCTCCCCTCTCTCTGTCTCTCTTGCAGTGAACCCGAATTCAAACCGAGCCCGCCCGAATTAAACTCGGGCAGTGCTCGGGTTGAGTTCCTCAACCCGAGGTAGGGTTAGGGTTTGGGTTGAAAATTATATACCTAGGGTTGGGCTAGGGTTGACTGTCTAACCCTCCCAACCCGCACGAGTTGCACCCCTAGCCAAAACACATTGTAGACAATTAAAGAACTAAATTATGTGGTGAAAGATCTAAAATCTGGCCTCAGAATGAATCAGTTCCTTGTCTAAGCATGTTGGACAGGCTGAAATGCAAGGCTGACCTCCAGGACTTGCTGCTTGACAGTCCTCCTCTCAGATGCAGCTCTGCCTCCCAAGTAAGCAAAATGTGGGGAGAAACTTTGTGACATATACAGAAGTTACACCGTAAATGCAAAATGTTCCCACCTGGAGTTGTTGTTTCTGACTGTATTTGCAATACCGAATGCTTCTAGAACCGGATTTGACTGCAAAACAAAGGAAAACATGGCCAAAACACATATCGTACACAATTAAAGAACTAAATTATGTAGTGAAAGATCTAAAATCTGGCCTCATAATGAATCAGTCCCTCATCTAAGCTTGTTGGACAGTCCCTCATCTAAGCTTGGTGAAATGCAAGGCTGACCTCCAGGACTTGCTGCTTGACAGTCCTCCCCTCAGATGCAGTTCTGCCTCCCAAGTAAGCAAGATACCGCATGAGCAATTTTGTGTTTTCCGTTTCACCTGCTCCACTCTCGCCACTAACCAAAATTGACTAACTGATTCCCTAATTGATCATAACTCGGCATTCACATAAGTGGCCTTAATCATCGTAATGCAAAGGGAAGACAAAGAAATTATAAACTCGTGATCGTGACAACATACCTATATGCTGCATCCGCAAAAGCAAAAGGGTGGGACTGGGGGCTCAGTTCACCAAAGGCTGCCCCTTTGTACTGCGTCATCATATGACTATCGTATAAACGAGGCAATTTTCTGAAAGGATTCACAACAATTAATATATTTCTTGTGCAAGTCTGGAAACAATATCGAGTTGATTAGCTTCAACACGTTTTATTTAAATAGGAAAATGTTGAAACAGATGCTTCCAAAATCAAATGAAGTGTGGGAAATACTTACATATATTTCATTGACATCATACCTCGAATTTAAATTATGCCGAACTCCTGGCTTATGCAAATAAGCCAACTTTGTCCCATCATCCACTCCACTTGGTCGTGCTTCACCATCTTTTGGATAAATACAAAAAGTGTTAACAATCACCGGTAACAGAAATTTAACAAAAGAAAGAAAGGATCAAATTCAGTGAATCTTCCATCTCTGCATATTTGTTTCTTAACCAACAAAAATACCTAGAATAATTTGATGGAAATGATTTGACAAAAAGTTGTTGGACGAATTTCCGCTTGTCAAAATTTCCTACAATGCATAAAATAACAGAAAAAAAAATTAATTAAAAGTTGATATTCAGCATTTCAATAGCAGCAACCATTTGAAGCAGATTCACCAGTTTATCTTGAAACTCTCAAATCCATATATATCAAACACCCCAATTAAGTATTTTGAGTCTTGGTCTTGACCAATTGAACTATGGATCTTATCCACAAGCCTACAGCATGGATATATCAGTACAAAGGCATCGGCAAAAACTACATCTAGATATTCCAAAAAATTTGGGGGTACAAAACTTAAAATAGGAACGAAATTACTCCAATGACGAGTAGTCAGTAATACACAACTCGTCAAAGCATGAAAATGAAGGTTACCAGTTAAACAAACATGAGTACACAATTTGCCAAAACATCTCTACTGACAACTGGAACTTCTGGATCAAGACATTTGGTAATGGTTTCATCATGAGTTACAATTACACGTTTGCAGAGGGACTCCTCTACAATATCATAGATTGTAGAAAAAGCGTAAGATATTAATTGGTCATGGTCCAAAATGTTGGGAAGAAACGAAAAGTCACTGCGAAACAATCCACAATAAAAGCATACTATGTTACATATTGAAGGTCGGATCCAATATAACAGATGCAGTAGCACTATGTTAACACTATAAAATCAGAATGTAACATTATATAAAAGCAATAGCACTATGTTAACATTATATAAAAGCAGTCGCAGTAGCACTATGGATTTAGTTACACATTAAAGGTAGGTATTATATCAAGCCCAACAGTCCCTCAAATACATTAAGGATTGATTTCACAAATATCAAAACAATCAATAAAAAGAATATAATATAGAGATTGAGTTCACAGTAGCACCTAAAAAAGGTACACGAGAAGGACAAAGGACCACAAAGCTGCACAGAAACAATTAGCATTGTTGCAATGGAGGCTAGAATCACATATAAATGTATGTTAGAAAAGGATATCCATGTTGAAGAAGCAAAGATATCCATGATGCATAGATGAAGTCAACAATAAAAACAAAATAATAAAATCAATTTAAAGACTTAGTTTCGATGACCATAAATGAAGTCAACAACACCGGATTACGCAAACACAACTTGGAAAGTCAATTCTAAATCTGAAAATAACTAAATCGGATAACCCAATCTTAAGATCAACTAACACAAATATCCACTTGGTGCATTTTATCAAGAAGAAGAGATTAAAAAGCATAAAAAATGAGCCCACTGTCCATAAGCAAAGGGCTGAAGGAACTTTTTGAAACAAAGAAAAAAGTATCGGTTTGAAAATTTATCGAACAGGTGGTACACAGGAGCTGGGAAGAACAGAAAGGGGTTGTCGAGTTGGGTTATGATTATGGAGAAAGTGTGAGAGAAGGAGATGATTAAGGGAGAAGAGATGTGTGACAAAGAGAAAGGAGATGCGTAAGAGAGAGGAGATGATTGAGAAGGATTCCTAAAATAGGCGGTGGTTGGCCAGCTACTGGCTGTCGTTGGCAATGAATGTGCAATGGCACGGAGAGAGAAGGAATAAGGGGCGATTATCGCTGGCGATGAACTAAGAGAACATATGCGTCACTGTTGGGCATTCGGCAGTGGTACAATAGGGAAGAAGGTAAAGAGAAAATAGAGTTAGGGGTAGATGATCATAAGCTCATAGAGAGAGGGAAAGATGGACAGAGAGGAGATGTGTGAGAGAAGAGGAGATGATTGAGACGGATACCTGAAATAGGCGGTGGCTGGGCAGCTGCAGGCTGTCGTTGGCAGTGGATATGCAACGGCGCAGAGAGAGAAGAATAAGGGGCAGTTGTCGCTAACGGTGAACCGAGTGAAAAAATTCGTCACTACTGGGGATTGGGCAGCGGCGCAATACGAATGAAGGTTGAGAGAAAATAGAGCTACGCGGAGATGAACATAAGCGCATAGATAGAGAGAGATGGATGGAGAGGAGATACATGAGAGAGAGAAAGAGGAGATGATTAAGAAGGACACCTGAAATAGGTAGTGGCCAGATAGCTGCTCGCTGTCATTGGCAGTGGATGTGCAGTGGCACAGAGAGAAAGAGGAGATAAGGGACAATTGTCACTAGCAGTAAACCGAGAGAAGAGATGCGTCACTACTTGTTGTTGAAGGCTTAACTACTGGGGATTCGGCAGTGGCGCAATAGTGAAGAAGGTAGAGAGAAAATAGCGATTGGGGGAGATGATCATGGGTGCATAGAGAAAGTGAACATGAGAAAAGGAGAGAGAATTTTAAGGCACAACCATAGGTCTTAGTTTGGAAAGCATATTTTGGGGAGAGAGGGAGATGATTTGAGAGAGAAATGTGAGTTAGAAATTGAGTGTAAGAGAGCTCGGGGAGGGAGGGAGATGATTTGAGAGAGAAATACGAGTTAGAAATTGAGTGTAAGAGAGCTCGATTAAGAAAGGAAATAGAGGAAAGACAGAGCAGATTTTTGTGGAGCCTTGGGGAGTGATTGAAGGCCTGACTAAGGGTAAAAAAAATGGAAAGTTTTAGGGGGAAAAAATATTTCTAGACTCATTCTGGCTCATTAGATTAGTAATTTTCAGATGATCTGAACCACTTTTTATGTTGAGGTAACGTAGCCCGTCGAATGACCCTTTATTTTATCCTCAAACTATCTGAGCCACTTTTTGTCTTTTGATTCAAAAACAGCTCTACTTTATTATATAGATTAGTAGTAACGGCAAGCATTGCTGCTCAACTCTGGGATTGGCTACATATATTTTTTCGTTTGCCATGTATCATGTGATATCCAAGGATGAAAATTCTATTTTAAGATAAAAAAACAACTCCATAAAAAATGAAATGCTCTACAAGCATGTATTTATTCTTTACTAGAAAGCAAATCTTGGTCAACTAAATAAAGACTTGGGTGGTGCGGAGGAAAGCAGGTAGAAGCAATGATAGTACCTCTTAGGATCGCACACTTGACAAACACGAGACCCTTCCGACTGGTAAGTTCTAATAACAGCTCCTAAACTCCTTCCTCTCTAGTCACATTCAATCTCCACATGCTTACCGAAATGACTGCAATGTACATAACATGAAAAGATAGAAGGAAAAAATTCAAGACAGTATTAGAGAAACTTTGCGACATATACAGAAGTTACACCATAAATGTAAAATGTTCCCTCCTAGAGTTGTTGTTTCGGACTGTATTTGCATTACTGAATGCTTCTAGAACCGGATATGACTGCAAAACAAAATGAAAGCAAGGCCAAAATACATATTGTACACAATTAAAGAACTAAATTATGTGGTGAAAGATCTAAAATCTGGCCTCAGAATGAATCAGTCCCCCTGGACAGGCTGAAATGCAAGGCTGACCTCCAGGACTTGCTGCTTGACAGTCCTCCTGTCAGATGCAGCTGTACCTCCCAATTAAGCAAGATACCGCATGAGCAATTTTGTGCTTTCCGTTTCACCTGCACCACTCTCACCACTAACCAAAATTGACTAACTGATTCCCGAATTGATCATAACTCTGCATCCACAGAAGTAGACTGAATCATCGTAATGCAAAAGGAAGACAATGAAATTATAAACTCATGACCATGAGAACATACCAATATGCTGCGTCTGCAAAAGCAAAAGGGTGGGACTGGGGGCGCAGTTAACCAAAGGCTGCCCCTTTGTACTGTGCCATCATATGACTATCGTATAAATTAGGCAATTTTCTGAAAGGATTCACAGCAATAAATATATTTCTTGTGCAAGTCTGGAAACAATATCGAGTTTATTAGCTTCAACACGTTTTATTTAAATAGGAAAATGTTGAAACAAATGTTTCCAAAATCAAATGAAGTGCGGGAAATACTTACATATATTTCATTGACATCACATCTCGAATTTAAATTATGCAGAACTCCTGGCTTATGTAAATAAGCCAGCTTTGTCCTATCATCCACTGCACTTGGTGGTGCTTCACCATCTTTTGGATAAATACAAAAAGTGTTAACAACTTGTAACAGAAATTTAACAAAAGAAAGAAATGACCAAATTCAGTGAATCTTCCATCTCTGCATATTTGTTTCATAACCAACAAAAATACCTAGAAAAAATTAATGGAAATGATTTGACAAAAAAAAGTTGGACGAATTTCCACTTGTCAAAATTTCCTACAAAGCATAAAATAACAGAAAATATGAATTACAAGCTGATATTTAGCATTTCAATAGCAGCAACCATTTGAAGCAGATTCACCTATTTCTCTTGAAACTTTCAAATGCATTTATATCCAGCACCCCAATTAAGTATTTTGAGTCTAGGTCTTGACCAATTGAACTATGGATCTTATCCACAAGCCTACAGCATGGATATTATCAGTACAAAGGCATCAACAAAAACTACGTCTAGATATTCCAAAAAATTTGAGGGTACAAAACTTAAAATAGGAACAAAATTACTCCAATGACGAGTAGTCAGTAATACACAACTCGTCAAAGAATGAAAATGAAGATTACCGGTCAAACAAACATGAGTACAAAATTTGCCAAAGCATCTCTACTGACAGCTGCAGCTTCTGGATCAAGCCATTTGTAATGGTTTCATCATGAGTTACAATTACACATTTGTAGAGGGAATCCTCTAAAGCCTTTATGCCACACCTGAACAATACCAAACAATTCAAAGGTTGCATTTAGTTGAAGTTGCATTTTGTTCTCCTAGTGAAAATTAAGTCAAGATATTTGAAAATTCATTTACTTCATTTTAGTGTGTGCCTGTGCCAATGAAATTGATTATTTACGCGAATAGCTCCACAACAGTTCTAAGATGAAACAAAGATTTTTCATTTTGGGCACAGACGAGTCGATTGTCTGTTCCTTCACAAATTTGATATTTTCAAGATGGAGAATCGCAGCCACAACTCGAAAAAACATATCCTAGGGAAGGAAAAAAATCAACAAGAACGAATTAAATGATAGATTTTAAAGTGCAAGAATCATATTTCCCATATTAACAAACTCCAAGCAAAAACCTGTTCTTCGGTACTAATTCCAACAACATCCATTGCCCTCCTTGTAGCAACATACTCTTTAGAATCATCAATGCCATCTAACTCATAGCAATTTAATTGATTCAAATAATGAAACGTTCTTGGATTTCTCAATTTGCACTTTTGAAAATCCTGGTAGCATGAAAAAATAATATAAGATTTGTCTGAAATTGAAATGATATCCCAACACAATGATCAAAATCGAACTTCAATTCCCACTTCCACACATGTAAGTGTACCACACCTTTGGAACCCAACCAACAAATTGAACTTGATTGATGGAGTAATTACATTACTGCAAGGAACTTAATTTTAGAGGAATCTACGGTGTTTCCTTAAGAAATTGAACATAAAATAACTATTGCTAAACTGACTAATAAACAAAAATGTATAAAAAATCTAAGAAATAAACTAAATTTACAATAAACTCCTCTAAAATTAAACTGTCTCTCAACTTAACTATAACCTAGATCCATATTCCACAAACTATTAACAATTATTAGTCAACTGATTTCACCAAACATATCCAAAAAAAATGTGAAACATTCTAGCTAACATTATGGCCAAACAAAGATGAGCAATATAGTATAACAACGTATTATAAACATAGTTTTGACGTATTTAAAGGTATCTCAAATATTCCAAACCTGATTCAATCAAAAAACATACACAATAAAATATGCCGCTCATTGTGGTCCCCTCTTAGTCCCGAAGCATGAAAGCAGAAGGCCTGCTCTCAATTGTCGGGTCATGATCACAGCCATACACTTCTATAAAAAAAGGGAGAACCCACATGATGTCAAATAAACTACAAAATTCTTGAATTCTCTATTTTACAAAAACTACGTCTCTCTTGCTAAAATTTCTTGAAATACTTTGTACAACTATGTAATTTTTTCAATAACATAAGAAAAATCACATGTCAGTATGTTCAATGCAATACTCACAGTTATCCAAAAGTTCAACATAATGAAATGAATTATGCCTTTTTTCCCACTTTTCTTACCCTAGAATCCAGGCTATAGATAAATGCACTTATTAGAACAGACTTGTATATGTGGAGTAAAGCAGTTCAAGAGATACCTGTGTAATTTGATCAGTACCTCGGCGTTTCAAGAGCTAGCAATGTTTCTTTGAGTGAGGACAAGAAAACTCAAAAACTCCCCCCATAACTCATCCTCAACTCTAATGTCTTTACTCCAATAAATGGCTACAAGTGGTAGAAAACCACCAATGGTAGCACCACCCAGTTCCAGAATTACCACAACCTACACACTGATAAACAAATTAAATTAAATACTCAAAAGACGTACCCATATCATAACCGATTTTAGTTATGCACTGCCACCATATCATAGATTATGGAAAACAGTGTTTTGAAAAGCGCGCCTAGGCGCTCGCCTAGGCGAGAGGCGAGGCGAGGCGAGGCCATCTCGCCTGGAAGACCCCAGGCGAAGCGAGCTGCTGTGAAGCGAGGAAAAAGCGAGTAAGGCATTCGCTTTTCGCTTAAGCGCCAGGCGAAAAAGCGTTCGCTTTTGTCATTTGAGGCGAGGTTATTTTATTTTTAATTTGGACTGTTGGATTGAACAATTGGAAAATAAATTATAAGATGTGTGATACACCAAATTATTCCCTTTTCCCATAAATACAAATCCCCAACCCTAATTTTAATCTGAGTCTTCGCTGGTCGTTGCTGCTACCCACGATACCTGGGCTCTGCTCCTACTCGATCGACAGAAACACCATAGCTGGAGTTGATCGCTGGATTCGATCGACAGAGACGATCGAGGCTTCAGTTCGCTGCTCCTACAGGATCGAGGCTTCGGTTCGCTGCTCCTACAGGATCGACAGACCCGCTGGAGGCTGGACAGAGTCTCCTTCTTCCCTGATCGTAGCTCCTTCCTCACAGGTAAGTCTCCTTTTTTTTTTTTTTTTCTCTCTTCTATTTCTCCTTTTTTCTTCTCTTTTCTGGTCTGGATCTTCTTCTTGCTGCTTCGGTTCGCTGCTCATTTTTTTCTCCTGATTCTGATTCCCTCTTTTTTTTTTTTTATCTCTTTTTTTTTATCTGATGGTTTCTTTAGTGATGAGGATTGATTTCTAGTCTTTAGTTGCTTGAATTGTGTCTTATGTTTTTAAATATTAGGATTTGGGATATTATTTGTGTTTGTTTGAATTTAAATGTTTAAGCAATGACTCTTCTTAAGATTTGATATATTATTAGTGTTTGTTTTAATTTAAATGTTTATGGTTTTACTTGTATTTAAATATTTAGTATATATAAAATTATAACTTAGATGTTTAGAATTAATTAAACTAAATTATTTAATTTTTTTTTAATTGTTCGCTTCGCTTCTATAAAGCGTGTCGCTTCGCTTCTCGCTTCTCGCCTAGGCGTTAGGAGCCTTGGTCGCTTCGGCTCGCTTTACGCCTTAAATAACACTGATGGAAAAAGCGTAAGATCTTAACTAGTCATGGTCCAAAATGTTGGGAAGAAACGAAAAGCCACTGCGAAACAATCCACAATAAAAGCATACTATGTTACATTTTGAAGGTCGGATCCAATATAATAGATGCAGTAGCACTATGTTAACACTATAAAATCAGAATGTAACATTATATAAAAGCAGTAGCACTATGTTAACATTATATAAAAGCAGTCGCAGTAGCACTATGGATTTAGTTACACATTAAAGGTAGGTATTATATCAAGCCCAACAATCCGTCAAATACATTAATGATTGATTTCACAAATATCAAAACAATCAATAAAGAGAATATAATTCAGAGATCGAGTTCACAGTAGCACCTGACAAAGGTACACAGGAAGGAAAAAGGACCACAAAGCTACACAGAAACAATTAGCATTGTTGCGATGGAGGCTAGAATCACATATAAATGTATGTTAGAAAAGGATATCCATGTTGAAGAAGCAAATATATCCATGGTGCATAGATGAAGTCACAATAAAAACAAAATAATAAAATCAATTTAAAGCATATATGAAGAACTTAGTTTCGATGACCGTAAATGAAGTCAATAATACCAGATTTCACAAACACAACTTGGACCCGAGTCAATTCTAAATTCGAAAATAACTAAATCGAATAAACCAATCTTAAAATTAACTAACACAAATATCCACTTGGTGCATTTTATCAAGCAAAAGAGATTAAAAAGCATAAAAAAAAATAGCCTATTGTCCATAAGGAAAGGGCTGAAGGATCTTTTTGAAACAAAAAAAATATATCAGTTTGACAATTTATCGAACAGGTAGTACACAGAAGCCGGGAGAAACAGGAAGGGGCTGTCAAGTAGAGTTACGATTGTGGAGAGAGTGAGAAAATGAGATGATTGAGGGAGAAGAAAAACGTGACAAAGAGAAAGGAGATGCATGAGAGAGAGTGGAGATGATTGAGAAGGATTCTGAAATAAGCGGTGGCTGGACAGCTGCTGGCTGTCATTGGCAATGAATGTGCAACAGCACAAAGAGAGAAGGGATAAGGGTGGTTTTTGCTAGTGGTGAACAGAGAGAAGATATGATTGGGCAGTAGCACAATAGAGAAGAAGGTAGAGAGAAAATAGAGTTAGGGGGAGATGATCATAAGCACATAGAGAAAGAGATGGACGGAGGGGAGATGCATGAGAGAGAGAGAGGACATAATTGAAAAGGATACCTAAAATAGGTAATGGTTGGGCAGCTACTGGCTGTCATTGGCAGTGGATATGCAGCGTTGCACAGAGAGAGAAGAATAATGGGCGGCTGTCGCTAGCGGTTAACCGAGAGAATAGATGTGTCACAACCGGGGATTGGACAGCGACGCAATAGAGAAAAAGGTAGAGAGAAAATAGAGGTAGAGGGAGATGAACATGAGTGCATAGAGAGAGATGGACGGAAAGGAGATGCATGAGAAAGAGAGAAAGAGGAGATGATTGAGAAGGATACTCGAAATAGGCGGTGGCTGGGGAGCTACTGGCTGTCGTTGAAAGCGGATGTGCAGCGGCACAGAGAGAGAGAGAAGATAAGGGGTATTTGTCACTGGCGGTGAACCAAGAGAAGAGATATGTAACTGCTTGTTGTTAAAGGCTTAACTGCGGGGGATTGAGCAATGGCGCAATAAGGAAGAAGGTAGAGAGAAAATAGAGATAGGAGGAGATGATCATGAGCGCAAAGAGAAAGTGAACGTGAGAGAGGGAGAGGGAGAGGGAGAGGGAGAGAGAATTTTAGGGCACAACCATAGGTCTTAGTTTGGAAAGCATATTTGGGGGAGAGAGGGAGATGATTTGAGAGAGGCATGCGACATAGAAATTGAGTGTAAGAGAGTCGATTAAGAAAAGAGATAAAGGAGAGACAGAGAGCAGATTTTGGTGCGAGCCTTGGGGAGTGATTGAAGGCCTGACTAAGGGTAACAAAATGGAAAGTTTTAGGCGGGAAAAAATATTTCTAGACTCATTCTGGCTCATTGGATTAGTAATTTTGAGATGATATGAACCACGTTTTACGTTGGCGTAACGTAGCCCGTCGAATGACCCTTTATTTTATCTTCAAATGATCTTACCCGCTTTTTATCTTTTGATTTAAAAACAGCTATACTTTATTATATAAATTAGTGGTAACGGAAATCATTTACTGCTCAACACTAGGGTTGGCTACATATATTTTTTTGAGCACCACTTTGCCATGTATCATGTGATATCCAAGGATGAAAATTCTATGTTAAGATAAAAAACAACTCCATAAAAAATGAAATGCTCTACAAGCATGTATTTATTTTTTACCATAGAGCAAATCTAGGTCAACTAAATAGAGACTTGTTACCTCGGGTGGTGTGAAGCAAATCATGTAGAAGCAATGATAGTACCTCTTAGGATCGGACACTTGACAAACACGAGACCTTTTCGGCTGGTAAGTTCTGATGGCAGCTCCTGAACTCCTTCCTCTCCAGTCAAATTCAATCTCCACAAGCTTACCGAAATGACTGCAACGTACATAACATGAAGAGATAGAAGAAAAAAATTCAACCAAACAGTATTAGAGAAACTTTGCAACATATGCAGAAGTTACACCGTAAATGCAAAATGTTTCCACCTGGACTTCTTGTTTCTGACTGTATTTCCATTACCGAATGCTTCAAAAACCGGATTTGACTGCAAAACAAATGAAAACACAGCCAAAACAAATATTGTATTCAATTAAAGAACTAAATTATGTGGTGAAAGATCTAAAATCTGGCCTCAGAATGAATCAGTCCTTCGTCTAAGCATGTTGAACAGACTGAAATGCAATGCTTACCTCCAGGACTTATGCAGCTCTGCCTCCCACCTAAGCAAGATACTGCATGAGCAATTTTGTGCTTTCTGTTTTACCTGATCCACTCTCGCCACTAACCAAAATAGACCAAATGATTCCCTAATTTGAGTAAAGATGCCTGGTATCCATACATATGTTCCCTTTCAAGCTCAATTCATATCAGCTTAATGAAGATTCAACAACTTTTAGTTTTAGAAGCTCTCTTGGGATTATGTGAGGAGATTATAGAACTAGGCATGATCGCTAAGAGTATCGATATGTGATGCCTATCTGCCTCTACCTCTTCTTTTTGCTTCTTATCCCCCTTTCTCCTAATTTCCGCACTTCATCATCCTGCAACCGGACCTTGGTAGTGACTCTTCAAAACATTAGAAATCCTACCTTGACAAGCCTCATCTCTGGAACAGAGCACTTTTCAATCTTTAATTAGCCCTAACTTCAATATGCACTACTCCCTTTTTAACACCCAACATGACAACATAGCCGCTCTCTACAAAGTACAGTACCAGAACCCCTATTAATTTCTTGGACCAGCCACCTCAAAAAACCTAGCCAATGTCAATCCTTCATTCCACATACTAAGTTCCTTGATCTACAAAATTTACTTAATCTAAGCTCAGTATACATCTAAGATTGGGAGTCTCTAGCAGCAGTTTTTGAAGTATTCTCCTATATCATTTCATGTAGCACGGCTTGTGTAAGTGTGTTTCATCACACGTTCTACATCAGCTGTCCATGACTTAAAAACTTCATCCCAAGGTCAGTACTTTCCCTGTCGACATTCTGAAAAACCATGTTGAAAAGAAAAGTTATAAGTACTTTCCTCAAAGAAAGGACTTATACTAGACCCCACAAAATTTTTAAGTCCAAATAAGGTCACAAACGTCTTTTTTAGGACCACCCCCATCATAGCATTCTAAGCCACAAATGAGACTGAACAAAGCTAAAAGTGGAGAAAGAATCAAACTGTAGTTCACCTGCTAGCCATAGAATTGCTATTTTTCATTAGGAAGAACAAAGAAAATGCTACGCTAAAAACCAATGAAAGCAGAGGACAGTGAATAATCACAATTTGACATTCTTCCCAGGAATAACAGCATTAATAATTCGACCATCTGTAATACCAACTGATATAGAATGTGAATCTACAAAGACTACCAATTTTATCCCCTTGAATATTGAATATTACCGAGACTCCACATGCTACATACATAGGATTAATATATTAGATCAATATCAGTAGTAAGGGAAAGCATTTGCTGCTCAACATTGGGGTCGGCTACATATATTTTTTTGGGCATCACTTTCCCATGCATCATGTGATAACTAAGAATGAAAATTCTATGTTAAGATAAAATACAACTATATAAAAAATGTAATGCTCTACAAGCATATATTTAGTCTTTTTTATGAAGTCTTGGTGAAGCAAATAAAGACTTGTTACCTCGGGTGGTGCAGCGCAAAGCATGTAGAAGCAGTGATAGTTCCATTCAGGATCCGACACTTGACAAATACGAGATTTTTTCAGCACGTAAGTTCTGATAGCAGCTCCTGAAATCCTTCCTCTCTGGTCAAATTGAATCTCCACAAGCTTACCGAAATGACTGCAACATACTCCACACGAAGGGATAGAAGGAAACAATTCAACCAGAAAGTATTAGAGAAACTTTGCACAACATACAGAAGTTACATTGTAAATGCAAAATCTTCCCACCAGGAGTTGTTGTTTCTGACTATCTTTGCCTTACCGGATGCTTCTAGAACTGGATTTGACAGCAAAACAAATGAAACACAGCCAAAATACATATTATACCCAATTAAGGAACTAAATTATGTGGTGAAAGAGTTCAAACCTGGCCTCAGCATGACACAGTCCCGAGTCTAAGCTTGTAGGACGGACTGAAATGCAAGGCTTACCTCCGGGAGTTGCTGCTCGACAATCATCCCCTTAGCAGCAGCTCTTCCTCCCATGTAAGCAAGATACCACATAAGCACTTTTGTGCTTTCTGTTGTAACTGCTCCACTCTCACCACTAACCAAAATTGACTGACTGATTCCCCAATTGATCATAACTCTGCATCCACATAATTGGCCATAATCATTGTAATGCAAAGTGAAGACAACCGAATTATGAACTCATGATCGTGACAACGTACCTATATGCTGCATCTGCAACAGCAAAACAAAGGGGGCTTAGTTCACCAAAGGCTGTCCCGTTGTACTGCGTCATCATATGGCCATCATATAAATGAGGCAATTTTCTGAAAGGCTTCACAGCAAGTATTATATTTCCTGTGTAAGTGTGGACGCACTATCAAGTTGATTAGCTTCAAAACATTTGAATTAAATAAGAAAATGTTGAAACAGATGCTTCCAACATCAAATGAAGTGTGTGAAATACTTGCATATATTTTATTGATATCACATCCAGATTTTAAATCGTGCAGAAGTCTTGGCTTATTCAAATAAGCCAGCTTTGTCATTTCATCCGCTACACATGGTGGTACTTCATCATCTTTTGGATAAATCCAAGAAGTCTTAACGATAACCTGTAACTTAAATTTAACAAAAGAAAGAAAGGACCAAAGTTAAAGAATCATCAATATCTGCATATTTGTTTCTGAACCAACAAAAATACCTATAATAATTTGAGGGAAATGATTTAACAAAAAGTTGTTGGACGAATTTCCACCTGTCAAAATTTCGTACAAACATAAAATAACCACAAAAATGAATTACAAGTTGATATTCAGCATTTCAAGAATAACAACCAGTTGAAGCAGATATACCATATACGCTTTAAATATCAATTTCAAGTAGTGATGTAGAATACTCACAAGAACCTTAATGTCTTCACCATTAGCCTCCACAACTTCGCAATCTACCCAAGCTACATCAGGATCCTTCACCCACGCAAGAGATCCAACCCCTAAGCTGTGACCGAAACAACCTATAACACTTTTTCATATATTTCAGACAGTTAATATAAGAGGAAGCAGTTAATAAGCCCGGAACTGAGTCCATTGGCACACTCCAAAAAACAAGAAAACCAGAGCCAATTGAACAATTGAATAACAACTATTATCATTCACGTTCATACCTAGACACACACAGCGTTTTAATGACTATAAAACTTTCAGTGAGGTTATTATTCAATGGGAAACATTCCATAAGATCATCATTCTATAAGGTCTTGAGCCTTGGAAATCTTCACACAAACTTCTGAACAGAGAGAGAGTGAGAGACTGGGATCATATCAAAACAGCAAAGGTATTTCATGAAAAGTAATTCAGCACCTTTACTTCTAAGGATTCAGTTTAATCAGAACGACAGATTCCAACAAGATGTCAATGGCAAGCCATCAAGCTATTACCCAGCTTGATCCCATTAAATTGAAGTTGGTGGAAATGGTGGGTTGTGTACAGGTCTAGCCTTTGCCATTAGTTGCGCAGAATGCTGGCCCTCTTATTCAAATTTCCAACTTGACAGTTGTCGGTGTGTGATTTTACCATCACACCATGCACTGGCTATTTGCAACAAAAACAATGGAAAACAAATCTTTCTGGGTTTCTGCTACTACCATGGGGGTCCTAAAATACTGTGCAAAGGCTGAAGAATGTTGAGGAAGGAGCTGTAAATTTGTTGCTGAAACTTAGCTTTCCAAGCCGGCCTTTCTATCTCTAAAATCCCCAAGAAACTAAAGCCAGACAAATAATTCAGTTTCTTGAGTGTCCCACTTCCATGCAATATTCATGAAAATATTCTATTCCTTAGGTGACATATCAAAAGGATGCCAAATCAAAATGCATTCAATGTATTGAAGATCTAAACATTAACCATCTTGGAGAGCCTCTAAGAACAGCAAGGAGTGAACCCTAAAAGTTACCATACTGGCTAGTGCAACAAAAGACTAAGTGTCTTTGAAAGATGAGACAGTCATTAAAACTGCTAAAATGTCATACAAGCGATAAGGGAAATCCTGAAACATATATGAACAATGCCAAAAGAACATCAAACCCCCACAACCAGGGTTTTGACTTCGGCGACATACTTGTGATGCAACAAAACCCTGGACAACTCGCAGAAAAGCCGTAAGCAAACACACACGTGCGCACCTCAAAAAAGTATCACCTCGAAATCTACCCGTCGAAGACTTGATAAATTATACGCTACTTGGACATGGTTGTTCAAAGCCAATATTTGAACTCAAGATTCGATAAAGATTGAAGAAACAGCAGCAAACAGAGACAGGCACTATGGAAACGAAAGTGGATTCCATTAATATCCACCAAGTAGAACAAATCCAGATGAAACTAAGATAGATCAGTAACAAATAACAAAAAGAAAAAGAATTCATCCAAATTTCCAATGGAAACTATGCTATGACGAACCACCAAAAAGAAGAATATTCAATACCATTCTTGAAAATATTCAGATCAGAAGCTTCAGTGACGTCTCGATCAATTTCCGATTCCTTCAAAGAATGCAAAATCAATCCAACACAGATCAAACAACCACCGAGTCTTCCAGTAGCTGCAGCAAAATTCCAATCCAAAACCACAATTCCTTTTTACTTTTCTTCGCCGATACAACCACAATGAACTTTGATATATTTAATTCAAAGAAAACAAAAACAACAAAGATTAGGCAACAGAATGAGTTTAAATCTTTCAGCAGGCCCATTTTTCGTTGAAAATTGGAAGAAAGGGTCTGATTTTGGTGGGAAAAGAGATTGAACCCTCTGCTTTATAAAGCAAAGCCAAAGCCTCTCTTTGTGTTTGTGTCAATTTATTAGTAGATTAATTGCTTGCTAATGAAGTATTAATATAACGGTCATTTGTTGAACTTAATTCCGAGATTACTCTTTATGTCATATTTACTAAAATCATGGTATCAATCTTTTATTACAATATTGATAATGATTACATATTTTATTACATATTGAAAATGATTTCTATACAATACATAAATAATCTTAGAATTTTTAAAACATTACGACATAACTTGAATAGATATGGGTATTTCGAAACTCATGTATGTGTGTGACTCCAAAAAAGTCACCTCGAACCCAAGGGTGGGCGGCTCAAGACTATTTGGGACCTAAGACAAAAATTAAAAATGAGATTTTTTATTTTTTATTTTTAATATTAATTTTTGTAAAAAATTATTGTTCTTATTTTTTGAGATTAAAGGAACTATTAGTTTTTATGTTTAAGTTTCGCTACCATATCTTTTGATATTGATAGTATCACTAATTCACCTAATATTTCTTGTGATAGTCAATCTTAGGAAATATTTTATCAACTTTAATTTTGAAGAACTTTTAATTTCAAACAATCATGTGCTGTTGATTTTAATTTTTTAAGGTTAATAAAAAACTAAAAATATTTTGGTATATTTCTCATAACACAAATAGAAAAAAAAATCATAATACAAATCAAGAAAAGAGGATTTTTGTGCAAGTTTGTAAACAATATCGAGTTGATTAGCTTCAACACGTTTTATTTAAATAGGAAAATGTTGAAACAGATGCTTCCAAAATCAAATGAAGTGTGGGAAATACTTACATATATTTCATTGAGATCATACCTCGAATTTAAACTATGCAGAACTCCTGGCTTATGCAAATAAGCCAGCTTTGTCCCATCTTCCACTCCACTCGGTGGTGCTTCACCATCTTTTGGATAAATACAAAAAGTGTCAACAACCACCTCTAACAGACATTTAACACAAGAAAGAAATGACCAAATTCAGTGAATCTTTTATTTCTGCATATTTGTTTCTTAACCAACAAAAATACCTAGAATAATCTGATGGAAATGATTTGACAAAAAGTTGTTAGACGAATTTCCACTTGTCAAAATTTTCCTACAAAGCATAAAATAACAGAAAAAATGAATTAAAAGTTGATATTCAACATTTCAATAGCAGCAACCATTTGAAGCAGATTCACCTGTTTATCTTGAAACTCTCAAATCCATATATATCCAACACCCCTATTAAGTATTTTGCGTCTGGGTCTTGACCAATTGAACTATGGATTTTATCCACAAGCCTACAGCATGGATATATCAGTACAAAGGCATCAACAAAAACTGCATCCAGATATTCCAAAAAATTTGGGGGTACAAAACTTAAAATAGGAGTGATTTGTTTCTACTGACAACTGGAACGTCTGGATCAAGCCATTTGGTAATGGTTTCATCATGAGTTACAATTACACGTTTGTAGAGGGAATCCTCTACAATATCATAGATTGTAGAAAAAGCGTAAGATATTAACTGGTCATGGTTCAAAATGTTGGGAAGAAACGAAAAGCCACTGCCAAAGAATCCACAATAAAAGCATACTATGTTATATTTTGAAGGTCGGATCCAATATAATAGATGCAGTAGCACTATGTTAACACTATAAAATCATAATGTAGCATTATATAAAAGTAGTAGCACTATGTTAACATTATATAAAAGCAGTCGCAGTAGCACTATGGATTTAGTTACACATTAAAGGTAGGTATTATATCAAGCCCAACAGTCCGTCAAATACATTAATGATTGATTTCACAAATATCAAAACAATCAATAAAGAGAATATAATATAGAGATTGAGTTCACAGTAGCACCTGAAAAAGGTACACGAGAAGGACAAAGGACCACAAAGCTGCACAAAAACAATTAGCATTGTTGCGATGGAGGCTAGAATCACATATAAATGTATGTTAGAAAAGGATATCCATGTTGAAGAAGCAAATATATCCATGGTGCATAGATGAAGTCAACAATAAAAACAAGATAATAAAATCAATTTAAAGCAGACATGAAGAACTTAGTTTCGATGACCATAAATGAAGTCAACAATACCGGATTACGCAAACACAACTTGGACCCAAGTCAATACTAAATCGGAAAATAACTAAATCGAAAAAACCAATCTTAAGATCACCTAACACAAATATCCACTTGGTGCATTTTATCAAGAAGAAGAGATTAAAAAGCATAAAAAATGAGCCCATTGTCCATAAGCAAAGGGCTGAAGGAACTTTTTGAAACAAAAAAAAAATATCGGTTTGACAATTTATCGAACAAGTGGTACACATGAGCTGGGAAGAACAGGAAGGGGCTGTCGAGTGGGGTTATGATTATGGAGAAAGAGTGAGAGAAGGAGATGATTAAGGGAGGCGATGCGTGACAAAGAGAAAAGAGATGCACGAGAGAGAGAGAGGAGATGATTGAGAAGGATTCCTGAAATAGGTGGTGGCTGGGCAGCTACTGGATGTAGTTGGCAATGAATGTGCAACGGCACAGAGAGAAAAGGGATAAGGGGTGGTTAGCGCTGGCGATGAACTGAGAGAACATATGCGTCACTGTTGGGCATTCGGCAGTGGCACAATAGGGAAGAAGGTAGAGAGAAAATAGGGTTAGGGGTAGATGATCATAAGCGCATAGAGAGAGGGAGAGATGGACAGAGAGATGTGTGAGAGAGAGGAGATGATTGAGAAGGATACTTGAAATAAGTGATGGCTGAGCAGCTGCAGGATGTCGTTGGTAGTGGATATGCAACGGCGCAGAGAGAGAAGAATAAGGGGCAGTTGTCGTTAGCGGTGAACCGAGAGAAAAAATCCGTCACTACTAGGGATTGGGCAGCAACACAATAGGGAAGAACGTAGAGAGAAAATAGAGCTACACGGAGATGAGCATAAGCGCATAGATAGAGAGAGATGGATGGAGAGGAGATGCATGAGAGAGAGAAAGAGGAGATGATTAAGAAGGACACCCGAAATAGGTAGTGGCCGGATAACTGCTCACTGTCATTGGCAGTGGATGTGCAGCGGCACACAGAGAAAGAGGAGATAAGGGGCAATTGTCACTAACAGTAAACCGAGAGAAGAGATGCGTCACTACTTGTTGTTGAAGGCTTAACTACTGGGGATTGGGTAGTGGCGCAATAGTGAAGAAGGCAGAGAGAAAATAGCGATAGCGGGAGATGATCATGGGTGCATAGAGAAAGTGAACATGAGAAAGGGAGAGAGAATCTTAAGGCACAACCATAGGTCTTAGTTTGGAAAGCATATTTAGGGGAGAAAGGGAGATGATTGGAGAGAGATATGCAAGTTAGAAATTGAGTGTAAGCGAGCACGGTTAAGAAAGAAGAAAAAGGGGAGACACAGAGCAGATTTTGGTGGAGCCAACGGGAGTGATTGAAGGCCTAACTAAGGGTAAAAAAATGGAAAGTTTTAAGTGGGAAAAAATATTTCTATACTCATTCTGGCTCATTAGATTAGTAATTTTCAGATGATTTGAACCACTTTTTATGTTGAGGTAACGTAGCTCGTCGAATGACCCTTTATTTTATCCTCAAACGATATGAGCCACTTTTTGTCTTTTGATTCAAAAACAGCTCTACTTTATTATATAGTTTAGTAGTAACGGAAAGCATTGCTGTTCAACACTGGGATTGGCTACATATATTTTTTCGGGCTCCACTTTGCCATGTATAATGTGATATCCAAGGATAAAAATTCTATGTTAAGATAAAAAAACAACTCCATAAAAAATGAAATGCTCTACAAGCATGTATTTATTCTTTACTATAAAGCAAATCTTGGTCAACTAAATAAAGACTTGTTACCACGGGTGGTGCAGAGGAAAGCATGTAGAAGCAATGATAGTACCTCTTAGGATCGAACACTTGACAAACACGATATCTTTCCGACTGGTAAGTTCTGATAACAGCTCCTTAACTCCTTCCTCTCCGGTCAAATTCAATCTCCACAAGCTTACCGAAATGACTGCAACGTACATAACATGATTAGATAGAAGGAAACTATTCAACCAGATAATATTAGAGAAACTTTGCGACATATACACAAGTTACACCATAAATGCAAAATGTTCCCACCTGGAGTTGTTTCGGACTGTATTTGCGTTACCGAATGCTTCTAGAACCGGATTTGACTGCAAAACTAAATGAAAACAAGGCCAAAACACATATTGTTCACAATTAAAGAACTAAATTATGCGGTGAAAGATCTAAAATCTGGCCTCAGAATGAATGAGTCCCCCTGGACAGGCTGAAATGCATGGCTGACCTCCAGGACTTGCTGCTTGACAGTCCTCCCGTCAGATGCAGCTTTACCTCCTAAGTAAGCAAGATACCGCATGAGCAATTTTGTGCTTTCCGTTTCACCAGCTCCACTCTCACCACTAACCAAAATTGACTAACTGATTCCCTAATTGATCATAACTCTGCATCCACAGAAGTAGTCTTAATCATCGTAATACAAAAGGAAGACAACGAAATTATAAACTCGTGATTGTGACAACATACCAATATACTGCACCCGCAAAAGCAAAAGGGTGGGACTGGGGGCTCAGTTAACCAAAGGCTGCCCCTTTGTACTGTCCCATCATATGCCTATCGTATTAAATGAGGCAATTTTCTGAAAGGATTCACAACAATAAATATATTTCTTGTGCAAGTCTGGAAACAATATTGAGTTTATTAGCTTCAACACGTTTTATTTAAATAGGAAAATGTTGAAACAGATGCTTCCAAAATCAAATGAAGTGGAGGAAATACTTACATATATTTCATTGACATCACATCTCGAATTTAAATTATGCAGAACACCTGGCTTATGCAAATAAACCAGTTTTGTCCTATCATCCACTCCACTTGGTGCTGCTTCACCATCTTTTGGATAAATACAAAAAGTGTTAACAACCACCTCTAACAGAAATTTAACAAAAAAAAGAAATGACCAAATTCAGTGAATCTTCCATCTTCTTAACCAACAAAAATACCTAGAAGAAATTGATAGAAATGATTTGACAAAAAGTTGTTGGACGAATTTCCACTTGTCAAAATTTCCTACAAAGTATAAAATAACAGAAAAAATGAATTACAAGTTGATATTTAGCAATTCAATAGCAGCAACCATTTGAAGCAAATTCACCTGTTTATCTTGAAACTCTCAAATTCATATATATCCAGCATCTCAATTAAGTGTTTTGAGTCTGGGTCTTGACCAATTGAACTATAGATCTTATCCACAAGCCTACAGCGTGGATATTATCAGTGCAAAGGCATCAGCAAAAACTGCATCTAGATATTCCAAAAAATTTGGGGGTACAAAACTTAAAATAGGAACAAAATTACTCCAATGACAAGTAGTCAGTAATACACAACTCGTCAAAGCATGAAAATGAAGATTACCAGTCAAACAAACATGAGTACACAATTTGCCAAAGCATCTCTGCTGACAGTTGCTGCTTCTGGATCAAGCCATTTGTAATGGTTTCATCATGAGTTACAATTACACATTTGTAGAGAGAATCATCTAAAGCCTTTATGCCACAACTGAACAATACCAAACAATTCAAAGGTTGCATTTAGTTGAAGTTGCATTTTGTTCTCCCATAGTGAAAATTAAGTCAAGATATTTGAAAATTCATTTACTTCATTTTAGTGTGTGTGCCAGTGCCAATGAAATTGATTATTTACACGAACATCTCCACAACAGTTCTAAGATGAAACCAAGATTTTTCATTTTGGGCACGGACGAGTTGATTGTCTTTTCCTTCACAAATTTGATATTACCAAGATGGAGAATCGCAACTCGAAAAAACACATCTTGAGGAAGGAAGAAAATCAACAAGAATGAATTAGAGGATAGATTTTAAAGTGGAAGAATCATATTTCCCATATTAACCAACTCCAAGCAAAAACCTATTCCTCTGTACTAATTCCAACAACATCCGTTGCCCTCCTTGTAGCAACATACTCTTTAGAATCATCAATGCCATCTAACTCGTAGCAATTTAATTGATTCAAATAATGAAACGTTCTTGGATTTCCCAATTTGTATTTTTTAAAAATCCTGGTAGCATAGAAAAACAATATAAGATTTTTCTGAAATTTAAATGATATCAACACAATGATCAAAATTGAACTTCAATTCCCACTTCCACACATGTAAGCCTACCACACCTTTGGAACCCAACCAACAAATTGAACTTGATTGATGGAGTAATTACATTACTGCAAGGAACTTAATTTTAGAGGAATCTACGGTGTTTTCTTAAGAAATTGAATATAAAATAACTACTGCTAAACTAACTAATAAATAAAAATGTATAAAAAATCTAAGAAATAAACTAAATTTACAATAAACTCCTCTAAAATTAAACTATGCCCCAACTTAACTATATAACCTAGATCCATATTCCACAAACTATTAACAATTATTAGTCATCTGATTTCACCAAACATATCCAAAAAAAAATTGTGAAACATTCTAGCTAACAGCATGGCCAAACAAAGATGAGCAATATAGTATAACAACGTATTATAAACATAGTTGTAACGTATTTAAAGGTATCTCAAATATTCCAAACCTGATTCAATCAAAAAACATACACAATAAAACATGTCGCTCACTGTGGTCCCCCCTTAGTCCCGAAGCATGAAGGCAGAAGGCCTCCTCTCAATTGTCGGGTCATGATCATAGCTATACCCTTTTACAAAAAAAAGGGAGAACCCAATTTTTTCAAATAAACTACAAAATTCATGAATTCTCTACTTTCCAAAAACATCTCTCTTGCTAAAATTTCTTGAAATGCTCTATACAACTATGTAATTTTTTCAATAACATAAGAAAAATCATATGTCAGTATGTTCAATGCTACTCACAGCTATCCAAAAGTTCGACACAATGAAACGAACTATGCCTTTTTTCCCACTTTTCTTACCCTAGAATCCAGGCTATAGATAAATGCACTTATTGGAATAGACTCGTACATGTGGAGTAAAGCAGTACAAGAGATACCTGTGCAATTTGATTAGTACCTCGGCGTTTCAAGAGCTAGCAATGTTTCTTTGAGTGACGATTGGAAGACTCAAAAAATCCCCCCATAATTCATCCTCAACTCCAATGTTTTTACTCCACTAAATGGCTACAAGTGGTAGAAAACCACCGATGGTAGCACCACCCAATTCCAAAATTATCACAACCTACACACTGATAAACAAATTAAATTAAATACTCAAAAGATGTACCCATATCATAACCGATTTTAATTATGCGCTGCCACCATATCATAGATTGTGGAAAAAGCATAAAATCTTAACTGGTCATGGCCCAAAATGTTGGGAAGAAACGAAAAGCCACTGCCAAACAATCCACAATAAAAGCATACTATGTTACATTTTGAAGGTCGGATCCAATATAATAGATGCAATAGCACTATGTTAAAACTATAAAATCAAAATGTAACATTATATAAAAGCAGTAGCACTATGTTAACATTATATAAAAGCAGTCACAGTAGCACTATGGATTTAGTTACACATTAAAGGTAGGTATTATATCAAGCCCAACAGTCCGTCAAATACATTAATGATTGATTTCACAAATATCAAAACAATCAATAAAGAGAATATAATATAGAGATTGAGTTCACAGTAGCACCTGAAAAAGGTACACGAGAAGGACAAAGGACCACAAAGCTGCACAAAAACAATTAGCATTGTTGCGATGGAGGCTAGAATCACATATAAATGTATGTTAGAAAAGGATATCCATGTTGAAGAAGCAAATATATCCATGGTGCATAGATGAAGTCAACAATAAAAACAAAATAATAAAATCAATTTAAAGCATACATTTTTTTTTATCACTAGAGAACTACAACACTTCTACTTAAAAGCATAAGTGAAGAACTTAGTTTCGATGACCATAAATAAAGTCAACAATACCAGATTTTGCAAACACAACTTGGACCCGAGTCAATTCTAAATTCGAAAATAACTAAATCGGAGAAACCAATCTTAAGATTAGCTAACACAAATATCCACTTGGTGCATTTTATCAAGCAAAAGAGATTAAAAAGCATAAAAAAAATAGCCCATTGTCCATAAGCAAATGGCAGAAGGAACTTTTTGAAACACAAAAAAAATATTGATTTGACAATTTATCGAACAGGTAGTACACAGGAGCTAGGAGAAACGGGAAGGGGCTGTCGAGTGGGGTTATGATTGTGGAGAGAGAGTGAGAAAAGGAGATGATTGAGGGAGAAAAGATACGTGACAGAGAAAGAAGATGCGTGAGAGAGAGGAGACGATTGAGAAGGATTCCTGAAATAGGCGGTGGCTGGGCAACTGCTGGCTGGCGGTGAACAGAGAGAAGATATGCATCACTGCTAGGGATTGGGCAGCGGCACAATAGAGAATGTAGAGAGAAAATAGAGTTAGGGGGAGATGATCATAAGCGCAAAGAGAAAGAGAAGGACGAAGAGGAGATGCGTGAGAGAGAGAGGAGATAATTGAAAAGGATACCTCAAATAGGTAGTGGTTGAGCAGCTGCAGGCTGTCATTGGCAGTGGATATGCAGCGGTGCAGAGAGAGAAGAATAATGGGCGGTTGTCGCTGGCTGTTAACCGAGAGAAGAGATGTGTCACTACTGGGGATTGGGCAGCGACGCAATGGAGAAAAAGGTAGAGAGAAAATAGAGATAGAGGGAGATGAACATGAGTACATAGAGAGAGATAGACGAAGAGGAGAAGCATGAGAAAGAGAAAGAGAAGATGCATGAGAAAGAGAGAAAAGGAGAAGATTGAGAAGGATACCCGAAATAGGCAGTGGCTGGGCAGCTACTGGCTGTCATTGGCAGCGGATGTGCAGCGGCATAGAGAAAGAGAAAAGATAAGGGGCAGTTGTCACTGGCGGTGAACCGAGAGAAGAGATGTGTCACTGCTTGTTGTTAAAGGCTTAACTGCAGGGATTTGGGCAGTGTCGCAATAAGGAAGAAGGTAGAGAGAAAATAGAGATAGGAGGAGATGATCATGAGCGCATAGAGAAAGTGAACGTGAGAGAGGGATAGAGAATTTTAGGGCACAACCATAGGTCTTAGTTTGGAAAGCATATTTGGGGGAGAGAGGGAGATGATTTGAGAGAGGCATGTGAGATAGAAATTGAGTGTAAGATAGTCGATTAAGAAAAGAGATAAAGGGGAGACAGAGACCAGAGTTTGGTGCGAGCCTTGGGGAGTGATTGAAGGCTTGATCAAGGGTAATAAAATGGAAAGTTTTAGGTGGGAAAAAATATTTCTAGACTTATTCTGGCTCATTGGATTAGTAATTTTGAGATGATCTAAACCACATTTTATGTTGGCATAACGTAGTCCGTCGAATGACTCTTTATTTTATCTTCAAACGATCTGAGCCGCTTTTTGTCTTTTGATTCAAAAACAGCTCTACTTTATTATATAGATTAGTAGTCACGGAAAGCATTTAATGCTCAACACTGGGGTTGGCTACATATATTTTTTTGGGCACCACTTTGCCATGTATCATGTGATATCCAAGGATGAAAATTCTAAGTTAATATAAAAAACAACTCCATAAAAAATGAAATGCTCTACAAGCATGTATTTATTTTTTACTATAAAGCAAATTTAGGTCCACTAAATAGAGACTTGTTACCTCGGGTGGTGGAGAGCAAAGCATGTAGAAGCAATGATAGTACCTCTTAGGATCGGACACTTGACAAACATGAGACCTTTTCGGCTGGTAAGTTCTGATAGCAGCTTCTGAACTCCTTCCTCTCCAGTCAAATTCAATCTCTACAAGCTTACCAAAATGACTGCAACATACATAACATGAAGAGATAGAAGAAAACAATTCAACCAAACAGTATTAGAGAAACTTTGCGACATATACAGAAGTTCCACCGTAAATGCAAAATGTTCCCACCTGGAGTTGTTGTTTCTGACTGTATTTGCATTACCGAATGCTTCTAGAACTGGATTTGACTGCAAAACAAATGCAAACACAGCCAAATCACATATTGTATTCAATTAAAGAACTAAATTATGTGGTGAAATATCTAAAATCTGGCCTGCAATGCTTACCTCCAGGACTTTTGCAGCTCTGCCTCCCACCTAAGCAAGATACTGCATGAGCAATTATGTGCTTTCTGTTTTACCTGATCCACTCTCGCCACTAACCAAAATTTACCGAATGATTCCCTGAGTGAAGATGCCTGGTATTCATACATATGTTCCCTTTCAAGCTCAATTCATATCAGCTTAATGAAGATTCAACAACTTTTAGTTTTAGAAGCTCTCTTGGGATTATGCGAGGAGATTATAGAACTAGGCATGATCCCTAAGAGTATCGATATGTGATGCCTATCTGCCTCTACCTTTTCTTTTTGCTTCTTATCCCCCCTTTTCCAAATTTCCGCACTTCATCATCCTGCAACCAGACCTTGGTAGTGACTCTTTAAAACATTAGAAATCCTACCTTGACAAGACTCATCTCTGGAACAGAGCACTTATCAATCTTTAATTAACCCCAACTTCAATATGCACTAATCCCTTTTTAACACCCAACATGCCAACATAGTCGCTCTCTACAAAGTACAGTACCAGAACCCCTATTAATTTCTTGAACCAAGTACCAACCACCTCAAAAAACATAGCCAATATCAATCCTTCATTCAACATACTAAGTTCCTTGATCTACAAAATTAACTTAATCTAAGCTCAGTATACATCTAAGATTGGGAGACTCTAGCACCAGTTTTTGGAGTATTCTCCTATATCATTTCATGTAGCAGGGCTTGTATAAGTGTGTTTCATCACACGTTCTACATCAGCTGTCTATGACTTACAAACTTCATCCCAAGGTCAGTACTTTCCCTGTCGACATTGTGAAAAACCATATTGAAAAGAAAAGTTATAAGTAATTTCCTCAAAGAAAGGACTTATACTAGACCCCACAAAATTTTTAAGTCCAAATAAGGCTACAAACGTCTTTTTTAGGACCACCCCCATCATAGCATTCTAAGCCACAAATGAGACTGAACAAAGCTGAAAGTGGACAAAGAATCAAACTGTAGTTCACCTGCTAGCCATAGAATTGCTATTTTTCATTAGGAAGAACAAAGAAAATGCTACGCTAAAAAACCAATGAAAGCAGAGGACAGTGAATAATCACAATTTGACATTCTTACCAGGAATAACAGCATTAATAATTCCCCATGACCACCTGTAATACCAACTGATGTAGAATGTGAATCTACAAAGACTACCAATTTTATCCCCTTGAATATTGAATATTACCAAGACTCCACATGCTACATACATAGGATTAATATATTAGATCAATATCAGTAGTAAGGGAAAGCATTTGCTGCTCAACATTGGGGTCGGCTACATATATTTTTTTGGGCATCACTTTCCCATGTATCAAGTGATAACTAAGAATGAAAATTCTATGTTAAAATAAAATACAACTATATAAAAAATGTAATGCTCTACAAGCATATATTTAGTCTTTTTTATGAAGTCTTGGTGAAGCAAATAAAGACTTGTTACCTCGTGGTGCAGCGCAAAGCATGTAGAAGCAGTGATAGTTTCATTCAGGGTCGGACACTTGACAAATACGAGATTTTTTCAGCACGTAAGTTCTGATAGCAACTCCTGAAATCCTTCCTTTCTGGTCAAATTGAATCTCCACAAGCTTACCGAAATGACTGCAACATACTCCACACGAAGGGATAGAAGGAAACAATTCAACCAGAAAGTATTAGAGAAACTTTGCACAATATACAGAAGTTATATTGTAAATGCAAAATCTTCCCACCTGGAGTTGTTGTTTCTGACTGTCTTCGCCTTACCGGATGCTTCTAGAACTGGATTTGACCGCAAAACAAATGAAACACAGCCAAAATACATATTATACCCAATTAAGGAACTAAATTATGTGGTGAAAGAGTTCAAACCTGACCTCAGCATGACACAGTCCCACGTCTAAGCTTGTTGGACAGACTGAATGCAAGGCTTACCTCCGGGACTTGCTGCTCGACAATCATCCCCTTAGCAGCAGCTCTTCCTCCCATGTAGGCAAGATACCACATAAGCACCACTCTCACCACTAACCAAAATTGACTGACTGATTCCCTAATTGATCATAACTCTGCATCCACATAATTGGCCTTAACCATTGTAATGCAAAGTGAAGACAACCGAATTATGAACTCATGATCGCGACAACGTACCTATATGCTGCATCTGCAACCGCAAAAGGAAGGGGGCTCAGTTCACCAAAGGCTGCCCCTTTGTACTGCACCCCTTTGTACTGCGTCATCATATGGCTATCATATAAATGAGGCAATTTTCTGAAAGGCTTCACACCAAGTATTAAATTTCCTGTGTAAGTCTGGAAGCACTATCAAGTTGATTAGCTTCAAAACATTTGAATTAAATAAGAAAATGTTGAAACAAATGCTTCCAACATCAAATGAAGTGTGGGAAATACTTGCATATATTTTATTGATATCACATCTCAATTTTAAATTGTGGAGAAGTCCTGGCTCATTTAAATAAGCCAGCTTTGTCATTTCATCCGCTACACATGGTGGTACTTCATCATCTTTTGGATAAATCCAAGCAGTCTTAACGACAACCTGTAACTTAAATTTAACAAAAGAAAGAAAGGACCAAAGTCAAAGAATCATCAATATCTGCATATTTGTTTCTAAACCAACAAAAATACCTATAATAATTTGAGGGTAATGATTTAACAAAAAGTTAGAAAAGCCATACAACTGCTATGCCTGCAATGGACCTGCTATGAAAACGATACACCTGCTCTACTGACCTGTGGCTCTACCATTTGTACAGAACAAAGAAGTCACAACACAGAGGAAAGCTTAAAAGAACAACTACAACATAAGGTGTTGCTAAGAGACAATACAAAGGAATACAGCAGTTATTCCAGTAACACACCAGCTAAGCTATGAAAGTGGATGTATATATTCCATCTGGGAACCCTAACCAACCCTGAAATAGGAGTGGTAAGATACCGCCGAGAGAGAATCATACAAACATAAAATAACCACAAAAATGAATTACAAGTTGATATTCAGCATTTCGAAGAATAACAACCAGTTGAAGCAGATATACCATGTACACTTTAAATATCAATTTCAAGTAGTGATGTAGAATACTCACAAGAACCTTAATGTCTTCACCATTAGCGTCCACAACTTCGCAATCTACCCAAGCTACATCAGGATCCTTCACCCATGCAAGAGATCCAACCCCTAAGCTGACCGAAACAACCTATAACACTTTTTCATATATTTCAGACAGTTAATATAAGAGGAAGCAGTTAATAAGTCTGGAACTGAGTCCATTGGCGCACTCCAAAAAACAAGAAAACCAGAGCCAATTGAACAATTGAATAGCAACTATTATCATTCACGTTCATACCTAGACACACACATCGTTTTAATGACTATAAAACTTTCAGTGAGGTTATTATTCTATGGGAAACAGTCAATAAGATCATCATTCTATAAGGTCTTGAGACTTGGAAATCTTCACACGAACAGAGAGAGAGTGAAAGACTGGGATCATATCAAAACAGCAAAAGTAATTCAGCACCTTTACTCCTAAGGATTCGGTTTAATCAGAACGACAGATTCCAACAAGATGTCAATGGCAAGCCATCAAGCTATTACCCAGCTTGATCCCATTAAATTGAAGTTGGTAGAAATGGTGGGTTGCGTACAGGTCTAGCCTTTGCCATTAGTTGTGCAGAATGCTCGCCCTCTTATTCAAATTTCCAACTTGACAGTAGTTGGTGTGTGATTTTACCATCACACCATGCACTGGCTATTTGCAACAAAAACAATGGAAAACAAATCTTTCTGGGTTTCTGCTACTACCATGGGGGTCCTAAAATACTGTGCAAAGGCTGAAGAATGTTGAGGAAGGAACTGTAAATTTGTTGCTGAAACTTAGCTTTCCAAGCCGGCCTTTCTATCTCTAAAATCCCCAAGAAACTAAAGCCAGACAAATAATTCAGTTTCTTGAGTGTCCCACTTCCATACAATATTCATGAAAATATTATATTCCTTAGGTGACATATCAAAAGGATGCCAAATCAAAATGCATTCAATGTATTGAAGATCTAAACATTAACCATCTTGGAGAGCTTCTAACAGCAAAGAGTGAACCCTAAAAGTTACCATACTGGCTAGTGCAACAAAAGACTAAGTGTCTTTGAAAGATGAGACAGTCATTAAAACTGCTAATATGCCATACAAGAGATAAGGGAAATCCTGAAACATATATGAACAATGCCAAAAGAATATCAAACCTCCACAACCAGGGTTTTGACTTCGGCAGCATCCTTGTGATGCAACAACAACCTGAACAACTCGCAGAAAAGCCGTAAGCACACACACACACACGCACCTCAAAAAATATCACCTCGAACTCTACCAGTCCAAGACTTGATAAATTATACGCTACTTGGACATGGTTGTTCAAAGCCAATATTTGAACTCAAGATTCGATAAAGATTGAAGAAACAGCAGCAAACAGAGACAGGCACTATGGAAACGAAAGTGGATTCCATTAATATCCACCAAGTAGAACAAATCCTGATGAAACTAAGATAGATCAGTAACAAATAACAAAAAGAAAAAGAATTCATCCAAATTTCCAATGGAAACTATGCTATGACGAACCACCAAAAAGAAGAATATTCAATACCATTCTTGAAAATATTCAGATCAGAAGCTTCAGTGACGTATCGATCAATTTCCGATTCCTTCAAAGAATGCAAAATCAATCCAACACAGATCAAACAACCACCGAGTCTTCCAGTAGCTGCAGCAAAATTCCAATCCAAAACCACAATTCCTTTTTACTTGTCTTCGCTGATACACACAATGTTAACACACACTAATACACCAAAAAAAGACACACTCACACATAATGTGTGTTAACATACGAATACACAAAAAAAAATGCACACACTAATACACCAAAACACACATCATTACATAAAGACATACACAATTACACACGTACAATAATACCCAAAAAAACACATGCATACCCCAATACACCAAAACACACGTACAAGCAAACACACTAATACACTAAGTAAAATACACACTCTAATACACAAACCACACGCACACACTTTTATACACTAAAACACACACATACACCAAAAACATGCATATATACACACACTATTACACCAAGAAAACACATACATCCTCACTAATGTATCAAAACGCACACACAAATACACAAAAAACATGCACATACACCCACACACACTAGTACATTGTAAACACACACACAGATTAATACACAAAAACAAACATACTAATATATCAAAAAAAACATACTAGTACATCAAAACATATACACACGTATACTAATCCTCCAAAACACATACACATGCACTCCTACAGAATAATACACTAAAACGAACACATAGGATGTCAGAGAAGCATCTGAATTGCAAGCATGTGAAGGTTCAAAGGGACCCCCACACTAAAACACATGCACACATACTCTAGTACACCAAAACTTTGTATGCAAAAAAAAAAAAAAAACACACACACACACACAAGTATGCTAGTACACTAGAACACGCACAGAGTGTTAACATACACTAATACACCAAAAAAATACACACTCACACATAATGTGTGTTAATGTACTAATATACAAAAAAATTGCACACGCTAATGCACCAAAACACACATCAATACATAAAAGCATACACAGTCACACACATACAATAACACACAAAAAAACACACGCATACCCCAATACACCAAAACACGTACAAGCAAACACACTAATACACCGAGTAAAATACACACACTAATACACAAACCACATGCACACACTTTTATACACTAAAACACACACATACACCAAAAACATGCATATACACACACTATTACACTAAGAAAATACATACATCCTCACTAATGCATCAAAACACACACACACAAATACACCAAAAACATGCACATAGACCCACACACACTAGAACATTGTAAACACACACATTAATACACAAAAACAAACATACTAATACATCAAAACATATACACACATATACTAATACTCCAAAACACATACACATGCACTCCTACACAATAATACACTAATAAAACGAACACATAGGATGTCAGAGAAGCATCCGAGTTGTAAGCATGTGAAGATTCAAAGGGACCCCACATCGATCTAATTTGTTCTAGTGATCTTTACGCCTAGAAAACACACACGCATTATTACGTCAAAAACAAAACACTCTCCAATATAAAATGGACATACTAATACACTAAAACACATGCACACATACTCTACTACACCAAAACACACGTAGTAATACATCAAAAAAATACACATAATACAAATAAAAACACAGTAACACACCACGTATAAGTACACTTGTGCACCAAAATACACACACTAGTACATCAAACACACACGCACATATTTATGCACACATATACTCATACCTCAACACATTGTAAGTTCCAATTCAATCTGTGTTAAGCAAAGTCTCCAATTCAATCGACTAAGTTCCAAGTGTCCAATTAACAGTTAATTTGAGGGTTGCAATAATAATTGACAGTTTTGCATCTGTATATATAGGACAACAATGTAACAGTTAACAAAGAGATGGAAGGATATTCTGCAGCAATCCTTTGATCATCTTTCATACTGTTCATTATTAGGAATAATGCACAGGTCCTAAGAAATTTATGAATATGAGGAGATTGAAAATACAAAAAAGAAAAAAACAGTCCACAATATCTTTTTGCACTCAGAATAATTTTTGTGCAAGATTCCTAACCACCATTGAATTAGCGATGAGCATAATTCAGTGAAACCAGCAATGCCGTTGAGAGACATAGAGCACCCAGTGAAAAGAATCGTCCCTTTTCTTCTCTCCACATAGAGAAGATCAAATTCTAATTAATGGCAGAGAGATTGAAATTTGAGAAGGAATTTGGAGAACCTGTTGGACGCAGTGAAAGACACCGACGGAAGAGACGGCCATGGATTTCTTGAATGATTCGACGCGAATTCTGAGAAATTGGTAGAGTGAAAAGGGACGGGTTTGTATGCATTGTGGACAAAAACTCTACAAAGCCTATAGAGAGAACGCCCTCGAATGCCTCTCTGATGCTTCGAGAGTCCGAGCAATCGATGCGTATCGCGAACACCTGTGCCTTCCCTTCCCTCGCTATTTACTTGTCTTCGCCGATACAACAACAATGAACTTTGATATCTTTGATTCAATGAAGGCAAAAAAAGAAAACAAAAACAACAAAGATTAGGCAACAGAATGAGTTGAAATCTTTCAGCAGGCCGATCTGATTTTTCGCTGAAGATTGGAAAAAACGGTCTGATTTTGGTGGGAAAAGAGATTGAACCCTCTGCTTTATAAAGCAAAGCCAAAGCCTCTCTTTGTGTTTGTGTCAATTTATTAGTAGATTAATTGCTTGCTGATGAAGTATAATATAACTGTCATTTGTTGAACTTAATTCCTAGATTACCCTTATTTATCCTTATTTACTAATTCAGAGATTACTCTTTATGTCATATTTACTAAAATCATGGTATCAATCTTTTATTATAATATTGATAATGATTACATATTTTATTACATATTGAAAATGATTTCTATACAATACATAAATAATCTTAGAATTTTTAAAACATTACGACATAACTTAAATAGATATGGGTATTTCAAAACTCATGTATGTGTGTGGCTCCAAAAAAGTCAACTCGAACCCAAGGGTGGACGGCTCAAGACTATTTGAGACGTAAGACGAAAATTAAAAATGAGATTTTTTATTTTTAATATTATTTTTTTGTAAAAAATTATTATTCTTATTTTTTGAGATTAAATGAACTATTAGTTTTTATATTTAAGTTTCACTATCATATATTTTGATATTGATAGTATCACTAATTCACCTAATATTTCTTGTGATAGTCAATCTTATGAAATATTTTATCGACTTTAATTTTGAAGAACTTTTAATTTCAAACAATCATGTTCTGCTGATTTTAATTTTTTAGGTTAATAAAAAACTAAAAAAAATTTGGTATATTTCTCATGACACAAATAGAAAAAAAATCATAATACAAATCAAGAAAATAGGATTTTTGTTTAGTAGAGAGTGAGAGAGAGGAAGGGCATTTGTTTACTGTAGGAGGGAGGGGGGGGGGGGGAGGTGAAATATATGTTTGAGTTTTTTAAGTTTTGTATTTTGGACATGAAGAGAGACAAAGAGAGAGAGAAAGGGATGACAGTGGACCGAGGCGGGGTGGAAGGTGTAGTCTCCACCCCCGTACCTGTTTCAAAAATATTCGTCAACTCCCATTAGCGGGAAAAATTTTAATCCTCATCCTTATCCTCATGGTTGTCTATAACAATTATTTTATGATTTTAAGAACAAAAATTTTTAAAAAATCATAAAACCTTACAAAATAGATTTGCAAGAATGATGAAAATTCGTTATATAACAAATGCATAAAAAATAAAAACTCACAAAAATAATATGTATAAGAAATGTATGTTCACTTAATTATTTTGTATATATATTATGGGTTTAGTGGGGTGAGGAGGAGTTTCAGTCCATCCCCGTTTCCATATCCGCACTGATTTATATGGGTATCCCCATATACATCCACCATCAAATACGTATAATTCATCATCGATCCAACGAGTACCTGTTTTTCCCTATCCACTGCCATCCCTAGAGAGAGATGTTTTAAGATTTGCGTTTTGGAGAGAGAAAATGAATGATTAAAAATGAGTAGTGTGTTTTGATTGATCGGTTACAATAATTGGAGTTATTATTGTAATTAAATACCTAAAGCTATAAGAATACATAGAGCGAATAGTTAGAAACCTAATGTTAAATGTAGGAAGAGTTTTAATAGGACATGGAAAGAAAAATTATGAAATTAATAAGGATATGTAGGTTATGACTGACTTAACATTATTAAGTAGTGATAAAATAAGAAATCAACAAAATTCCACATATGCTTAAAATTATAAGTAGTATAGATAGATAGATATAGATGGTTTGGGTTCATGAGCCTAAACTACTCACATTTATTTCGAAAAATTGAAAGTCAGTCCTATTTCCCAGTCTGTTTCGGCAATAAGGACAAGAAAAATTATGCTATGTGTGTGTAAAGATAATTGCTGGAGTCTTTTGGGTAAATAAGACCTTAGCTCACACACCTTTTATTTTAATTGACATTTTTATCATTCGGCTCATTAGTGTTTACTTAGGAGCTGATACTGATACTGTTTCATTGGTGTTTGTTTGAATTTAAAATTTTGTTGAATCAAAAAATGTTTCATATATTGAACCTCATTAACCCAACGTAGCTTTATCAGTGAGGTTTTTCGTCTTGTTTGCTCCATCTGCTTAGTTATTCGTTAAAATTCATAGCTTGAATAGCGGACCTCTATTTTTTTAAGTAGTTTGTTATTGTTATGTTATTCATCAAAGATTTTCTTCAAAATTGATTTGAATTTCATATATTGCTACGATGAATGTGTTTTTGCTTAATATTCTTCAAAATTGTTTTGAATCAGTATTTGGATAACAATCTCTAATAAACTAGCCCTTAGTATGAGTTTGGTTTCATGATATGATTAGGCCGCATGGAGGCTTTGAATTCAACTCATGAAATATCTATCTTGGGTTCAATAGGGCCCTAACAAAATTGGAGCTAAGTCTAAGGCCAAAAATCGTAAATATATATTATTTGATAAACTATCTAAGAATAATAATAATTTTAATGTTAACTCAATTTATTTATTAATAATTATCATGTTCAGTCAACTTACATGACCCAAACTAGAACTCCATTATTTTCCACCTAAACCTACAAGAGATAGAAATTAGGATAAATTACATTTAGACCCCTAAACTTTTCCATTTAATTAGATAGATCTCCTCACATTCGACAAATTACATCGAAACCCTTTAAAATATGTGCGAGTGTAACACATAGACCCTTATCGTTAGCATTCGTTAGATATCTAACTGTTAAAACTCGGTGACATCAGCATATTTTTGACACAAAATTTTCAAGTTAACCTCTCATTATTTAAAGTAAAATCCATAAAAACATTAAAAAAAATTAAATTCCATTTAAAAATCAAATAGAGCAATAATCCTTTAATTAATACCCTCGGTGGTGTTGATAAACTGGAAAAAGGGATAAAGGCAATTGGTAGAGAGAGAGAGAAGATTGGATATGGGGATGAAGGCGTTGGTGGTGTTGATTAATCGGAAAAAAAGGCACGAAGGTAGTGAGAGAGAGAGAGATAGAGGATATTTAATGGGGTATGACTTGGATTCGGGTGGGTTGGGTCAGATTAGGATGATGTAAGTATTTGAATTTGGGGTTAGGCTGGATTTCGAGCATCTCTAACCGATGTTTTTTAACATACAAAATCTTCAAATTTTAGTTATTTAGTTCAAAAATTTAATTCCAACAGATTATCTTCAAAACATCTAAAATAATATTTTACTACAATGATACTCTAAATATAGAGTATTCTTGTAGCGGTATGTAAAATTTTTTTATAATATTTTCTCTCTCTTCCTCTCCTTTTTTCCATTTTCTCTCTTTCTCTCATTCACTATTCTAAAAAAAAGAAATAATAATATTTAAAAAGAGTACTTAAAAATATAGAAAATCTGTTAGTAGCTAAATTAACTTTTGTTATTGGAGATGCTCTTATTTGATTTGGACAAAGGCTAAAATAGTTATTTCATAACTTCTGTTAGGTGGGGTTAGTTGTCTGTTACTGATAGGGGATGTTAGTGTAATATGTCATACTAAGAGGGTCTATGTGTTTTAGTGATAAAGTCAGGGGGTCTAGATATAATTTGCCCTAGAAATTAAGAAACTAAAAAATCATCAATATCCGTATGTTAGCGAAATTAATTAAAAAACTATGTAGTACTAGAAAAATTCACAGAATACATGATAAAACATTAATAAATAAATATTTCGTTCACAAGATGTCCATTTGTTTGGGGTTTTTTTGAATTACGGGCGTGCTAAAGTTTGACTGGACTTAAGATCCAAACACATACGACCTTAACTATTTGAACTAGTGTGAGGTTTTAAAATCATAACTATTCAGACAATTGTAATAAAGTGTAAGACTATAATTATTTTATATGCCTTCGGGGTCAAAGATTTTAAATAATTTTTTAATTGGTAATATAATGGACTAGAATGTAGAACGAAAACTGGAATGTAAAATAACAGATAAACTAACCTTAGAAGATGAAAATGGTAGTATATTTAACATTAAATGAAAGTAGTAAAGATCACTAGAGTGATCAGTTATAGATAAAAATAAAATTGTTGGGAAGTAAAAATAAGTAGGAGAGAGGTTGACTTTGTGTAGAGTTTGTTGTGTTTAATCGTGGATAATTACTTTGTATCCATGTCTTTGTTATTAATAGGTGAGTTCGACTACAGTACCGAAATCTACTTTTCGGTATGGTACCGAAAAAAAAATGAACGATTCACAACTCACGAAGAACTTCCACCGTTGATCAAGCCTATAACTTTTTACCGGCAACTCACTGAGCTTTACAAATATAAAAAAAAAAAATCAGGGCATTCGATCAAGTTTACAAACGAATCTCATCCCTGAAAAATCTTGATCGCTCAAACCAGCGATCAAGATTTTAGCTTGTCCAATAAAATTCACTTATACCTCTAAATTATCACATTTTTTCAATTTTTCCCTCATATTTTTCTCATTACACCTTCAACTATGTAATTAGTTTCATATTACCACAAATTTTTTCACCTATTTTAATTTAACACCTACCTAACTTTGTTATAATTTATTTAGCGTGAAAAATAAATGTAATAATTTTAACTTAACCCAAAATATAACCCTGACAATTTTACCAAAAAAATTGTGGCAATAGTAATTGCCAAAAAAATATGTGCTAAACTTTAGTTGTAATTTAGCTTGAACTTAATAACCTAATCCTAACCTCTAATATTTTTAACTTAATCGTAAATTTAATGTCACTTACCCTAAATATTGTAAAATTTACCTTATATTTTTATTTCAAGTTGAAATATGATAAATAATTATAATTTTTTAAAACTAATTTTAATTTCTATTATCGCTTAAAATAGTGGTGAACTTAAATATTGTAAATTTTTTATTATATTTTTATTTAGGTTTAAATAATATAAATAATCATCATTTATTAAAACTAAGATAAAGTGGTAGTCTTTTCATAAAAAAAACTCAGACAGGGAAGATGAATGAGAAAGATCAAAGCATAGAGTTGCAGAATTGTTTTTATCCCTAAGAGATTATAAAATCATCATCATCATTTATTAAAACTAAAATTGAGATTATAGTAAATTCATAAAAAAAAACTCACACGACAAAGAAGAAGGATAAAGAAGAAGATGGAGTTGCAAAATTATTTTTATCCTATGAACCCTTCATGAGATTTAAAATCATCATCATTTATTAAAATGTTGAGATTATAGTAAGCTTATATTTACAAAACATAAATACACTTTTTTTGTTAACATTATCACTTTTTTGGTTAAGATTACCATTTTTTTTGTTAAGAGTACCACTTTATTGGTTAACATTGCCACTTTTTTTGTTAACATTACAACTTTTTTGGTTAATATTACAACTTTTTTGGTTAAGGGTACCACTTTTTTTGGTTAAAATTACCACTGTTTCGATTAAGATTATAATTTTTTTTGTTAAGATTACAACTTTTTTGGTAAATGGTACAACTTTTTTGGTTAAGGGTACCACTTTTTTTGTTAAAATTACCACTGTTTCGATTAAGAGTACCATTTTTTTGGTTAATATTACCACTTTTTTAGTGAAGAGTATCATTGTTTCGTTAAGATTACCACTTTTTTGGTTAAGATTACAACTTTTTTTGTTAAGATTACAACTTTTTTGGTTAAGATTACAACTTTTTTAGTTAAGGGTACCACTTTTTTTGTTAAGATTACAACTTTTTTGGTTAACGATACAACTTTTTTGGTTAAAATTACAACTGCTTCGATTAAGAGCACCATTTTTTTGGTTAACATTACCACTGTTTTGGTTAAGAGCACCACTTTTTTGGTTAACATTACCACTGTTTTAGTTAAGAGTATCATTGTTTAAGTTAAGATTACCACTTTTTTGGTTAATATTACAATTTTTTTCGTTAAGATTACACATTTTTTGGTTAAGAGTACCACTTTTTTTTGTTAAGATTACAATTTTTTTGGTTAAGGATACCACTTTTTTTGTTAAAATTACCACTAATTCGATTAAGAGTACCACTTTTTTGGTTAAAATTATAACTTTTTTGGTTAAGTGTACAACTTTTTTGGTTAACATTACCACTATTCTGATTAAGAGCACAACTTTTTTTGTTAACATTACCACTGTTTTAGTTAAGAGTACCATTTTTTTGGTTAACATTACCACTTTTTTGGTTAAGATTACCACTCTTTTGGTTAAGATTACCATTGTTTTGGTTAAGATTACCACTCTTTTGATTAATATTACCACTATTTTTGTGAAGAGTACCACTTTTTTGGTTCAGAGTACCATTGTTTTGATTAAGAGTATCACTTTTTTGGTTAACATTACTACTGTTTTGGTTAAGAGTACCACTGTTTTGGATAACATTACCATTGTTCTTGTTAAGATTACCACTCTTTTGGTTAACATTACCACTAGTTTAGTTAAGAGTACCACTTTTTTGTTTAAGATTGCCACTAGTTTAGTTAAGAGTACCACTTTTTTGGTTAAAATTACCGCTATTTTGGTTAATAGTACCACTATTTTGGTTAAGAGTACCTCTCTTTTGGTTAACATTACCACTGTTTTGGTTAAGAGTACTACTGTTTTGGTTAAGATTACCACTGTTTTGGTTAAGATTACCACTTTTTTTTGTTAAGATTATCACTGTTTTGGGTAAGATTACCATTCTTTTGGTTAATATTACCACTATTTTGGTTAAGAGTACCACTTTTTTTCTTAAGATTACCATTGTTTTGGTTAAGAGCACCACTTTTTTGGTTAAAATTACTACTTTTTTGGTTATGATTAATATTACACTATTTTGGTAAGAGTAGGACAGTTTTGATTAAGATTATTATTTTTTTTGTTAATATTACCACTTTTTGGTAGCGATCAATATCTAGGTAGCGATCAAGATTGGGATCAAATAGCTATCAAGATTGCGATCAAGAGTTTCAGACCGTAGCGATCAAGAGTGAAGTTTGCAATCAAGATTGGGATCAAGCGATCTCAGCAGCAATCAAAATTAATATATTTAATTAACATAACAAATTAATATTACATTAAAACATTCAATTCATCAAATTAATATTAAAATTCAACTTAATTAATATTAAATTCATCCAATTTATATCAATAATCATTCAATTAACATTTAATTCATTCGAATAACATCCAATAAAAATTCACTTTGTAAACTAACATTCAATTTCATTAATTTATATTTAATTTATCAAATTAACTTCCATCTACCGTTTAACTCATCAAATTAACATCTAAAACTATTTCAATAAACTATTTAACACTTAATTAACACTTAATTCAATAAATTAACATCTTAAATAATCGTCAATTAATCAAATTCGTCCAATTAACCATCAATTAATCAAATTAACATCTAAATCTATTTAATTTGATGGCTATCGGGTTATGTAGCGATCGGAATCAAACTTGAATCGCTTGTTTTTAATTTAAAGCAAAAAATAATTTTGTTCTAATTTATTTAGTGGTGAACTTAATTTCTATTATTTTTATACTTATACATAAAATTTAATTTCACCCCAACTATTTTAATTTTTTGTTATATTTTTATTTCATGTTTAAATATAATAAATAATTTTAATTTTAATTTCTATTATCACTTATCACTTAATTTTAAGGTAGATCAAGTGAGATCAAAGTAGTGGGATCAAGTGTTTGCAATCAGCGATCAAGAGCTTCACACAGTAGCGATCAAGAGGGTTTCCAGCGATCAAGTTGTTTTTGTTAACATTAAATTACACTTATAACCATAAATTATCACTCTTTTTCAAATTTTCCCTCAGATTTTTTATATTACACCCTTAACTATGTAATTAGTTTCATATTATCCCAAACTTTTTTACCTATTTTAATTTAACGCAAAAAGTATACCCAAATATGATAACTTTGTTCTAATTTATTTAGTGGTCAACTTAATTTCTATTATTTTTAACTTAATCTATAATGTTAATTTAATTTCACTCAATAACCCCAACTATTTTAATTTTTTGTTATATTTTTATTTCATGTTTAAATATAATAAATAATTATCATTTTTATTTTTATTATCACTTAATTTTAAAGTGTATAGGGGTTCATGTTTTAATTCTTTAAAGTGTATAGGGGTTCATATTCATTCAATAACTTGTAAATTTTTGTTTATATTTTTATTTCATGAAGTATATACCGAAATCGGTGAAACCGGTTATAAGTTTTTATGAGTTTTGGTGTGGACAGGTGGCGAGCGGTCAGTTGATTTCATTTTTCGGTATCGTACCCATTTTTGCCTTTGCGGTACCGAAGCCAACTCCTTAATGGGGATAACTTTTAACCGTTAATGTCATATTTTATGGTCATGACTGTAATCATTACATTTTTTCTCGAGATATGCAGACATGCATTGAATCATCTCCAACAAGCGGCTCATGATGTCATGTTTCACTTACTTAACCGCACTGTCAAGTACGAAACTCATAAATTCTTTTATGACCTTCAAATTATTTCACGTGAGATTTTACTATTTTTAAGTGTAAAAACGTTAAATGAGTAATGTTATACGAACTTAAAAATTAAATTTAAAAAGTAGACTTGATAATCACAATCATTAAATAAGTAGTGAATCCCAATAAATAGTAAAACCTGCAATAAAATTAATTATTAAAATTATTAAATTTAATTTTTAAATTCATATAGTATTACTTCACGTTAAATAAGTTTCATATGGCACTAAGAAGCATGATATTGTTCTGACATCACATGTCCAATTACTCCTATCTTTCAAAATAAATAATATTTTATTTTTTTAAATTAACCACTCTGCTAAACTTTAAGTCTTAGGGCCCGTTTGGTAACTTGATGTTTTCGTTTTTTTTTGTTTTTTTTTTCATTTTATGGCCCAAAAAAAAAAAAAAACATGTTTGGTGAATGTTTTTATTTTTTTTTTAATTGCTCTGTTTCAAAAACAAGGTCCACATATAGAAACATCTAAAAAGATGTTTTTGAAAACATCAAAAAAACAAACACGCGCGAGTCATTTAATAAGGTCTTGGGCTTTGATCTTCCTTAGCAACAAAATATGAATTTTTTTCCTGAGTATATAAAAAGCATCTCTCTTTTCACCTCTCAGATCTCTGTTATCTCTCTCTCTCTGCTGAAGACGAAGCCGAAGCCACACGAAGACGAAGAGAAGCCAGACGCCATCTCCCCCCCTCTCCCTCTGTCGCTCTCACTCTCTCTCTCAACCTTCTTTATTTTAGTGGTGGTGATGGATTTTGGAGAGTGGTGGTGGATTTCGCTAGTGGTGGTGGGGTTGGTTGGTGGTGGTGGGTTTGGGTGGTGGTGGGTTTTCGGGGATGGGGGGTGGATTAGATGGATGTGGATTTCGGGGATGGGGTGGGGTGGGGTTGGGTGGCTGTGGGTTTCGGGGTTGGGTGGTTGTGGGTTTCGGGGATGGGGGTGGGGGTTGGGTGGTTGTGGGTTTCGGGGTTGGGGGTGGGTTGGGTGGCTGGTTTTCGGTGGTTGTGGGTGGCTGGTTTTCGGTGGTGGCTGGGTGGTTGGGTGGCTGGTTTTCGGTGGTGGCTGGGTGGTTGGGTGGCTGGTTTTCGATGGTGGGGGTGGTTTTTAGTGGTGGGGGTGGGTTGTGGGTTTCAGTGGTGGGGGTGGGGGTGGGTTTCGGTGGTGGGATTGGGTGGTCAGTGGGGTAGGGGGTGGGTTTCGGTGGTGGGGGTTGGGTGGTCAGTGGGGTTGGGTGGTGGTTTTGGGTGGTTATTGAGGTAAGGTGGTGGGGTTTGAGTGGTGATTTTTTGATATAATACTAAATATATTTTTTATTTTTGTTTTCACAATTTTTTAAATATAAATGACTACCAAACATATTTTAGATTTTTAATTTTTATCACAAAAAAAATAAAACTTAGTTCTATTTTTTTTATAAAAATACACATAAAAACGAAAACGTTACCAAACGCACCATAAAAGTCGCGTAATTGGACGTAGTTTTCAAAAAAAAAACGTTTAGTTTTCAAAAAATAGGATGATCTGATATTTACGCGCGCGTGAAACTCGCACCTCAACATAAGCCGGTGGATGGGGGCCAGCCCAGTGGGTCGCAGCACACAGTTAGCTTGCGTCTCTCTCACACAAAACACTACACATGGCATCTCACTGTCTCAGTGCCTACCTTAACCAATTGGCTTTGTATTTCCTTTTTTTTTTTATTGATTCCCCCAACCGTCCTTCCATTTCCACTCGCAGCTTTTTCAACGACGGCTCGAACTTTACACTGTTTTTACATGGTGACAAAGAGAACCCATACGAGTTCAAAAAAAAAAAAATAGAGAACCCATACAAAACCCAACAAGCCAAGTTACCCTTATCCTATCATCTGGCACCTCTCTCTCTCTCTCTCTCTCTCTCTCTCTGCATTCAATATGTTTATATATATATGTGTGTGAGAGAGAGACCATAGGACAAGGACAAGGACAAGATCAGAGTGCACACCATCTTGGGTGAATTGTTGTTTGGGAGGTAAACGAGACAAACATGGTGGGTATTTTTTCCAGATTTTCTGTCAGCAGAAATGGTCATCGTCGGGCACAAAGTGCACTTGTAAGTATCCACCCTTGATTCTATTGGATTCTATCATGTGTGAATTCTTCATTTCTTCAATCGATTGCCTTTTTTGTGATCTGGATATTAAGCGTCATCTCTCTCATCTATGAAAATGACTGCTTTATTGAATATTTCTTTAGGGATCAGATTGTTGTTGGTTTGACTTGATTCCGTTACATGTAGACCTTGGTTGCTTTAAATTTTGTCCTCCTTTGGTTGGGGATTCTGTTGATTACTGTGTTTTGGATGGGAAGATTTGGTTTGACTTTTCCAGTGGGTTTTAAATTTTCTGAATCAGGTTTGATTTAGTCTTCAAGGCTGGGAATTTCCTTGGGTTTTGACCTTTTTATTTCTTCTTCAATTCTTAGAAATCATTTAAAATCAACATGATTTCTTTAGAAATGTAATTTCTTCTGTTTGATGTAATTGATTATCTGCCTGAGTTATTATAGTTTGACTTTTTATAGCAAGTTTTCCAGTAGTTTAACTGTGTGAGAGCCTAGTAATCAGTCTTTTGTGATTCTCCTTGCGGGGATCACATGGGGAAAATGCATCTGATGTTTATCTTTTGTAATGGATTACAAGGGTTAGTATTAACCTGCTCATATGAATTTCTACCCATAGACCATAGTGGACTACTCTGGTTTAATGCACTCAGTGTACTGCAATTACTTGTCTTTGCATTTGAATAGGGAGTGAGATCTCTTCCGAGACATTTCATCTTCAATTCCCTCCTTACATATCACCTACCCTGCATCTAAGTGGGACCCATTGTAGGACCCATTATATACAAGTGTGGTCCCTCACTCATTAATGATGGATGATTGGCCAAGAAGAGAATTAAAGAGAAAATATATTAGAGGGAATCTGGATCATTTGAATAGGTATTTGATAGTGTTTGTTGATTTGTATATATATGTGTATTGAGTACCTTCATTCCATGCAGGATGAGAGAGAAGTATTGCCAACCAATGCAGAAGCAGGAGGTACAGCTACTGCAGCTGGAGCTGCCTCTACTGCTACTCATGGGATTGAAATTGCGGTTGAGTTTAAGCCAGTAGAACACCCGACTGAGCCTCTTGACAATGATCTGCCAATTCAATGCCCATTGCCTGAACCTTCAATTCTTAATGTAAGGTTAAAACTTGTTCAGCATTTATGGGATTTTTGTTGGAGTATTTGTTGGATTGTGCTTATAGAAAACATGTGGTTAAATCACACAAGCAGCTTCTTTACGGTATACAACCAAGAAAAAAATTCACCAATAATGGTAGAAATGTGTACATATTAAGACTTCAGAGTGATTGGCGTATTGTAGGGCTACTATTCTTTTCTTTTTTGGGGTTAATGGGGTTAGGTGATGGGTTTCATATGAAAACTTTAATTAATAACTTTACAGCCGTTTGATTATAAAACTCATGTACTTGGTTTCATGGTTCTGCCTATCTAATTACCTTTTTTGCTGTCTGGACTAAGCTGATTGTGGTTATCTGATCATAAGCTTAGGATGATAATTTCTAAGTTTTATCAGACGTAGAGTACATATTTACCACTTGCAGCTTGAAATAAATCCTCCATTATGTTTGATCAAATATTTATTTTTAACAAAACACAAAAGATGATAATATACTCAGAAATTGCAAATTGTAAGCATTGAGAATGTGGTTGTTTTCTAAGTTGTCTATCTGTACTTTTGTAGTTGGGATGTTATGGCTGACCATACTCCAGCTATTGGGAAAATTATTCTATTCTGCCGATAAATTTTTTTTTTCTGAGAAAGTATTCTGCAGACAAGTTTGATGAGTATGCCTCAAGTTTTTCCAACTCTTAAGATGTCTACCTTGGTTCTAGTTAATATATATTATTTCGTGATGAATATGCTTCTTGAATCATGGTGGAAAAGTACTGAAGACCTGATCTTATGAAAAGCCACCATGATTTTCATAGTTGGAAGGATGCCCATTAAATCTGTCCTCCTAATATTTGGGCCTTCCCCTGACGTTGATGTGATTTTATCTCACATTTTCGGTTTTAAGTTCCTTATGGAACCTTTGTTAAAAATCTCTTGTATGAGGTGAAGATACTGCCCCAGGAATGGTGCTGGGCAGTTATATTTCTCGACCTTGTCAGAATTTCAGTTTTTTTGTGACTGGATCTACTGTCCAATCATGATAAAATCTATAAGTCTAGATATGTTCTGATTATGTAGAAACTCAATTCTTTTGGTTTGTATGATGTTCTCAAATATTAAAGAACTACACAAAAGAACACAAAAAGAAAGAAACGAATAAAGAATGATAACATGTTGTCCTATTGAATTCAGCATAATAAATTCAAGTGAAGTAGAATGATTTTTTTTTTGGTCTTAGTTTCTTTTAATTTTTTCAAATCTAAAAGAAAAGAGGTATCAACTAATTGTTTTGTGTATGGGGATGTACTATTCTTTACTCAATAGAAATATAACTGGGCAAAACAGACCCCTTCTAATTAAATGTGCGTAGTTGGGCTGGATCTGTTTTGTTTATCTGTTCTTTCTAGAAGGAAAAAAGAAAGCTTACAGTAATCACTACCTTAAAGCACCAAACTATATTTTCATGCTTGACACCAAAGTATTTGTTAAAGGTGCTTGGGAAACTTTTTTTTGGGGGGGCTGAGCAAAGTTGCTTGAGGAACTTGTTTGTGATCCATTGGATGTCCTGAGAATTTTAGTGGAATGCTGCTCTGATTGAGAAAAGATTCCAAAACCTACAGTCCGAATCTTTTATCATTTTTATCTGAAGAAGCAACATTTGGACATATCAATCACTTTATCCATATTATCTTGAACTAGACTTCTAACAACTCTACCTGAATTCTTCGAGAAATTTCTGTGCTCCAAGTGTTCTGGCATCCAAAGCTCCTTTTTTTTTGGATCAGAGGCAGTTAAACTCATTGCGTCATTGCATTAAGTGATCTTCAGGAATGGTGGTGGTGGTGGTTCCGGGAGTGTCAATATGATTGTGGAGCTTGGGGTTTCAATTTGGAAAAGAGATGGTAGAATTGTGGTGTTTTTTTTTGTTTTTTTTTTTTGGGGGGGGTGGGGGAGATGGGGTTTGTAAACCCATGAATTTTGAGCATGCTGAGTATATGCAGTGGCAAAAAGAAATTACGCATCTGTGAACACTATTTTTTGCGAGGATTTGAAGTTAAGTTCAATTACATCAATTGGATGTTGCACAAATAATGCTTTTTTTGCCCATATTTGCTGATATGGAAAATGGACATGAAATATCAGGGCAAAAGGAATTGCTATTTGAGACAATCAACTTATAATTGGATGGGATTACAAGAGCAAATGTTTAAAATTTATGTTTGGACACATGCAAGGTTTTAGTATACCTAGTTCTGAGAGGGCTGTTCTTTTCCGTTGGACCTAGGTTATTGTGTTGGACAATGTCTTCCACTGAAATCTGCAATACGCTTTCTAAAGCAAGAATAACCAAGGATAATGACTGAAAATATGCAACAATTTGAAAGGTAGAATAAATGTCAGTTTTTCCTCCATCACCAGCATAACCCCATCACAAAATACCGAGATGGCTGTTTTTTTATCATCATTTCTTCTTTCCCTAATGCAACTTGTTATATCTGCTCCCTACAGAAATTCATAATATTTCTTTCCATGGTAATCAGGATGGAAGAATATGGAAGGAGCGAGTATCTGCAGGCGTGCAGAGAAGAGCTGACCTTCCAGTTATGCAGGAAGGCAACCCTGTAGAACCCGGGACAGTTGAAACAAGACCCCGACCCCCTTCCAATCGTGTGATTCTGCCATCTATCAGTGCCCCTGAACACAATATCCTCCAACTGCTTGAAGAATGCAATGCATCTGGGATTTGAAATTACATGTTATAGGTTCAAGGTTGAAATCTTTTTGTCATAATAGGCATATAAAGTTCGAAGTGTTACTGTTGTTTCCCTTGTTTCAGTCTCTTTTCTTCTTTGTTCTGCTCAATCAATTTCGAAATATGTAAATGTACGAAGCATTCTGAAAACTCACACAACATGCATGTATATCCCACAGATGATTGAAAAGGTTCAGTTAATAAATCTGCGATGCGTATAACTTTCATTTAGGTTAAAATACTGCTGATGATTTTATTACTGTTGAGTTCTCAGGTGTTCCTTTTCCTGAAGATATCACCTACAACTGAAGTGTGAATAGTGATCACCACAGGGACAAAGGACAGTTCTTAGAACTAAAGATAGCAGCAGATGAATATGTATCGCCAAATGATTAAAATTTTATTTCGGTATATTGTTTTGGTCACTTAGGAAACGGAAATGTTTCGATGTGTTTCGAAAACATTTCGACCCATATCAGAAACATAATGAAAAAATTAAAAAAAAAAATTAAGAATTATTTTTTCAAAACATTCGAATTATACTAAAATGAAATATTTTAAAACATTCCGAAATAATTGAGCAAATGTATTGAAATATAATAAAATATTTCGAAACATTGTGGAATATTTTGAAATATTAGAATTTCGATTCCATCACTAATTTTTTTTTTGTTTCTTTGAAAACATAAACATTTCGACTGTTTCAAATAAAATTTTGATCATTGGTATTGCCATTTTGAGGAGGTAGGTTGGCGATGAGGAACTATGAAACAAGATATTGCCAATTATTCCTTGCTTCATTGGAGGTTTTAAACCATCTTTTACCATAAAAGTTGGTGTCACATAAGTATTTATATGCTTCAACACATTCCCTCATGTGAAAATTAGATTTTTAACAAAGCACATAAAACTTATTTTTTATGTTATTCGGATGGTGGTAAGATTAGAATGCCCCATCGTCAACAATTTAAGTAGTTAGTCATGTGAAACTTGAGTATTATATACTCCCAATGGGAGGCAAGAGTAGTTGTAATTTACCACTTAGTTGGTAGTTTAGTTGTAATACCGTTATGAAAACAAAAACTTTCTTTTTGGAGGGTCATTTCTTATACAAATTGACCTTCTAGCTGAAATACAAAAAGATTTTTTGTATTTGACTGGTTCGGGGAGGAGAGTAGTCGAAATGTTTAAGTTAGTTCAGATACCCCAGACCGTTAAAAAAAAATATCTATATTTTTCTATGCATAACGCAAGTTTTTTGCTAGTAAAATTGTATTTAAAATCCAATTTTTTTTATCGAATTCTCATTAATGTTGGGATATTTGTATATCTTAAAAAATTTCTCCTACATAGAATGTAAAGAAAAAACTTACGAACAATATGCAGTGTGGGTACAACTTTTTGCGTGCGATCAATTGGATATAATTGTGTATGTGTTTATGAGATTATTTGACAGAGTAATCGTAATTTATTATTGATCTTGGGTGGTTGTTTGGGTTTAGTGAACGGTGATAGTGGTAGAGGGGATTGATTATGATATTTTTGTGATGGTAGTTGGTGTAGTGTTCTTAGTATTTTTTTTTACGAGTTGTTTGTTTTTGGTGGTATAATGATAATGACACAAACAATCGTTATGTGGATATTGGGAAATATTGATTTCAATGATAGTGTTTGGTGTGGTGCTAGGCGGTGTGTTGCCACCAAACACAATCTTTTGCGCTTCTCGAAAGTCACTCTTTACTATTGGCAGCGTAAAGTTACAGGAATTTAATTTGAAAATCGAGCAATATTATTATAATTTAATTTATTGGCCTAATTTGAGAATCTAATTTACTATAACTTTTGGATTGATTGTGGGTCTATCAAAATTGAAACTTAGTGTTAATCAAATAGTGCAATAAAATCATGCTATTAGATTAACAAATTAGATTAGATTTTTAAGTCCCAGTATCAATACTATTCGAGAACCTAATTAAGAATCTATTTTATTAGTGTTGGTGAGCTAGTGTTCCTTCTTGCGGTAAGTAAATAATTCATGTCATTCCTATGCTATTGTTAACCATTTCGCCATTCCGAATGAATGGAGTAGGGGATGACCTTTACCTTTCCTAACCTTGTGTTCCATGAGGGGAGGGGGTTGAACTTAGTTATACACCTAAATTTTTTTACTCTCGTACAAACAATAAGTCATAGTAATCATTAAATTAGTTGTGAATTTCAAGGTTAAATAGAACTCATTTTGAATTTAACAGATATAGTTAATTAGGTTCAAATAACATTTTTCTTATTGACTTACTCATGCAGATTAAAAAAGTTGAAATGTAAACGGCAGTGTGCCACCATTTTATTGGGGTTGTTATATAATTTCATATAATATGAGCACGTTCCCTTGAAATAAATTCAAATCATTGAGGGTGTCAGTGTAATTTTCTCATCCAATAATTACACTTAAAGGCGCAGATTTTTAAAAATTTTCATTCACATTCTATTCGTTTCTTTGAGCAAAAGAAAAGACAAATCAGGGGGGAGAGAGAGAGAAGGGTTTTTATAATTCTCTCTAAAGTGTACACACAAGCAACTCTCTTTCTCTCTCTCTCGGTCATCGTTTGCAGCCATGGCCGCTCTGCAATATCTAGAGTCTCTGCGCAATGCCCATCCAGAGCTCTCCGATTGGTACAATACCCTCGCAGATCTATACGAGAGGAAGCTCTGGCACCAGCTCACCCAAAAGCTCGAACAATTCGTTGCTCTAGCTGTGTTTCAGGCTAGTCTCCTCCATTCTTCTTCAATCGCAATCTTCTATGTATAATTTACATTTATATTTTTTCTTGTATAAACTTGTGAAAAAATGAATGAATTGCCGAATTATTGGATCTATGTTATTGCTTTGGCGAGTGATGTGTTTGGATTTTGGAAATTTAGGACTTTTTTGTGTTTGATTTGATCCATGTGGGCTGTATTTCGTTGGGACTAGGTTTTGGAGATATAGTGAGGGTTTTGGGGGAAAATTACGCTCTTTTTTGTTTAGAATATTTCTAGGGATTAAAAAGTGGACCAGGTTGGGTTTTGGTTTCAGAGAGAAGTGAGTAATGGTAGAGGAAACATAAAGTTTGATACTTGGGTTTCTGAGGGTTTTGTTTTGGAGATGGGAAGCCCTAATTGAACTGAAACTTTAGGGAAACTTGTGGCTTAAGGGGGGAAAAAGTGAAATTGATGGTCTCATGGGACAAAAACTAGCTAATATTTAATAAGTCTTGTGAGGAAACACAGAGAGAATGACAAGAGAATAAACATTAGCGAAATACATGTCTTAGGATGTTAATATATTTACTCTGTTCAGTAAGTCTTGTGAGGGAACACAGAGAGAACGACAATAGAATAAACATTAGCGAAATACCCGTCTTAGGATGTTATTATATTTACTATTGAATTAATATTATGCATCTATATCTCTATGTCCATTGCAACATTGTAAAACATTAGGCAAAGTTTTTCAACTTATTGGTTTTCGCTCGGTGAAGCTCAAGTTGACCATTTTGACTCCCTTTACATGCTCGAATACTAGGTGCAGCCTAGACAAGAAATGAGGTGAATTGATAGTTAGCGATTAGGGGCATCCTTTTTTCCCGAGATCAAGTAGTTAAACAATTTGCTATGAGGACTAGAATTTGAAGGGTTTTGCACAAATTTGCGAGATATGCTGGGATGTTAGTATTGAAAGGTGTTTAAACGTGAGGAAGACTTTGGTTGGAGTGCATTGCCATTCACTATGGCTTTCTACTCTATATGTTGTGCAAAGTTTGAAGGAAATGTTTAACCCCTTGCTCATTACCTTAGGAACTCTTATGAATTTCATTGGGTGAGTGAATTCTGAATAGGTTTCCTCATATAGGAATCTGCAACATTAGGTGGTTTTGGAAATGGGCGGAAAATATGGGTATTTCTTTGTATTTGGGGATGTTTGGTTATACAACTTGCAGAATTCTAATGTTGGACTTTGATTAACTAGTTGCGGGTTATCTATCTTCAAGTGGTCAATTTTTTTGATGAAAGAAAAACTTTTTTTCTCTCGATAAGAAACGACAATTTTATTAATAATTAAAAGAAAGTGTTACAAAACTAATCATAGGTGGACAAGTTATCCAACTCAAACTTGGATGCCATCCAAGTTCAAGAAAAAACAAAAGCACAATACACAAAGGCATTAAAGTCAAACACAATCCGCAAGAAGCTGTCCAACTTGCATTAATGCTAAAAAAAGGAATATTCTCAAACTATTTAGTTGTAGATGCCCATAATGAAGTCAAGAAGTGTAATTGGTTCCATAAACATTCAACTTCTTCTTTCTTATCTTAAAAAATTCTAGCATTCCTCTCCTTCTATATCACCCAAATGAGGGCATAAAAAGCACACTGCCAAATGGTCTTACCTCTTGAACTTCCTCCCAAACCCCTAAAATCCATACTAAGAATAGATGTCATTGATCTCAGAGCCATCCACGAAGTGCCAACAATCTTGAACAATTTATTCCATAATGAAAGTGTAAAGGAGCAGTGCAAGAATGAATGATCCATAGTCTCACCATCACCTCTACACATAACGCACCACTGCAGTGAAATACAATGCAAATGTCGTCTTCTTCGAAGCACATCATTGGTATTGGTATTAATCTTACTATGAGCAATTATCCATGCATAAATTTGCACATTTAAGGACATTTTGGCCCTCCTAATCTTCTAAGATGGATAAAATACAGGAAGCGAATAATCATCAATTAAGGACTCAAAATAAGATTTACAAGAGAGAGACTTGAAGAGTCCCTAATCCAAACTCTTCTATCCACGTAATTTAGAGACAATAAAACATCATTAAGCATGGAAAGAAGTCCTAAAAATTCCGAATACTCTCTATTATTGAGGTTGCTACAAAATCCAAAATCCCAATTAATCGAAAAAGAAAACAAAGAAACCAGAATCAATGTATCTACCATGAAAACAAGAAAAATGATAAAGAAGAGGAAATAAACTTAAAAAAAAGAAGATTCTCTCCTCCAAACACCCTCTGAGAGAAGTTAGTTAACCCCTGAGAAATGATTTTTTATGAACTTCGGAAGGTATCCGTTTCAATCCCAATGGTATCCCACCCATTAGCTTGTAATCATTTGTTGCTTATAATCACTTGCCACAGTGAATCTTGTTCCCAAAGGAAACATTTAAAGCTATTTCCTTACTAAAGCGACATTCCTTTTGAACAAGTTTCCTCCCGATAAATCACCATTGACCTTAGGCCCGCCTAGACACAACCTCCCATCTAATCAAATGATCTTTTTTTCCTTCTCAACATCCCTCCCATAAAAAATTTCTCATCATCCCTTAAATATCCCTTACCAAGCAAGACATTTTAGAGAGAGAAAAAATATATGGGGATATTGGCCAACACTGACAGCACTAACATTAAGCTTCCCCCGCCCCCTCCCCCCCCCCCCCCCCCCCCCTCCTCTTTTAGAAATAAATGATTTTTTCCACTCATCTAACCGCTTCCCTACTTTCTTAATTACAGTGTCCCAAAAATGTGTTAGACATCGGATTTCCAACTAAGACATGTTGGAGCATCTTTTACATCAACACACATTACCTTGCTAGCTTCATAAAATAAAAGGCTTTGCTCACTTGATAGATCCTGTTACTGTTAATTGACAACTGCATCTTACTTTGTCGGTGACACCAAAGTATGAAGGCCTGCAATCTGCCAAGTCTTCAATAATATATACCCACTAGTCAAACCTTGACACAAAAGAATAAGAAAGCCTTTATCTAGCTAAGATCATAACAAAAAGGTGATGGCTGTATTTATCTATCAATTGAATGGCCAGCCTTGGTGGAATTAATAACTTGTGTGATTGCTTTTTGTATTGTGGGGTGGATCAAATATTGAAGCCCTTTGTTGTCTGCTTCCCCTGTTAGTCAGCCTAGAAAAATTTGTGGATGTATCATTGACTGAATTTCATTACTCGCACCCAACCCTAAAAGGTTGGGCCAAGAAAGAATTTTTCTCTCTCAACATGCCTTCATATTCTTAAAGACAGCCTAAAGGCAGATTCTCTGATAAGATTCCATGCTCTGGCATATACAATAGGGAGTGAAGTTGCTATTATTTATAGTGCTATGTGTCTTATGCTAACATCTTGTCGGCAGGTAAGAGATTATGAACGTCTTTTCTTCATTGCTTTGTGCAATCTCTTCATATGGTGTTTTCAGTTTTATGTGGCTGCTTATGCATATGTTGGCTGGTGCTTGACTGGGAAAGCACATTATGAAGAAATTTAATTGCTATTGTATTTGCTATTTATTCACATGTAACGCCTTTTTCTTTTCATTTTTCTTTTCTTTCTTTCATTTTTTCAACTTCAGGCTGGTGATGCTCTCATACAGTTATATCATAATTTCATCACTGACTTTGAGACTAAGATCAATCTTCTCAAGCTTGCACATTTTGCTGTCATAGTCTCTAGGCAGTATCCGGAGAAAGAAGCTGCCATTAGCTATCTTGAAGGGGTGATTGAAAAGCTTCGTGCTACAAAGGAGACGCGCATTGAGGAGCCAATCCTCTACACTAAGATGCAGATAGCTATATTAAAGCTTGAGCAAGGGGACCAAAAAGAGTGCAAGAAACTTTTAGAAGATGGGAAGAGTGCACTTGACAGCATGACTGACATTGATCCATCTGTATATGCTAGCTATTATTGGGTTTCATCGCAATACCATAAATCTCGTCAGGAATTTGCTGAATTCTACAAAAGTGCTCTTCTTTATCTTGCATACACATCTGTAGAATCTCTATCAGATTCATTTAAGCTGGTAGGCAATTATCTCTTAAATACTCACTAGGTTGGTTTTGACATTTCACTGTTTGTGGAAGGTTGAATTTGTAGTTAGTAATGGTTAATAACACACCTAGTGAAACCTCTTTCAACTTTTATTTACATAATGCATTTTCATATTTTAATTGTTTTATCATGTTCAAAATTTTCCGGTACCAAAAACCTTTTTTGGTTGTTCTAAGATTTTATTTGAATCCCAAAGCAGTTATCAAACTTTGGTTGTATGATGAGGGGGGGTACTGTTTTGAGTGGAAACAAAATAATTCGAGGATCTCCTTGGACAAGAATAGAGACATCAATAAGAGAAAGCAAAAGTTGAGAGAGAAATGCAAGTGGCCAACAATGATATCATAAGAATTGCAAATACGAATATATAATTTCATTCTAGGTCTCTATAATGGTGGTGGTGGTGGTATCACTAAAGGTTAATAAATCAACTTCAATCTCAACCACTCTTGGAAAGTGCAGACCTAAGGACAATTCACCATGTAAAGCATGCCTTACCCTTGGATTTTGATTGCATTTCAGGGCATTTTCTGGATGTCGTATTAGAAGAATCATTGATGATGTTATTTTTTTCCCACTATAAGCTTAGAAATGAAGCTTTGAAGCTCATATAGAAGAAAAATTGCTTGCATATGTTAAGGACTTCAACTTCCTGATCGAGCCTTTTGGATCAGTTTAGGGAATTTTTGCTGATGTGCTAGTGTATTGCCCGGTAAATGGCAGTAATGGAGAAAGTAGCCCATATGTTGGGCAAGATGGGATTACATTCTTTTTTATTGCGCCAACATGAAATAGTATTTTGGCTGTTAATATGTGGGAAGGGTTATTCTTTTGTTAGAAGAATAATAGTTGGAAACCTACCAGCCTTCGGTCCTTGGAATTCTCCTCTTTTGTAGATTTGATGTATTTTGTGTTGATATTGAAAGTACTCTAGACGCCAAGGAAAATGGTAAGGGATCTGTGTCCAATAAGCCGATGCTCTGGATGTTTAAAGAATGAAGGAAGCATGGTAATGTGCACAGATATTGAATTTAACAGGGTCATCATGTCTGCCCTCTCTGATGCCTTTCGGGCCCTGATGAGAGGGCCTGGATTCGACCCACATCTTTATTTTCTCTATCGTTTTCTATTTATTCTGACAGAAAATAATAGTTGGAAAAGTCTTTTGTAGTTAGAAGCACAAATGTGTAAGTTTGCATCAATGGTTCTCATCAGGGTAGTGTGGATTCTTATAAATCGTCACTAGTTCAATTCTTTTAGTATTTCTCTTGGTAGAATGTATCCATGAATCAGTAAGATTTCCATTGTTATAAGTGTTCTTCTAACTTCTCAGTAATTCTTAACATTATTTCAGGATCTGGCATTTGATTTATCCCTGTCGGCGTTGCTGGGAGAAAATATCTACAACTTTGGAGAACTGCTCGCACATCCAATTGTAGGTTAATGTCTGTAAAAAATTGTCAATTTTGTTAATTTTCCTTTATTTAAACTTGTATTACTTTGAAGAATGTCATGAGGGTTCAGTTATAACACTTATGGTGAACTTCTTTTGTGTAGATATTATATTACTTCATATTAGATGACAGTTTTTCTTTTTTTGGCGAGGTTGGTGGTGTAGTCTTGGTTAGACTCCTACCTACCTTTGTAAACTGTTTTGATATTAAACTATTTTCCAAGGGTAAGTTGTGTGCCTCAGCATTAAAATTTAAGGCACGCACTTATTGTATCAATAATTTTTTTTTAGGAACTTCCTTTATGGATGCATTTGGTATTCCATCTGTTGGACAAGTTTTTAGAATAATGAAATAATGACCGTTATTATTGAGAAAATAGAATAATGTACTCAATCAACTGTGAAATGTTATTTTTAATTGCACTTGGTTGAAGGGTGGTTTGCGTTAAGGGAAACAAAATGACGTGGAATAATAGAAACAAGCAAGTAGTAGTGTATTGAGCAAAGGTCACTGACAACACTCCCTCCTTCCCTCTCTCTCCCATGTGCATACAGAAAAACAAAAGCACACATCACTTGTTTGGATCTGGCATTTTGTCATAGATGATGTGAGCATTATCCTTGTTTTTAAAACTCAATTCCACTCAACGAAACCTCTACTCAACTAGTAGATCGGCTACATGAGTTCTTTTCCGCCATTCAACTCTAACAAGGGTTATCACCTATTTTAAACCATGAAAAATACTATTAGTGTTTGTGAATATGCATCATTTTTTGGCTTATCTTAAATACCGATTTTTGTGTTGGCTTTTTCTATTATAATGATTACTTAATGTATTTCCTTCTCTTCGTGCTTGTGGACCAAGAGGTTATAACGCATGCGTGGGCATGATTTTGACTTGTAGGGCATCGTATGACAAGACATCTTTTTATAATTTTCCTAGTACTATGATTTTCTGCTTGTCTTATGTCAAAGGCACTTAAGCAGATGTTTTATGAAGGACAATCAGATGTTAGTGCTAAACGACGTTTCTAGTAGTGGCAGTGAGGGTGAAAATCTGTGATTTGGGGGACACACATGAATGATAGTCTAGCCACATGTTGACATTGACACGTGTATTGGAAATTTGGAATTTGCATGTCAATATGTAACAGATGAACCGATGATTTGGAAAATATGGAGAACAGCAGCTGACAAAAAACAATTAAAGGAGGAGGATGAGGACGAGGAGACAAAGACCTTTTGTTTTCTTGAATGATCCTTTTTCTCTTTTTCCGTATTCATGTGCAACCTCTTCGTGCAAATAATGCCAAAGTTAAGGATTGTACCCAATCTTTCCCTCCCAGACCTATTAATGGGGACTACAACGGGTGCTATTATGCTTCTGTTATAGGGCATTTGTTTCAACTTTATCCTTGAACTAGGAAATAACAATTCTAATCAGGTTATTTAAGGTGTTAAAACCAATTAGGGATAAATCCAAGAAACTTACAGAATTGTTTGTTTGTGTGATGTGAAAACTAGTCCTGCTCTTGCACCATGAGGAAAAACATGATTGAGATTAAAGTTGATTTTAGGATGATAGGAAGACTGAAGGGATGCAGATTGAGGTTGTATGAAATTACATATAAAAAGATGGAATTGGTTTGGATTTACAGAAATGCCCAATTGGATACCTGGAGCTGATGTGACATATTTGGAAGAGCTTGGTTGATTTTGATATTTGGACACACAACACCACTGTAGGAATGCTGTAGTGTAGGTTGCAAGTTTTGAAAGGACAATGATGCAGTGAAAGGTTTGTCGTAGTTGAAAAAGATTCAATATGTGTAATCAAATGGAAGCCTTCATTCTAGATGGTGTGGAAAATGTGGAGCTGAGTCATATGATAATGTTAGAATGGTTTTAAATTGTCCTGTAATGGTAGTAATTGTTTTACGGATCATGTGGTCCATTGAACCTTTTTGTTTCCTCTTTTTTTCTCTTCTGCTTCTTTTGGCAGCAGTGCAAATGCTTTAGTTTTAGGTAAATGTTTGACCATAATTTACACAATGTTTTTGCTCAAATTGCTGGGATTCTTTGTGTAATGGTTTTTGTAGACAGGTTGGCATGAAATCCAGTGCTGATGTTGTTGGTTTTAAGAATTTCATACTAACTTCTGTTTTGCTTTGGGCATCTGGGAGTCTTGACATTCGTTAACTTCTACAGATTAAGAGTCTTCTTGGGACAAAGGTTGAGTGGCTTTACTATATTCTCGAAGCATTCAACTCTGGTGACTTAGTTCGCTATCAAGAATTATGCCATGTCCATACAGCTGCTCTGAGTGCTCAACCAGCGTTAATGCAGAATGAGAAAAAACTTCTGGAAAAGATTAACATTCTCTGCTTGATGGAAATCATCTTTAGGTATCTTAGCAGAGTCCTTGCGCTTCCACTAATGCAGTTTGAATCATTTATTAGCATTTACACATTGTTACTGAAATCAGTTGAGACATGTGCTTTTTGCAGTCGACCATCAGAGGATAGAACTATTCCATTAGGTATCATTGCAGAGCGCACAAAACTTACTGTAGAAGATGTGGAGTATCTCCTCATGAAGAGCCTCTCTGTAAGTGCATCTCTTCTTGAAAATTGAATGATAAGTAACAAGTTTTGTCCCATGTGAAACTTTCTCATTTTCTGAGGTAATGAAGTGAGAGTGCAAATATGCCAAACTATTTAGTTAGTCAGTAATGCGACACTGACCAAAATTTTGGGACCAAATTAAGAGCCCAAATGACATGACAGTTGACTTCGGCTTCTTTATTTGGTTCTATGTCATTTGGGCCTCAATAAAGACTTTAAATAATATGTTGCTATGTCATTTGGGCGCTTAATTTGGTCCCAAAATTTGGTCAGCGAAGCATTACTGTTAGTTATATCCTCTCCATTCTGCATTTATTAAGTCCACTTGTCTAATTGTGGAACTTGCCGTGAATAAGAGATTAACTAACTGCTGTTCAATTGGTGACTACATTGCATTTGATGGAAGATATAATTAAACTTTTTTGAAAATGATTAAGTTGTGGATGGAGCAATAGTAATATAAATTTTGCTCGAGAGAAGCAACTGTGATCTTTTCCTGGTTGATCAGAATATGTAGTTGTTCATGTTAAATATAAACAGCCCTATGAGTCTATGACCAATACTTCAAAAATTAAATAGACAAGTTTTACCAAATTGAATGATTTGTATGGTTCAAGGTCATGGTATTGGCCATCGACTCAGAAGGATTGAGATACCTCGGCTACGGCATTGCAAAACTCTGTCGTGGGTACGCATGAAATGCTAGATAGAATAAGTTGGGCATGTGAGAGATTAAGGCCATATCGTGGCGTCGCTCCCATTACTCGGATGACCAAGTCACCTGAGATGTCTCCAAGTCAATTACAAGTTGAGTGAGACTCGTATCTTGCATCAAATGTGTATCGGTCTCGGCACGGAAGGTGTCGAGTCGGATATGACTCAGTCGAGTTGTTTTGGTGTTATACTAGTAGTTGATACTTTGAACTATGGTGTTTCGTTCTCTACCAGCTCCCAGCTTATTCATTTTTATGATTTGGGAAAAACCTTAGTGATAACTGAAATTCTTGTGAAAGAGTCGCACAATCGCAAGAGATCTTGTATTTACTTGTTGCTCTGTGTCTCATAAAGGTTGCCTTGGATTGTTATGTTACAAATGGAGAAATTGTAATTTAGCTTGAAAAAGTCAATGGAAAGATGTATCATACATATTATATTACCATAGTGGTCTGGCATCATATCACATGACGTTTTTCATTTGGGCAAATAGCATACATAAATTCTTTGAATGCTTTACTATATTTTGACATGGATGCTTGGTGTATTGTTGGCTTCTTCCATATCATCTTTTTGTCTCTCTTTTTCTTCTCCTTTTAATTTCTAAATCATATTCTTTGCAACACTTCATTATAAGGAATTGAAAATACCAATCTATAAACTTGTATCCTAATCGATCACATTGTATTGGAACAAATTAGAACTTTCTTTTGTTGATAATTGGATTTGTTCTCTTACCGTAGTTTCTTGCATCTCATGCTTTGGCTCATGAACATTATATTTACGTCTTTTACTCTTTCTAGTTCCATGAAAGCTCATCTATTTAATGCAATTGTCTTGCTGTAGGTACATCTCATCGAGGGTATAATTGATCAAGTGGAGGGAACAATTCATGTTTCCTGGGTGCAACCAAGAGTTTTGGGGATTCCCCAGATCAAATCGTTGCGTGATCGCCTGGACAATTGGACAGAGAAAGTACACACTGCTTTGTTATCCGTCGAGGCAGAAACACCTGATCTAGTTGCATCATAATCTTTGTTTGTTGACTACTGTAATGTTCTCCGTCAGAATCTCTTACATGCCCAGAAGAGCTGGCAACTGCAGCGCCAACTTTATATGCTTCCTTTCAAATTACTGATTCATATCGCATTATTTTTTTCCCGGGAAGGAGCTGTCTCTTGCTGTACTTTCACTTTCTGAGTTGTCTGGCTTATAGTTGCCTGCTTAGCTTAGGGACAAGGTGAGGCGATTTAAAAGGCGGCTGTTTTGTACTCTCTTAGTATGTTCACTGGACCATGCACTGGAAAATTTGGTCACAATCAGATACGATCCACTGTTTGTGGATGAAGTGCATTTTCATTTGCAGTGTTCTTAGATTATAACTACGTAATTTTATTTCTGAATGATGTTATGTTGTTTTGATCGCGTTCCTACGTCGTCCAGCATGAAATAAATGGAGCGCGTAAAACACTGCATGGGGAAATCCTTTGCAGGTATTGGTCTTTTGTTGTTCTGTATAGTGTGCTTGAAGAAAGTTAAATGTGCTTGATAGTATGGTTGATAATTGAACCAAGTTATTTGGACTCGACTTGAGTTTGGTTTGTTTTGGGTTCGTTCAGACTCGACTCGTTTTCTAAACGAATTGAACTTGAACATTTTTTTAAGTTCATTTAGAAAATGAGCTCGACAGGTTTAATTTGAAATTGACAGGCTTGACTTGTTTATGTGTAAATGTTTGGGCTCGGATCGGATTTAACTCGTTTAGGCTCGATTTGTTTTTTAAATGAGTTGAACTTGAATTATTTTTAGACTCGCTTAAAAGAACGAGTTGACTGGTTGGATTCGAGTTTATTTGAACTTGTTCGATTATCAATCCTACATGATAGCACGGTGACAGAAATTTATCCATGTTTTGAAAGGTAGCAAGTGTCAAAATAGTATATTACTTGTTTGCTTTGGGACAATCAATGATGGTTCATTTGTGCTAGTGTTCTATGCTACTTGTGTAAGTGATTTGCAATGTTATTGGGCCTTTTAATCCTCAAATTATGATATTTGTGTCAATTAAATTTAAATTTTTTTTTTGGTATCAATTGAGTCATTCTATTTACCTTTGTTAGAGCAACTCCAACAGGCTAGTTAAATAGTTCTTCTTAGCTATTTTAGATAGACTCTCCCTAAAATCTGGTTCCAACAGGCTATCTATTCCACTATCTATTTTCTATAATCTTCTTTTCACTCGCTGGTTTTAGTGAGCCACCTCTCCCTTGCTGGCGCCAATTTCTTCCTCACTCACTAGCTCTCTCTCTCTCACACTGAAGCTCCACAGACCCGAAGCTCACTGAAGCTCCACCGACTGGACTGAAGGCTCCAACGGTATGGTCTCTCTCTCTAAAAATAATTTGTATTTAAGCCAAGAAAAATGGGGAAGACGATGAGTGGACGATTAAAATTCAGTAAAATCCCCCTAAAAATATAGCAAACCCCCTCCCCCCCCAAAAAAAATCCAGTAAAACCCCCCAAAAAATTCAGCAAAACCCCCAAAAAATCCTCTGCTTTCAGTTTGATCTATTTGATATTGATGTGTTTTGATATTAATCTTTGGGACAAGTGATGATCGTTCACATTTTATGCTCACTGCAAGCCTCTCATTGGGTTCTATTGAATTCCATTTGAAAGATGATTAATGATTTTTCGTTTTTTTTTTTTAATCTTGACTTTCGGTTATTTGTGTAATTTGAGGTGATTTTGTTTTGGATTTAATTTGAGAGAATTTGGTTTGGGAGTAGTAATTTTTGGGAGGTGGGTTCTCTCTTGTAGCCTATAATTGATTAAATTTGTACAATGTATAGTTGAATTGCTATTTTTTGAATTTTATTATTGAAAGTTAGTTAAAGTTAGTTGAAGTGGTTAGCTAAAATAGATAGCATTACTGGAGTGAATTTGAAAAAGTGGTTAGCTAAAGTAGATAATATACTATTTAAATATATTTTAAGTAGTTATTTTAGATAGTATTGTTGGAGTTGCTCTTAGAGTGTGCCACTAACTTGATTATATGACACAAAAAGACAAAAGAGTTTAATTGACACAATTAGAGAGTTTAGGGACTCAATTGACACAAAAAAAAATTTAGGGGTTTAATTGATACAAGAGTTATAGTTTGAGCACTATATGTATAGTTTATTTCAACTATTTTTGTGTCGCGTGAGTGGTATACTTCGTTACTTTCCGTTAGATTCATCATTTTTCGTTAAAATTCTAACCGAGGAAGATAAAATGGCTCAATTGACCAAAAAAAAAAAAAGATTTAGGAACTTAATTAATATAAGAGTTATAATTTAAGTACTATATATGCAATTTACTATAAAAAGTTTCAATTTTATAAATGGGTTAATCTTAACTTGCACCTTGAAAGATCACTCGAATTTCAATTTATACCCTCAAAGTTTAAAAATATCAATTTACACCTTGAAAGACATAAATTTATATCAATATGCACCAGGGTTAACTGCCATCCATTTTGTCGTTAAAAAAATTTGGTATAATTATAAATTGCACCTTCAAAGTTTAAATATTTCATATTTATGATTAAAAAAAAATTCTATTAATTAATACTCGTTAAATACCTCTCAATTGTTTCGTGTCATGTTATTTTGTGTCATGTCATATCATTTTCGTGTTGTGTTTGAGTCAATAAATTTTTTTTTTTAGCATAAAATATTTTCATGTCGAGACGATTGCATTGTGTAGTATATTTCACATTTATGATAATTTATATAATATTATATAATATTTTTTTAAATTATAAAAATACTTATTTTTTACCTACAATATTCATTAAATAACAATTTTTTGTCTATAGTTGTGTTATTTATATCTAACTTTAATTTGATCGAACAGTTAAAGGATTCGTATCTAAGTATAGACATAAAATATCCATTTAATAAGTATTGTAAGTAAAAAATAGATATTTTATAAATTTTTAAAATATTTTTTTATTGAATCGAACTTGACACGATACAATTGAGAGAGCTATTTAACGAGCATTAATAGAAGAAATTCTTTTTAGATCATAAATATGAAATATTTAAACTTTAAGAGTATAATTTATAATTAGTTAAAAAAAATTTTACAGCAAAATGAATGACTTTTAATCTCAGGTGCACATTAATACAAATTTATGTCTTTTAGGATATAAATTAACTAGTTATTGTCTGTGCCTGAAGGCACAAAGTAATAAAAAATAAAAAATAATAAACATATTTGTATTCATATCCAAAATCAAATCACAAACATAGAGCGATAAATGAATTTAAGCATCAGTTGTAGTGGGGGTGAGAGGTGGTGGTGGTAGGAGACGGTGATGGTTGTGGTGGGTGGCAATGATCGTGGTGGCGGCGACGGTGGTGGCGGTGACGGTGGCGGAGGTGGTGGGGGTGGTGGTGACGGCGACGGTGGTGGTGAGGGTGGCGGCAATGGGGGTGGTGGTGGTGGTGGCGGCGACGACGGTGGTGGTGGCGACGGTGGCTGTGGTGGTGGCAACGGTGGCAGTGATGGTGACGGTGGTGGTAGAGGTAGTGGTGGTGGGGGTGGGGGTGGTAGAGATAGTGGTGGGGCGGTTTCAAACACTATTTTTTTTTTTAAAGTATTTATGAAAAATAAATTGTTGAAATACTTTTAAAAAGTCATTTCAAACACACTCTTAGGGGTATATTTTTCCTATTAAATTTAGGGTGTTAATATTAGCCGTTAGATTAACTTTAAAATAAAATTTAAAGCGATCTGAACCGCGAAAAACAAAAGTTATTTTGTTTGTCTTTTGAAATTTGAATTGTAAGCTACTTTATTATATACTTGTTATTCCCCGTGCCTGAAGACACGAAGTAATAAAAAAAATAGTCAACATATTTGTATTCACACCCAAAATCAAATCACAAACATAGAGGAGAAATAAAAAAAAAATTTAAGTACCGATTGTAGTGGAGGTGAGCGGTGTAGTGGTGGTGGGCGACAGTGGTAATGATGTGAGACGGTGATGGTTGTGGCGAGTAAGACGACAATTATGGTGGTGATAGCAGCCGTGGGTAGCAATGGTGATGGTGGTGGTGGTAAGGTGATGGCAGCGACGATGGTGGTGGTGGGTATGGTAGTGTGGAGATAGTGATGGTGGTGATGGTAAGGCGGCGACGACGATGGTGGTGGAGTGATGGGGGTGGTGGTGATAGAGGTAGTGGTGGGACGGTTTCAAACATTATATTTTTTTTAAAGTAGTTATGAGAAATAATTTTTAGAAATAATTTTAAAAAGTCATTCCAAACACACCCTTATGGACCTGTTTTTTATATTAAATTTAGGGTGTTAATATTAGCCGTTAGATTAACTTTAAAATAAAATTTAAAACGATCTCAATCGCAAATAACAAAAATCATTTTGTTTATCTTTTGAGATTTGAATTGTAAGTTATTTTATTATATAAACTAGTTATTGCCTGTGCCTGAAGGCACAGTGTAATAAAAAATGGTAAATAATAAACATATTTGTATTCATATTCAAAATCAAATCACAAACATAGAGAAAAGATAAATGAATTTAAGCACGATTTTGTAGTGGGGGTGAGAGGTGGTGGGCGGCAGTAGTGGTGGTAAGAGACAGTGATGGTTGTGGTGTCGGCGATAGTGGTGGTGGTGGCGGCGGCGGTGGTGGTGGTGGTGGTGGGGGGGTTGGCGGTGGTGGTGGCGACGATGGTGGTGGTGGCGGTGGTGGTGGTGGTGGTGGGGGTGGTGATGGTGGCGACAATGGCGGCGGTGGCGGCGGCGGTGGTGGCGGCGGCGACGGCGGCGGCGGTGGTGGTAGAGGTAGTGGTGGGACGGTTTCAAACACTATTATTTTTTTAAATGTACTTATGAGAAATAATTTTTAAAAGTGCTTTTAAAAAATCACTCCAAACACACCCTTAGGGGTCAATTTTTCCTATTAAATTTAAGGTGTTAATATTAGCCATTAGATTAACTTTAAAGTAAAATTTAAAACGATCTCAACCGCGAATAGCAAAAGTCATTTTGTTTATCTTTTGAGATTTGAATTGTAAGCTATTTTATTATATAGATATATTTTTAAACTTTTTAAGTTATATTAAGATTAAAGGTAATTTTCAGGGTGCAAGTTGAGATTACCCATAAATTTACTATTTTTTGCTGTTAAAACGGGCCCTTCTGACAAAACCTCAATACTCTGGCCCAGGCTTCAGGTGGCTAACGAGACCCAGCAGACCTACATGGAGGAGAGACACACAGACCACCTCCGACCACCGGCTTCCTCCAAAAATCCTACTTATACCACCCTCCAATCGCCACCACCACGGGGGCGACCACAACCAAAGCGCTTTGTGAAGAACCAAATCCCAGACTCAATCCTCACCGACCCCTCTCTCAACGCCGCCATCTCTCTCCTCCCCTCCAACTACAACTTCGAGATACACAAGTGCGTCTGGCGATTGCGCTCCACGAACGCCAAGCGCGTCGCCCTTCAGTTCCCGGAGGGTCTCCTCATGTACTCTTTTGTCATCTCCGATATACTCACCACTTTCGCCGGCGTCACCCACTGTTTCGTCCTCGGCGACGTCACGTACGGCGCTTGCTGCGTCGATGACCTCTCCGCCGCCGCTCTCTCTGCCGACCTTCTCATCCACTTCGGCCACAGCTGCCTCGTACCCGTTGATTTCACTTCAATACCGTGTTTGTACGTCTTTGTCGATATTAAAATCGACGTTGAAAATCTGTGTAATAACATCAAAAATGGTCTCGATCGCAAATCTAGAGTTGTACTAGCTGGTACAATACAATTTGGGTCAGCAATTCGGGCGGCGAAGCCCGAATTGGAGAAATTAGGGTTTAGGGTTTTGGTTCCGCAGTCCAAACCCTTGTCCGCAGGGGAGGTTCTTGGTTGTACTGCCCCGAGCTTGCCACTCAGCGGCTTTGAAAATTCTGATGAGACTGTTCTTGTTTTCGTGGCGGATGGGAGGTTTCATTTAGAGGCGTTTATGATTGCGAATCCGAGGATTAAGGCATTTAGGTATGACCCTTATATTGGGAAGTTGTTTCTGGAGGAGTATGATCATGATGGTATGAAGGAGTCGAGGAGGAATGCGATTGTGAAGGCGAGGGAGGCGAAGAATTGGGGGATTATTGTGGGGACTTTGGGGAGACAAGGGAATCCAAGGATTTTGGATAGGTTGGAGAAGAAGATGAGGGAGAAGGGTTTGGATTGGACTATCTTGTTGATGTCGGAGATATCGCCTGCCAAGATTGGGTTGTTTGGGGATTCAGTGGATGCTTGGATTCAGATTGCGTGTCCCCGTTTGTCAATTGATTGGGGGGATGCGTTTGAGAAGCCACTTTTGAATCCGTTTGAGGCTGAGATTGCTCTTGGTGGCTTAAACGGGTGGTGGGAGAGAGCTCCGATTATGAATTTGAATTTTGGTTGTAAAGATGGTTTGCAATGTGCCAAGAATGAAACTTGTTGCGCATGTAACAACGGGGATGTGAAAGATAAGGGAGAGACTGTTGTGGATTATCCGATGGACTATTATGCTCAGGATGGAGGGGAATGGAATTCTAGTTACTCAAAGAAGGCGGCTCGTCCCCTTCGAAGGAATGTTCAATCTTGTAATGGTACTATAACCAGTGCCTAATTTTCACACGAGGCCACATTTATATCCATATATGCTTCCAGAGACTATATTTTATGAGCTTGGAGGCTATTCAAGTGATCACATGTTGTTCCAAGTGAGTGTTTTTGCAACTCACAACTTTGAGATTGTTTTTGGTAATGTTATTGTCTGCAATCTAGCTTTAGTTTCATTGGTTTTTAATTTTCTCGATTGTACCATAATGGATATATACAAAAGGCTTTATTTAATTTGTATTTTTGTCTTATGATTGAGTTGGAAATATAATTTGCATAGTTGCCTGAGGCCCTGAACTACCATTTCTTCACTGGATGTGAGTTGAGTGTTGTTTTTCTGCTTCTTACAGTTGCTTTTAGTTTTTCCAATATGCATATTCACTGACATTTTTGCAAATTATCTGAAACTTTTTCACTGATATTTTCGTTGATGATTTTGCAAAACAGTTTTTGAACAAAGTCGTTCAATAGAAATGAACTATTATTTGCAATCTGTATTGTGCAAATTGCAAAATGAGATCTGAGACTCTAGAGACGCCATTTGCGATGTTGATTGATATTGGGGCAAAAATTAGATGGCTGGTATTGTGATTAGTATTACCTGAAAACCCTTGTATTGATGACCTCTTTCAAGCGATCGCATACATACAATACAAGTACCCGTCGTGATCAAAGTAAACAATGTCTCCGGGGCAGTATACCTGGTTGATGAATAACCAAGAGTGGGGGCTTTGTTTGGGCGAAATATGAGAGAGTTTTCACTAATCCTGACTTGGGCTGATGTTTTATCCTAGAGCAATGTTATTGGGACCTAATTTATTGACATAATTTACTGACTTAATTCATTTTGATATTTGGATTCACTGTAGACCCCATCAAACATTGGAACTTGGTGTTGATTCAATGATTCCTATCAAGTCACATCATTATGTCAGCAAATTAGGTTAGATTTTTAGGTCTAAATAGTATTACTCTTTATCCTATGGTTAAAGACTTACCACACTCAGCATTAGATCATTCTCTTGCTTATCCAGATTGACGAAGGTATGTCTTTTCATCTATCTTCATTCAAATGTTAGAACATATTGATTAAACACCCAGCCTTCTTACAAATTTCAGAGTATTCGTGGAATTTGTCTGCTTAGGATTCCCTGTATGTAGCCAACCATCTTTATCAGTTGTTGACGTAGTTGCCTCCACATTATTCAGGTTTCCAAAAAAATAAAGATAAAGTTATGAGAATCTGTGTTCCATTCAGGAAGGAAAAGATTCAAACAAGGAAACAAAAGCACTGTTGTGTGGACTATTCTGAGTGTACTGCGTGGCATATTAACTACAAGCATAAACCTTTTTAATGCAACTAAACTCGTTTGATAATTTACAAATCATATCACTTAATATTTAAACACTTCTTAAAAATGAGTTAAAATTTTGGGTAACAAGTTATCTATTTATCATTTAATAATGAAAATATTAGTCGGTAAGAATTTTTTCAATTTTTCATAATTGACAAAGATATCATCAATGCATATTACTTTCTTAATTTTTTAATACCCACTATCCACCACCATTGTGTTTCTGCCACCACCACCACCACCATCGGTTCACCACATCACTGTCGCCACCACTACCACCACCATTGTGCAGTCGGTGCCACCATAGTAGGAATAAGGTAGTTGCGATGAAATTGTTAAAAAAATGACAAAATTAGAATAATAATATTTTTTAGACTATATTTGTTAAATAATTTGTTTCAATTCGATACTTAAATTTTAGTAGATATCAAACGGTCTACAAATTAAAAAATTTAACATTTAATACTTAAAATTCAGTATTGAATTTTCAATTTTATCAAACACCACCAATACCTAAATGAAATCAACACGAGGGAGAGCCTGAATGAACTCCTCTGTATGCTGCTAATGCTCGAAGGAGCAGCCCCAGATGAAACCTGTTTCAAGCGGAGCACAATATCATCATAAGGCGTCCCACATGCCCCATGGGGACACAATGCAGATCAACGGCAGCTGCCGCATAGGAAAATGGCTAGATTGGAGCAACTAGCAGGGGCTTACCGATGGATCGGACTCTCATTCAAACATAATTTAATTTGTATTCGCTTCCTGAACTATTGGTTGATATTTTTAACTCACTATCTATATTCAAATCTGTTATATATTTTATGGTTTCGAATTTGAATATACCACTACTTAATTTAGTAATGATTTGAATAGTACGAATATGTATAAATAATTCATGAAAATACATTAAATATTTAATTAAATTGAGTTAAAAATAAGATTTAATTTGTTGAAATTCCGATTTCTTTATTTAGACCAAATTGGAATTTTAATCGCATTTCTAATTTTTGATGAAATTGGATATGAATTGAAAAATACGTTGGATAATCGAATGATTCACAAACGAATCAAAACTTTCAAATTGAATTCGAATTGACTAATATTCTAATCTAAGTCCAATCCGTTGACAGTAATTGGTGAAAACTCTTTCTTTTGTCCAGTGTCTGAGGCGACAAATAGCCACAGGAAAGCTCTCCTTCAAGCATTAAAAGTTTCTATTGAAAGCATAGTTTTCAAAGACAACTTTACATGGAAAAGCATGTAGACAAGGATAGATTGAAAAATAAGTTAGAAATCGTGGTGTAGATGCAATAAAATAGAGAAAGTCCTGTAATTTGATAATTACACCAACAAAGAGAAGTCGAAAAACAACCAGAATAGGTACCATGACTGACCTTATATTGCCCAAACTACACCCTCACCAGGAGAAAATTAGAAAGCAATTGGGTCTCCTAGAGAGAATACAACTTGTGTTATACCCATCAGAGTTGAATAGAGAACAAAACCGATAGCAAAAGAAATTGATTTTTTATTCCACATTTTCAATAAATTACAACATTTTGTTTTGCTTACTTTTATTGACTGGCAAAGGTCCTTTTAACCTTCACCAATGCCACAGATTTCCAAAACCTAGTTTCAACTCGAGCACAATAAATATGCTACCTCAACGTAACATGGTAATTTTAATACAGAAACTTTAGTAATACAGCTTATTCAATCTGAATTGCAGAAACGGCTGATGTGATTTCCTTTGTTCGTGGGTCACCGCCCTCTAAAGAAACCCCATGAGGATCTTCTCTCACCAGCAAGGCCAGAACATTGAGAGAACTCCATGCTTTGGTCACATTGCTGCTTGAATCGGCCAAGGTGACAGCAAAAATTGCATCAAAGCCACCCGCACCAGGAACCCCAGCCAACAGAACACCTTCCATATTCATAGTAGCATCCAAGAGCAGTGTTTGTGATTCAGGTTCTATCTACAAATTTGTGTATAGCAAGAGAGATGATCAAAGAGATTAAACAGGACAATGACACACAGGACTAATGAGACTATGATGAAGTTTAAAATCCGTTGAGGCAATGTGCCTACAATACCAAACTCTTTTAAGTCCAGCACAATTTTTTCCATGTGAAAATATGGGCATAGACACGAAGTCTTAACAAAAATCAAGACTGTATGCTCAAAAATGGAAACCAAAATTATAAGAAAGGAGTGTATTGCTTTGGCAGACAGTTTTTTGAAGAGCTTACCACCCAGAGATCAATTCTCCTTAGCAAATTCATTACATACTCCAAGCTTTTTATGAAGTTTTTTCTAGTATTGATATTTTAAAATGGTTATTTATAGAGTTTGAAGTATAGGGTCATAAAAATCATTACTCAGTTTGGTACACCATTAGTCACGGTGCGCCGGGGGGGGGGGGGGGGGGGGATGTAGACTGACTGTAGACCTATAATTTGGCATTACTAATCCTCAAATTCAAAACCATGACCATACCGTTGTAAGTTCGACTCTTTTACCATTGCACCAAGCAATGGCCCCTACTTTGAAGTGTCTTTCCTTTGTTTTTTTTTTTTTTTTGGAGGGGGGGAGGGGACAAATTGTGCACCACCAAAACCTGCGCTGCTATGCCTTTAAACCCTTGAAGTAAGGGGGTGTGCGTGTGTATACAAGAGAGAGAGAGAGAGAGGAAAACCTTTAAACTGTTTTTACTTGGAAATTTTTTATAACTGGATTTTGTACTTGGATTACCCAACTTACAACAAATGAAACATGACAAAACTAAAAAGAGTCATGTAGTCAGAGATGGGGGAGGGAGTGGAAGACATGATTGCAAAGGTGTTTGGACATGATGAATATCGAGTTAATGTCCCTTAAAAAAATTAATGTACAAAAAGAATCTCTCTTGGGAAACATTTAAAGGACAATATTAGAAAAGTTACTTTGAACCCCTTTAATAGGTATCTTTAGAAGAGATCCATGCAGGGCCTATGTATATAAAGTTTCCACATTGCAGCAGTTTATGACAGTGATCAAACAAATTGTAGAAGAGAAAGCAAGGAAATATATATCGTCACGTGTATATGTGCATATAGATACAGAGAAAGAAAGAAAGAACAAGCTTCCAATCAAAGAGACAGAACTTACTGGGATGCCTGCAGCCTCCCCCATTTGGCGCATGTAACGCCTGATTCCAAGCATGGCATCTCTTGCTCCTAACAATCCTTTGACAACTTCTGCTTTTCTTGGTTCATCAGCTTGCTCCCTCCACTGTTAATGTAATTTGGGTGAGTAAGATCATCTAAACCATAAACATGAAATTTGTCTACGGTACATGGGAGAGAGAGAGAGACCAGTTTTTTTGTGCCCATCGGACACTATTAATCGAGTTGAGAACTATCTAATTATGTAAAACTGTTAAAAACCCACTAATAAATATCCTCAATGAAATTTGATAAATCAATGAAAGATTCAACTTCAATAGTTGCACTAGATACCCTTAATCAAACCTGTCAAAGTTTTCCTTTTGAAATCCAAGGGATGTAACAGCCAACAGGTTGTCTACATCTTTGTTCAATATTAGAGGATCACAATTTTGAAATGCTCTTAAAAGAAATGGTTGTCTCGGAAGAGTAAAGGGAGCAGGGTCAATGATAAAGTCGGACAATATATTTGTTAGGCTCTTCATCACCTGTGTATATTAGCTACAATTAGCATCCCATGGAAAAATGAATCTCATTGAGAGTTAAACAGAACCGATCACACAATCCAAGAAATGTTGTGTGTCACAGATGCATCTATAAAAACATTTCAAGGTCACATTTCTTACTAATGCTACTAGTTTCTGTCTTGACAGAGCAAAAATCATTTCAAGCTCGCATTTCTTACTACCACTATTAACTTTTGGACTTACACACATCAGTTTTATCTTTCACTTCCACTTGGCTAAAAGTCAAATAAATTTAAAAATTACCTTTTCTGACCTAAGCGTGCTGCAGCTATTAATGACAACCGTATATGCATCCCAATGCTCTTCTGCCAATTTACTTAACATATTGAATTGCATTTCAAGAGCTGAATTTGCTTCTGACAATTTTCTCCATGTGTCTAGAGACTTTTCAGGGTCAGATTTCTGCCACTTCTTGACAGCACCTACCATGGATGGTGTTGATGATCCTCCAGCACCTGGTTCTCCTAGTAACTGCAAAATCCATCACGACCAGTAAAAGTAACTCTTCAATGAAAAATAAAAATAAAAATGATAAGTGGAAAAAAATGTATCTCTTTCACCAATAATATGCTTTCAAAGAGATAAATACCCATATTGGACTTTAAGAGTGCTGATCCTCCAACAATTTTTTTTTTTGTTATGTAGGTTCGTGCCGTTTATTTCACAAGGGGATCCCTTAACCCTAATGCAGACCTCCACAACCCTACTTGAGGTTAATGGCAATTCAAAGAAAATTGCAATTCTCTGGTAGACCAGATAAACTGTGCATTACTGCAAAACGCTCCACAGTAACCCTATATTGGTAAGGCCCACCAGAAGCTAAACTCAAATAGGCCAGAGGTTTACACTTGACAGACCCAACTGATGGAAGCATATACAAAATAATGCAAGTACTTTACTGAGCAATGGCAGATTTTTTGAACACAATGGATTGGGGAGCATCGATAATTCATACAAGTAAAATAAAGGCCAGTAAATGTAACAAATGTATTGGACACCACTGATCCTCATAGAATTAGAAAATATTTATTAATCTTATCCTTGCTTTATAGTTTAAAGACACAGAATCAAAATATTCATTAAGAAAATTATGTCCCGAAAAAGGGGAAAGAGTCAAACTCAAGACCAGGTTTTTGAATTTCCATTATGAATTAATACGGGAATGAATAATCTCCACTAAATGCCTGGGAAATAAGGAACGAGAAATGAAAGAACATGTGCTTATTGTGCTGTTGGTAAGGTCTCATCCAAAGATAGCTTTGGTTAACAAATTAGATAAGGTAGGGAAAGTGGCACGCAAGCACAATGGTATAGCCCATATACAATATAAAAAGCAAGTATTTATATACATAAACCTATTAACATGGCAAGGCACATAAATATCTTAATAGACTTACAAGACTCATCAATGGAGGCAATGAAAACTTAGCCCGTTCATGGTCCCACTTGCCTTTTAGGACATCAGCGATGACTTCTTCCAGTGGCATGCCTTTAGCTGCATCCTGTAGCCCCATTATAATAAATAGTAATCAAAACAAATCCTAGTGATAGTCTCTGAAAGAATTTACCAATATTTGCAAGTTTTGTCTCTGCAGAGGAAATTATTCTTCCATTTTTTCCACTTGCATTATATGAAGAAATGACACAAACAGGAATTCTATCAACGTCTTCATATAAGCTTTGTGTGAGATATTACTGATCAAATGATTATAGAGGGTTGCAGCCCACAATGAGGGAGAGAGAGAGAGAGAGAGAAGGGATGGGAAGGAGGTAGAAGGGAGAGAGACCTGAGCAGAAGAAAGAACTTCTGGAGAAAACCGAACATAACGTTGACTCCCATAAACTGCGGAACTGACATCGAAGCCACTGCCAACTTTTCCCTGTGCAATACAGTGAGCAGTTTGAGCTATCACATGCACTACATCAAGATCCACAGTATCATCCTTTTCTTGGTGTTGATCTTTAGTCAAGGGGGAAAGGTTAACAACTCCGAGGTAGTGAAGCAAAGCAGCAACCACTGCAGTTGTCATAGCTGCAGATGATCCCAATCCAGTTTTTGCAACTTCAGGCTTGCAATTCTTTCCACTTGCTTCTTCTGCATTGAAGGTAATAGAACTAAAAGATGGAAGGGCAGCCAATGTTTCTGCTGTCAAAGGGAGTCCATGTGCTTCAATCTGCAAAGGAGGGAGGAAAAAGAACGTAAACTACATTGACATCTAAATTCAATCATCCGGCGGCAATGAGGATTCCAATGAAATACGATTTTAAGAAGCTTCAAAGCCATGATAATCGTAAATAGGAAGCAAAGATACAGACACACATTGTTATGGTATGTGATCATTCAAAAAGGAAAATAGGAGATTTTGATTTGCCCTTTGTCAAGTTGCACTCACGATTTTTGCCAGCAATGTAACAAGAATCCAGCCTATTTAAAATTTTAGCCATTCTAAGATATGTGATACCATACTAAGTACCATGGTAATTGCTGCAATCCATGATTTATTTTCTGCACTGGTTGCAATCACATATTCCTTGCATTTACTTCATGTTAGTATCTTTGTCACATAACACAAATGTGATGCAGAGCATGTTTTTGAAAAGAAAACATAACGAAACGTACAATACAGCCACTGCACCATAGGGTCAGATACAAACAAGACAAAATAGCATTCAATTCCTACAGAATACAGCACTACAAGATGGCATATCAGATATGGTCTTATGTGAAAGCGGAATAAAGAGACTGAAATCAAAGTCTTTGTCATACAACAAAATAGTTTCAACATAGTATCGTAGAACTATCTACAGGACCAGTGGGAATGATAAATCACTAGTAATCTAGATCTAGGGCAAGATTCTGTTTAGGTTAATTCAACAACTAGGTCTGAGTCTAAAACTTGGGCATAGCATATTTAATTTCATAACCTCAAATGTCTTCCAATTATATTAGCAAATATTTGGTCTGGAATCACACAAAATAAAAGAAATGTTCTGCACCATTGAAATTTGCTATTGGGTAGTTGCCCTGGGCAGGGCCATCGTACTTTTAACTGTTTTCCGATGTGCAAGTCTGTATTCATCTTTACATGTACAGATGTGATGTTATTTACCACAATACCAAAGGGGAAAAGCAATTTTTCCTTCTGTGTATTTGGCTTTCACCTGTGTTGGACATTTTGATTGTACAAAATAGGAACAGTAAATTAATAAAGAAGGTGTATGTTTCTGTCGAGATTACCCTACTAGAGCAAAAATTGGGTGCGGCGCATGTATGTCTCAAAGTTACATCTGGTTTAATGCTGAAATCAGCCACATATTTTTTGATTGATGGGAGTCATATGGGCTGCCAACAGGTCCAGATCCAAGTCTTCTGGCTAACGAATGGGCCCCTGAACTAGTGTTCCTATTTTGGAGTGAATTTGGGGATTTTGACCCATGGGCTGATTTGGGTTGGGTTTTGTTGTGCTCCTATCAGACTTTTTTGTTCTTATCAGACTTCATGTGTGTGTTTTGAGCTCTCTTTGTAAGTATGCTCCAGTGCCCTTTGAGTGTGTGCCTTTTTTTGGACGGAATTGAGCTTCATTGTAAGATCTCCTTTTTTTGGAATAAAAATTTAGTCTCCTACTCTCCTATCCATGGTAGAATGTTGTAGGACATTGTGTTCAAAGTTATGTGCTACAATGATAAACTACAGTGGTGGTGAAGAAGAAAATAAGGAAAAAGAAGCCACCAAAGATCAACCAAATGAATTAAAATTTATAAACATATGATAGAAAAGGTGAAAAACCTGGTTACGGTATGAATAGAAGTCGTTGCAACCAAAGATCGTAATATCAAGACCTGCATGACTAATTAGTTGAAAATTAGACTTTCAAATTTCATTTATCTTTATGAAGAAAGACAAACATGTGAAACATCAAACATTACCTCGCAAAAGTAGTTTATGAAATGCATCCTTCTTATTCTGGTCAAATGTTGCATGTGCTGCTGCTACAGCATATTGCAATGCATATTCTACAAAGGGGTTCCTTGATTCACTGGAATTTAAATAGTTGCGTTTACATTATATATGCACAGTTGCTCATACATGCATGATCAAAGTCAAGCATTCATAGTGAAAGGCAAATAATTGTATGATGGTAACAAGGGTGGATGAATATATTCGATCATAATACTTGCCTTGAAGAGACACACTGAAGTGTTAAATGTTTTAGTGACATTTTGTACATAGTTTCTCTTGACATCTGGGGAGAAGTCAATTTCACATCTGCCCATGCCTGAAATGTGATGTAGAAACAAACAAATTTACAAAAATTCAACAGTAAAATTTTAATGGAAAAAATAGTAATAAAGCATTATTCCTAGACTAAGTTAAGATCAAAAATTTGTTTGGTAACTGAAAACAGTTTTGTCCCAATCGAGCAAGAAGCCAAAAAACACTAATCATAGAAATGAATGTACTTAAGTAATAATGGTTTGACTACTAAAAACACCTTTTTTGTAGGTTGAATGAAACCACTTAGAGATCATATGACAGTCAATCTTAATATACAGATCAAATTATTGGGGAAATACTCATAAGCCTATATATATTTCACTCTTCACCTTTTACATTTAATTGTCAACTAAATGGGAGAAGAAAGAAAAATATTTTATATTTTGCACATTTACTGTGGTCAACTTTGGCTGGCTTCACCACTATCCACCAGCTTTGAAAAACAGATAGATTTCATTTAACTGACAAGCGTGAAATGTAGATGAAACAAGAAGTCTCCAAACGAGAGGATAATTTTTTCAGGAAAAAAAAAAAGAACAACCATAATTGTTCGACAAGTGGAGAAAAGAAAAGGCACCTAAAGCTTTGATCCAAGATTCTCAGACCTATCCCAATCCTAATTTTTTGATTCATTACAGTCATTGTGCCAACAAAAAATATCCAGGCATTTCAAGAACTCATATAAATATAATATAACAAATCATAAATACAAGAAATGTCGGGTAAAAACAAGAAGCAAACTAAGTAATCAAGGACAGGGCAGAATAAAATTACAAAGAATCACGCACCCAAGCCCAGCTTTCGGGATTAACTTCTTCATAAAGTGGCTTCACAATTGCATAGAATCGAGCATTTGTACTCAGTACAATCCCAGCATTGGGCCTCTCCAGAACTAGGTAACCCCCAGTCATCAAAACCTTCCCGGGAGCAGAAGCAACTCTATTCAACCATCACAAAATCAAAATCAATACTGAAATTTCACCAGTGAATTAGAGGAAAAAAAAAAAGAATTTTGAGATATATTGATAAAAAAATCACAAACTTACACCGCCATTTCCCCACAACTTGCAGTCTGATCTTGGAAGGCTGAGATCAAAATCAATAAAAACAACAACGCTCAGTTTGGATGCTTGTAAAATGTAGAGAAAACAAAGAAATTTAATATCAGAACCAAAGAAAACTGAAATGGAAGTTCACAAGCAACTCTAGCTCAGTTAAGTGTTCTCCAAAATTGAATTACAATAACGAGTCATAGCTTTGATTTCTATTGGTGTGCCCGACTTTCTCAGCTACCAAACAGTGGAAAAGGAAAAACTGTATCACTAGACTACTTGATCTTTGATGGTAATCAATGCAATTGAATCATGATACATTAACTTATAGAAAAGACTCACAAACATATATATAATTTTACGTGTATATATATATATAGAAAGAGAGAATGAAATCTAGCTTACCTGAACAGGAGAGAGAGAGAGAGAGAGAGAGAGAGAGAGAGAGAGCGACGGAGAAGAAGGTATTTGAATTGCCGGAGAGAGATATGGACAGACTCCTCCTTGGATTCGCAAGGTTTGAACGAAGAGTTTCAGTGGATTTATTAAGGGAACGACAATGAGTTAGAGTCGATGATGAAAAATATGATTTTTAAAGTAATTTATAATCGAATAATATTATCATCACTTAATTAAAAATAATTATAACTTTTTATTTATGAATGCTGTAAAATTTGAAATGAGACGAATTTAGAGAGTTTAAATTTTTCTTAAGTCACCCGTTTTGTAATTGAGTGAATCTGAGACATTATTAATAAACGAATCAAGGATAAATAAAATCAATCAAAAAAAATACACGTCACGACTTATTTAAATATCGATTATATATAGTTCATATATTACATAAATTCGATATAACACGATTCGTTAGTCACAAATTAACGAACGAATTGGGTATGAGCGAATAATTTTTTGACACGAATCTACCTCACCCGACAAACTTGACACAGCTAATAATTTAACTCATAAATTTAGCACCGTAGACTTTATCATTTTCTAGTCTTATTTTTTTGTTCACCATAAATTGTGACCGAGTCTTATATTTATATTAGTACATTAACTCTTATTCCATGAAAACAATATCACAAAAATCTCAATGTTATTAACATTTCTCTATTAACTTTTAAATTATTATTACAACGATGTTATTATTATCATCCAATTTTGAATCAAATTAAAAAGTGATACTTGCACATTGATATTCTACGATGGAGGATGAGAGTGGTAATAATTATATGTAGTTGTAATGTCTTTTTAAGCATTGAATACTAGGTGAAGAGTTAAGTGAGTCATTGTTTCTAAGCAATACTATTGGTACCTAATTTATTGACATAATTTGCTGACTTAATTCACTGTGACATTTGGATTCATTGTAGATCCCATCAAACGTTGAAATTTGGTGTTGATCCAATGATTTCTATGAAACCACATCATTATGTCAACAAATTAGGTCAGATTTTTAGGTTCAAATAGTATTACTCTTTCTTTAATCCTCTTACTCTGACACGTGCAATTTTTAATTGGGTTAGATTAGAGTAAATCGTAAATTTAGAAATGGATTTATTAACTCTTGTACACTCCTGCTATTAAGTTGTTGATTAACATTGTACTATCCAACTGTGACAATTAACATTTTAATACTCATATACATTGAAAAAAAGTGTCTGAGCAGTGATGGGATAACAATAATCATCTTTTTTTTTTAGCTCATCAGTCAGAGGTGTCTGGATCAACTTACGGACACCTCGACTAATTTTCTTCTCAATTTAATCAAAGATAAACCACCCACACCAAAATTAGAGTATTCATGAGGGAGATAAGTCCCTCGTAACCTAGACTTAAGAAATTATCCAGTTTCAAACTCAAAAACGCCTAAATTTACAATTCGTTCATATTACTATTTGAACTATGAATTGAAATAACAACCACCATGTGACCAAGCACTCTGTTCACGATTGTACAATTCCTCTATAATTTATTATTTTTAATAATTCGGTTGGTGCATGCAGTTCATAGTCAAAGGTCCTGCTTGGCAGGATTTAGTTGAAGTCTAAATTTGGACTTTTAGGTAGGTAGGTAGGTAGGTAGGTGGGCATTGGTTAAATTTGTTATGGTCTCCATACTACTTCCAGGGAAAAATGGCCATCATTGTTCAACCATTGAAATTCAATACAGTTAAAAAAACATACAAACTCACTCAACAACATAACCTCAATGGGGAAAAAAAACCTGAATGGCAATGAGAAAAAACAAATTAAGATTGAAAAATAAAACGCGTTTATAGATGTTTGCGGAAGTCAAGAGAGGTGGTTATTCATACTGCTCGTACGGATATCCTTTCATGTTCATTCGTAAGATGGAGCCAGGCATTCGTCAAGCATGTCTACCAGGTTAGGATTTTCCAACGCTGCTGCCACTCGTTCTTTATCATTCAACTGTTTATTCACTGCAGCCAAAGAGCAGTATGACAGCAGTTACAAACAACAAAGATTTGACAAGAGCATACATGGTTTTGATCCACATCCATGTTCAATCACGTATAAATAAAATCATTAAGTTGCATGGTAAATTATGATACTCACTAAAATCCTAATCCCATCCTTTCGGTTTTTAAAGACTTCATGTTAGCACTTTTAGTTTTGTTGTATAATAGCTTTGTCAACATCTGCATGCTAGATTACTGAGACATCAAGTGAAGTCTGCTACTTTTGACAAGTAGATACTCAGAAGCATTTCCAAAGAAGTCGTATTCACTGTTTGGAACACTGAGAAAGTTAAAACTTAAAACCTCGGTTGGTAACAAATTGTGTAACATCCAAAATCAGGTATCAAATACAGAGCAAAAAAGGGATATCTTACTATTTTTATTTGTTTCCTTCCCTGATTGGCGAGGAACTTATGAAAAAGGATATGCCAGGAGTCTTAACCTACGTACATGGTGCAACCTCTACCATTCATATCCAAAAAATTCAGTACTTAAAAAGGATATAACAGCAAACACGAAGATGGTGTGTTTTTTCTAAGACAGTTGACACAACACACGCACAAACACAACACACACACACTCAGAGAGACAGAGAGCTTGAGACAGACCTGCAGCTTCAGTTGCATGAGTCCCAGGGGCTACCCTAATATCCACCTGGAAAAATAAAATAGGAGTTCACTAGAGTGAATAAGAAAGAAGTAGAAGAGAACAAAAAGAAAAAAACTCACATGAATGCAGCAGAATAAAATAAGGCTAACTAGAACTTGGAATTTCCAATTAAAGGAGACATTATCTATCAGTGCATAGTTTCAAGAACTAATACATAGCCCAGAATATCTAAGGCATATCAATAATTAGGGTGGCACCTTTAGCTGAAGCCAATATATTAAGCATAGGTAGCAGACCTAACTGTCCCACTTAGATTAACGAGTTATTTATCAAAAGGTGCATCCAATTCTGTTATTAGAAATCAACATCAAAATTGGTCAGACCAGCAGATGTAAAACTCCACAATCATAGCGAGACCAAACTGGCTACTTAAAGCAGTTTCTAGTCTCAGTAAAGTTATAGCTAGCCAATATGCCCAAAATTTCTGTCTACTTAGGTTGTCAATCTAAAAGCAAAGCACAGAAGTCGCTATTCTATTGTGATGAGTGGATCTAGTGGAAACATGAAAAGGAAAAAAGTTTTTTGGTAACTACGAATCAGAAGTGTTGCCTTTTACATCGATTACAAGGAAGACAAAAACGTTAGTATGAGAAGTTTCTTGAGCTTTTTGCACTTTGCTGTGAAAAACTTTGAACTGAATGAATCCATTCTTTTAGTCACAATTTACACTAGTCATTGGATAAATTTAGTATTGAAAATGATTACCCAGTTTAATTAAGGGTGGTTCGTAAATTAACTGGCTGATTTTTGAGAAGGCAATCATTTTCTTTAAATCTCCTAATTGTTTTAGGATCAATGGTATATTATTATTAAATCTCTAAAGTGAAAATGATTCACTGAAACACAAGGCAAATTCTTTTCAGAAACAAAGGGGTACTAGAAACCCTAAATTTCTACTCGGGAACTTGAGAACTTAAGCTCAATAGTACAATTAACTAACTGAGACAAGCCATTAGCTCAATGATCTTGAGTTATTTCCTAGTATTTATAGATTATACAGATTCCCCTTTTTCATTGTTTTTCATTTCTTTGTTTATTTTAACACATTCACACAGCCCCATACATATACAAACACAACATGTGAGAATATTTAATCCAACAAACAAGTCATACCAATCAACTTTGAGCTAATGTCCCCTCAATCCTAAAAGGCATGCAATGGTGATTTTTAACAGCAAAAAGAGAGAGCATTGGATATTTCACCCTCTGCAGATAGTGTAGGCCTCACTTCACACAGCCAGTCAATCAGTCTCTAATCAAGTCAGGTATATGAATGCCAAACATTAAATTTCCAACTACCCTGCAAGAAAGGGTTGATACAACTGTCCCCATTGTCAGCCAACAGAACTAGCTACTCCATTTATTTTTACACATTCAAGAACAACAACACTTTATTTCTAGAATTAAATTGATAATTGGGTCAGCTCCTGATGATCTCAATTTAGGCTGATCCCCGTAAGTACATAATACACAGATTATGTCATCCACCTGGTTGACCACATGATAACAGACGCATACCTTATAACGGGAAGGCAGGCTGCGCATAAGTTTCACTCGCAAGCAGAGGCCAATCACTGTTGCCATACTGCAATGTTCAACTGTTGGAGTGAATGTTATCCTGAACCAGAAATATTTTTCGTTTAAACAGAGTATTAGTCCAGTTCCACTATAGCTGAGATGCAAACACCGCAGAAGTATTTATTTTTACCTTACGTAGCTACTTTTGTCATCCACCTCAATTGCATCTTCTGTAATAACTTTCAGCTCCTCCAAAGAATATGGATGCTCTGGATCTTTTATGTCTCTAATATGATTTAAGAACGTCAAGAAAATTTGTTTCATAACTACTGGATTGCCTTTTATGTTGTGATTCAGAACTGCATAATTCCTACCTAGTTTATAATAGAGATAATGTTCTTCAAATTACAAAATAAACATATAAAAAATGAAATAATAACATATTATAGATATGCAGCAAGAGAGGGATTTGGTCTTTCACATGGAAATGCAATTGAAATACCTTATATATCTTTATTCTCTAATTAACAGCATCGTCAAAATGAAGAAAGGGATGCAATGGAAAATTGTCCATTCAACTCCTGAATACTAACATAAAACGGGACATTCTAAACCATCTGGACTCTGGAGCTTCCCACTTATTGCTTGTTTTACTTTGGATAGAAATACATGTGCGGTTTTTCTAGAAAGGACAATGTGTCACACAACTTTACAGATATGCATTCAAACCGCTGATACGCTTGTTAAATATAATATAACATAGTTACATATTTTGGCCTACAATCTATAAATCTTTTTAAAGGATTTGCATAATTGACCCCAAATAGTGACAAACTGAGCTACCCTAAGTTAATTTGTTCAGTAACCTAATTTTGGGAAATATTCAAATTATTCATGTTTGTATCTGTGTCTATCTGTCTCTGTATGCATATGCATAGGTTTGTTTTGCACATACGAGAGAGAGGGGAAGAGAGAGGGAGGGAGGGAGAGAGAGATTTTGTATATTGTCTATGAAATTACAACATCTCTGATGTGTTCACCATGAGTTCATGAATTGTTCATTGGGGCATGCATAACACCAAGAAGTAATAGCACCATCTATTTCCCCTCATTTGAACCAATTTGACTTTTTTTTAGTAAAAGGTTTCATCGACGAACAATGAGATGTTAACAAATGTAAGCTTCCAGAAACAGAAAGAAACCAAATTATAAAAATTTTAACTGTCTACTACAAAAAGGAAATAATATAAAAGAGAGGAGCACAAAATGTAAGCACGCTGAAAGGATATCAAAAATTTCTTGCTGGTCAATGGGTTCCACTGCATACTCGTCCACATCACCAGGTGGGTTACGAGCTCGACGCTCCTTTTTCTCATATACAGTAGGATTAGCATTGATCAACTCCGAAACCATCGTCACTGCTCAAATTAGGATTATTAAGTCAGCCTCTTGCAGTTTGACAAATTAAAGACCATAAGCCATAGGTAAAAGTATGCTTGATATAGCTAAGAATAAACCGAATAGCATAGAAAGCGGTAAACTCAATCAAAATAACTTTCAAGACAGATAACTTTGTTTGGCAGTGTGTTTAAAAATAAAACCTTTTTTATGTCCAACCCAAATCTGAAGTTGCTTTTACTATTGGGCATCTACTGTTAAGTCTTGCAATGGCAATTTTTTGCGACACGGATTTCGTTTTATGTTCAGTGCAACTACTCAACTGTTGTAGTTGAACATTCCACTTTTTTCATCCAGATATTTGGCAATTCTGCAAAACATAATTTAACCTAGCACCCCAGTAATGAAAACCTCTGCATAAATCCAGAGTCTGATAAAGAATAAAAACCCACAGAAACAGAACCATCTGAATGAACAAATTGAGGGCTAGTATGGTGCGGATAAGTGTTAAATTTTGACCTCTTCATCCCTTTTTCGGAATGCAATTAAAATAAATCCTAAATTCTTCAAACATAAGTAAGGATGAAACATTAAAATTTACATAACCCTCTTAACCAATCACATATAATCTCTCTCTCTTCAATACATATAATCTCTCTCTCTTCAAGCGAAACTTCATTCATGAATATTATTGGAAATTCCTGTTGAATTTTGTTGCAGACACGTGAATACATCTACATATACATATAAATTGATCTGTTTGATAAATATATAAACTTATCCAAAAAAAACATGACAAAGATTGTTTCCAGTTTTCTGGGTAATTTTTTCACAAAAAGGAAATAAAATAAAACGAAAGACAATAGAAGTATATAACTCAAAGATTTGAGCTTTCTACCTTTAACTCGAAGCAAAAAAGAACTCCCCTTGAACCTGACCTTCGGATAGAGAAAAGAGAGAAATTAACTGAAAATCTAAGAGTGGAGGAGATGTGTTTTGTATATGCAGATAAATAATATATGGAGAGAGAGAGAGAGAGGAGAAACCGACCGAGAGATGCAGAAGAAGAGAAGCGGGGAGAACTACAATTGGGTGTGTATTACATTAAGATGCCCTAAAGTTTATCACTAAATCACGCAAATCCCCTCAATTATAAAAAATAACACTGAAGTTTGGTTTCCAATAACACACATGAATAGGGCTTATAATCGAACGAGTTCGAATCGAGCCTGTCAAGTTCGTTTTTTTAAACGAGTTTGAACGAGTCGACTTTAAATATTTACACATAAATATGTCGAGCTCGTTTTCTAAACGAGAAATTGTTCAAGTTCACCGAACTTGAACAAACTCAAAATGAGTCGAACCCGAGTTAAGCTCAAATAGTTCAGTTCGATTATCAGCCTTACATAAGAATACCATAATCCCATAAAATTTTATTCGTGTAACACAGAGACTTCTACCATCAATATCTATTTAAAAATTTGTTAAACCTAATACAAATTCATAACAATAGGAGAGAAAAATTAGGGCTTGTCACTAAATCACAAAAATCCACTCAATTATAAAAAATAAAACAGTAATCCCTTGAAGTTTGCTTTCCTATGACACCTAGAAATACAATGTTCTCATAAAATTTGGTTTCGTATAACACATAGAGCTCTGCCATCAATATCTATTTGAAAAGTCGTTACTATCCATAAAAATCCATGACAATACGAGAGAAAAATAGCACCGAAACCAAATAACATATTTATTTTAATACAATGCTCTTAACAACAGTATAAATAAATAAGTGTTACTTGCAGCTATCCAGTGGTATGTCTATGTCCTATCCCCCCCCCCCAACCAAAAAAAAAAGGGTCAGTTAGTGTTGTTTTCCATGTATCTAAATGGGTCACAACCCAAAAAAGTATTGTCAGTGGACAATTGCGTATGGGATAGTGTGTGGGGAAAAGATGTACTAAAAAGGAGGAGTTGAATACATAAACATATGTTCTGACCAAAAAAAAAAATACATAGACATATGTAATTAGATATGATTACAAAACATATATTTAGAACTACTACTTATTTCTCTCCTTTCATTTTCCACTCTATCTTGTAAGTTGAAGAAGTGAATTCCTATTTCGTTGTAGTTCCATGAGAACATCCTTTATATCCATTCTTTCCTTTGGCATTTCATCAGAACATGAAACTCCAATCCGAAGGATTGACTCCAAGACTTCCTTGATCCTCTCCATGCTGCCTTGGCTAGCTTGCCTCTCATTATTTAACCCTTCTTCCTCTTCCAATAGCATTTGTTGATCCACAATTTCAATCACTTGATGTGGAAGAGCCATCTTAACATATCTGTGTAGGCTGAAATTGTCTGTGAACATGCTGCTGGTAGGCCTTTTCCCCGTAAACAGTTCAAGTAAGAGGATGCCGTAACTGTACACATCACCTTGTGCTGATACCTGTCCAACCATGCCATATTCTACAAATTTGGAAACGATAAATGATCAAGAGCTTTCAAACATGAAATCGGAACGTAGACATTTATTTGGAGGTTACTGATAAGACCATTTGGAGGTGAATACTCAACCTGGTGATAGAAAAGGATGCTATTGACATCACCAAGATAGGGCCAACATCAATTCACATGCTTGGATCATAGATACATTTACATTTGTTATAAGGCCTTTATTAGATTTCGTAGAATTGTAGAAACAATACATGACTTAATGATAATTACCTGGAGCAACATACCCGATTGTTCCTCTAATCCCAATTGAACTGCTGTTTGCATTATTGGAATTACCTTTCGGGTCTAAAAGAAACCTTGCAAGACCAAAATCACCTACATGGGCACAGAGTTCATTGTCCAGAAGAATGTTGCTGGGCTTGAGATCACAGTGAACGATTGGTGTTTCACAGTGGTGATGAAGATATTCCAATGCAGAGGCCACATCAATTGCAATGTTCAGTCTTTGTGTTAGGCTCAGGTTCTTGGTGTCCTGCTGCTCTTCTGATGAACTAGGATGCAACCATGTGTCTAAACTCCCATTTTCCATGAACTCAAATATCAAAGCTTTGAAATCGTTGCTTTTATAATCCACGCTTGAGCAAGCTGAGATGATCTTGACTAGATTGCGATGGCGGATATTCCTCAATGCTTCACATTCTGCCAAGAAGCTCTTGTTGGCTCCATGTTCTTGGAGTTTGAGCACCTTAACCGCGACAACTTCTTCATCGGAAATTAAGACAGCTTTATATACAGTGCCAAATCTTCCCTCACCAATCAAGTTTTCTGAAGAGAACCCATTGGTGGATTGGAGAAGGTCTGCATAAGAAATTTGTGGGAACTGTTTTTTCTCTGTTAAGGCTGAAGAGGGCTGTTGTCCTCTGGACCTTCTTATATGATAAATTGCATAAACACTTACTAGTAGCAGAACAACAAAAATAGGGATAGCAGTCACGAGGATTACAACTGTTTGCTTAGAAAGCTTTCCTTGTTTCCCTTCAACGCGACATGCAGGCAATTCCAATGGCATGATTCCTCCACATAACTTTCCATTTCCCAGCACTGAAAATTCACTGACGTTTGTAAAGACTCCTTCATTTGGCACTTCACCCTCGAGCATATTAAACGAAAGATTGAGATTCTTAATCAAATTTAACTCTACAAGAGACCCTGGAATCGGCCCTGACAAATTGTTGCGAGAGAGATCTATGACAAGAACGCTTTTGATTTGACTCAAAGATGAAGGAATAGTTCCTTCAAAAAAGTTACCTGCCATATAGAGGGTTTCTAACATCACACAATCACCAAGAGTGCTCGGAATTTCACCAGACAATTTATTTTCTGAAATATCGAGAGTTGCAAGATTTTTCAAACTACCCACTTGTGATGGTAATGATCCTGTTAATTGGTTGTGATCCAATATGAGTCCAATTGAGAGGGAAGAAAGACCAAGAACCTGTTCAGGTATGGCACCAGTGAGGCGATTCCGTCTAAGATGCAAGCCTTGCAAGCCTTTGCAATTACCAAGAGAAGAAGGTATGCTTCCCTCTAGCAAATTTTCTTGTAAAATGAGAATACTTAGTTGAGTGAGGTTGCCAATAGAGGATGGAATTTCTCCTGAAATGTTATTTGTGAAGAAGTAGAGCTCTTGCATCTTGGTAAGTTTTCCAATGGAATCAGGGATAGTACCTGTGAGCAAGTTAGTATCTATAGTGAGGTAGCTCAAGCTGACAAGGTTCCCGATCTCAGGCGGGATGTTTCCTGATATGTAGTTCTCATCCAGCCACACTGATGTGAGTGTGGTAGATAGATTTCCAATGGTATTGGGTAACACACCTCCAATCTGAAGCCCGAATAAACTAAGTACTTGCAGGCTGGAGCAATTGGTTAAGGAGGATATGAAACTGATATCATTGGCCTTATTGGTTCCAAGTGGATTGCCACCAAAATGTAATACCTGGAGATCTTGAAGCCTTCCTAAATTAAAGGGTATCGGTCCAGTGAGATCATTATCTCCCATGCTAATTTTCACGAGTCCAGACGCGTTGGGTAGTGATGCTGGAATGGATCCAGAGAATTGGTTTATAGCAACTAAGAACAGATTGAGTTTTGGAAGAGTGAGGCCTAAATTGGGTGGAAAATTTCCACTCAATTGATTGTTTGCAATTGACAAAATTTGCATTGATGAGATGTTGAAGAGCTGTGCAGGAAAGATACCCGACAATTTATTTGAAGACATCTCAAAGGCATATAAGTGGGAGAGCTGTCCAAGCTCAGTGGGAATGCTTCCATGTAGATTGTTTTTGGATAGACCAAGTATAGTAAGAGAGGAGAGATTGGCAATGGAAGGTGGAATTTCCCCAGAGAAATTATTTCCGGAAAGACTTAGTTCATAGAGCTTAGATAAACTGCCAACTTCAACAGGAATATTCCCTTCAAGATTGTTTCCCCATAAATCGATGACTCGAAGGTCTGAAAAATGAGTGAGATTGGCAGGAAGTTTTCCCTGGAAGGAGTTGTTGGCTAAACGAAGAAATTGGAGGCGAAACAGGCTAACAATTTCCTGGGGGATTGGACCATGGAAGTTGTTATCTTGAATGTTGATTTGCCTAAGGAATGAAAGGTTTCCGACATAGGGAGACAATGAACCAACCAATTTAAGTGATGACACGTTGAGGACAGTCACTCTTTGATGCCTAAGACTGCATGTAACTCCATACCAATTGCAGAAATGAAGAGAATCATTCCAAGAGCTAAGAGCTCGGAAAGGATCAACCTGTACTTGATCCTTGATCGCAAGCAATGCTTCGCGGTCTGTGTTGTTTGAGTTGAAGGTGATTGCAGTAACAGATTGATCAGAGTGCATGTAAAGGATGGCATAAAAGAACAAGTAAGATGAACTTACCAGCTTGAAAGTCATGTTTGGATATTGCTTTTGTACTACAGAAGTCTGAACTGGAACGGAGATGATGAGCTCTTCTGCTCAAGTTACACCATAAATTACAAAATCCACTGCTTACACCAGAGTAAGGATGGTCAGGGGCGGAGCCGCCACTTACTTTTGAGAAATTAACAAATATGCACAGTGATTGTAACAAAATTGTGATCCATTTAATTTATTGCCCCCTTAATTTTCTGAAAAATTTAATAGTGCCCCTCTAACTTTTGAGAAATTAACAAATATAAACGGTGATAGCAACAAAATTATGATCTATTGAATTTATTGCCCCCCTTAATTTTTTGAAAAATTTAATACACTTCCTTGTATTTTTTTAAAAATAATTATGTAGTTGTCCCTAATTCATTTTTTTTAAATTAGTAGCTCGAAATCTAGTAACACAATCAATAGATATATAGCAAATGATAAAATGTGTTAAACTAAATGTGTTTATTGTTTTTCTTCCAGGCTGTTCACTGGCATTGACTCTTTCTATTGGAACTATGGTTTAAGGTCGGGATATTGGGCATTGGTATTGTGTCATTGTATTAGACGATACCATTTTAAAAAAATGTTGAATATAATAAGAAATTTAGGTCATATCGAGGTGTCGCGTAACTGTATCGATCGATTCAGTCACAATAATTCGACAATTTAAGATTAACTCGGATGACTCGGTTGTGTCGTGCGAGAAATGGTTGGGACCTTCTGTCACTAGTAGCTTAATAATCTAAAGCAGCAAGGAAATATGATCCTGATTTAGGCCCACATATGAGTAATTAGGTCAGACTGATGTAGATTGTAATACATTTTTCTCTCTGTTGGCTAAATAAACATCCTTGAATGTTTCATGGGGTCAAGTCAATTGCAAAAGAACAAAAAAAAAAAGATGAATTTGTTCTTGCAGTAATGTTTGAATGATGTTTAGAAGGTCAAGTCAAGATGTGAACTGGAAAGCAATACGTGAACTTGATTCCATGGGAATGAGCATCTAAAAAGACAAATTTGTTTGCCCACCAATTCCCGATTTGTGCGAGTGTTCAAATTTTTGATTAATCATAATTTTTTATTTTATTCGATCCTATTGAACGATTAGCCGAAAAAATCGGGTATGAATACAAAAGAATTTTTAGTCTTTCGATTAAATCGGGTAGGAATGCGGAATAACTATTAATTTATGTATTCTTACCCTACCCTACCCGCATTAATAAATTTATTTATTTATTTATATATATATAAACTAAAAAAATTAATTCCCTAACCATATGATTTAAATTTAAAATAATTGTTATTGTATTTGTGCAACAATTATGATGGATTGATGTTTATGCTTTATTGTGTTTTATTGTAATTGTTTTAGGTTTTAGTGTTATTGGTTTATTGTGTTATTAAATTGGTGCATGTTATTTAATTGAATTGTTAAAATTATCTAAAAATTAATAATTACAGAAGTGTTCACCCGATTTCCTTCCCGACTTTCTACCCGATTAATTTGGCCGGAAGTCGGGTAAGAATATCACACTTGATCGGGTAGGGTAGGCCAAGAAAAAATTCTTCCGCAAAATATCGGATAGAAAGACGAAAGATCATATTTTCTACCCGTAATATAGGGTGAACACCCTAACATGAACCATGCTAATCTTCTCAGTATTTGTCCAATTGTATCGTTTTGCTCACCATTACCAATAACAGGCACCAAAAGTGGACTGATAGTTTCTCTAGATTCAGCCAAGTCCATGAACTATTTTGAGTAGCTTTAACTTCCCTTCCAGTAATGTGAATGAATCAACTTGGTTCATAGATTTTCCTGTCCTTGAACTATTTTGAGTAGATTAACCTAAGGGCATCTTTCAGAGCTATCTCCAATGGTTTTCAACTTTCACGTCTTCGATTGGAAAAAAAAAACTCATATTTTACTGTCTTATCCAAAATACACATAAATTAGTCCATGCCCACTGTCACAACGTTTCAAGACAAGCTAAGTCTTCAAAAGAATTAATTTGTAATAGCACCTTGTACTGGAATTTTTCTCTTATATATAACTCGAAGTATTTATGATTGAAAGTGATATCCAAACTAAGAGTAGAGCCTTGTATATATAGTCAAACAACAGTACAAAGTGACTTAAATATCCTTGTGGTCTAGGCAAAATATAAAAGTCACAGTAAGGGTAAAAAAGAGAAAAGAAACCCTAATAGACTAATGGTGCGTTTGGTAACATTTTCGTTTTTATGTTTTTTTTTATAAAAAAATAGAACTAAGTTTTATTTTTTTTGTGATAAAAATTAAAAATATAAAACATGTTTGATATTATACCAAAAATTCACCACCCAAACCCCACCACCCAAACCTACTGACCACCCAAAACCACCACCCAAACCCACAACTCACCCCCACCACCGAAATCCACCACCACAACCACCAAAACCCACCCTCAATCCAACCCCCACCATCGAAACCCACCCCCACCACCACAACCACTGAAACCCACCCACACAACCACCTAAATCCACTCGCAATCCAACTCCCACCATCAAACCCACCCCCACAACCACCAAAACCCACCCCTAATCCAACCCCCACCATTGAAACCCACAACCCACCCGCACCACCACAACTACCGAAACCCACTACCCACCCCTGAAACTCTCCAGCAAGACCCACTATGCATCCCTAAAACCCACCACCATCACCCCCAAAACCCAACCTTGAAACTCCCCAACAAAACAAGAAGAGAAGGGCGAGAGAGAGAGAGAGAGTGTGTGTGTGTGTGTGTGTGTGAGAGAGAGTCGAGAGAGGCCGAGAGTTGAGAGATTTGAAAAAAAAAAAGTTAAGAGAGAGGGAGTTTTTATACTAAAGCAAAGAAAATCTATTTTTTGTTGCTAAGGAGAATCGAAGTGAGAATCTCATTAAATGGGACATTTGAGCCACACGTGTGTTTTTTTTTTTTTTTATATATTTTCAAAAACATCATTTTGAATATTTCCATATTTTAGCCTTGTTTTTAAAATGGAGAAGTTAAAAAAAAAACAAAAATATTCATCAAACGCATTTTTATTTTTTTTTTAGCCATAAAATGAAAACAAAAACAAACACAAAAAAAAACAAAAACGCAATGTTACCAAACGCCACCTAGATTATAACTCCAACACTCCCCTTCAAGCTAGGCGCAAAAATATCAATTAAGTTCAGCTTGACAACGGAGTCCTGAAGAATGGACAAAGTGACAGGTTTGGTGAAAATATATGTAACCTGATCATTAGCCCCTACAAACAATGAAATGACAATACCACAACAAACTTTCTCTCGAAGAAAATGAACATCGATCTTTATATGCTTCATCATCTCGTATAGTACAAAGTCAGAGGCAAGTTGAATAGCAAATCAATTATCATAATATAATGTAGATGAAGAAGTCACTGAAAATCCTAACTCGCCAAGAATCGATCGTAGCCAAATAATCTCACACGTGCCAAGTGTCAGTGCCCGATACTCTGCCTCTCCTGATGAGTGAGAGACAACTGCTTACTTCTTGCTCTTCCAAGAGATAATATGAGTCCCTTGAAAAGCACAGAAGCCTGTAGTAGATCGACCATCACACGCTCTTCCATAATCTGAATCTGAATAACAGGCTAGAGAACCAGTCTGAGATCCTGATGCACAAAACAACCCAAGTCTAGGACAAGACTTGAGATACTGAAGAATATGATAAAATGTATCAAAATGAGATTGACACGACCTGTGCATGAACTAACTAACTCGGCTGACAACAAATGAAATGTATAGCCTAGTGTTGGCTAGGTAGATAAGTCTACCTATTAACTTCTGATAGACAGTCAGATCTCTCAATTCCTCACCTTCAGCAGTGAGCTTCAAGTTTGAAATCATGGGTGATGATGCCGGTTTGCACCCCATTATCCTAGTATCCGAGAGAAGATCCAGAACGTACTTCCTCTGAGAAAGAATAATACCCTTGCTGCTACGGGCAACCTCAATCCCAAGAAAGTATCGTAGAAATCCAAGACCATTCACATCGAAGGTTTTCCCAAGGTCTACATTGACATTTGCAGTCCTAGAAACATCATCCCCACTAATAATAATATCATCCACATATACCAAAAAGATGACACATTACTCAGAAGTATTCCGTCGAATAAAACATGTATGATCAGAATGACATCTGATGAACCCTAAACGTACAACTACACCACTAAACCGAGAGAACCAGACTCATGGTGATTGTTTCAGTTCATAAAGAGACTTACGCAGTCGACACACCTTCCCAGCATACTCCTCCTCACCACGAAAGTCTGGTGGTGCATCCATATAAATGGTCTCGTCCAAATCACCATAAAGAAACACATTTTTCACATCCAACTGATGAAGAGACCAGAAATACTCTGCAGCCAGAGATATAATCAATCGAACGGTAGTCAACTTTACCATAGGGGCAAAGGTAGCACCAAAATCACGACCTGGTACCTGAGTAAAGTCTTTCACCACAAGTCTAGCCTTGTGACGATCAATAGTACCATCTGTAAGAAACTTCAGGGTGTGAACCCAGCGATAACCAACAGGCTTCACCCTTGAAGAAAAAGAGACAAGATCTCACGTATGATTACGCTAAAGAGTGTCCATATCTGTCTGCATAGCAAGAACCCACTGGGGCTCCCGCATAGCCTCTGAAATAGAGCAAGGAACTGGTGTATATGATAAGGCCATATTATAAGCTCGAAATGTAGGGATAGATCACCATAAGAAACATAACCAGAGATCGGATATAAAGTCTTGGCAGTTCAACTATAACGAACAATAGGACGACGATCACGCCACGGATAACGACGCCCTGAATCATCATCCTCAACTGTCAACGTCTCATCAGGTAAAGTAACTGACCCACTACCTGCAATATCATCAATACTGACAATAGGTGCATCAATATGCTCAACGAACTGTGAAATATTATCTGCATCGCCTGAGATAGAGGGGACATCAGCAGGGGAATGAGAGTGAGGTCGACGAACATAAACCTGCAAAGGTGATGAGACTGGTGACTCTGTGATGACAGGGACAAGTGGCTCTGGAGGAGAAGACACTAGTGACTCTGTAGTGACAGTGGCCAATGACTTTGGCTCCTGTGGTAAGGAAAAATCAAAAGGAGTATCATCAACTGGAGGGGTAAACACAGGACTGGAAGAAAAATAAGGAATATGCTCAAGAAAGGTAACATCTAGACTGTGATACATACGACGCCTGATAGGATCATAACACCGATACCTCTTAGACTGATGACAATAACCCACAAAAACACAACGAATCGCTTTATCATCAAACTTATGACGAGTAGAAAACATATCCTAAACAAAACATGTGCACCCAAAAATACGAAGGGGAACTGAAAAAAATGTCCGCTCAGGGAATAAGACCTATAAGGAAGCCCTATGCTAAAAGACACGACTCGGTGTACAATTGCACAGAAAGGTAGAACTCAAAATAGTAAAATGCCAATAAGATTTTGGTATTCTCATACCTCTAAGCATACAACGTACTATCCCTATCAGACTCCTATTTTTTCTTTCAGCAACTCTATTTTGCTCAAGAGTATATGAACAAGTGAGCTGCTGAAGGATACCATAAGAAAAAAGGTAAGACACTAGAACATCAGACACTAGGACATCAGACACATATTCTTTGACATTATTTGAACGAAGAGCACGAGCAATGACATCGAATTGTGTTTTAATCATCTAGAAAAACTGAGTGATAACAGGGAATATATAACTGGTCCTAACATGTTTCGATAGGGAACAAATAACATAATCAAGTTTATCACCAATACAAGTATTGTTCAAAGCAGGAAATAACATATATAAATATTTAAAATTTGTATGTCCAAAATGATCATGCCACAACTGAACAGTTTGTGACGAAAAATCATAACGACAAGTATTAGGTAAAATATTAGCATGCAAACTAGGAACAAATAAAGATAAAACAGGTGTAGGTGATAAAGGTGTAGGAACTAGTGAAACTGGGGGTGGATCGCCTAGATAATACAGTCCATCTCTTTCATGTCCCTTGATAATAATCCTCATGGTACTCAAATCTTGTAAATAACACGAATCAAGTAAGAACACAACCGCACAGTGAAAATCTCTAGCTAACTGATGTACAGATAATAGATTTATGGCCAGTTTTGGCGCATAAAAAACCGAACATAATGTAAAGTCGTCTGGGAGGCGGACTGTACATCTACTAACAATAGGGGCATGTGTCTCATCTGCTAACTGAACATGTGAACGTAACTGCTTGTCAAAAGTAGTGAAGTGATGGGCCTCACCTATCATATGATCATTCGCACCCGAGTCCAGCATCCAAATGAGAGACGGACTGACGCAAGCATGAAAGACACGAGGTATACTTGTAGTAGTCGCAGAAGCAGTAGTCGGATCCTGAGAAGTCAAGGTTGACATAAGTATATCCAAGCGAGAAGTGATAACATCCATATCACTCTGCCAAGGAGGAGCAGTAGCAACAGTTGCAGGAGCAGCGGCAGTATGTGGTGGTACCTCAAGTCCTCAGCAATAACAACAGTACGACCGCGAGTAGGCGGCTTAAGCTCCGGATAGAGCTTCCAGCAAGCAGCCCTGAAATGTTCTGGTCGGCCACAATAATCACATTGACGAGAATCCTCATGTCTGTGCTGATTTAGGGCACTGATGAGTGTGCAAAAGTGCATTCTAAATACCCTATTATTGGATTAAAAAGCTAAAATGTGAATAAAAATAATTAGATATAATTTATATTATTGAATTTAATATCTATTCACACTGAGATGTATTTGAGCATGATTTTATAACATTTTAAATCTTAAATATTGCATTATTGGTTGGTGAGAGATAATTTACAAATGGGCTTTACAATTAACATTTTTGGAACTTTATTATTGGGCTTTTATATTTGTTTTTATTTTGATGGTAGCTCATAGAGTAAAAAAGCTGAAATTGATGCAGCTGTCAATTGGACCCATCACTCAACAAATTTGGGCTTTAGTTTTCCCAAATATATGTGGGTTTGAGTTTTAGGGGCTGAAACAGAAAGGCTGGAATAAAGAGGGGCTGAAATAAAAAGGCTTGAATAAAGAGGAGAAGAAAATGTATTTTTTCAAAAAGAGATTGACTTGTAAACCTAGTCTTTTTCTTTTTCTTTTTGGGCTTTGGCGGCTGGCCCTTTTCTTCTTCCTCTTAGGGTGTGGCGGCTGGAAAAAAAACAGAAGGAAGGTGGCGGCTGGAAGAAAAACAGAAGGAAGGAGGCGGCTGTTCTGGCTTGGGCAGACGCAAATCAGAAAAGAAGAGAAAAGTTCTTATGGCCGTCGGTTTGTTTTATTTTCGCGGGAGATTTTCGTTGTCCATTATATTTATGGGTAACTAAATTCTCTGATAGAGCGAGGAATGAACTTGCACAGTAGATGATATTTTATTTATTTTTAATTTATGCATTTGATTTCTAATTAATAAAACTCTTTTGTTTTATCATTCTCAATTTATTGTTGATGTTTTCTTCTCCAAATAATCATAGAATTTATTCTGGTTATGGATTCGGTCATGCTTTTTTTATTGAATGGATTAGTTCTTTGATTATGTTTGGATCAATTATTTATCTATATTGATTTAATTTTTTGCTGCAATATTGCTTCTTGAGTATATTGTCGTCGTTGGACTTTCTCAATAGTGATAATAATTTACGTATTTTCAAAGTGGTGAATGATTTTTCAAAGGATTACATTTGGTTTAGTCTTGGTTTATAAATCTATACCTTCCGGTTGGGAATTTTGGGAATTGAATTCCTAATTGAGTTATTCAATGAATTAAGAATAATTAAAATGTCAGATGTGTGCAAGAGATTCCCGATGCTTTACCGTTTGTCAAATTTGAGTACTTTTTCCGTTAGTCACTTTGCTTCACTTTAATTTGTATTTAAAATTAATCTTTGTTTTCCAGTAATCATCTAATATTTTTCTTTAGTTTCTTTGTTCCTGTCTACTATTCTTTTAGTTTGTCTCTCTGTGGAATCGACACCCAAAAGCTGTGCTACAATTACCGCGTTATTCTTTGGGCGTAATCAGGCACCCTGACGGTGCTGGTCCGAGCACTGTCCACCCCTAGCTGAGGGTCCTGAACGAGACCCTATAGCAGCTGCAAGGGTTATCTGGTCAGCTTGAGGAGTCAAGGTCCCAACTAGAAGTGATGCAATACAAATGCGGTGCTCATGCTACTAAATCATTGCATACACCTCATAAAGAGACAGAAGCCTCAGCATCGACAAGATCTGGGAACGAGGTCCTTCAAACTCATAATGAAGCCTTATAAGGAACTTGTGAATCCTATCCTCCTGCTCTCGAGTATGTAAGAATGTCGCTCCATCGGGCTCTATCCTCGGAATAACAGTAAGAGGACGGAGAGTCTCATACTTAAGCCAGCGTTAGGTCAAACCATAATAATCCTAAACCGTCATATCTCCCTATCGAAGCATATGAAAGCTCTTGAGAAAACTCATAAACACGAACTCCCTGCACTGACTAAGAATACAACTCTGATAATGCGTTTCATAGCTTCGGAACAGAGCTATGAAACTGGTGAATCCTGCAAACTGATGGCTCAATCGAGCCAAATAACCATCCAAGAATAGCGCAGTTCTCAAAGAACCACGCAGAATATCCAGGGTCATCATCAGCTGGCTTTGGGTGAGATCCCGTCAGCCAACCAAGCTTCCCTACACGGCCTAAGAAAAACTGGAATGAGTGTGACCACTTAGCAAAGTTACGGCCATTCAACAACTGTGTCATAACCTTCTAAGAGATCATACCCGGTGTAATTACCCAAAAAAAAAAAAAATTATTATTATTATTTTATTTTGGTGCATTGGCCACCTAAGAGTAATTATATATACAAGGATAGAAATAATTAAAGAAGACTAATATGTCTCTAATAAAAGTCTTATCCTAGAGAGACCTATTAGGACTCTTATATATGTGATTTTAAATATGGTAGTATTGTGGGATAAGTCAAACTCTTCATATATATGTATAGATATATATATACATATATTCTCTTCCCAACACCTATACATACGTTGAATAAGAAAAATGAGGGAGAGGCTAGGGTTTCAAGTAAAGAAAAAGGAAGAGAAAGAAGGAAGAAAGAAAGAAGAAGGAAAAAAGAAGGGATTTGGACTCATTTAAGGTATGAATTCATTAATTATTGATAGGTTTGTAAGTTATTCAATTACATAGTATTAAAGTTATCATAAATAGTGATAAAAAATACCTATATATATATATATGTTCATGGTAACGAATAGTGATGAATGTATAAATGGGTTTTATTGGAAGTTGTTTATTTAAGTGTATTGAGACCTAATATAGATTTATTATTTTTGAGACTTTTAAAGAATCTATTTAATGTCTTAAAAAGCAAAAAGAAAACAAAGGGGAAGAAGGAAGACAAGTTGCAGAACCTGCAACTTTTGTGGGTGAAGAAGATGGATTTCTTTAAAATTACAGAAAATTTCTCTTTAGTTTCAAAGAGTTTTACTTTGACCCCTATATTCTTCTAAACTTAATTTTAACTACTGTTTTACATGGTAAGTTGGAAGAATAGAATTCTGGAAAATTTATGGCAGTCTCGAAAACAGAAAATTCGTTTTTCAAAGAAATTACACTTTGACCCCAAAAGTTTCAAAAATTATGATTTGACCCCGAAACTTTAGAAACTTTTTTCTAAACAGCCCAGAATACTTCTATACCTTATTACCTCGTATTATAAATGATATTTATATGTAAATGATATATCAATAGATAGGAGGTACGTAAATTAAATATAGAAGTGCGAAACGACAAAATTAGGAATAGGGATTGATTGTTATATGTTATTTTGGATTAGGTGGTGATTGCATTGAGGTTGAGAAAGAGGGCTTTGAATTGGATTTTGGGAATCAAGGTGAGTAGTTTACTACTTCTTTTGGGAGAATTTTCTATATTAAATGTGTGGGTGCGTGTGTGTGGATTTTTCATATGTATGATATATGTGTTGATGTTTGGGGTTGCAATTAAATATTTTGCAAATGTGAACTGTTATACATGTGAATTTTGAGAAATTTGTGGGATGATTTTATATCATTGTTTTGGTGATGAAAGAGAAATTTTGTGTGTGTTGGGACTGAAACTACAGTTTTGGTGTGTGTGTGTGAAAATCATGTTTATGAGACGGGGACTGGGTTACTAGGTCTAAATGGTAACGAGATTGTATACCGGCGTGGTCGGTATAGGGATGTGCACATAAGGGCCAGTCATCAGGCTAGTGATGACAAGAGACGGAGCCAGTTACCAGGCTAGTGGTAACAAACATAATTTGGCAAATGTGTTTGACACTTAATTTGTGTGAGTGTTTTGGATTATAAATGTCATTTCATTTATAAAATTATTGGTAAAAATGAGTGGGTGTTTTGGGTTATAAATGTCTTTTCATTTATAAAGTTATTTGTGATAATGATATCATTTTGTTTACATGATTATGTGGGAAGGATTGGGGTACAATTTGTTGTACTTATGTATGTATCAAAGTTTATTTTTGTATATAAACTGTGGGATTTATTTTCACACCTCATTAGAGGTGGTTGCTATTCACGGGTCATTGTGCTCACCCAAACATATAACATTTTTCAGGAGAGGATCAGGTTGAGGAGTAAGTCTGCTGATATACAAGGGATTAGAGGACTTGAAGATTTATTGTATTGTAGGTCTTCAGGAATAAATGTCTTTTATAATTTTGAGACAAATATTCAATTATTTTGGGAGCAATATTGCTTATGTTTAGAGTAGAGAACCTTATGGTTTAATTATTATTTTACATGAATTTAATAATGATGTTGGTGATGTTTAGTTTATTCCTCTGGTATTCATTAGGTCGGTGGAGGATCACTTTATTATTTGTCTTCCGCTGTATTTTGCATTTATTATGCACAAGGTTGGTTGGTTAAGGCCTTGGTGGCCGGTCCGCCGCCCACCCTATGTGATCCGGGGTGGGGGTGTGACACCCGGTATTGCTGGTAATGTAACTGTACCAGTAGGTACTATATATTGGTCAAATATAAAGGTGGGAGAACCATGCGGTACATTCCAGGTGGAAGTAATAACAGTAAGGGTCTCAACGGTAAGAGTCTCAATTCCCTCAGTGGTAGTCATATCAACAATAATACATGGGCACCCGTGACAGAAAAACTCTAAAATAAATAGAGGGACAAAAAAAAAGAGAATAATATACCTCCAGTCGAACTGTAATGACAGATAAAGAAGGTCCAGAAAACTCCAAAAGTGCCCAGAAATCCAAGAAAAATATAAGTGATCTATTACATTAAAAGCAGATCAACGAAGAGGATCCAATCCCTCCTAAAAGAGTCCTAGATGCTGCAACCTTAGGAAAAAAGGTCATTGGTGCGAAGAGATGGCGGTCCTATGAGGAGAGCACAAAGTAGTAGGGGTCTCAACGTTTTATATGGGTTTGCTGGGTGTGGAGCTGAACAGTGGCTGATTTCGCTGGGTTGGGTTGTTGGGAGTGGTTGGGTTGTTTTATATGGGTTTGCTGGGTTGTTTTACATGGGTTTGCTGGGTTTGGGGCTGGGCTGTGGGCTGTACAGGGGGATGGTTTCGCTGGATAGTAAGCTGGTTTTGTTGGGCAGTTGGGTTGGGCTGGGGGGTTCGCTGGTTTGGGTCGCTACTGGACAGTGGTTTTACTGGGTTGCTGGTTTCGCTGGGGACATGGGTTGGCTGGGAACTTGGGCTGCTGTCGGTGGAGTGGGAGTATGCTGGGAAGGGTGGTTTTGCTGGGTGGCGAGTTGCTGGTTTTGGTGGCTTCGCTGTGGCTGAATTGCTGATGTTGGGGTGCTGTCGGTGTTTTGTGGGAAGGGTAGGGTTAGGGTCAGAGGTAGGGTTAGAGGTAAGGTTTTGCTCTGATACCAACTTGAAGTATCTATGAGTGAAAGAAATACCCAAATTAAGAGTAGAATTTCATATATATAGTTAAACAACATCCTTGTGGTCTATATATAGTAGAATTTCGCATATACTTTGTAAACTAAATATCCTTGTGGTTTAGGCAAAATATAAAAATCATGGATAAAAAAAGGAAAAGAAACCCCTAATACTATAACTCCAATAATATACAAAAAAAAATTGATGCTTGGAAACAGTTGACTCAATCAAATGCAACGATACAAGTCGTTTTAGCAATGTAATGGAAGCAAAACCAGAGATACAATTTTTTTTATATCTTCAATAGTTCTCTCTCTCTCTCTCTCTCTTGATTCATTTGTTAATGTTGTAATGTAACCCAGGTTTGAAGCTTAAAGTTAGATACAGGATTCTTCATCCAAAAAGGGTCAGTTAGTGCTGTTTTCCATGTATCTAAATGGGTCACAACCCAAAAAAGTATTGTCAGTGGATAATTGTGTATGGGATTGTGTCGCGCAGCTATCGGATGGGCTGGAGAAAAGATGTACTAAAAATGGGAGTAGAACACATAAACATATGTAATTAGATATGATTACAAAACATACATTTAGAACTACTACTTAATTTCTCTCCTTCCATTTTCCACTCTCTCTTGTAACTTGAAGAAGTGAATTCCTATTTCGTTGTAGTTCCATGAGAACATCCTTTATATCCATTCTTTCCTTTGGCATTTCATCAGAACATGAAACTCCAATCTGAAGGATTGACTCCAAGACTTTCTTGATCCTCTCCATGCTGCCTTGGCTATCTTGCCTGTCATTATTTAACCCTTCTTCCTCTTCCAATAGCATTTGTTGATCCACAATTTCAATCACTTGATGTGGAAGAGCCATCTTAACATAGCTCCGTAGGCTGAAATTGTCTGTGAACATGCTGCTGGTAGGCCTTTTCTCCGTAAACAGTTCAAGTAAGAGGATGCCGTAACTGTACACATCACCTTGTGCTGATACCTCTCCACCCATGCCATATTCTACAAATTTGGAAACGATAAATGATCAAGAGCTTTCAAACTTGAAATCGGAATGTAGACATTTATTTAGAGGTTACTGATAAGGCCATTTGGAGGTGAACACTCAACCTGGTGATGGAAAAGGATGCTATTGACATCACCAAGATAGGGCCAACATCAGTTCACATGCTTGGATCATAGATACATTTACATTTGTTATAAGGCCTTTATTAGATTTTGTAGAATTGTAGAAACAATACATGAGTTAATGATAATTACCTGGAGCAACATACCCAATTGTTCCTCTAATCCCAATTGAACTGCTGTTTGCATTATTGGATGTACCTTTCGGGTCTAAAAGAAACCTTGCAAGACCAAAATCACCTACATGGGCACAGAGTTCATTGTCAAGAAGAATGTTGCTGGGCTTCAGATCACAGTGAATGATTGGTGTTCCACAATGGTGATGGAGATATTCCAATGCAAAGGCCACATCAATTGCAATGCTTAGTCTTTGTGTTAGGCTCAGGCTCCTGGTGTCCTGCTGCTCTTCTGATGAACATGGATGTAACCATGTGTCTAAACTCCCATTTGGCATGAAATCAAATACCAAAGCTTTGAAATCGTTGCCTTTATAATCCAGGCTTGAGCAAGCTGAAATGATCTTGACTAGATTGCGATGACGGACATTCCTCAATGCTTCACATTCTGCCAAGAAGCTCTTGTTGGCTCCATGTTCTTGGAGTTTGAGCACCTTAACCGCGACAACTTGTTCATCGGAAATTAAGACACCTTTATACACAGAGCCAAATCTTCCCTCGCCAATCAAGTTTTCTGAAGAGAACCCATTGGTGGATTGGAGAAGGTCTGCATAAGAAATTTGTGGGAATTGTTTTTCCCCTGCTGAGGCTGAAGAGGGCTGCTGTCCTTTGGACCTTCTTATATGATAAATTGCATAAACACTTACTAGTAGCAGCACAACAAAAATGGGGATAGCAGTCGCGAGGATTACAACTGTTCTATTAGAAATCTTTCCTTGTTTCACTTTTCCTCGACATGCAGGCAATTCCAATGGCTTAATTCCTCCACATAGCTTTTCATTTCCCAGCACTGAAAATTCACTGATGTTTGTAAAGACTCCTTCATTTGGAACTTCACCCTCGAGCATATTAAACGAAAGATTGAGATTCTTAATCAAATTTAACTCTCCAAGAGACCTTGGAATCGGCCCAGACAAATTGTTGCTAGAGAGATCTATGACAAGAACGCTTTTGATTTGACTCAAGGAAGAAGGAATAGTTCCTTCAAAAAAGTTACCTTCCATATAGAGGGTTTCTAACATCACACAATCACCAAGAGTGCTCGGAATTTCACCAGACAGTTTGTTTTCTGAAATATCGAGTGTGGCTAGATTTTTCAAACTACCCACTTGTGATGGTAATGATCCTGTTAATTGGTTGTGATCTAATATGAGTCCAATTGAGAGGGAAGAAAGACCAAGAACCTGTTCAGGTATGGCACCAGTGAGGCGATTCCATCTAAGATGCAAGCCTTGCAAGCCTTTGCAGTTACCAAGAGAAGAAGGTATGCTTCCCTCTAGCAAATTTTCTTGTAAAATAAGAATACTTAGTTGAGTGAGGTTGCCAATAGAGGATGGAATTTCTCCTGAAATGTTATTTGTGAAGAAGTAGAGCTCTTGCATCTTGGTAAGTTTTCCAATGGAATCAGGGATTGTACCTGTGAGCAAGTTAGTATCTATAGTGAGGTAGCTCAAGCTGACAAGGTTCCCGATCTCAGGTGGGATGTTTCCTGATATGTAGTTCTCATCCAGCCACACTGATGTGAGTGTGGTAGATAGATTTCCAATGGTATTGGGTAACACACCTCCAATCTGAATCCTGGATAAACTAAGTACTTGCAGGCTGGAACAATTGGTTAAGGAATAACGAAGTATCAATGTGTCACTAAGATATTACGGGTGCCCCATCTAATAATGTGTCAACTACTCCATCTTTTCTTAAGCCAAGACAAGACAAACACTTTAAAAGAAACAATAAGAAATATAACAAGTTTAAGAGATATAATAATTTTAAGGAAAAACAAATAGGTCTTTTTTATAATTGTGGGCAGCCCGGTCATTACAAAAGAAATTGCACATAAAAGAATAATGGTCAAAATTTTAAAGGATCAAGAGACATTGTGTGTGTGGTTTCTGAGTCGCTTCTTGCAGACCGTGACTCTCTTTCTTGGTGGATTGATTTTGCCTCTTTTCGGCATGTAGCTAAGACTAGAGATAATTTTGTTGAAATAAGGAGGTGAAAACCGGCGACCACAAGTTATACATGAGAAATAATACTTAATGTGATGTGCTTGGAATTGGCACTGTGAGAATTTTGTTGCCCGGGCAAAACAACCTCCTCTTGACTGATGTACTTTATGCGCCTAACATGCAGCACAATTTCTTGTTTGTGCCACAATTAGATGATAAGGGTTTTGAAGTCCGTTTTCGGTCTTCTAAAGTTTCTATTGGTAAACATGTTCGTATTTTTGCATGGGAGACTAAAGTTGATGGTCTTTATCGTTTGAATGTTGCTAGTGACAATAATAAAATTGGTTCTTCTTCTGCTTATATTGATGTCTCTTGTGATGTTAATGTTGATTCTATTTTATGGCATATGAGACTAGATCATATTAATTATAATAAAATGAAAAAGATGGCTAACATTGGATTGATTCCAAATTTAGATCTTGACTTGAAACCATGTGAATCTTGTATAAGTGGAAAAATGACTGGAAAGCATTTTGGAAAATTAGAAAGAGCTAAAGATTTGCTAGAATTAATACATTCGGATATTTATGGTTCTCTAAATGTTAAAACCCATCGTGGTATGAAATATTTTATTACTTTTACCGATGACTATTCAAGATATGGTTATATATATTTACTAAAGAATAGATCGGATGCCTTACAAAAATTTATTGAATTTAAGGCGGAAGTAGAAAACCAACTAGGTAGAAAAATTAAAATATTAAGGACGGATTGAGGTGGTGAATACATGGCTGAAATTTTTGAATCCTTTTGTAAAGAAAATGGAATAATACATCAATTAACAATTTCTTATACTCCTCAACAAAATGGTGTAGCTGAAAGGAGAAATATAACACTTCTTGACATGGTTAAATCTATACTTAGTCATGCACACTTAAGCACTACTTTTTGGTGTGAGGCTATTTCTACTGCCATTTATATTCTTAATAGAGTACCCTTTAGAACAATAGGAATGACACCATATGAAATTTGGAGAGATACAAAACCAAGTATTTCTCACTTAAAAGTTTGGGGTAATTCAGGTCATGTTAAAATTTTAGAACCTAATAGAGAGAAAATAGATCCTAAATCAATAAAATGTACTTTTATTGGATATTGTGAAAATTCTATTGACTATAAATTTGTAATTCACCATAGTGATGGATCAGTGGGAGTCATTGAAAACAGATATGCATTTTTCTTTGAAGATGACTTAGATAAAATTGAGAAAATTGTTGAACTATTTGAAATTACTAAAGAAAATAAAAATAAACAACCACAAGAACAAATAATAAAAGAGCCTCCACTCAAGAATACTTTAACTAGAATACAAAGGGAAAGACATCCACCTAGCTACTTAAAATATTATTATGCATTCAATAGTGAAGAAATTTCAAATGATCCTATTGATTTTAATGATTCTATAAATTCAATTGATCATTTAAAATGGAGAGATGCAATTAAAGAAGAAATAGAATCTACAGAGAAAAATAAAGTTTGAGAGTTAGTTGTTTTACCAATAGATAGAAAATCAATTGGGTGTAAATGGATCCTTAAAAAAAAATTTAAATCGAATGGATCAATAGATAAATATAAAGCTAGACTAGTGGCTAAGGGATAAACACAAAAGGAAGGTATAGATTATGATGAAATATATTCTCCCGTAGCTAAGTTTACATCAATAAGAATATTAATGTCCTTGGTTGCATACTTAGACCTAGAGTTGCATTAAATGGATGTTAAGACTGCTTTCCTTAATGGTGAACTTAAAGAAGAAATTTATATGTATCAACCGCAAGGATATGAAGTTGAAGGTAAAGAAGATAAGGTGTACAAATTGAATAAATCCTTATATGGCTTAAAACAATCCTCAAGGCAATGGTATCATACTTTTCATAATGCAATTATATCTTATGGTTTTGTTCCAAATAACTATGATCATTGTATATATACTTGGAATAGTGAGAGTTATTATATTATTCTTTCCTTGTATGTAGATGAGATTTTACTTGCCGGAAATGATATAAATAGAATCTTAGAACTAAAAGATTGGTTAAACACCAAGTTTGAAATGAAAGATATGGGTGAAGCACATTATGTACTTGGAATTAAAATTTCTAGAGATAGAAAGCAAAGAAAATTGAGTTTATCTCAAAAATCTTATTTGGAAAATATTTTAAAGAAATTCAAAATGGATTCTTGTAAACCCATTGAATCATCCATTTACAAAGGAGCAAAATTGTCTAAGAATATGGCTCCTAAAACTGAAAAGGAAATACAAGAAATGAAATCTAAACCCTAAGCGGAAATTGTTGGTAGTCTTATGTATGCTATGTTATGCACTAGACCTGACCTTAGCTATGTTGTTGGTTTGATTAGTCGATATCAAAGTAATCCATGTATACCTCATCGGTTAGCTGTGAAACGTGTATTTAGATACATACAAGGTACATTAGACTTTTCTTTAACATATCAAGCTGATGATATAAATGTTAATGGTTATTGTGATGCTGATTTTGCTGGTGATATTGATGATAAAAAATTCACCACAGGTTATATATTTGTTTTTGGTGGTGGTGTTATTTTATAGTCTAGTAAAAAGCAAGGTTGCATAGCTAAAAGTACTATGGAAGCTGAATATGTTGCTTGTAGTATGGCTGTCTCTGAGGCCGTATGGTTAAAATGGTTTCTAACTGATTTAAAGCTTGCATGTGTAGATAATATGCCTATTCGTATTTTTTGTGATAATGAGACTGAGATAAAAACCATTAAATATGGGAAAATCGGGCTCAAATGTAAGCATATTGAGTTACAATATCACTATATAAGTGATATAATACAAAAAGAACATGTTACTATTGATTATCTTTGTACAAAAGATATGGTTGCAGAACCATTGACAAAACCTATTGGAACCGAAGAATTTAAACGACATGTCATTGTTATGGGTTTAAGTTATGAATGAATATCTCGAGCTTGTAGCCAAGTGAGAGATGTTGGAATATGTGGCTAAAATCTCTCGATATTAATTAAGCCACGGTTGGTTGTCAAATCCGGAATATATAAAACCTCAATCCGTGGTTAAATATTGCATTATTCATGACATATATCATAGATGCATTTTTTGTCAAATTATTATATATTAAATATTATTTTATAATGATGCATGCATACATATATATTACATTGATATAATTGGATGTTTGAGTTGGATCTTTTCTAGTCAGTATGAGTGATTTGGCTAAAGGGATCTATCAAGTAGTGAAAGACTAGTCAAATCCTACTAGGAGTATAATCAACATATTTTGACTGTAGAGGGTTGAGGAAATACTGGTGGTGTAGAGAAAATATTGGGGAGTTAAGGATATTATGTTGAGTGATAACGGCTGGTTGAACGGCTAGCTGAATCCTCCCTTATAAATAAGGTTCTCTGCATACAGAGAAAACACACCAAGAAAACATCCAATTTGTAAGAAAATCCATTGAGGAAAAATCTCAACTCTACTGCTTTCATATCAAAGAGAATTTTTAATTCTCAAAGGCTAGCTCCCCATTTATCAAATTTATCTCTAATTCACTCTCTATTTCTTCTCTTTTAGTTATTTTAGCTAGTCAATCACAAAAAATTCTCTCCAACCCACTCTCTATTTCCTATTTCACCCAAATGGCTCCCCCCCCCCCCCAAAAAAAAAACCAAAAAAACAAGGGTCAGTTAGTGTTGTTTTCCATGTATCTAAATGGGTCACAACCCAAAAAAAGTGTTGTCAGTGGATAATTGCGTATGGGATTGTGTGTGGGGAAAAGATGTACTAAAAAAGAGGAGTTGAATACATAAACATATGTTCTGAATAAAAAAAAAAAATACATAAACATATGTAATTAGATATGATTACAAAACATATATTTAGAACTAGTACTTATTTCTCTCCTTTCATTTTCCACTCTCTCTTGTAAGTTGAAGAAGTGAATTCCTACTTCGTTGTAGTTCCATGAGAACATCCTTTATATCCATTCTTTCCTTTGGCATTTCATCAGAACATGAAACTCCAATCCGAAGGATTGACTCCAAGACTTCCTTGATCCTCTCCATGCTGCCTTGGCTAGCTTGCCTCTCATTATTTAACCCTTCTTCCTCTTCCAATAGCATTTGTTGATCCACAATTTCAATCACTTGATGTGGAAGAGCCATCTTAACATAGCTCCGTAGGCTGAAATTGTCTGTGAACATGCTGCCGGTAGGCCTTTTCCCCGTAAACAGTTCAAGTAAGAGGATGCCGTAACTGTACACATCACCCTGTGCTGATACCTCTCCACCCATGCCATATTCTACAAATTTGGAAACGATAAATGATCAAGAGCTTTCAAACTTGAAATCGGAATGTAGACATTTATTTAGAGGTTACTGATAAGGCCATTTGGAGGTGAACACTCAACCTGGTGATAGAAAAGGATGCTATTGACATCACCAAGATAGAGCCAACATCAGTTCACATGCTTGGATCATAGATACATTTACATTTGTTATAAGGCCTTTATTAGATTTTGTAGAATTGTAGAAACAATACATGAGTTAATGATAATTACCTGGAGCAACATACCCGATTGTTCCTCTAATCCCAATTGAACTGCTGTTTGCATTATTGGAATTACCTTTCGGGTCTAAAAGAAACCTTGCAAGACCAAAATCACCTACATGGGCACAGAGTTCATTGTCAAGAAGAATGTTGCTGGGCTTCAGATCACAGTGAATGATTGGTGTTCCACAATGGTGATGGAGATATTCCAATGCAAAGGCCACATCAATTGCAATGCTTAGTCTTTGTGTTAGGCTCAGGCTCCTGGTGTCCTGCTGCTCTTCTGATGAACATGGATGTAACCATGTGTCTAAACTCCCATTTGGCATGAAATCAAATACCAAAGCTTTGAAATCGTTGCCTTTATAATCCAGGCTTGAGCAAGCTGAAATGATCTTGACTAGATTGCGATGACGGACATTCCTCAATGCTTCACATTCTGCCAAGAAGCTCTTGTTGGCTCCATGTTCTTGGAGTTTGAGCACCTTAACCGCGACAACTTGTTCATCGGAAATTAAGACACCTTTATACACAGAGCCAAATCTTCCCTCGCCAATCAAGTTTTCTGAAGAGAACCCATTGGTGGATTGGAGAAGGTCTGCATAAGAAATTTGTGGGAATTGTTTTTCCCCTGCTGAGGCTGAAGAGGGCTGCTGTCCTTTGGACCTTCTTATATGATAAATTGCATAAACACTTACTAGTAGCAGCACAACAAAAATGGGGATAGCAGTCGCGAGGATTACAACTGTTCTATTAGAAATCTTTCCTTGTTTCACTTTTCCTCGACATGCAGGCAATTCCAATGGCTTAATTCCTCCACATAGCTTTTCATTTCCCAGCACTGAAAATTCACTGATGTTTGTAAAGACTCCTTCATTTGGCACTTCACCCTCGAGCATATTAAACGAAAGATTGAGATTCTTAATCAAATTTAACTCTCCAAGAGACCTTGGAATCGGCCCAGACAAATTGTTGCGAGAGAGATCTATGACAAGAACGCTTTTGATTTGACTCAAGGAAGAAGGAATAGTTCCTTCAAAAAAGTTACCTTCCATATAGAGGGTTTCTAACATCACACAATCACCAAGAGTGCTCGGAATTTCACCAGACAGTTTGTTTTCTGAAATATCGAGTGTGGCTAGATTTTTCAAACTACCCACTTGTGATGGTAATGATCCTGTTAATTGGTTGTGATCTAATATGAGTCCAATTGAGAGGGAAGAAAGACCAAGAACCTGTTCAGGTATGGCACCAGTGAGGCGATTCCATCTAAGATGCAAGCCTTGCAAGCCTTTGCAGTTACCAAGAGAAGAAGGTATGCTTCCCTCTAGCAAATTTTCTTGTAAAATAAGAATACTTAGTTGAGTGAGGTTGCCAATAGAGGATGGAATTTCTCCTGAAATGTTATTTGTGAAGAAGTAGAGCTCTTGCATCTTGGTAAGTTTTCCAATGGAATCAGGGATTGTACCTGTGAGCAAGTTAGTATCTATAGTGAGGTAGCTCAAGCTGACAAGGTTCCCGATCTCAGGTGGGATGTTTCCTGATATGTAGTTCTCATCCAGCCACACTGATGTGAGTGTGGTAGATAGATTTCCAATGGTATTGGGTAACACACCTCCAATCTGAATCCTGGATAAACTAAGTACTTGCAGGCTGGAACAATTGGTTAAGGAGGATATGAAACTGATATCATTGGCCTTATTGCTTCCAAGTGGGTTGTGACCAAAATGTAGTACCTGGAGATCTTGAAGCCTTCCTAAATTAAGGGGTATCAGTCCAGTGAGATTGTTATCTCCCATGCTAATTTTCACGAGTCCAGACGCGTTGGCTAGTGATGCCGGAATGGATCCAAAGAACTGATTTAAATCAACTAAGAACAGATTGAGTTTTGGAAGAGTGAGGCCTAAATTGGGTGGAAAATTTCCACTCAATTGATTGTTTGTGATTGAAAAAATTTGAATTGATGAGATGTTAAAGAACTGTGCTGGAACGATACCCGACAATTTATTTGAAGACATCTGGAAGGCAGACAAGTTGGAGAGCTTTCCAAGCTCATTAGGAATGCTTCCATGTAGATTGTTTTTAGATAGACCAAGTATAGTAAGAGAGGAGAGATTGCCAATGGAAGGTGGAATTTCTCCGGAGAAATTATTTCTGGCAAGACTCAGTACAGAAAGTTTAGATAAACTGCCAAGCTCAACAGGAATGTCCCCTTCAATCTTGTTTCCCAGTAAATTAATGACTTGAAGGTCTGAAAAATGAGTCAGATTGGTAAGAAGTTTTCCCTGGAAGGAGTTGTTGGTTAACAGAAGAAATTGGAGACGAAACAGTCTGTCAATTTCCGGGGGGATTGGGCCATGGAAATTGTTATTCTGAATGTTGATCTCCCTGAGAAAGGAAAGGTTTCCAACATAGGGAGACAATGAACCAACCAATTTAAGTGATGAAATGTTAAGGACAGTCACTCTTTGATGCCTAAGACTGCATGTAACTCCATACCAATTGCAGAAATGAATAGAATCATTCCAGGAGCTAAGAGCTTGGAAAGGATCAACATGTACTTGACCCTTGATCGCAAGCAATGCTTCGCGGTCTGTGTAGTTTGAGTTGAAGGTGATTGCAGTAACAGATTGAATGAAAGGAATATAAAGGATGACATAAAAGAGTAAGTAAGATGAACTGATCACTAGCTTGAAAACCATGTTTCTGTATTCCATTTGGCGCAGAAATTGTGAACTGGAAAGAAGGCAGATGAGCTTTGTGCTCTAGTTGCACCATATATTACCAAATCCAAATGCTTGTTTTAGAGTAAGGACAACTGGTATCAGTCATTAAGTCGGAGAACAGTGAAATATATTGGTTACCGTTTCATATTAGAAACAGACCATAGTTACAAAATAATAAATAAAAAAAGGAGGAAGTGGTGAGACATTCATGTCTAGGTTGTGGAATGATATCGGGTGATACCCTGCGAATCGACAAGATAACTCGGGTCGGTCAAATCGACCAAGAGAATCAACCACGAGTCGTGGTGAGGCTCGTGATTTGAACGGAAAATGAAACGGTTTCGAAATGGAAAGTGCCACATGGTATGGAACCATGTCAAGATTTAAACAGTGTGCTACCGGATCTGAACAATGTGACCTTGATGTGCCCTGACAATAATTTTTGAAGTGAACTCCAAAAGTTATTGTCTTGCGTCCGGGCTGTCCATTGACATTGACTTTATCACTTTGAACTTCCTGTCATTAGCTCAATAATTTAAAGCAGTGTGGATGATACGTTAGGTCAAGTTAAGATGGCAAACTGATGAAGATCCTCATGTATTTTTTTTGTCATTTTTCTAACTAAATATCTTTGGAAGTTTCCTGGGTTGAAGTTAATTCCCCCAAAAAAAACCAAAAAATTATTTTGCTGTCATGTTTGCATCATGGTTCAAGGTCACATAATCAATCATCGACTGGGAGAACTCTAAAACAAATCAATCGTGGTGTTTTGTCGTGGTATTGGACTATACAACTTAAAAAAGAAGTTAAACATGGTGTTGTGTCGCGGTATTGGAGCTGGAGAGGTGATTACTTGAATGGGGGTGTTCTGATATAACATTGGAACCTCAAAGATGACAAAGTGCCTAATCTAAAGGGGTTTGCTTCCACATATGCAGAACCCTAAGCTTATAGAAGATGCTTGGGGTAAAGCCAATAAGTGAATAAGATGTGGGCCATATCATCCTCTCTTTTTTTTGTCATTTTTTCTTGTGTTTTTTTTTTTTTTTTTGGGAAAGTAAATGAAATTTTTATTAGTGAGTGTAATCTTGATATTGCTAAAAATCCCTCTAATTACAAAAATAATTGGAAGATCCTACAATTCTTTTGAACGGTGAGGATCTATGCATATCAACATGTTGTGAACGTGCAGCAATTATAGTGAACAATAAAGAAAACAATCAATCAAGAAAATCACACAGAGATTTACGTGGTTCGGCAATGTGAATACATCCACGAGAGCGAGCGGCCGGTTTTTCTTATTATCAAAATAAGGTTACATCTTAAGTATTTATATAACCCTAGTACGGACATATTTACAAAAATACCCCTGTACGGACATCCCAAATGATGTGCTACAATTTCTATTACTGAATATTAATGGAACTCATTTATCTAATCGTGTGAGTGGGGCCCGCATCTAAAGCCAAGATTGGTTTTAGATTACGGACAAAGTCCCATGTTTTGAACGCGAGCCCATACCTTTTCAGGGTGGACTCATCGGATACTCGGACGATGCGCCGAGGTGCGATGGGGGGATTCATTAGATCTTCCAAAGAAATAGAAAAGTCAAGGATTACCTTGGCATACCAATGAAGATATTCAAGATAAAAATTTAATAAAAAACTTTTGATAAACATAGCATTTCTCCTCTAATCTATGGACAAAAGTTGTTAGAAAGCTTATGAACAGTGTTGGAGCTGGTGAGGTGATTGCTTGAAGGATCATAGCCTTAGATCTTCATGAAAGTGTCCGGTAAAAAAAACAAACAAGAGATGGACATTTTTCTTGAAATATAATTATATAATTTCTAGCAAAGCATAGCCCTTGCAATTTCTCAGCTTTTGTGGTTAAATGAGCATGTTCTACTATAACATTAAAAGCTGTAAGTTGACAAAGTGCCTAATCTATAGGGGTTTGCTTCCAGATATGTAGATCCTGGTCCAAGCTTATAAATGATGATTGGAGTCAAGCCAATCAATAGTTAGGTATTGGGTGAGAGATTTCCAGGAAATCAGAGGAGGTTGTTGTTGACCAATGGCACTATATCATATTCTTCTCAAATCAACGATGATCATGCTAACTTTTGCTTCTCTAGGGGGTAGGCCTGTCAAGTTACACCAAAAGTTTCAAAATCCACTGCCTGCACCAGAGTAAGGATCCATGATTTAAGGTTGCGGTATCAATCCTTGACTGAGCACTGAGAGGCACTGGTTGCGGGGCATGGATCGGGATTGAGTAATACACACAAAATGACAGATAGAATAAGAAGTTGGGCATTGTGAGAGATTCATGTCATATTCTTGACGTCACAAAATTGTATAGGATTATATGCTGCAAGTCAATAACAATGACTCGGCCGAATCAAACGAGTCGTCTCTGAATCAACCTCGAGTCCAGTGAGACTAGTAGTTTATACAGAACATAAAACGATATCGGAACAGAAAGTGCCGAGTTGGATATGATTTGATATTTGAATTGCCTGTGCTACTGGTATCCCCAGTTCCTCCCTCCCCACAGTAAGTTGAGAGTGACCATGATATAGCATGATAAATAATTTATAGATTAAACTTAAAAAAATAAACTGTTTTTCTTCTAGGCTGTCCATTGACATTGACTCTGTCTGTTAGAAGCTTCCTCTCACTAGCTTAATAATTTAAAGCACCATGGAAATATGATCCTGATAATTTCCCAAACTGATGTAGATCCTTATGTATTCTTCTGCCATTTCTATAAATAAACATCCTTGGATGTTTCATGGGGTGAATTTAATTGCCAAAATAAATGTATTGATGAGGTTGATGAGATCAAGTCAAAGATGTGAACTTGACTTTATGGGATTGAGCATCTTAAAAGGCAAGCTTTTGTTTGATCCAGTGCATGCATAGTCCAAGATGTATGAATGATTTAGTTCTAGAATCCATATATAATACTCATGAATGTATTTATTAAATCCAAGCCAACTGCTAGGAATGCTTCCAGCTATTTTGTCTGACAAAGACAAATTTAATATTTTATAGAGCTGATTGCTAGAACTCCATGGCATAGCTCAAATGATAATAGGGACAAGTTGTAAACACATACGTCCTGAATTCGAATCTTGGCAACCCCTAGCTTGAGGTCAGGCCATGAGGAATTTATCCCTCATGAATACATTAGTCCCGACGTGGATTGTTGTTCAACTTTTCAAGGAACGAACATAAGGTCATTCCATTTTCTCTTTTCACATTTGTAATTTGTAAAGTCCATAGTAGGGTAGGATAAGCTTCCCTCCCTCTACGATTATACTGATTTATCTATCGTGTGTGACGAGTTTATAAATGGTTATTGAGGTAAAAGCTGCATTTATTGCCCACATTCACATGGTTGCATTAAGGAAACAAAGATAGTTGATTCTGTGTTGTGGTGTTATGCAAGTAGCTCTGTATCTCTGTTTTTCTCTGCTTTTACGTTTTAGTCGAGTGGAAACAATGCAGAAATCCAAAGTGATATTCAGACTTTTGATCTATTAGTTCATTTTTCATATCACCATAAACATTATATTGCTTGTTATGATCCTCAATGGAGGCCATAGTCATTTCACATTGTTAAGGTAACATTATAGTGAAATCCTTTTGAGGTTTATATCATGTGTAGAGTTAGTTTTTTTTGTTTGGTACAAGTGTATTGTTATTCTGATCAGGAGGGGGCACTTATAATTACTAGTAGGGTTAATCTCACTTTACAACCTAAAAGATGTTTCGATTCTCAATTTGTACGCTTAATGTTATGAATTGGTATCAATGTGAACTTCGTCTAAACTACCTTCAATTTTTCTTCATAAATTGATGCACATGAGTTGCAAGTGATTTAGGCATAGACTTCTATATAAATTCACATATTGTTGGCGCCTCATATGAGTTGCACATGATATGATTAGCCTCTATTTAATTAATTAAACCCTTTTTTTGATACATAAAACGGTGTCAAATTGCAGCTATGGACATACATTAATCTCATGCCCGAAGTACTTGCACCTCATGTGCTTCAATTTATGACGGAAAACTAAAGAACAGCCTGAGTCAGGTCCACATTGCTACCAATTTATAACATTAAGACTGCAAATTGAGATTTTTAATATTTGATAGTACAAATTAAATATCAAAACATCTGTCGGGTGCAAAGTGTAGACGATTTGAAAGATATAATCGAAGGACACTAATTATTAATCATTTGTGCACAACTCTAGCAGACTACTAATAAAATAGGTGAAGGTAATTTTTTTATTTTTTTCATGTTGGGGATAATAGGAATACAGAGAGGTTACAATTTCAGGAAGAATAAAAACTACATTACATAAACCTCTGACCTACACAACCCAAACTCACTATACTGGCTAGTCCTCCTTAACCTTGAACTTATATCATCTACATGAATCCATTCCAGGTTTGATAGATGTTTAATCCATGATCGAATATGGAGAAGGGGTTAATAAGCATCATTTACCACGACTCTGTTTATTTCAACCCGAGGAATGTGTGAAATTTTCCAATAATCCTCACTTTCTCTGCCTCGAATCTGCAAGGTTTGAATATCCGAGTTAGGGATAGTTCCAAATATTTGAAGCAATTGAAGGTTGGTTAGATATTCAATTCCCGATGGCACCTCCTCCAACTTAGGACATAAAATGATAGATAGGTGTACAAGATGAGGTATTGCACCCTTCTCCACATTCATCCGTCTCAATGCTAATGCACCTGTAAGCTCCAATTCTTGAGCCTCTTAAACCCTCCAGTCATAAAACACAATCTCTCCCCATCATAAGCAAAAAAAATTGAAAGTTCTAAGAGATTGGGCAAATCTTGTAGGCATTCTAGTGTCTCTTCGTTCATTAGCCTGCTCCAATGTAAGCATTGTTTGACCAAGCTATGAAGAGAAGATATCCAACTTGGTATCTTTTCTAAACATCCATTCAAGTATAGCCTCTGTAGAAATGGAGGACCATGGGACAAAGATTTCAGATCAACGATCTCAGCCCTTTTTGTTGCACGGATAGATAAAGAGGGAGGTTACTCAAGTTTTCACGGGACGAGCATAATGTCAATACATTTTCACTTTTCAATTTTGCAATACGTAAAGTCCTTAGTTGAGTAAGCTTCCCAAGCTCTTCCATTAAAATCTTCTTGTTGCTTTGGTTTGCCTGGATTGCACCAAGATTTTGTAGGCATGACAAATTTCCCATTTCCGAAATTTGCCACGATAAACAAGGAGATGTCGAAGTTTCCAAAGTTTCCCTATTTGCATAGGCAACTTAGTTACAAAGGTATCTCTTAGATCCAAGGTCTCTAGATTCTGAAGCTTTCCTATGGATTTTGGAACAGCTCCCACTTGTGAATCTCTCATGCTTAGATATCTAAGATGAAGTAGTTCACAAACTTCATCTGGGAATCTCTCCAACTTAGTACTTCTTAAATCTAACACCTTCAGCAATTTAGAACCACCAATTAAGATCCAAGACACGGATAAATTGAGAACCGAATGTGAATCCTCTATTGTGAATAGAGAGCGAAGTTGATGAAAACGCTTTCTTCCTTTTACAATACCTAAGGAATCATGTATTGCTAGGCGTCGGACTTTTTCGTGCCACACTACATCTGACCCGGTAGCCAAAGTTACAATGTTCTGTTCTTTCGATTTGGAAAGAATAATTTGGCGGAAAAGATCATGGATACGAAATTTTCTAGGTTTATTGTCCCATGCTTTCCAAACTGCTTGGATTAATTTTTTTGTATAATAAATAAAAAAAATTAGTATTTAATTGATTAATTTGATAGATTATGAAATTAAATATTTAATTGAAAAAATTTTAGTTTATATATGAAATATAAAGTAGAGAAATAATAAATAAGAGATGGGATAAAATTTTGGGGGTAAGAAGAACAAATATTTGAATTTTTAAACTTAATTTTGAAGGGTATTTTTGATATTTCACAAATTATTATTGATGACATCAACTTTATCCGTTAACCATTCCAACGTCGGTTAGTTGAAAGGGGTGTTGTTGTTATAAGTTTTAAATGTTTAGGAAGTTTAGTGTAATTGTTGAAACGTGAGGGGGTGTCCGTATAATAAAACCAAATTAATAAAAATGTGAGTGTAATTTATCCAATCCGAAATATAGACTAATTAGAAATTAGTCCACTTCCGCTGTCAGTTTCATGGCCTGGCAAGTCTTCAAAACCGAATTCACAAGTTGGAACTTCACATCTTCCTCTAAAAAAGAGTGTAATGTTCCTTTTCTACTGAAATTAAAAAGTTTTTTTGGGTGTAGGTATTGTCCCTAAAAATTGTAACTAGTCACTTTGGATCCCCAAAAATACAATAATCACTCCTTCACTTGGTAGGCCACTGGCATTAGCCTTAATAAAGTACGTTTTCATTTTCACGAGCAAAAATATGATTGATTGAAACAAGCAACAAAGGGGACGAAGGAGAAGCAGGGAACTAAGGAGCAGCAGTTTTATACGATATTGGACAAATTGCTAAGACCCTTTTTGTTTTGGGTCTAGTACCCGAGGTACACATTGGGAGTAAACCTCCCCTACCCGAAAACCCTCCCCACCTAGATAAAGGTAAGATTTGATCCATTTTAATTTGGAATTGAGTCAAATTTTGTACTTTTAGAAGCAACACATATCCTCTCACCTCGAACCTTAGGTAGACACACATAACTCAACTTTTACGGTAACACTCATATTCTCTCACTTCAACGGCAAATGACTTAGACATCGGATGGACAAGAGATAGATATGAAAGATGAGGCATAGTGCCTTGCTCAACTCTCAATCATCTCCAAGCATATCTGCATAAAACACTAACTAGTTGAGCCTGGGAAACCCTCCAGCCTTAAAACACCATCCATACTCTACATCATAAGCACTTTCGAATTCGACTTCTAATAGATTGGGCAAATCTTGTAGGTATTGCAAGGAGTCGTGCATTAACTTGCTCCTGGTGGATAATTGCCATGATTTGTGATTAGGCAATACATACTTGATGACATCCCACACATTTATTCTCCATACATCTAACACCCCACCACAAATCTTCTTTCCAGGAGGGACTCTTTTTTACAAATGCTTTTAACTTTGTCTCTTTGGAGCACCTCTTTTTTCATTTCGTCGTAAAGTTGCTCAATCATGTCCTTTAAAAGCTCCACGATGTTAAAAACAATGATCCAAATATGACTTTGAAATTGTCTCTTCACTTGTCCATCCTCTAAAACTTTCTTGACCAATGTAGTTGTCGCTTAACCCTCCCATTCTAACCACTGAAACCACTTTTAAGTCCAGAATCACCTTCAAGAAGCCAACTAATGAGTTGTTCTTTGGGCTTGTCAATGCCCACAAGTTTAGCTGCTGCTATTAGAAGCTCATCACCTTAACCATACTGCCTTGCTCTAAAGCGCTATATCTCAGAGAACATATCTGGGAAATAGTCCACTCGGGGCTTAATTCTTTGTATTTCAGAAGCAATTCAATGTCGAGCTTTCAGGTTCTTAATAGAGCCAACGAATCTTACACCCAAGATCATGGAATCCAGCCCCACGATTATGTTCCAAGCGGAGCAAAAAATCAAGAACAACTACTTCGCTATTGTGTGCATCGTGTCAAACTTGCTTAACCCAAACAAGATTAAAAAATAAAAAGCAAACGGAAAGCATGTGTGCGTGAGAGAGAGAGAGATTGAAAAGCAAATTTTGTGCATCATGCACATGTTTTCTATGAACAATAATGATATCAAGTAAACGAAAAAAAATAATTACGAAAATACAAGGTGGGTGAGCAATGTGCAATTTGTGTAGTATTACTGTTGGCTTACCAGTTATTGCATAGTCGATGTTTATTGAGAAGCAATGGCAAGTGCAGTCAGAACTATCGTAATTCCTTACAATTTGGGAGCATTTGCTTCCATTGATGATCAAATAATTTAGCTTCATTCTTTGAAGATTACATTCCTAAAAAATACCAAAGAAGTCTGACTTCCTTACCTTGTGATAAGATTACACAACAAATGAAGTCATGGAATACTCTGACCGACCATGCGAAAATCCCAGATGCTGTAAGAATCCGCCTGCATGCTTCCAATCAATGAGCCACAAGCTTGTAGAGGCTCAACAAACTCACCCCGAAAGGATCCCAAGCAACAACTGACGTAGCCATGCACATTATTAAGCCAGCGCAAAGCATTCTTTATAATAATTGAACGAGTGAACATCTACAAGTATTTGACCATCCCACGACCCTCTACACTGAGTTTTGTAGCTTGAAGCTGCTTCTTTTTTGGTGCTTTCAATTGTTGCAACTTCTTATTCATCTGCCATTAACACAACAATAAGCCTCCGTTTTGAATTAGTCTAGTGACAGTATATGTTAAAAATCAAATCTCAAAGCACACACAATACAGAGAGTATGAAAAGAAAACTAGAATACATCTCCAAAATACACAAACCACCCACAACCAACTCAGCATTAAGGGAGTATGAAATAATGATGCCAATCTTAGCTCCACATCTTGAGGAACTAGAGCACCTCCAATGTCCTATTGTTCGAAGAATAATGTCAGACATCCTACATCTGGCACATAGCTGAGGTTGAAAAAAACATGCAAACTACTACAGTCCTGCATCATCTGAGATATCTCATCTTTGGAAACAGATATATTTTCGGGCACCCTTTTGGGCATCAGCCACTAAAGGGTTTGGGAATATTCTCCTTTTATGCATTACGTCCACTTGGCCAGCCAGCTTCATGTTCAATGTAGTTTTTTGGGTCTTGTTTATGTCATTTTTTTTTCTTTATTTTGATGTGTCTTTGCTTTGGACGACTTGTCCACTTCGAAGAAATCTCTTTTGTACTTTTTTGGATCTTTTTTTACTAATAAAAGTATAGTTTCCAATAGAAAAAAAAAACTTAGATAACCTCGAGCATTTTTTTACCAGTAGATTGCACTTATCAGTTGTCTATTCAAACAAGATCCTATGTTATTAGTTTGTAATATAGACTACCTATCCCCACCACACCCCCAATATTTTAAGACAACTACTCCCACACTTTCCTAGAGTTCCTCCACATTTCAACTTCGTTTTGGAACTTCACCTCATAGGTCTTACACTACCCCCTTAGACTTGCCATATTTACCATCAATCACAGACCTCTGTGAACTGTTGTTTTCAACCCACACACCCACAACCACTTTCCCAAAGTAGCTTCATTAAAGCACTGCCTTCCAATCAACCAAATACTTAAGTACCAAGCATGACATGGTTCTAGGAATGCAAAAGAAATGCCACATCCAACACTTCACCGACAATTACAAGAGAACATATAGACGAGGGAAAATCAAATATTATTTACCAGTAAGTCGGTAACTGGGATATAATGATCATATCATTTCCTTACCTTGCTTTTCCATCTGGTGATACAAGACCTAAAAGTTTCAAACACCAGATATATCGTTCACAATATATGTGAACCTCCCCAAATCTACTAGTTATTTTGCAGGAAGTTATACTTTAAAATATTTACAATCAATGGCTTCTTTGTAAGCATCTTAACTGGCAGGTCCGGCACATATCTAGGAGCAAGAATCACCAAAAAATGGGCCTCTTATCATATTGAAGATAACGTACAAACCCCCAAATAAAAAACATAGATTATATCATGCAAATGTGGAAGACTTATGTAAGCAGATTTGAAGTATTCCCTGGAATGCTTTTGAACTAGTTTCAAAGTCAAATAATTCAATATCACAAAACGAATTTCAGGTCCCAGGTGAGCTCTATTTTGTTCATGAAACTAAACATGGAGTGCAGTGGTAGAGCACTACTTAATCAAATAAGAATTTTGCTTTCAAATCAGTAGAAACGAGGGTTACTCCCTTACACAAGGTACGACTCATCTCTCCCTATAAGGTGAAACATGAGCCTCCACAAGATGAGACTTTCTAAAAGCATTGATATGCAGAACTTTGGATGATTAGAAGTCCTATTTTAAAAACAAGTATTATCTACTTATAGGATTCAGCAATATAGTTTTATATCCAGATTCAAAAATCCACTATACCAACAAACAGAGTCATAAACAGCAAAACATTCATATCCATATCAACTCTCAACCTAGATTCGTTGAAAAATTTAAGTTTCCAATGAGTGGAAGAGGAACCAACCTTCAGCCGGCGCTGATCTTGCACAACCTGTTTAGCTCGTGCCCTAATTTCATCTGGATCAATCTTAGATTGAGGGCGCACAAGAAAATCCATTGGCATAGCTTCAGGCCTGGAGGCATGTTGTGTAGATGATGACTGGCCAGACTTTGATTCCCTAAATTACCCACAGAAACACACTAGTAAGTAACAAATTCGACTGCCTGACAAGGAACGAACAAATATTCTCTTATAAGATCTTACTGTGAGAATTCTGCTAAATCAAGATCATCATCTCTGGATTCCATTCCTGCAGCTTTATTCATTGGCCTATTGGAAAGTAACAAGAAAGCACACAAGTGAAGCAAGATTATTGATGTTACAAACAAAAACTACAGGATGTCTAAGTCGTATGCAGATAGAACATGCACAAGAGGTGATTGCAAAGATGATAGATACTTCTTCACAGTTGGCCTCCGGAAGAGAACTCTTTCATCATCAAAGTTCCGCATGTCCTCAAACCTTGTGCTCTTATTGAATATTGGTCGACTCTGCATCAAATACGTCTCAAACTGATAAGAACATTACATAGAAAATAATTCATACAGAGCTCCAAGTGTAGATGTTTCCAATCTTATTAAACTACCTCCAAAAAAAATCCAATATATGAAAACAGATTAAGGTACAGATAAAATTATGTTTTCAAATAAACTAGATAGTAATATCAATGATGTTGATGTTGATTAAGAAATATAAATGTTCAAACATAACGACCTGACAACTGAAAACATTATGAAAAGGAAGCATTTTGACATTCATGACAAGTTTTGATCAACCTCTGGAAGAAGATATCTCCCACGTATGATATTCTAATGCCGGAATAATACATCCACCACCCACACAACTTTCATACTACATCACATGACACGAATACCAGACAATTTCTCAAAGTGAGCAATTACAGGACCGGAGTGATCTTGTAATGGTTTTGAAGGGGGAAAAAAGGAAGAATAATTACCCATTTATCAACCAAGTCCTTAGCCAGTCTTCTGTTGGCCGTGGTCTCCTCATCAGACTTTGACAAGAACATTATGACCTGTGTGATGTAATGGTACATTTCATCAACAAAGCTATATACTTCACAAATAAAGCATGGTTGCAGTTTCACGGGGTGGAATCTGACCTTCCCAATACCACTCTTCTTCAGTTGTTCTCTTCTATCATACTGCTCTAAATCAATTGGGAACTGCATCATCAACGCAACATTTTAGGGTCAACAAAATTTGCCACTCAAAAGCAATGATAATCGCTATATGGCAAATAATAAGGTGGAGAGATTCTTAAGTGTACATCAGTCAAGATCTTCAATACTGCCGCACGGATATTGATGTTGGGTAAGCTTCCATCTGGAAGGGGTTCAAGCCAGGTCTTCAGAAGTGCTAATACCCCATGATCTAAGAATTCTTGTTGAAGTTGCTTCCTGCAACAAAAGTAATTGGCACCTAAAGATGACAAAACATACATACAATGGGAACACAGCGCCCATAAAAAACAGAGACACCATCACCTTACTTTGAAAGGACCTCTGTAAGAAGAGGCAGTTTTTTGAGTTTATTTATTGCAGGTTTTGACTGCCTATTCAGTTCAGCATCTTCTTCCGCCACAAATTCGAGCTCAGCCATGACACTTTCAACAAGCAATGCAATTTCTGCAGCACTTTTCTCAGTTTTCTTCTTCTTTTTGCCCTTGAAGAGCTGCTTGATTTCATCATCCTCTTCACCCTCTTCTGCCTACAATAAGAGTATGAGCAAAAACCATTGAGTTCTTCAGAAACTTAAATAGTTAGTTCTCCTAAATAGCCTTCCGGAAAGAAAACAAAGCTCAACCTCCTAAACATCCTAAAGCAACAACAGTACTGCATTTTCCAGTACTTGGACCATGCAAAGAGCTTTACAAGAAGAAAAATGTAAGTACATTAAGATCATAGCAAGAAGCCTTCAAAGGTGATACACAGTCAACATTAAACATGTTCATACAGAAAGGACAGGACTAACCTCAGGAGCATCGCCAGGAGAGTGCGGTTCATTCTCGATTCCATACCGATCATCAGGATCCACCCCCGTGTCATCTATGAAGTTATCATCATCCAGTGTCCTAACACCTTCGTGGTCATCCTATACAATTTTAAAAGTAAAACATAATGATATGAAAATAATGAACAAAAAGCATGTATACTAAGAAAAACTATTTTTAAAAAGTAGAACCACGCACAAAGAAAAGAAAATGAGCTTTGTCAGGAAATTTCAGAACCACATAAACAAAAACACAGTCTGCATCACTATCTTGCACATCACACATACAAATTACTAAGAATCTCAACAAAAACAAAGTAGTTTGAACATTATAAATATCGTTAGACAAACAACAAAACTATAAATTAGAGAATTACTTTTGGGAACCGCAAATTACAGATCAACTCAAACTAGAAAACTTAGCTTTCCATGGAGTAAAATTTCCTCCCACTTATGAGAACCCGATATACAAAATTCTGAATATAATGCACAGAAGAAATCCAACTCTTTTGAACATCTGATTCACCATAAATTAAATAGTTGTTGACACAAACAACATCATGTTTACAACGGCATCACAAATAAACTAAAAGAAAAACGGCCACATCTTTTCTATTAGCGTTAAAGATTTCATCAATCAGCAATCCAGTATTCCTTTAAACAAACCAATATATTTTATCCCTGAAAATTGGGAATTCCTAAAATATGCAAAATTCAATTGTATAACACTACCATATGAAAAACATATTTAGCGGTAGAAGCTAATACCGGGCTAAATTACCATAATCACATACATCACAAAAAATTGTACAAAACTCGAAAATCCATGTCCCATTAAAGAGCACAAACCTCAGAATCGCCACCGGCAATCGTGTCCCACATCTCCTTCACCTCCGGATCACCTTCATGATCTCCTGACCGCCCTCCTGGATACCCTTCATTCTTCCTCACCTTATACTTCTTCTCACCCATGTCATCCCCATGCTTCAACTTCAATTTCTTCTCTCTCTTCTTGCCAGTATTATCTTTCCCAAACTTCTTCCTCTTCCCACCACCACCTCCAGAGGAGGTCACACCATCACCGTCCGAATCATCCCTCACGAGACCCGGCACGTCATCATTGTAATCGCCATCAAAATTGTTATTATCATCAATATCAAAATCTTCAGTAGTATCTTTACTGGTTGTGGCTTTCTTAATCAATCGTTTTCTAGGTTTGGATTTCAAATCGGAATCATTGTAGACCGGTGTCGGAGACCTGTCCTCTCGCTGTTGACTACGCCAAACGTCGTCGTCTTCGTCGTCGAGATTGTCATCGAGAAGGTTGGGCCTGGGATCGTCTAGGGGTTCTGGATCGGATTGGACGTCGTCATAGTCCATCAATGGCTCTCCATCTTCGTCTCGGTACCTGAAAAACAAAGAATTAACCGATTGAATTTCAGAAACCCTAACCCTATTCTATTGAGATAGATAGAAAGAGGAACTCACGGATCGTTCTCGTAACCCATTAACGCGTGTAGATAGTTTCCAAAGGATAAATTGGTAGAGTAAAAACGGAAGATTCGTGTGTTTGGGAGAGAGAGAGAGAGACAGACAGACAGAGAGCTTGTGATCGATTGAAGCTCAGACTGTGTAACCGAAGCGACGAGGGTGATACCGTGATGGCGGTGGATAAGCGGATTTTGGGTTTTAATAGGATGACTCGCCGTTTGTTATGTGCGTCAATGACGAATAAAGTCACGCCACGTCATGAGTGGCTCAATTTATTCACCGCCACGTAACCAAATTAGGGTGATCTGATGGCTTTAAGAATTGTGGGGAAAAGTCTATGGTTTGTTTGGGTTCTAATCGAATTATCAAAATGTTCGAGAATGATAGGCGAAAAGGTTTTTTTTTCGAAAATGGGAAAAAGTTTGTTTTGACTAAAATGCATTTGCTAAAAAGTTGATTTTTTACACAGTTGATGAAGTAAATGGAATATTATATGTGACATTTCTTTTTTATTAGTCGGTGTATGCGTGCGTTGCACGTCTATTATTTTTATTATTTTTTTAAAAAAATAAATAAATTAGACCAATTTTCTTTAAGAAATCATTAAACTGTATATCCTTAGCATTGTTCTTTCGCTAAACTATTTGCAACTAAAAAGTTATGATACAAGAACCCTAATTTTAGTTTATTATAGAAGTATTTCCAATCTTTACTAAACCTTATCACACGTATCTAAATTTAGTAAAAAAAAAAAATACTACCATTAACTTAAAACCGTAAGGCAGAATCTAAAACATGACTCAATATTAAGAAGCCTTGAATTTTTAACCAAAATTCTAATAAATTATATTTCTAGCAATTAATAGCCAACTTCGAGATTTTTATTTTTTTATTTTTGGCAAGGAAAAAACCAACACCAACACTGTATTTCATTCCAAGCAAATCTTATAAATTCTTAATAGAAAACACAAATTACATTTAAAGACAAAAATACCCATGTCCTAACTCTACTACATGCCTTAACCTTTTTACAGAGTCTACTATCTAAGAGAATTTTTCAATAGTATTCTCTATTTTAGCTGATATATTTTTTGAAATAGAGAGTGAAATATTTTAGACAACATCCAAGAGTTTTTTTATTTGAATAGAAAAATATTTTTATAGTCAATAACATTTAATAAATAATGTATATGTCCCATTTTTTATTCAATAAAAAAACAAATAGTGAGTTGAGCTCTCCAAATATAGAGAGTCATATTTGACTTTCTATTTTAACTAGTTTAAATATAGAGTTGAGTATGAACAAAGAGCATATTAGAGATATTCTAATATGTGTTCTATAAACCTTCATATTTTTATATTTTTAAAATTTTCACAGCTATATTACAAAATCGAATGGTATAGGTTGCAATAAAAGTGATAGTTAAGGGCTTGCAAAAACCATATGCAAGGCACCGACTTAAATATCGGAGTAGAAAAAGAAACTATAGTTTGGGCTTAGAATATAATGATACATAAATCGGTATTGCGCAAGATCAACAGTCAAGTATATGAACATGTGTAATTAATGAGCAATAAATAGGTAATTGATGATATGGTAATTAGCATTTTAATCCAATAATAGGGTATTTAGAGTGCATTTTCGCGCACTCATCTATTACCTATTTATTGCTCATTAATTACACATGTTCATATACTTGACTGTTGATCTTGCGCAATACCGATTTATGTATCATTATATTCTAAGCCCAAACTATAGTTTCTTTTTCTACTCCGATATTTAAGTCGGTGCCTTGCATATGGTTTTTGCAAGCCCTTAACTATCACTTTTATTGCAACCTATACCATTCGATGCGCGAAAATGCACTCTAAATACCCTATTATTGGATTAAAATGCTAAAATGTGAATAGAAATAATTAGATATAATTTATATTATTGAATTTAATATCTATTCACACTGAGATATATTTGAGCATGATTTTATAATATTTTAAATCTTAAATATAACATTATTGGTTGGTGAGAGATAATTTATAATTTAGCTTTACATTTAATATTTTTGGGACTTTATTATTGGGCTTGTATATTTGTTTTTATTTTGATGGCAGTCCATGGAGTAAAAAGGCTGAAATTGATGCTGCTATCACGTGGGTCCAACACTCATTATTTTTATTGGGTTTGATATTTTTCAAGTTACACAAGATTTGAGTTTTAGGGGCTGAAATAAAAAGGCTGGAATAAAGAGGGGAAGAAAATATATTTTCTTCTTAAAGCCTTGTAAACGAGAAAATATTGTGTGCTTGGAGGGTACCAACGTGGCATGCATATTTGGTACTCAACACCAATCAAAAATAGCCAACTCAGCAAAAAGTCAGACAATGGCAGAACTTTGACACATCAGCCGAATGAATCAACAAATATAACGCCGTTTATTTTTCTGTCTTCTCTCTCCTCTTTTTTCTCTATCCATCTTTCAGCTCATCACTCTCCTCTCTTAAAATTCAAAATTTTTATCTCCCGCTTTTAACTTCAAATTTTGAATATGTACTATAAATAAGTCGGATTACATCACCACAAATGTTCTTTGACGATTTGTATTTTTTTTTTTCCTCTCTTCAGTCCTCCATTTGCTGCTTCTCTTGAATGGTATTTTTCTCTTACTCTTGGAGGTTTATGGTTCAGGCCCAAATCAATTTTTTGTGAGTGGCTTCCAATGTCTGTAATGGTGGGTTGGGGGGATAAATCCATATAGAGTAGGTTGGCTTCAATGGCTGTAATGGTGGATTCTGTAGGAGTAGTTCTTGACTTGAAACCTCTTCGTTATGCATGTTGGGTTTTCAATAAGTTGCAACATTGGACAGTTCATTGCCACTGCCATGGCTCTGAGCTCGGAGTTAAAGTTAATATGAAGAAAAAGCTGTATGGAGAAGCACTGGAACTATTACAAACATGTAAATCTGTGAATTAATCCATGGTTCTTTGCTGGGGGTAGACGACGCGTGTGCCACAAACCATGTTGGGCGTGTGCCCTTGCTTTTCTTGGACTTAGTGGTTTACAACAGCAGTTGCCGCCGATCAGTTTTGACGAAATGCCTACATGGTTTTGTGTTGGCAGCTGGCAGCCACAAAGGTTTGTTGGGTTTAGTTGGACCCATGTGTACAAAGAGTTTAATTGTAATATTTTTATTGTGGTTCATTGTTATTAGTCTGTAACTTTTTGTCAACAGAAAAACTCTTTGGTATTTCATTTATGCCTTACTTAATTTTTTATCTTAGCTGATACTTGATTCATATATGGTGGATTAACAGAATTTGATGTTGGAAGAAATTTACATGATTTTTTTTTTCTTAGCTAATTTATTATATAATAAAATATATTTAATTAATTTTTTTTTTATATCTATCCAAAAAAAGTCATTAATTTCCAATTCTAAAATCAAATTACACATTCCCAATTGTGCAATATCTTTTCTTTTATTTGATGCCATTGCTGAAAATTTAACGGACAGTTACTTGAAAATAAAATAGTAATAGAAGTAAGGTCATAACAAAATTGATAACATCTAAATTTACGAATGGAAAAGTATTTCACCTGATGTTCACTTGAATGCACAAAATATTTCAATCATACACCAATTAAAATTGCATTGTATGCATTTAATCCATCCAAAATAATCCATCAGTTTACAATTTTCACTGAATAGAGATTCTATTTATTATGATGAAATTCTTGATTCATGTCTGATGGATTGAGAGAATTTGGACTTCCTATGACATTGTTGGAAGCACCCTGCAAGATTGTCATATTTTTTTTGTTAGTTTATGTAGTACATAAGAAAATATTTTTATATAAGTTAGATGTCGGAAACATACCTGACTTAAATGGGACATAGGGAAATTTGTTTGTAACAAACTTGTAAAAGGCATATTTGAGTATTGAAACATCTGCATCTGTATCAACAATAGATAATAACAATCAAAATACATACCAGACTTTAATGAGTTTATTTTAATTGTATATAACCATTTGACAAAAATACCGAATTGGTTGCTTGCATGCTCGTATGAACATTTGGTGTTGTCATATCAAACATGGGAACAAACTACAAAGAATGAAACAACGAGTAATTTAATCGATGCTGTGTATTAGGAAGCACTCTCGCAATGGCATTTGCCATCGCATGGTCTTGATCAGTAAAAATAGTTTTGGGTGCCTTATAATCCATAGCTTCAAGAAAAGTCTCAAACAACCAAACGAATGAAGCTATTGTCTCATCACATAAAAATGCACAACCAAATAACACATTTTTCCAATGATGATTAACCCCAACAAATGGAGCACAAATCATGTTATATTTGTTCGTACGGTAGGTGGTGTCAAAAACTACAACATCTCCAAAACATTCATAATCCAATTTTGATAATCCATCCCTCCAAAAAAAATTTGTCATTCGATTCTCTTCATCAACTTGTACAGTATAAAAAAACATTTGCTCCATTGCTTGCTTGTGCTTGAAATAATTTATTAAACTCTGTCCATCACCAACTTCAATCTTTTTTGATCGTTCAACTTGTATAAAATTTTGACAATCACGCTCAGTAAATCCAACATTTTGATAACCACCTGCTTCATTTAACAAGTATGCATATGTCTTGGTTGCTCTTATACCAGCTTCACTCATGGATTTGATAACACCCTTACTTGTGTTATGCATTGTACGTGAAGACCTTATTAAATGCCTTTGGTTTGGTTCAACAAATGGGTGATTATGCTTGGTGATTAATTGGCTAATTGTATAAACACCATTTTCCACTTTAAACACCACTCGAGCCCGACAACCACACCTAGTCTCTAACCTCTCCGCCTTCTTCACTTGAGTAGGATCTGTAAATTCCCTAAACCCCTCTTTTGAACACACAAAGCTGCGACGAATAAGTTCACCACTGTTTCTTTTAAAACTCTTTTGATCTCTTCGAATGCTGAAACCTTTGTAATATGCATATTTGTTATACATATTAAAAGCTTCTTCTTCACTATATGCAACCATGCCAAATTTTAACTCAAATTCATTGCTTTGGCTACTTAACACACCATTTGGGACATCAATATTATCATAAACATAGTTCTCTTCAACATCATCATCATCACCACTTAGATCTACACATATTCAAAAATAATAAAGGACACTATTTTAGTGGTGCATATAATATTTATCATTATCACTACATACCATGCATAGCAATTTGTAAAAAAAAAATAATAATAATATCAATCGAAAATGAATCATGAGTATCTCAAAACAAAATTTAAATTACACATACCTAGTTGTACAATTTCTTTTCCTTTGCTTGACGACATTGTTGAAATTTTAATAAATAATTGCTGAAAGATAAAAATAACAATTAGAATTAAAGTCATAATAAAATTGATCAACTAAAATTTTTAAATAAAAAAATAATTATCTTTTCTATGCCTCCATGCTAATACACATACACACACATGAGACACACACACTAAACCATACAAACACTACACATGCACATTACACACAAAACTCACATGGCAGCACCCAAGACACACGCAACACGCAACGACTACACATGCACAACACCTTCAAGGGCCAAAATCGACACATTAAACCCCACCCACAAAATGTAGCACTCAAATGTAAAATTGGAGAGACCCATACCTGTGCAATTTTTTTTTTTCGGTGTAAATGTCGCTTACAAGAAAAAAAAATGGCTAGTGAAAGCTGTTAGAAATGGAGAAAGACAAATGGCTAGTGAAAGCTGTTAGAAATGGAAGAAGACAAATGGTGCAACTTAGAGAGAGAGAGAGAGGGGTAGGTGGGGGAGTAAATTTTGAAAAGTTAAATCAAAGAGAAGAAATCTTCATGGCAGGGAGAGATAAAATAATAGGCATGCAGTGGAGATAGGCATGCAGTGGAGTCGGCTGAAAAGAAAGGCATGCAGTGGAGAGAGTTAAGTTGGAGGAGAGAGAAAATAAAAACGTTACCTCCGTTAACTTCGGCTGATGTGTCAAAGTTCTGCCATTGTCTGACTTTTGGCTGAGCTGGCTATTTTTGATTGGTGTTGAGTACCAAATATGCATGCCACGTTGGTACCCTCCAAGCACACAATATTTTCTCCTTGTAAACCTAGGCTTTTTGGGCTTTGGCGGCTGTGGCTTTTTCTTTTCCTGGGTGTGCCTTGTCTTTTGCCTTTGGTGTGTGACGGCTGGAGGAAAACAGAGGAGGAGGCGGCTGTGTTCAAGGGAGCAGGCGCAGATCAGGCAAAAAAGCTCTGATGGCCGTTGAATTGCTCTATTTCTTTGGCAATTTTTGTTGTCCATTATATTTATGGGTAACTAAATTCTCAAGTAAGGCGAGGGATGAACTTACACAGTAGATGGTATTTTATTTATTTTTAATTTATGCATTCGATTTTTAATTAGTAAAACTCTTTTGTTTTATCATTCTCAATTTATTGTTGAGGTTTTCTTCTCCGAATAGTCATAGAATTTATTCTATTTATGGATTCAGTCATACTTTTTCTATTGAATGGATTAGTTCTTTGATTATGTTTGGATCAATTATTTATCTATATTGATTTAATTCTTTGTTGCAATATTGCTTCTTGAGTATATTGTCGTCGTTGGATTTTCTCAATAGTGATAATAATTTACGTATTTTTAAAGTGGTGAATGATTCTTCAAAGGGTTACATGTGGTTTGATCTTGATTTATAAATCTATACCTTCCGGTTGGAAATTTTGGGAATTGAATTCCTAATTGAGTTATTCAATGAATTAAGAATAATTAAAATACCAGATTTGTGCAAGAGATTCCCGTCGCTTTACTGTTTGTCAAATTTGAGTATTTTTTACGTTAGTCATTTTGTTTCACTTTAATTTGCATTTAAAATTAATCTTTATCCTCCAGTAATCATTTAATATTTTTCTTTAGTTTCTTTGTTCCTGTCTACTATTCTTTTAGTTTGTCTCTTTGTGGAATCGACACCTCAAAGCTGTGCTGCAATTACCGCGTTATTATTTGGGCGTAATCAGCAATCAATGACAGATCAATGACAAAACAGTAAATATATAGTCAACACAAAGATTTATAGTGGTTTGGTTTGGGTGACTTACTCCACTATCGGGAACAGCTGCGGTGGCCGGAGATCTTTATTGATGAACAATGTTACCGGGAGAGTAACTCCGGGAGTATTACAGTGCTTTGAGAGAGAGAAACAATGTGTGTAGAGAGGTGTAGTGTGTGTAGGGATCTCAAAGGCGGTGAGTTGAGGCGGTCACCACTATTTTGGTAAGTACAATTAAGGTAGGACTCTACTACTTTGGTAAGTATAATCATGGTAGGACTAGATTTTCGTGTGTATCCTGATATTCTCTCCCTCGTGCTTCTATTCCTTCAGGGGAGGATTATGTGCTGGGCTGGACTTGAGCTGGAGTGACAAAGTCAAGAGGGCGAAGGACTATGCAGGAGAGGGGTCGTGGAACTAAGGAGGGAAGGAATCCCCTTGGGGTGGGCCCCCTTGGGCGGCGCCCCTTTGGGGGTGTACCCTTGGACTCTTCCTTGACTTGATGACGTGGACCTCTCTTGATTCGTTGAGCCTGACCCAGTTAATTTCGAACTCATCAGAATATATTAGTGCAATTTTATGAAATTAAGGGTGTAATTTGATAATTTAATATTTTTGGAAACAAAATAAAGATTTAAAAAACTTTTTAGATTCAAAGTGTTATTCTCCCTATACAAAATGGTCTTTTCATTATTCCATTGTTTTCTTTTCAATCAAGATTCACATTCTAATTTTTTTTTTTGGTATAATGGTTGAGTCTATCTAAGGTTAATTTTTATACGTCTCGATTAATTATTTTTTTAATTTAATAAAAAATAAATTATTTATATCAAACTCAAAACATTTGTATTTACAAATCGTCTTTATGTCGGCTGATCTAGCATGGGGTTCAAGATTCACATTTCCGGACCAACGGAGCCAAGCACTGGTCCGACCCATATTCCCACGACACCTACAGTATTTATATAATATATCAACCACTCATGAACCGCAATACATTGGCATATCTCCAGCCGTTAAAAACATTGACAAATCAATCTGATCGTCAGTAATCAACCAATAGAAAACCACGGGAGAGAGAGAGAGAGAGAGGAAGGAGGGAGAGATCGAGACCTCACTTCGTCTCTACAATTCGTCGAGACAGCGATACTCCGTGTCGATGATCTCGCATACGAAACCCTGACCGTGTTTTCTCTCTCCAAGTCTTCGCATTTTTTTTTTTGCTTTCCATCTATGGAATCAACACTTTCCCTCTGAAATTCACTATCGGATTGCCTATTTTCGAATTTGTTCTTGCTTGTTTTCGGCTCAGGAGCTGTGTGGTTCGTGGCTGTACAATTGCTGTGTTGACTACTGGTTTAGATTCACTGAGCTAGTGCTGTTTTGGCGGTATTGAAATCACCAACTTCAAGTCTTTTTTAGATTCATGCCTATTATTTCTTCTGTATATTGAGCTTTTGTTGACCACCTTAGGGTTCTCAATGTTTAATTGCCTTTTGTCTTCTTGGACGAATTTGGAGACTCTCTCTCTCTCTCCCCACACACACACGTATGTACAGACTCATAGATACAGATATGTATAGACAATTTGTAATTTAGGGTTTGGTGGGTTTTTTTTTCCTTCTAAATCTACTTCTTGGTAGAAATTAAGTGGGTGATAGTTATTACGTGAAATTGATTTGGCTGTGTTTGTGAGTGAAGCAGTGCTAACTTTTCTATGGGTATTTATAAATTTACAGGTATTTCTAGTTATGCCATTGCTTGGTAGAACATGATTCATAGCTGACCTTAGATTTTGTTTAGTTGTGCATTGTGTCTTCCGTGTGTTGTATTTTAATAGAATAACATTGTGCTAGGAAGCATGAAATATATATCTTGAAATTAAGATTGGAGGAGAATTTAATTGAACTAACATGGTCTTCAATATAAATTCCAAGCCACGAATTCCATGCTCTCAAACACAATATAATTGTAGCGGTTGGACTTTGACCGAGATGATATGACATAAAGTGCACATATTGCAGGATGGTTTGAGAATTTGTGAAAAGGTGGTGCAGGTGATTTATGGGCGGTGAGATGGATAAATCCACCAAAGAGGCCAAGGAGCCAAAGGAGCCAAAGACTCCTTCACCTCAGGTATGCTTACTTAATTTGTTGAATTTGTTTTGGAGTATGTTGGTATATGGCTACCTTTTCTTTGCTAATTTTTATCTCACTTCATTGTTCAGGAGCAGGCTTCATCTACAAGTGCTGGCGTGGTCAATCCAGACTGGTCTGGGTTCCAGGTTCCATTTCTTCCTCTTACTCACAGTTCATTATCAAGATTTTTGCAGCCTTGTTCATTTGGGATGGATTATATTTGTATAGGCATATTCTCCTATTCCTCCACATGGGTTCTTGGCGTCAAGTCCTCAAGCTCACCCATATATGTGGGGAGTTCAGGTATGATTTTTCATTTACAATTATTGAGTGTTATTTGCTGCATATTGAATTTTTTAACTGAGTCAATTGTTGGGAAACTTATTCCAAACCCAAGTTGTTCTGCTAAAGTTGTGATGCCCAAAGGCAACTTAAGATCTCTTGGGTTTTGGGGAAACAAATTGAAAACCACCTAGGGAAAACGGTTTTTCTACCAATTGGGCTAGTGAAAAAACTATATAATTGGGTCAATATTTGCATATGATGCTTCAGGGATTTCTTTTCCTTTTTAGGAGATATAACCACGGGAGAGATTTATTTTCAAATTTCTTAGGATGGACGATTCTCCCGTTTCTAATTTTCATTTTTATTTGCAGCAATTTATGCCACCCTATGGTACTCCACCTCATCCATACGTGGCCATGTATCCCCACGGTGGCATATATGCTCATCCATCTATCCCTCCGGTGATTTTTTGTTGATATGTTGTAATTGCACCGCTCAAAATATATGTTTATTCTTTGGATGCCGCTAACTTTATCTACTGTATAATATACATAACCAGGGATCTTATCCTTTCAGTCCCTTTGCGATGCCTTCTCCAAATGGCATTGTTGAGGCTTCTGTGAGTTACTTGAACCAAAGTATTTTTTATATTGCTTGTGAATAAACCTTTTCTTTGGTCTGGATTCCTTGAAGTGTGATATTTTAATTTGCATGAAGGGTAATACTCCAGTCAGCATGGAAATGGATGGTAAGTCTTTGGAGGGGAAGGAAAAGCTGCCCATCAAAAGGTCTAAGGGAAGTTTGGGCAGTCTGAATATGATTACAGGCAAGAGTAGCGAAGCTGGTAAAAAGTCAGGAGCATCTGGTAATGGAGTCTATTCCCAAAGGTATTGTGGGTAGAGGTTGATTGTGCTCTAGCAACTATACGTAAATTTAATCCAAAATAAATATCATATAATCCTTTTGTTCGCAAGGTGCTGGTGGTAATTTCAGAGCGGTTAATTATTCTAGGAGAGCACCTGCTCTATTTGATGACTTGCATTGTCATTAATGAGCTCCATTCATACATATAAAAGAGAGCAAACATAACAAATGAGCTTTGACAGTCGTGCCAAGACTAGTGGACACTATTGGTAAGGACTGCTGCCATGTGAAACTGGGGTGTAAGCGAGCCAATATTTATCTCATATGTACTCCTTACGGGGTGTTTTGGAGATTTGACAACAGCAGACGGGGTTCAAAAACTTCGTGGTTGGGAAACGAAGAAGTCCTGAAGTTCATTTCCTTTTAGGGTTTTCATATTTTACCTTATTGTTCCCTTCTTTATCACCAGTTCACTTTCATAGAAAGCACAAAAAATTTAATATATATATAAGAATTTATGTATATGTAACAATATTTCAAAATTTTGTTGAATTGTAATATACACAGATACTGGGGCTTATGTGGTCTATGTCGTAATAAATCTACTTATCAGCCTTGTTTTTGCTGCAAATGACTTGATACTGACATGCTTTGATGTCATTGGATTTGCAGTGCGGAAAGTGGAAGTGAAGGTTCAAGTGAAGGAAGTGATGCGAATTCTCAAAGTGTAGGCATCATGCAGCATAGTCGTCTGTGTATTATAGTTTTAGTTGATTGATCAGACTAGGGCAGCCATCCATGTATTATATATGGCAGACGTTATTTATTTTGAACTAATAAACTATATTTCCTTGTGCTGCTCCTTTTTTTCTGATCTTTTGTCATTGATTTTGTGCAGGACTCGCAAATGAAGTCAGGATCTAGGCAAGATTCTTTGGAAGGTTTGGCCTTGAGAATTTTCTTTCCCAATGCAGTCTCTAAATTGGCGCTAATCTGTGTTATTGATGAAAAAAGTATTTTTGCTGTCTTTGCTACAGCCGAAGCATCTCAGAATGGAAATGCTGTGCATGGTTCACAGAATGGTGGACCAAATACACCTCATTCAATGGTGAATCAAGCGATGTCCATCATGCCAATATCCGCAGCTGGTGTTCAAGCAGGTGTTCCTGGTCCCACTACTAACTTAAATATTGGTATGGACTACTGGGGGGCTGCAACTTCATCTACTATCCCTGCAATGCGTGGGAAGGTACCTTCTGCTCCAGTAGCAGGAGGAATGGTCCCTGCTGGATCTCGGGAGAGTGTGCAGTCGCAGCTTTGGATACAGGTTTTTTTTTTCATTTTTCCCTCCCCCACCTCCTGTACATACATCATTCCCCCCCACACCCTTTTTTCCTCTATTAAGTCCCTAATTGTAAGTGTCTTTATATATATTTGCTTTACCATCATGGTTTGTCCGTAGTGGTATAATTTTGTTTAGACATTCAAATAAGTTTGGTGCGTTTAAAAAAAATCTCTTTCCAGGCGCATAGTGGTGTTCTTGCTAAATATAGGTTTGAAGTGTTCAAAGGGATCGCTAGACATATGACTTGACGTCTATTATCAATCACCATATCTTCGGAGGCCCTTGTATATTAATTGTTTGATTTGGGCGTATAAATGGGTGTGCTATTTACAGAAAAGCTTGGGTAAAAAAAAAAAAAGCAAATATATTTCTAGGGGAGGCATGCATGATTGGATAAGGTGAGTTTTTATTTTGGTGCGTTTCTTCCTATTCTGCATAAATAAGTGAAATGTTTGGCAGTTGATGAACCTATTACTTAGACGGGTGGTCCTCTAAATGATTTCTCCAAGTATTTCATCTGTTCACCCTGAAATGAATTGCATAGCACTTATGACTTATCAGAACAAGCATACATTAAACGAGGAAACCTATATTCTCCCTCCAACATTAGAGACCTGTTTGGTGCAGTTTCTGGAAAAGTATTCTGTACTTGGAGTTACAAAAAACAGAATCGATATAAAAATCTGTGCAGTTCTTGTTTTGGAAACTGTTTTCAGAAAGCTGTGTGAAAAACAACCCGCTGTTTTGAAACATCAGGGTCTTGTTTTCTGTTTCTCATTTCTTGTTTTGCATTTAAAACTACTAAAATCTCTGAGACACAATTGTTCTCTGAGTTATCTGGTTAAAGTTTTTGAAATGATTGAATTGGCTTGTCAGCTAGCTAAGCTTTCTTGTTCAATCGTTAATGGAGATCTACCCCTCCGAGTCCTCCATTAACTGGGACTAAACTAGGTGTGTGCCAAGTGTTGGTATGTGTTATTGAGGAGTTCTTCATGATAAGGATTTCTATTTTTAGTTTATTCTTGTCAATAACTTATTTGGAAAAGTAAAATCAGTGGGTAGTGACTTCCTTAAAATATTTTTTTAAGGTTTTAATGTGGAATGGATGGTGCATGAATTATTAACTAAAGCACTTGGCCTGTCAGATGGGCTGCTGCCTTGGTCACTGTGGTTTTTGTTTTTGATTTGCTTTCTTTTTCAGTATTACTAATCTATTAGATGAATCTGACTTGATCTTTTACATGAATAACTTATTTGACAACATTTGATTTTCTCTCCGTTTTAGTTTTTATTTGAAATTTGATTTCAATTTTGTCCTGTGGAAAAATGCTTTGAGGCGTTTCTGGTTGGCTCTTCCTGATTCCTAATCAATCATTGAGGCTAAACTATAGACTGTGCAGAGTGACATTTGAAGGCTCTGTGTTGTGTACATCTCATCCTCCAATAAACAGCTTCTCTCTCTCTCTCTGCACACGCGCGTGTTTGTCTCAGACAATGTTACTATCTTCACAGGATTTAATTCAGCCTAAATAGAGTGTCATGATTTTCTTGCCCTATTTTCACCATATTCTATTTCCCTCATAGTATATTATTCTATAAGGTACCAATTGTTTCATGGATTAGGATGAAAGGGAGCTTAAAAGACAGAGGAGAAAGCAGTCTAACAGGGAATCTGCTCGCCGATCCAGGTTGCGCAAGCAGGTAAGGAAATGCCCCTTTTTAAAAATTCTGTCCAACTACCTTTCGCTGGGTGACTCCTTGATGTATAAGTGTGAGTGGGACTCAGGCAGAATGTGATGAGCTGGCACAGCGTGCTGAGGCTTTAAAAGAAGAAAATGCCGCTCTTAGAGCAGAAGTAGGTCACATCAAGAGTGAGTATGAACAGCTTCGTGCTCAGAATGCGTCTCTAAAGGTAACCGAGATATTTCGGATACAAACATCCTTTCAATCTGCTGCTACTTGCTGTGATGCAATTATCAATAACATATTTGGTTGTTTTTTTTCCTTAGTGTGGGCATTTCCTGTAAATTGTATTGTAGAATATTTATTGCACTAAAATCAAGAGAAGACACAAATTGATGGATATTTTGAGTCACTGCCTGATAACTTCTTGATAACAACAGTATTGTGGAAGTGATACAAGTAGGATAAGCAATTTTTTTCTTCCAAAAGCATTTGCTTTTTAAGCTAGAAGTTTTTTCACTTTTTACTTTTTATTTCTTGGCCTTTTGTTTTTGGTCGTGATAACTACTTAGAAAGTTCACTGCTGAAATAGTTTTTGCTTTGTACTTTGAAGAGAAAATTATAGAAATGATAATCATGCTTAACGGAAGACCTTTCTGGTGTGTGACATAGAATTTGATTTTTGCAGGAGAGACTGGGTGAAGTTCCAGGGCAAGATGATGCAAAGTCTAGTAGGGATCACAAAAATATGAGCAAGGATACTCAACAGACTGCAAAAGCATAGCTCACGCAGAGTGGTCAATGAAGTTATAGCCTCCTTGCCACAGAATGATTTCTAGTTGGCTTAACCTAACCAATTCGTAACAAGAATGTTTAGTCGATTTACATAGTATGTAGTTTAAAATTAATTAATTTTGACCCTCCTGGACTCGGGATGGATCTGTTTGTAAAATATTATCCATCGTTCTCAGCTTGACCACTCTTTTAAGGTCGAAGAATCTGGATGGTAAATGCAGAGTGGGCAATCCTATTGCACCCTTTTTGCCCTTTAACTAAAGGGTAGACTCTTCATCATTGTTTGATGAACATGCTATTTTAGAAAGGTATTGATACATACATTGTGTACTTTATAAGAGTTTGCTTGTAACACAAGATGTTTATAAGTTTTGCCTTCTCTGTTTTAATGTGATGATAATTATTTGGATGGATTGTTGTGTTCGTGATCTTGTTTGATAATGGAAGCAAATACAACCCACAAACAAAAATGCAAAACCTCAAATAAACAGAGCACTTACAGTACATCTGATTCGGAAGCAAGACATCATCCCCATCGCGTATTAATCACTCCATTGATGATTTGCTTACTAATCGAAATTATATGAACAATAGAAATTCATAGACGCTTAATGTGATGGGTTAGAATTTTTGTGTATTGCTCTTCGAGATTCACAAACGATGAAAGACCAACCATCTGCAATATGTTTAATGAAAGTTGATTAAAATATTCCTGTAATGTTACGTGAGTGATACACCCTATAAATTTTTATTAGGGTTTAATTGAAATAATTAGAAAGTTTAGGGGTTCAATTGGCTAAAAAAAAAAGTTTAAAAACTTAATTGAGGCAAAGATTATAATTTAAGAATTATATGAAATTTACTCCCACTTTTATAATAATCTGTCTCTAGTCTTGTTTTGGTTTTTATTTTTCTCTTAAATTCATACCCTCGTATATGAGCCACGTCATCATTCCGGACAAAGATCAACAATAGCGACTTCCACAGTTAGCTAACCGTGGCAGAAAAATCTGCCTCAACCACCACCTTGCGTCAAACTCGAACATTCTCTCTCTTCCTTCAAAATCGTATAATTTTCAAAACCCTAGAGTCGAGGGATTGCAACCACAATAGAGAGATGATGATGCAGCTTTCCGGTGTCTTTTCCGACGTATCGGCGATTCTTCCGTTCACCTGCGGTTATAGGTCACCGGATGTCAGGAATTTCCACACATTCTCCGATTCCAAGCCCCTCTTTCCTTCTGGATTCTTCACAGTAGTAAGCTTCTAATTTCTTCATACTACTTGCTTCACTATATTCATGTGCGGCTCTGGATTTTGAGCGTCTGTTTTGTTGCTGTCTCATTAGTAGAAGAATTTAAAATAACTCGATTTTGAATCTTTTTTTGAGATTTCAATCTTTGTGTTGATTTATGTACAAACTAATTTTTTTTTTTCTCAATGTAAATTTACTAACCTCCCATCCTGCGTGAGGAGGGTTCTTAGAGATGAGCTGATGAGGAAAGGGTTGGGATTGGTTAAACTCAGTTCACTGTATTGGAATCTGTTATTAGTAATGAAATATTTTTTTTTCTGACCAAAAAAAAAATGTAAATTTACAACTTTTTTTTTTTATTCATGTTGTATGTTGTGCATCTGTTTTGCAAGTAGATTATCCACACTCTACAACTAATATTTGGTACTGGTCTATAATTTGATGCTCAATGAATGATCATTTGATTTGAGCCATCTGATTTAGTTACCAATAGTTTTGTAATGACCCCAAAGGATAGATAATATGGCCAAGAGCTTGCTTCAGAAATATTGATAGTCTGTGGTCGTGTCTCCCCCTTGTCTGGCTGGGTCATGTACCCAGGGAACAAGTTGGATGTTCTAAGACGTCCCGACACACTTGGACAAGAAAACCATGATTTTGTTATGCTGTGATTGCTTTCCGTGAAAATGTAGCAGGGAGAAAAAATTAAAATTTTGAATTTTTCGTTCGTTCCTAAGTTAAACCTTTTTCGTAGGTAATACAAATAGAATCATTTGCAAAGTTAAGATGAGTGTTTTATTTAAAACAAAAGAGCAGGAAAAATATATATCTACCATATCAATGAAAAGGTTTATTTCTTGCGAGTGTTGGAGTAAACCCCACAACATATTGTGTTGAATGTTTATCCATACTATACCAATTTTGATGTAGAAAATCACTACTATCGAATTCTTTTTGGATATTGCTGTATTGCTTTTCTACAAGTTTAGTCATACACTTTTATGAATCCTAGATTCTAAAGGTTATTATTTGATTCTTTTCAGTGTATAGTTTTTCTATATACTTGTTTATATTTTTCTCACAATCTCCTTGCTGTTATAGGGCTGTCCTTCATTTTCTGTTCGGAATCTAGGAATCGGATCAGATAAGTATCGAGCAAGAAGCTTAATGGTGAGAGCAGCAGGAACTTCAGATGGTGACTTAGTTCCAGTTGCTCCTCTTGAGTTTGAGTCCCCAGTTGGGCAGCTGTTAGTGCAGATACTGCAAAACCATCCACACCTGCTCCCTGCAGCCATTGATCAGCAACTTGAGAACCTTCAGAATGATAGAGATGCCCAAGGAGAAGAAACTCCATCTTCATCCCAAGATCTCCTGTATAAGTAAGTAATTGTTTATCTGATTCACCACCCAGTTCAGTAGTTTTTTTTTTTTGATAAACAGTTCAGTAGTTCAACAGGCATCCTGTATTTTATAATCTGATGGAGTGATGTCAATTGTGGACCACATTCCTTACTGTTGCATAAGGCCTTCGATCCCAAAAATAAGCGCAATACTGGTTCAGGTGTTTAATGATAGTTTGAAATGAAACAGTAAGACTCTTTGGTTGCTTAGATGAATATGATAAGGTTTGGTACAACAGAATTGGAACCAGTAGACTGCTGGCTATTGATTCCCTATGTAGGTTTGTGGTAACTACGTAAGTTAAAGTGCTACGTGGAATGATCAATCTTTTTTTCCCCCCAAAGCTATCGATTATTGGAAAGGTCCATAATTTTGTCAAATAAATAGCTTTTTATCTATGGCTTGATGCAGTCATGACATACTACAAATCCTTGGTATTTTCCTTTTTTCAAGTTCAAAATTTGATCATAGATAAACCTTTCATAAGATGGAGCAGCCCATCTCTTATCATAATCAAATAGCTTTTTATCTGGACCCATCTCTTATCATACTCAGTCTTGTCTTCGCTTCATATGTTTTAACCAACCATTTCCTGTAAAAGTTTAAGTTGTTACGGAGGGTATGACTTAAGTATTTATACTTAAACACGACCTTACATACATGTTAGATTTTGGGCCTAGCAAGTGAATATCTCTTAATAATTAGGGTGGTAGCGAGATTCAAAAACAGGACTTTCTGCTCTGATAGTCAACCAATCATATACTCTAAAAGTTTAAGCAGTTAGAATACTTAACAAAAACAAAGGCTGGTGGTAAGCAATAGACTTATGACATAAAATTTTGGATTTTGATGAGCTGATTTGTCCCAAATTTAACGTGGTATAAAAAGTTCACTAAAAATAATGTGAAAGCTAAAGTTCACACCCAATCCACCTTTCCCAACACCATCTTGGTTTTTAATAGGGACTTTAACTGGTTAAATGTTAGTCGGCTTTTTCATACAAAGGTTAGTGAAATACTTAACCCACCCCCCAAAAAAAAAAAAAAAATGGAGCAGCACTGACCATCTATTCATCTAGGAGAATGAGTCAGTTGATTCTTGAGTGGATTTTTCCAGTTTATAATTGGAAAGAGCACTAACCTATACAAAAAAGATGATGCCGTAATGACACACATTCCAATTTTCAATCCATCCACTCACACCTTTTTAATTGACAAGTGAAAGCCAGCAAGCTACAAGGAGGGGCTCTGATCTGTTTCATTATAAATGTCTGTGGAGTTGTTAGTGCTGAACAAGGGGAGTTAATTGGGCTTACTTCACCGACTTCCAGAGGGATGGGTGTACATAGGATGCATTCCTCGTAGTTCCCTACCGTTTGTAAGACTTCTCTTCTTTCTCGGACAGTTTCATGCCATTTTTATGGTCTTACATATTTGTCCATCTCATCAATTTATGAATGATGATTTTTAAGTTCAACGCTGGAAACTTATTTATGCCTTGGTTCTTCACATGTAGGATTCCTTAAATATAGGCAGTATTTTATAACCTCACTTGTTTCCAGCATTTTCTAAAAAAGATCAAATGCTGTTGACATGACCAATATAACAGAGGCAGTTTTTCAGGAGAATTGCTGAAGTGAAACAGAAGGAAAGGCGAAAGGCGTTAGAAGAGATAATATACTGCTTGATTGTACAGAAATTTGTAGACAACGACATTTCATTGATCCCAAAGATATCACCAAGCTCAGATCCTACTGGAAGGGTTGACATTTGGCCGAATCAGGAACAGAAACTAGTATCTGTTCATTCTACTGAAGCATTGGAAATGATACAGAGCCACCTAACCCTTGTTCTTGGGGAGCGGTTAGTTGGACCCCTGGACACCATTGTTCAAATCAGCAAAATAAAACTCGGAAAGCTGTATGCTGCTTCAATTATGTATGGATATTTCCTTAAAAGAGTTGATGAGAGATATCAACTTGAGAGATCCATGAACATCCTTCCTGAGGGATTCAAAGAAGATCGGGTAAGTTTTAAAGAGCCAACACCAGAAAAGCAGCTTTGGGACCCAGATTCATTAATACGGGTCCTGCCTGATGATGCTGATGGGGGAGGCTTAATGGATTCTGGAGAGGAAAAATCATATAGGCTGAGATCATATGTTATGTACTTGGATGCTGAGACACTTCAAAGATATGCGACCATAAGATCTAAAGAAGCAATTTCTTTGATTGAGAAGCAGACACAAGCATTGTTTGGAAGGCCTGATATCAGGATTGCAGGAAATGGTTCCCTTGAGGCATCTAGTGATGAAGTGGTTGCTGTTACATTCTCCGGATTGACAATGCTGGTATTGGAGGCAGTTGCCTTTGGATCATTTTTATGGGATGCAGAAGGCTATGTTGAATCCAAGTATCACTTCTTCAAAAGCTAGAGGTAGTGCTTCTTTTTATTCTGCTTTCTTTTGTTTTATCTTCCTATTCATATAAATGACTAATGCCCTTTTATAGCTTTTTAACTTGTACTGATAAGGAAACCCGCTAGTCGGCATCTTGTTATGTAAAGCAGTAACTCGTTTATCCAACTCTTTTTACATGTATAGAGTACATTCAAACTGGAAATCAAACTTTGTCGACATTTCATGCCTCCCCCATTATAAGGCCTTTTATTTGCTGAAATCCAAAATATGTTGCACTCCACATGCATGCACACTCACAAGCTAGCAATTGGAGTTACAGTCTGAAGTTGGAGTTTCTGAAGACATTTTATGAGGCATTTATGATTCGGTTGAGGATTTTGCATGAAACTTATGTCATTTCTGAAGACATTTTAGAGACCCAGGGAGCTGTGAGTCATAATCACCACCAAACGAGAATCTTCCAAAATTTAATCCTTCTTGAATTGTTGTCGTAAATAAGCCAATTATTCTCATTTGATTTCCAAAATTTAATGGATTCTTGACTTGTCACTTATTTTATTTTTCTTCACATACTTGGAGCTAAACATTTCTACAGTTATTCCTGTTAAAAGAGAGCAGGCGAGTGGTCCCACAGAACCTCTTATTAGGTGCAGCAGCTTGGAGGATCATAGGCCCTAGGGGTGCAACTCGGGCGGGTTGGGCGGGTTAGACAGTCAACCCTAGTTCAACCCTAGGTATATAATCTTCAACCCTAACCCTACCTTGGGTTGAGGAACTCAACCCGAGCACTGCCCGAGTTTAATTCGGGCGGGCTCGGGTTGAATTCGGGTTCACTGCAAGAGAGACAGAGAGAGGGGGGGAATAATTACAAATTCATAAAACAATCCATATATTTCATTTATAACAGTGCACGATTATTGATTATCTGTTTTCACACCAAAAAACTAGTGATCTCAAAGTACAATCCCAGAAAACATAGAAATTAGACCCATAAAAATATTAAACTTAAAACATTGCACTATCACCACTAATCACGCATAACAGAGTAACAAGCAACAAGAAATAGAGGACAATGGAGTAAAAATGAAAAAAAAGTGCTAATGTTTTATATATATAAAATTATTTTTTAATTTGTCGGGTTCGGGTTGAAATCGGGTTGTCAATGCCTCAACCCGAGCCCGGTCCAAATTGAATTCGGGTTGAGATTTTTTGACCCAAGTCCAATCTAAGTATTAAAAATCCTAGTCCAAGCCCTAATTTTTTCGGGTTGAGCTCGGGTTGAAATCGGGTTGCCCAACCCAAGTTGCACCCCTAATAGGCCCTTTTGAAGTAATGTTTGGGTTTTTTGCCTTTTGGCCTTGGGTTGTCCGATATTCATGTTTTTCTCCTTTCCCACTTTGTCATTAGTAACAGAGGAGCTTGAAAGAACCTAGGCACACGGGATGACCAGTATTGTGCCATGGAGAGAGCATTGAGTGAGTTACAAAACGCAAACCTAGCAATTAGTTCGGCCAGCCCTAGATTGAATAGATTACTCATTAGATTGAATGAAGAGAAGCAGCTTGGAGGAACACTAGTCACTGACGGTGGCTGGCATTATGCAATGAAGATACAAATTGGTTACTAAGAATCTGCGAACCTAGAAACCAGTGTAGCCACTGTGTGCACTGAAGATTCGAAAACTACCCTTAGCTCTTCAAAATGCTTTCATAAAGCCATCATTGGGTAGATAGCTCCTACAAATATTTCATCTCACACTAGTTGGAAATTTTCACCTTCTCTGTCATTTTTTATGATGACATTGTCTAAGCCATTGTGGTATTAGCTACAAAACTGCAGTAATGTTGCCTACCTCTTTAACTCTGTCAGACTGCGTTACAGATGGGAGTCTTGTGTTCCGTGTACGGCAACCTTGTCTAAGTCATATGCTCAATCTTTCTCTTTGCAAATGCATGATGTCTAATGTATTGCTGTGTTTAGTTTAGTGATGTAGGCACTGAATTGGTTTTTGTGGTCATTTGATGAGTCAATTGGCCTTTGGCTTTTATGGTGTCATGCCAATGTGTCTGTGAATCACATTATAGGACCCAAGAGACCTTTATGACAAAGTGAGTTGAAGAGGAAACTGTCTTCTTTTGCTGAGCAATTGTGGACAAATATCAGGTGATACCTGACCTCAAGGTTAAACTTTTTTGTTTATTTCTTTCGGTTCTGCTCACTAGGATGAAATGGCATGATGAAGTGACCTGGGTAGAGTTGCTAATGGATCGTGTCGTCTCAAAATTCACTATGAATATTTCAAATGCAAGAGTGCATAATGTCTGATTGGGCCAATTTTATTACTCTTCAAAGCTAAAGGTTCTGAGTTCGATTTTTTTTTTAAGGAGGGGGAAGGGGGACTATATACGCCTGAGAAGATTAATCGGGTATTCTAAAAACCTTGCATATTTTTCGTTTAGTTTGATCTTAGGAGGACATGGTGAAGTACTTAAGTGAAAGGCATAGTCTGTCATTATCTAGTGATTTTAGGCTAACTAATAAGAGCATATTCCTCGTTTTGTCCACGTAGTTACAAACCTAAATCAATTCTTTATGAGGACTATGCCTTGCTTTCACTTATACTTGTTTTTATTAATGTTTTATTTAGTATGATGGAAACATAGATAATTGAAAATATGGGAGACGAATAATCATCATATTTGATTAAGAAGGAAAAGAGGCCCATCATAATCTAGTCTCGTAACATTTCCATCCATGCTAAACATAAACAAAAAAAACTCATTACTCCAACCAAATACAAAAAAGAAAAAGAAAAATTTCTTTCATCTTAGAATAGAAAGCATACTCTTATACTTTCTATTTTTTTTTACTTATCTTATGAAACGGATTGTGTGCTCCCCGAATCACGGGAAATGATCGCCTATTATACAGCTCACTAATTCTGTCTGAGGTGTGGGTACCTATTATTTGTCGGTGGCCCGACACACTCCTATTATATAAAGCCATCCTTAACTTGCTTAAAAGATGCAGCTTAATTACGAAAGAAATTATTTCTTAATCGAGAGAGTTTTTTTTCGTTAAGTGCATCGAACTAAAAATAAACATTATCGTCATCATCTGCAGACAATAAAAAATTTCGTCATTGAATAATCTCATGCTATTGACATATTTGACATTCTTGACCACCCGAACTAACTCATGATAGTTAATGATGAGTTTAATTCCCAACTTTACTCTCATTTAAGATGTCAATTCTTAATCTTGAGGGCTTAAGGTTTGTCTAATTCATGCATCACATAAACACATGACATCTATGTACATTCACATATATGTATATGCCATGCATGGTATTTAATTTATGGCATGCAAGCTTAAAAACAAGAGGGAAAGGAGGTTAGAACCAGCGCCGCTTTAAACACGCCGCCGTTAGTCTCGGACGCGGCTTTTCCACTTCCTCTACACAATTAAGAACCGTCTCTCTCAATCAACGCCTCTTCTTTTGCTTCTTTTTTCCATGGACCAGAATACCCTCCCACAATTGTGAACCGAGTCTGAATGGGCATGGTTTTATGGATGATTTTGAGTATTGGAAGTCGGTATTTAGTTGTCTGTTAAAAAAAAAAGGTTAATAACACTTTTTCTTTTGGTTCAACAGGTAAAGGGTATTCGGATTAATTTATGTGCACTTCAACTAATTTTCTTCTCAATTCGATAAAATGCAGGTTATTCATGTCGGGACTAAAATATTCATGAAGAATAAGTCCCTCATGACCTGGTCCCAAGTAATTACCAAAATTCGAATTCAGAACGTCTGAGTTTACAACTTATCCATGTTAACATTTGAGCTATCCCTTGGGGTTGGTTAATAGTATTTTTGGTCTTTAAAGTATGTTCGTTTTGTCAGTTTAGTTGTAAATGTATCAATTTGGTCCGATTGTTAGTTTTTAACGAAAATTATCACGTGTCATTCTTTCAGACGGTATTACGAGATCAACACGTGATCATTTTCATCAAAAATTTAACGATCCATATGTATATGGATCATTTAAACACGAATTATATACTACTTAAGGATTAAATTAATTAAACAAATATATTTTAGAGACCAAATTTTTTATTAACCCTAAAAATACATGATTGAATCGATTACTATCAGAGCATTTTGATTACTCTTCAAAAAATTGAGATGATTGGTCAAAACAATTTGTAGTCCTTAGGACAACATTCCCCAATCAATCGTTGGGAAGTAACTAGTCGACAATGTACACTATCCCTTACTTTTTTGTACATGATGAATGCACCCGACTCATTAAATTATCGAGTGAATCTATCTCTACACGAACTCTAAGGTAGAACTCTGTGAATTCCAAGGTAGAACATTTAATCTTATTCTGATCAAATGAATCTAGTATTGAATGCTTGATGAAGTCATGGTCTGTTTTTTATCAAACTATGAAGGGGATTAGTCGAGAAGCGCATAAACTGATTCGAATATTCGTCCTAACTGTTGAACTCAAAAAAAAAAAAAAAAAGAAATCATGATCTCCTTTAAAGTGAGTTTTTGTTTTTTTTTTTTTAAATAATGAGAAACTTTTCCAAGACATGCTCATAGTTGATTCACCCATACAAAGTATTCTCTGGGCACTTATGATCTGAATAAACACAAATATTTTGGCCATGATAATTGTATGTTAAGAGTACCCTTGTCCTAATATAACAAAGGACCAAAAGGGTATTGCGGTACATTTATAGTATTGAAAACCAAATCAGAATAAGACTCTCTCTCTCTATATATATATTTCATATGGTTTAATTTGTTTATTTTATGGTATATATATGAGTCAAGTAAAGGAAATTAGAAAGAAAGAGATTGTGGAGGAGAGAGAGAAGCATAATGAAAAGGAGAACAAAATATGGATCGCTTAGGTTCCTCTCTCCCACAAACCTTATCACCCATCTCTCTCCTCTTCCTGGCTCTTCTCCTATTCATCATCACCACCACCAAGATCACAACAGCCTTTAACCTCTCAACCATCACCTTCGAACAAGGCTATTCCCCTCTCTTTAGCGACTTCAATATCAAGCGATCCCCTGATGACAAGAACGTCCGTCTCCTCCTCAACCGCTTCTCCGGTAACCCATCTCTCTCTCTCTCTCCATATATATATATATATATGTATATGTATATATTGGCCATATTCAATTCTGGGTTTTCATGGTTACGTTGTTTCTCAGGCTCTGGTTTTATTTCTTCTAGTTATTACCACTATGGCTTCTTCAGCGCAAAAATAAAGTTGCCATCGGATAACACAGCTGGTATCGTTGTTGCATTTTATGTGAGTAATGACTGCTTTATCCATTCTGATGCATATACATGTATGCAATATATATATATATATATCTGTGTGTGTGTGTGTATAAAGACAACCTATATGAACACTGTATTTGGAGTTCATGCTGAATTTATATATATCCTTTTTATGATGAAACTAGAAAGGTTAATGTCAAGGTTGATCAACATCATTTTTTTAGCTGAAATAAGGTTAACCAAACTACCCTTTTTCTTACATTTCGAATCCTCCAATGCAATAATCATATTATTTATAATTTATGAAAAATATTACCTCACCAACATTTCATGCATGTACAGTTGTTAAAAACTACGAAAAAATAATTTATTTTCATTATTTATCGTTTATGTTTGCTAGTCAATTGTTTTTAATTCCACAAATGTTGAATTTTTTTTCTCTATATACATTGTATTTGTAGACATCGAATGTTGATATATTTGAGAAGAACCACGATGAACTCGATATCGAGTTCTTAGGTAACATTAAAGGGAAGCCATGGAGGTTCCAGACCAACATGTATGGCAATGGAAGCTTGTCCCATGGGAGGGAAGAGAGATATCGACTGTGGTTTGACCCGAGCAAGGAGTTTCATCGGTACAGCATTCTTTGGACCCCCAACAACATCATGTAAGCATATCATATGATATATATGACCCTTTTAACTTTGATTGCATTTTCATTTTTTCTTTTTCTGGGAAAATTTAGTACCTGTGAATGTTTGAGCCTAAACGTGGTGTGCTTAGCCACTTTTTTGTGAATCCACTTTTTGACCTAACAAGTAAAGAACAAGAGAGAGAGAGAGAGAGAGAGAGAGAGAGAGAGAGAGAGAGAGAAGCATCGCTATGTATATCAGTGTGGTGGAAGTGTTCCCATGGAAAGTAGGGGATAGTAATAAAATATTCAGACATTCAAAGTAAAAATCAAAATTTTATTTTGGTACATTATTTTGGTCATCTAGAAAATAGAAATGTTTTAATATGTTTCGCACACATTTCGACCCGTCTCGGGAATAGAAAAAAAAAAAAAATTTAAAAATTATTTTTTAAAAACATTAGCAAAGTATATTGAAATATCTTAAAACATTCTAAAACAATTGTGCAAATACAATAAAACATTACAAAACATCTCGAAACATTATGTTAAACCTCGAAATATTAGAATTTCGATTTTATCACTGATTCGTTTCGGTCTCCTTAGAAACGGAAACGTTTCGAAACAAAAATTTGACCCTTGATTCGATCTTCATTAATTTATGTTTGTTAGAAGTTTTCTTGACAACCAAACAAGAGAGAGAGAGAGTATTAGGTGAATTTTAACATTGAGAAATGATAAGTAAACAAAAAATATTGACACATTTTGCTGACTCTCTCCATCACAACTTTTGAATAGGTTGAGATCCACAATTAAATCAATAACAATAATGTTGAGAGCTAGTAAATATTGTCAATATTTTTTGTCCAAGTGAAATTGCTGATGAAGGTGGAAATGAAATGAACATAGCTAGGAATGAAATCAAATGTACATTATCATTCCAATGTTTGATAGCAACTAGGATTAAGTATTGAAATAGAATTAAAAATTCACTTAAATATTTAGATAATTCCTAGAATCGACTGCGACCCCAAACTTGAACCTAATCTAGGACCCGGACTCGGACCTGACCCTAGGTGGAGGTAATGTGGTGTGGTGATGGTAACTAGTGATGATAGTTGGGAATGAAAAATATCACCAAATATTAACGAATAACAAATTTTACATTGGTGGGATTAGACATTCTATGGTAATGGGAATGAATCTTTAGTACTATATACCAAACATTTGAATGAGCATTATTATTAAGTAATGATCGTTCTATTCTCATGCTTCATTACCACATACCAAATTAATACACAGTTTTATGTGCTCTCCTCTTGTACTCAATTGATTTTGAGTTCAATGTGGTAAAATGACATCAGAGTTAAGTTTTAGGACCCTCTCTCTCTCTCTCTCTCACAATAATAACACCTCCTCAACTAGTCTTGTGAGTCATTTCACTGATTGAATTGCTGGGGTTATTCAAACAAACCTTAGTTCCGGGTGCACTAACACTCTTATATTCCTTATGTACATTATCAGATTTTATGTTGATGATGTTCCTATAAGAGAGGTGGCGCGTAACCAAGCAATGGGCGGCGATTACCCCTCAAAGCCAATGTCCCTCTACGCCACCATATGGGACGCTTCCACCTGGGCCACCAACGGCGGCAAAGACAAAGTAAACTACAAGTTCGAACCATTCGCATCGGAGTTCGGAGACCTCGTCCTCGAAGGTTGTGCGGTTGATCCTATTGAGCAAGTCCCCTCCACCAACTGCACCGGTAGGACGGCCAAACTGGTGGCGGCAGAGTACGCCGCCATCACACTGGAGCAACGCAAGGCCATGCGGTGGTTCCGGGAAAAGTACATGTATTATTCTCACTGCTACGATAGCTTAAGGTATCCGGCGCCACTGCCGGAGTGTGTAGTAATCCCATCGGAGCAAGAGCTGTTCAAGGACTCCGGGAGACTCAAAGCAGCTCAGAAAATCAAATTTGGTGGCAACCACCACAAGCATCGCCGCAGTGGAAGCTCAAGGCGGAAGAGCCGCGCCAAAGTTGCTTCCGGTTCTAACCAGCAGGCTGCTATGTGATGTACAAAATGATATGTAATCTGAGATGTTAGTACTTTCCAACGGACACGAGAGATGGATACGACACAATATGAACAAAAATACCAAAAAACCTAATACAAAAAAGTACTGATAAAGGGATGATACGATATTAAACGTGTGCGCGCCATATTTATTATTATTTAGGTAGACAATGTGTGAAAGAATCTGCACAAACCCGACATGATAATGCTTTATTATTTGCCACCCATTTTATGTTTCGACCACTAGTTTAACCAACAAGCTGACATACAACATCAATATGAGTAAACTGAATATGCAGGAATGAATAACTTGGTAGGACTCACCATTATGCCAATATTTCAAAGAGATTGAGCAAAAAATTGAAAACTTCAAAAACTAAGACCAGCACAAAATAAACAAAAGAATCAGCTTTAATTTATACTTCCCCAAAGTATCTGAATTACAAAGAATGTAACACATTCTGCTATAGGCAATGTAAGAGAATGATAGTGAAGCCCTATCCAATTCGATCCCTTCTTCATTTTTCTAGCAAGTTGTGCAAAGTATATGACTGATCAAGAATGAAATTACCAGTGACTAGAGCTTGAGAAATCAAGGGAACTGGAAAGACCCTCCAATTCCACTACTACCAGCTGGTGGGTTGATCGCGACCCAAAGGAGGGAAATAGTAATCGCAATAAGTCCTGACCAAACGAATACAATTGTTGGTGTCCTTCCTCGCCTCCCCATAAGCCCTTTTGCGAAGGGGTAGAGATGAGCAAGGACCCAGAAGCTGAAGAACACCCCTCCTAACAAGCGGCTCCACTGTGGGATTGTGCTATATATTGTTCGGCTAACACCAACAGCTATCGCAATCAAGTTGGTTAAGATGATCGTAATTGGTGGTATCATCAGGGATGTCCATTTGATAAGATAAAGATCAGCAAATTCATCATCAACATCATCACCAGCAGATTTGGATGTCAAAGTAAATGAGATCTCAACCCCAGCGATCACCTTTAGCAGCCCCTGGAGCACAGCAGCAAGATGGGCGCTTGTGCCTCCAATCAACCAAAATTGTTCATTCCGCCACCACTCTTCCAATGCGATACCAGACCACTTGATCTCAAGGACAGCAAGCGCGCAAAGAGTCAAGGTGATGACCAGAAGGTAAGTGAGGAAGGTGACATTGAGAGTCTGGACAATGAACTGGCCAGAGAAGAGAGAGAGTGCTGGAAGGAAGCAGTAGACAATCAGGAAAATTGAAGTGAAGGGGTAGATACCAACATTGAGGTAGGCAATTCTCTGCAAAATTTTCATCTTAGGACCAGCCAGAAGAGCATTATTGCGAGAAAAGAATATCTCAACAGAACCTGTAGCCCAACGAAGGACCTGGTGGAGCCGATCAGTCAGATTGATTGGCGCAGTCCCACGAAAAGCATCCCTCTTGGTCACACAATAAATTGATCTCCATCCCCGATTGTGCATCCTGTATCCTGTCACCACATCTTCGGTTACTGAACCATAAATCCATCCAACTCGACCGCCCCATTCAGTTTTATCTTCATACCAACATGAGATGACACTGATTGCTTCAGCAACAGTAGATGCATCAAGAAGTTCCCTAGGAATAGTAAGAGCACCAGGAGGTCTTCCATGCCTCACAGAGGGGTGATCAGCAAGTGGTCGGCCTTGAAATTCGGCCACCGGGATGGAATCAACTAGGAGACTTGAATTTCCAAACTTCTTAGGAAACAGAGAAAGATTCATTTCCTCGTCATCAGAATCTCCCGTTCTAAGTGATCTGTTCTCTGCAGGGGCAGAAGCAACAGTTCTGCGACGAGGAAAACAACAGCTGCAGCAACCAGGATGGTATTCTTTTAAGTGAGGTGGGTCAAAACCATAAAGGGCCATCCTACGAAATAGGCATCCAGTACCAACATAGACTGGACCTTGAAGCCCATCAAGAGCACGCATGTTGACATCAAAGAAAACTGTGTTGTTATTTGCATAGCGATCAGATGGATCAATTCCCTCAAACCTCTGAGGAAACTGGACATAACAAATGCGATCCCCACCACGATCCAACATAAAACACATGCCTTCCCTTATTGCCTCAGAGTTGTAAATGTAGTGGTCACAGTCAAGGTTAAGAATGAAGGGGCCATTGGACATGATGGCTGAGGCTCGAACCAAGGCATTCATGGCCCCAGCCTTCTTGTTGTGATCATAGCCAGGGCGCTTTTCACGAGATACATAGACCAACATTGGAAGCCTTATGTCTACTTCTGTTAGATCAATAGCATTTGTGTCAGCAACTGTGCCATGCAATGGTTCATCACTAGGAGGTTTCAACATCACCTGCAGTTTACGAAGCCATCTCATCAGTCAAATATAGTAACCTAGATTAGCGTTTGCATCCACAAGCAGCATTGTGTGAGGAGCTAAATGTACTTCAAAGGATGAGAAAATCAACACAAGGGAATTTATTTTGCACCAGTACGGTACAACCGTAAATCCATACACTAATAGTTAGGAAAAAAAAACAAGACATTTACTCTGATACATACACTAATAGTTCAAGAAGTTTTAAGTGCACAACTGGGATCAAATATTATTCATGATAAATTTATCAAGAAAAAGGGTCTCAATTCTCAAACATTACCATGCAATAGAAATGGCAAGACACGATGAGGAATTATATCTCATACCATTTGGGCTAGATACGGTTTCACATCTAGTGCAATACCTATAAGAGATTAGTATAATATAATTCAAAGTTCAATTAGGTCCTAGATTAGTATAATATAATTAAAAGTTCAATTAGGTCCTTCATAGAGCAAACGTAATCAAAATTCAACCCTGCTATCTGGTCAAAATGTCTTGCGACGTGAATTAAAGGAAACACTGATCTCACACAACAGTTCAATTACATAAATGGTGAATGAAAAAAGCCTATGAAAGGGGAAAATAACGAAAATACTCTAATGAAAGGATTGAAAATCATTGTGAAACAAGCTAAAAGTATTTGATTTCAAATCATAATTGATACATCTAACGCCGCAATCAATGGTAGTGTAATCCAAATGATTACCTGTATGATTCCTGCATGATCACTCCTAGAGTGCTCGGGAGCTGGAACCATCCAAGTTCCAGGCCAATGTGTTCCATCAGCCATCCAGGTGACTTTAGAAATCTTCAATGGTTCCAATAATTCCTCCCCGGCATTCTCCCTTTGAAGCTTCATGGCTTTGATTTCCTCTCGAGCATTATAGGCATCAGAACGACGCCGAATTGAATCAGGAAGGCCATTGATACGAACCTTAAATTCATCATACTCACGCTTGACCCGTCTACGGTCCCTCACAAAATCTGGACGGACCTTATTCTTATAAGGATCTCTCTTCAAACTGAAGTAAGATTCTGGGTTCCTTGGCTCAATATCATGTTTTCGGCAAAATGGGACCCACAAGTTGGCATAACTTGCAGCTTCTGCCATGGCCTCAAAGGTTAGAAGGGCACCTCCATCGTCTGAAACATAGCAAGAAAGTTTTTCCACAGGGTAATCGGCTGCCAGAATTGACAGAATGGTGTTTGCCGTAACAAGAGGTGGCTCTTTCTCTGGATCAGCAGTAGAAACAAAGATGTCTATGCCAGGAAGATCAGATTTTCCAGAGGGGTTGTGGGGACCAGGTGTCTCAAATTTTTCTTTCAAGACATCAAGGTCAGTAGCACGATTAACAGGGCAGAACTTGGGAAGCTGGTCAAGTAACCACGAGAAGGCAAACCAAATCTCACAGACAATTGACATTAACCAGAGCCATCTTGCATCATTATTCGGGTGACTGATCCTCCAGTGAAGAAATAATCCGAGAACAACCATACGAACGAAAATTAGAAGCCTGCATACATGTCAGCACATCAATGAATAAAGTTTGCGATCGGATAAATAATACATGTCAAATCACAGGGTTTAAAATATGTAGAAGAATATAACTTCAGATCTACAATTTTATACACCAACTATACACAAGATCAAGACAGCGAAGGTGAAAATATAAGTCCAATGGGAAAAGAAGAATGAAAAACAATGCATGGCAGACACATACTTCAGAATGCAATAAGAATACTGGAACTTGTCAAACATGGCTAGTCAAGTGCGTTACCGGCACAGAAAGAAACCACATGTTTAGTAATAATTAAAGCAAAACTCTCAGATTTGAAACTTAGGCGAGATTAATTTTAGAGTCATAGCTGCCGAGCATCATGGGAACTAGTAGAAATAGAATATCAACTATGAAAAAGAACATAAAATATTATGGATTACATTACTAATTCCAAACTGCAAGTTAGTCCAATAACCTAAATGACGCACCATCATAGTGGAAGTAACAACCATTTCATCTCTAAATACATTACCCACAATAGAATAACAGCCCCATTCCTTTCCCTGACTATACACTGTTTGAAGGTCGAATAGGCACAGCAAGATCATATTGGTACATACAAAAGTTGGTTAATCATTAACACCAACAGTTAGAAAATAAATAATCACACAAAGAACTGATATTCTCTTGGTAAGGTCACATAAAAGAATGTCGAAAGAAGAGGTATAAGAGTTTCTTTGAGGACAAAAGTGTGTTTTACTTTATTTTCAAGAACCAGTTTAACCAACATGGTTTCATCTTGAACAACAATCACAAGCAACAAATAAGACCCAATGGGGTGATGAAACATTGTTAGAGCAACTCCAACAACGCTATCTAAAATAGCTACTCAAAATATATTTAAATATTGAATTATCTACTTTAGCAAACTACTTTTTCAAATTCACTCCAACAACGCTATCTATTTTAACTAACCACTTCAACTAACTTTCAATAATAAAATTCAAAAAATAGCAATTCAACTATACATTGTATAAATTTAATTAATTATGGGCTACAAGAGTAAATATCATAAAATACTTTGGGAGTTTTGCTGGATTTTTTTTTTGGAGTATTGGAGGGGTTTTACTGGATTTTTTTTTTGGGGGGGGGGGGGTTGCTGGATTTTTTGGGGATTTTACTGGATTTTTAGAGGGGGTTTTGTTGGATTTTTTTACTACCTTCTTGATCTTCTCATACAAAGCCCACCGATAAAAATACAGATGGTAAAATCCCCAAAATCGTACGAACCCAGAAATGATCTTGAAGTCGAACACGATCAGTTGAAGTCGATGGTGAAGACGATTTCAAATCCACGAACGCTATCCATCAGATGGTGAAGACGATGGATCGGTTGAAGTCGAACACAATCTGGGGTTTTTGGTGGGTTTTTGGTCTGATTTTTGGTGCAATTGCAGTGGGGTTTTCGGTGGGGTTTCAGTGAGTTTTTTTGGTCTGATTTTTGGTACAGTTACAGTGGGATTCCAGTGGGGTTTTCGGTGGGGTTTCAATGGGGTTTCAGGTTTAGTTTTAGGGGGGTTTTGGTGGAGTTTCGGTGGAGCACAGCCAGCCTTCCTTGGATGAAGACGATGAGGGGCTGTGGAATGAGAAAAATGGCGCAAAAAAAAAAAAGCTAGTTCTTGTTGGCTCTCCAGATATAGCTAGTGGAATGAGAGTTATGTAAAATGACTAGTGGGATAGCTAGTTTGTTGGAGGCAAATTTTAGGATTGGGCTAGCTAAAATAGCTAAGAAGAAGCTTTTAAAGAGCTTCTTGGAGTTGCTCTTACATGACAGATGAATATGAGCATCATTAGACACTGTTGCCATAACAGACAGATTATATGAAGGATAAGTGGGAGTGGGACTGCAATGCTTATGGAAGTTTTCATACCTTAAATTCAAAAGTTGTATACATAAAGCAATAACAAAAAAAAAATGATTGTGAAAATGTGATTTTACCGATATGGACTGATAATAGCAGCGGGAATCTTCAATTTTCGAGTGAGTGGCCTCCATGGCTTGTTAAGAAGTTCGTTAGGCCCGTCATCAACATTACTCTCATCACTAAGTCCTTCATCCTTCGGCCATATAGCATTCCCATACCCATAAGTCCCCTTCGTCTCAAACAACCATCGGTTGTGATCAAAATCCCCAGTCTGGCTCCTCATCAATTGTGACTGGTTTTTGATCAATGCCGACTTATTAGTGGACTTCATCAAAGACAACCTCCTCTCCATCTTTGACATCCCAAAGTTGGGTGGCAAAGGCAAAGGCAAAGGCAAAGGCCCTCCACTGTCCACCGCCTTCTCATCCAAATTCGTATTCTTATAAGGCTCTTTACAACCGGGGCAAATCCCATCACCGCTTTTCACAGCATCAACATAACAGTCCCTACAAATCTTGAAATCACATTCACAAGGGAGAATATCCTCACCCCTCTCATCACTCATGACCTTCCCATCACAACCCGGTATTAAACAAGAAGATCCCTTTACACCAGCCATCTGGGGATGGCTAGTTTCTGAGTCAATGACCTTGTCCATCAAATGAGCACGAGTTACACTGCTAAACCCACCAGTAAACAAAGAATTTGACACATATTGCTCTTCAACCCTCTGGGAAATGGAAGGATCCATTGGCTGATTATCGGGTGTTGGCGGTATTTGCACCGTGTAGTTTGCAAATTCAACACCGTAGTTTTCATTGTCAAGATCGCCACTCGAACAGTTCATATATCGGCCCGAGGAGGACCTCCGAGCAAAAGCCACTGTGGAAGGACCTGAAGCTTTGCCCATATGCGGGTCTGGGTCTCTATATGATCTTGAAGCCATATTAGTAAAGCTTCACCAGAAAATTAAAAATGTGTCACAAGAACCTGGAATTTCATAGATAAAACAGAAACAGAGAAACACATCAGCATAGATTCAGATAAAAAAAAAAACTCAGGCAGAGTTCAGATATAATTCAAAATCTAATAGTCAGAATCTCCCTCTCTCTCTCTCTCTCTCTGTTGATTTTGAACTTACAAATCATAATTCCAGTATAAACCTATACAGAATAAAGCAATTGCAGAAAAAAGTACCTAGAATATCGAGACACAGAACTGATACGAATGGAGATCAGTGGAATTTAGAACAACATTTCCAGAACCCAACATTACCAGACCCCCAAACAAAGCCAAAACCCGAGAAAGGATGCAGATTAATCAAACATCCAGAGCCTTCTTCACATAAACATCTAGTTACACAGATGTAGAACATGTATATATATATATACCCTCTAGTCGTCGCCCAAAAGATGTGATAATAATAAAATAAGAGACGAAACGGCTTCGAAGGACTGTAAGAAACTTTAAAAAGCAGACTCTGAGTGTTCGTTATGCAGTACAAACTACAACGGTAACAAGGCTTTCACATTCACAAAAAGTTGAAAATGACCCAGTCCCACAAATTCAAAAATATTATCATTTTAATAATAATAGTATGCGCTCTCTCTCTCTCTCTCAAATCTCTAACAAGCAGAGACTGAGACTGAGTCTGAGTCTGAGTCTAACGTTACAAACCTCAAACAACACCCAAAACTCTCTGAGACTTTTCAATGCCGCCGGCTCTCTCTATCACACTCTAACAAAGCACCGACTCCTACCAACACACAAACGCACATACAAACACACATATACATTTGAGTACACGGAGAGAGAGAGAGTGAACCGATCTGATTGTCATTGTATGGACCGGAAGCTATATAGACAGAGTCAGAGATTTGTTCACTACAAAAATGAAGGAAGGAACGTTTGCTTTGCGAGCATTTGGAACGTTTTTGTCGATCATTAGCAGAGTTGCTGAGATTTTTCGGACAACACTGTGAAAACGAACGTTGTACGGCACTCCTAGAAGAGGTTAGACTAGACAAAGACTAGGTTTTTGTTTCATGTGCTGTCGCTGATTTCTTCTCTTCACTTTGTGCGGAAGAATCTCCTGTCAGAGAGAGAGAGAGATGGGGGTTCGAAAGGGCATTTCGGGAATTTACTACTGCCCTAACAATTTCTTCAATTAATACATCTCCCACTTTCGAAGGAGATTTATTTTTGGGATATTTTCTAACAAATTTTTTTTTTTTTTTTCTTGGGCTAATCTCAACATGAACCCAAAAAAATCACTCAAATCTCAATTTATACTTTTAAAGTTTAAAATTATTAATTTACACCTTGAAATATATAAATTCGTATCAATATATATCTGAGGTTAATTCCGTCTAATTTTTCGTTAATAAAGTTTGGACTAATTATAAATTATACCCTTCAAAGTGTAAATATTTCATATTTATGATCCAAATACATTCATTAATGCTCATTAATTAGTTTTTCTATCTACAGTTAGACACAAATCTTTTATTTGTCTTATTAAATTAAAGTTAAATACAAATAACATAACTGTAGATAGAAAATAGTTATTTAACGAATATTATAGACAAAAAATAGGTATTTTAATTTTAAAAAATATTATATAAATTGTTGTAAATGTGAAATATATGACACAACGCAATTGACTCAATACGAAAATATTTTTTATGTTAAAAATATTTTTTTTATCAACTCGAACACGACACGAAAATGTTATGACACAATACAGTTATTTAACGAGTATTAATGGATGAAATTCTTTTTAAATCATAAATGTGAAAATATTTAAACTTTAAAGGGTGTAATTTATAATTAACTCAAATTTTTTTAATGGCAAAATAGACGATAGTTAGTCTCAAGTGCAAATTGATACGTATTTATATCTTTCAAGGGAGAAATTAATATTTTTAAATTTGGAGTGTATATTCGAGTGATCTTTCGGAGTGCAAATTGAGATTAACCCTCTTTTTTAACTAAAAAGTATTCAAATTATAAGGACTCTTTTCTTTTTTCTACTAAAAAGTAGTCTTGTTTTGTCAATCTCAAGTTGTCACCGACGAAGCGCAAGTCCTGATTTAAATGGTATATGAGTTGAGGGACCGATTCATACACCCAAGTTTTGCCCTTGGTTCTACTCAGAGTCACGAACCTGAGCGACATAAGCGCACCTTTACTTACTGAGGACAGGCGATAGGATTTTCCCGTATCCGAAGAAGCTATATAAAATAATGCGAATTTATGTCACAAATGTATTTAGAGTTCTCTATAGTTCCTTAAATTAGTTATTTAAAATAATCAGACGAATTTTCAGATTATATTTAGCTTCAACATAATGACTCTAATTAAAAAAATTAATTAAAAACTTCCTATAGAACTTAATTAGAAATAGCAAAACTTTTTAAAAAAATTACTAGACCTAATTAAAAATTGAGACTTAAAAATAGAACCAAATAATGTGTCCCTAATATATAGTGCTTTTATTTATTATTTTACTTATTAAAAATTTAATTTTTTAACACCATGTCGGCATAACAATAAAATAAGAGAATGATTCGTTTTTTTATGAAAAATAAAAATATTATATCAAAAAATTATATTTTAGTACTATAGTTGGACCCTCAAATAAAATAGCATTTATATGCAATGCTATTACAATTTAGTCTAAATTAATTTGAAGGAGACAGTGGCAGCGCCGTAGTGAGTCTGACTAGGCGCACCCTAATTTTTTTTTAAAAATTATTACCTATGTATATTTTAAATAAATTTTAATATATTTTACGATGCCCACTCAATCTTTACGTGCCCAACCTAACAATTTTCTGTCCTATTAAGTAGCGTGGGCACATACCTAAATGATTATAAATTTTTGGACACTCCTTGTACATTTTACTGATACATCTAAATAGATTTTTAATATGTCATACTCATTATTTTTTTTTTAATTATTAAGATGTGTTGCATGATTGAATTATATATAATATTAATAACGAAGTTATCATGTAACGCTTGTGAAAACACCATCTCATCTTATAATAGCAATCCGTGCAGTGGATTATTTTTTTTTTATTATTATTAATTTAAATTTTTAATCTTACTATCTTTAAAATTGAAATACTTTGTGATATAATTTAGAATCCTTATTTGATAATCTAATATATTGTCATAATTGTATTAATTGTCTCAAAATTGAATACAATCTATTTTGTTAAATCAATGATAACGATGCATTAGGTCTATTTTTAAATTAATTACATGTTGTATTTTGTTGTTAAAATCTTGGTTGCCACTAATCCAAGTTTTTGACTCCGCCCTTTCTTAAAAGGAGAATCAATACCGAACACTCACTACACGACTAAAATCCGACATGAGACCATGGATCTTCCCAAGATCCAACAAACTTTAAATTTTGGCACCTAGCTATAAGGGTACAATCTGGGCCGGGTAATTCGAACCTAATCCAAACAAATAGAACTTGGGTTGAAGCTTTAAAATTTTGGGTCGGACTTTGAATTAAAAATATCAACTTAAATTGAATTAAAGTCATCCTCATATTGGGACTTCGAGTTCATGGGTTCAATTTGAACCCAATTCGAATTATTAAAATTTGACTTAACTCGAATTTACAGTTTGAGTTGGACCTGAAATTAAAATAAATATATGTATAATATATTCACAAAATTTAAGTGTATTTTAGATTTTTATTGAATTTAAATTGATCAAATTATTGTGTCATCCTTGAAATTGAACCCAAAAGTAAACCTAAATTACGAATCTGAACCAGCTTGAATTAAGCCCGAAATTAACTTGGGCAATACTTGGGTTGAAAGTCAGGTTCGATTTGTATCAGGGTTGAAAATTTTACAACTTAAATTGGGTATGAGTAGATCATCTTAACCAGCCCAACCCGCTCAAGTTATAGCTCTAGCTAGCTCACCCGCTCAAGTTGTAGCTCTAGCTAGCTCACCCGCGGGTAATTTTCTCACTTCCGTCCACCAAACGATCCAAAACACCCACCCAAACGCACATCTCCCTCCAGATTCTTTTCTCTGCTAACAACTAAATTCCATTTCCATTTCCATTTCCATTTCCATTTCCTCTCTCTCTCTCTCTCTCACACACACACACACACACAATCTCCCTCCAGACTCTTCTCTCTGCTTGCAACTAAATTCCCTCTCCACACACACTCTCTCTCTCTCACACACACACACATGGGGACTTCGATTCTGCTCTCAAGCCCCTTGACTTCCTTCACTCACTTCCCCAAACCCAGACCTGCCCTCTACAAACCCACCTCAATCCTCACTTACACAAAACCCATAAAAACCTTCAGCTCCATATTTCTTCACAACCCTCAATTCTCTTCCAAACCCTTGAAGGTTTGCCAGAAAATTTTCGTCGTGGGAGAATCCGATGGAAGCGTCAGCAGCACAGAGGTCATCGTCGGCGAGGATTCAGCGGAATTTGAATTCTCCAAGCAAAAGATTTCATCGTGGTTGTATTTCAGTGGCATTTTGGCAGTCGTACTGTTTGTTCTTGACGTAGCTTGGATTGATAATTCTACTGGTTTTGGTAAAGTCTTTATCGAAGCTGTTTCGAGCATATCAGATAGCCATGAGGTGATTTAAAATTTATCAATAATAATTATGGTTTTCGTCTAGGATTAGGGGGTGAGTTTTTTTCTACAGGCCATTAGGTGATCATTTAGTAAAATAAGTAGTAATTTTTTAAGCTATTGCAGTGCAATTCTTCTTGTACTTTTAGAAACCTTTCTATCCGTTCGGAAACAAAATGAAAAAAATAAAATTGTTTGTCTGTTTTGACATTACCTGTGATTATATTATGGCTGATTGAAATTATATCTGGTGGAAGCTGTGCAACTTTCTATGGTATGATTGAAATTTCCATACTGATTAGTGAGTGTAAAAAGTGTGAAATGCAGTTGGGAAACACAAATTACGCCCGGAAACACATTTTTGGGAAAGAATTTAATCATTCAGAAATTGATTAAATCAGAACATGGATTCTCTTTTGAGGTTACGGATGGATGTATCTTTGTTTACCTTAAGCAACTGTTTTTTTAGTGATTTGGGTAGGGGGTATCAATTTAGTAGAAGAGTTGATTCTCCAAAAAGGAGGAAGATTCTATTTTTCGTTAATCAGCGCATGGTCAGTTGCAATTGTTGTCACACGGTCATCATTTGTGTTATAGAAGTGAAATGATATATCCTTTTTGGTGCTACTTTGATGTTCCTTAATAATTGCCCTGGAAATGTTCCCACATTCCACTCGCATTCTGTTACTCTTCCTGATCGTACTTCAAGTATTGTAACATTTCACACCTGCAATTGATGCATATGAAGCAACACTTAGAGGTTGTTGTATGTGCCCTGCATCTTTTCGTTCTCGTCACTGAGGATTCTGCGTGCTAGTTTCTTCTTTGTGTTGATAGGCTGCTTATTACCTAAACCATTTTTATGCAGGTTGTAATGTTGATCCTTACTCTTATTTTCGCGCTAGCCCACAGTGGATTGGCCAGTCTTAGAGACCCTGGTGAGAAACTTATTGGAGAGCGTGCTTTTCGTGTCTTGTTTGCGGGTGTATCTCTTCCATTGGCTGTTAGTACTGTTGTAAGTTTCCAATCCATATGAAGGGCCAAGTCAATTATTTAGTCCTGCTTGTTGACGGCCTTTGATCAATGGTTGTTTGTCAAGTTAATTGATGTTTCAAAGGGTTGTGATGCAGGTGTATTTCATTAACCACAGATATGATGGTGTTCAGTTATGGCAGTTACAGAGTGTTCCTGGTCTACATCAATTTGTTTGGCTCTCTTCTTTTATTTCCTTTCTTTTCCTCTACCCCTCAACCTTTAATTTGTTAGAGGTAGCAGCAGTTGACAAGCCTAAAATGCATCTTTGGGAAACTGGGATAATGAGAATTACCAGGCACCCACAGGTATATAATTTACTATTTTAATACTTATTTACAGTTACTGTTAATCCTACAGTCGTAGCATTTTGAGGAAACTTGCTTCGGCTGAACCTATGAAGTCGCATATGATATGATGTTTTTGGATTTAAACTAGCCTACACTAGTGAACGCGAGTTAGGGGAATGGGTAAATCTACCACCCACTCCTTTTTGTCTTTAATGCCAATTTTGTGTTCACATCTCCTTTGGCCGACAAAGGCAGGAACACAAATGATATAAAAAAGTGGATGTTCAATGAATATATTTATGAACTGTTTGAATTCTCTTTGTAATTGAATCCGTCAATCTAAAAATTTGTATGGATAATTAGGTTAAAAATAAAGCATTTCAAATTGTTTTGGTGTCACTTGAAGGCAAAATTTGAGCAGCCACTACTGAAGTTGGCTCCACCCAATTCATTTCATGATACTCTTAGATCACCAACTTTTGACCATTAATATTGTTGTTCATTTGATTTTTCATTATCATAATCAACATTATTCAGCACTATCTTGGCGGATAAAATTTACAAGTTGATTTTGTAAATCCAGCAATATTATTGATCATTGTACATGCTTTGAGAAAATAGACTCATGTCAAGCGCTAATTGAGAATACATATCACTACCATTTCACTTCACTTATTATCAACTAATGATGTGCATGCACTGCTTTGATCTCACAATAGTTTATCAATCTCTGTGTGTGCTCTGCTAATCATGTTTTTGTTCAATACACAGATGGTTGGGCAAGTGATTTGGTGCCTGGTTCACACGATGTGGATTGGGAACTCAGTAGCAGCTGCAGCCTCGGTTGGCCTAATCGGGCACCATCTATTTGGTGTCTGGAATGGTGACAGGAGGTTGGCCATACGATATGGCGAGGCTTTCGAGGTGATGAAGAACCGAACAAGTGTCATCCCATTTGCAGCCATCCTAGATGGCCGTCAGAAGTTGCCCAAAAATTACTGGAAGGAATTCGTTCGATTACCATACTTAACAATCACTGCATTGACTTTAGGTGCATACTTTGCACACCCACTTATGCAGGCTGGCAGTTTTGGTCTTCATTGGTAGGTTAAATCCCACTTTGTAGCAAACCAGAGAAAACGCTAATACAAAGTTGTATAATCCTGCATGAATGTAGTGTGAAGCATTGTGTTCACAGTTTCTCTTTTTATGGATTCAGAAGAGAAAAATTCGACAATTGTCAAGATAGCCAAGTAAGAAGATGAAAAATTTGTCTCTCTTTCTGTATTTTTGTCTTCTTATGTCTAGAAGCTGAGGATTGGCAATGGGCCGGGATAGCCCATTTTGAAAAACTATGGGCCATGTTCTAGTTGTTGGGCCTGTAGCGGATTGACCATCGGGTTAGTCCTGATGGGTCTCAGTTAGTGGACCAGTTACTGAAACCAAGCCAGTTTGACATATAAATTGCTCATTCAATTAAGAGGAAAAAAATTATTGCTCGAAAAAAAAAAAAGGGAAAAATTACACCAAAATCCCTTGAAATTTATCAATTAATCATTTAGATTCTCTGATATTTTAAATATTACAGCGCGTAACACTCAAACTCCCGTCAATATATCTGTTAGTAAATTATATTCAAATCTCCTAAAATTTGTAGGTATGTAACACTTAGAACTCTAAAATTTGAAATATTATATTTAGATCCCTTATTAGTTACAGAACTAACGAAAATTATTAATGACCAAATTACTCCATTTAAAGATAGAAGATATTATATCTATTACAGTTTGACCTCTTGTTTGATTTTTTAGTTTTATTCTAATAGACAGTATAATTGTATGCACATGAGTATTGAATTGAGTTCTTTGATATATTTATACTAATTTTTATTTTTGATTTTATTTCAATAAATGACATAATAGAACATGAATTTTGTTTGTAAAATTTAGAATATTTGATACTCTATCTTTACCAATGAGCCTTTGGTCCAATGATACTCCTTGTCTTGTAAATGTTTTACCTTCTTGAGGTCTAGGGTTCAAGTCCCCCTCCCCCAAAAAAATAAAAAAAAAAAATTAAATATTTGATACTCTATCTTTAATTGGAGCATTGTGTTATGCGCGTATAAATTTCGGGGAGTCTTTGTAATGTTTTAAATATAAGGAGTTTAAGTGATTAAGTGACAAACTTTAGAGATCCAAATGTAATTTTTCCTTCAATTAAATGTTTCGTCTTGTAAGTCTTTGCATTTGAAGCTGTAAAAAATCAGAATCTAGGAAGGAATCCGACATATTTAGATGGTCGGTTAATTGGTAATGATGATAACATCATTCCTAAAACTTGAGATTACCATGTTTAGTTGGTCGAGTAGTAAATGGTAATCTATTATTACTATTGTAACCAAGTTATTAATGATGGTGGCCGGTGTGTATTGTAAATTCATGGTCAATTGAGGTAATCTCATGGTATTCTAAAATCTACCAAAACTCAAAGAAGTTCTATTTCAAAACAAGCTCTCTTCGAGCTGGGTATGTGTATACATGAAACTGAAACAAGCTCTCTTTGAAGGTGACACCACTTCCTGTTGATGCCAATCAGGTTACACGGGTCGTGTCGTTTAACCTTCAGTTGAGCCAATGCAAACCCCAGAAGTAGAAACTTGTTTGTTCTTGATTAACACATACAATGCACAAGCATTTGTATGCAATCTCAGTGCAGAAACACACACACAGGAGATATATTCTCCGAGAGCCAAGAGGTATCTATCTTCAACCCACACCATACTGATACAACCAAAATGCAGACTTCTCACATAACACACAATGGAATTCAAGCCAAAAAGCAATCCAAAGACAATGATATTAAGACACTTACAAAACCCACAAATGATATCTGCTATTTAGGGGCACAAACAGCTGTAATCACAGCACATGATTGATTTGTTAAAGCCAAAAGGAGCTTTCCTGGCAGTTTGAGACATAAAAAAAATGAAGTATAAGCTCTCTAATAAGCTCTGCATTCATTATGCAAGGTCAAAGTGAACACACTTGCAAGATAGATCAATAGGAAGGATCCTTTAAATGAATTCATTTTCAAAACAAAAGTCTAATAATATACCACTATCAAGGAAACATAAAATTAAATTGTATACCCTTAAATTCTTAACTACTTCCTCCTTTCGCACACTGCTCCACAGTTTACAGGGATGTTGACCAGTTCAGCAATCTATACAAACGCACAACATCTAGTTTTCCTGCTTTTTGGCGAAATCACTATGTATACCCACCCACCATAACCTATCACCAGCATGAACATTTGGTGCACGGGCATGAACAATTTGTGCACGAACACGTACATTCAGGGGAACAGGAAGAACATTTTGTGGACCTGCATGAACTTTCTTTGCAACAGCATGAACATCTCAAGCAGCCAGGTCTTAAACATACCAGGCATTTGGGTTGGCATTCTGGGCATTTTGGCCGCCAGGAACATTTCAAGCAGCCAGGTTTTGAGCATTCTAGGCATTTGGGTAGCCTGCATTTGATCTTCCAGCACCTATTGGCAGCACTTGTGCTATTCCTATATGACCTTTTTGGCAGACGGAGACTCTGCCGGATATTTTTTAGGCGAACTGCAGTGGTCATGTTCTCCATTTCTTGGATAAACCTGCAAAGATGGCGGATGTAATCTGGGTAGAGCTCCAAGTTGCAGTGCCCACCTCCTTTAATCCACAAGGGCTCATAAGGTTCCCTAGCCATTTTCCATAGTCCATTACCATGTAACCAATTAACTACCTCATCCTCTGTACCCTGCAAAATGTTTACCAAAACCCACACGAAAGTTCAGTGTCTATGAAGTGAGGGTGTGACCCAGGGGTAAGGGCTCACTCAACCTCTTCAACTTCATCTCCCCCCCCCCCCCCCCCCTTCCCAAAATAAATAAATAAAAAGTTTAGTATCTACAAGCAACTCTCTGAAGGAGAAGAAACCTTGGTAAAACCAACTCAATAAAATCATAGCAACAGGCAATTAGTTTTCAAAAAATATCTATTGTTACACGCAGAGCTTAAAATTCATGACGAGTCTATCTATCTTATCATCAAAGATGCACAGGATGACCAGAAGGTAATGATTTCATACTGATAAACAAGAGAATTCATCATCTGTGAGCTTCGATGGGGATATAACATGTGGATCTAAGTTTTGGTGCTTCAGACAAGCACAGCAATTTAGCTGCTCACAACAATGAAAGTATGTGTGACTGCAAATCTAAATTGTGTGAATGGGATTCCGGTATGGTGGATATCCTTGAACTAAATCCTTTTTGAGTATGAATCATGGGATTTAGCATGATTCAATTCAAAGATAACTATACGTTTTTATTCAACCATGGTTGATATCCATCAGGGGAAGGGGTAGTTCATTTTGTATTTCTGGCTGCAGTAATAGAATAGTGGCAACTACATATAGCCTTTCTATAGTTATTGTTGGTGCTGCGTAAATCTTCAACATACTTGTCCCAAGTTCTTTCTAGTTGCGATCACTTGATTAAACGTTTTTTGACACCAAATGTCATCATGAAGCTTCATTATGAATTTAATGCATGATTACATCACAACACAGTTGCATAAACAGTCAAATCATTAATATTTTCCACCAAGGAAAGACAAAAAAACACCAACATGAAATGCATAGCAATGGGGTGTTGCATTTAAAAGTCAAGTGCACAAAAGGAAAGGTTCAAGTCAGATTGCACACACGCGTGCACATGCATGCACACATATGAAACATTCTTGAGAGTATTACCGTAAATAAGGTCCACAGCATATACTTGATAATTAAAGGTTGGAAAACACGGCAATCTTACCGTAGGTCAGCTGATATGTGTATGCCAATGTGCCCTATTCCCTGGTTTTCAATTTTCACTTCTTCTTTAGTTCTCTTTCTGCCTTGAATAACTTTACATTCCCTGTATTCATTCTTCCTGTTTCAGTCATGCTTATATTAAATTTACCCTTTTGATTCAAATGCCTCACTCGAAATTTCTCATTTAATGTAAATTCCTTTCTAGTTCCGGACGTGATGTGCCTGTAAAATAATAATGGGATGTACATTTTAATTTACAGTAAAAATTGACCATGTTGTAGGGTACATCTCCTTGCATATATACTCACACAGCACATATAAGGATCAGAGTGCAACACTATTATGGGTTGATGAGAAACATGCACCAAAGGGCCCACTAAATTCTCATGCTTCTCTGATCGATGGTCCCATACAAAAAGTAAATGTGGTTCTCCCAATAACAAATATCTGCCCTCAATGCAATCAAATCAACCCCACCAACACCTGAATGTCTACACCAACCCCATCAACCCCACCAACACCTGAATGTCGTCATGGCCCTTCTTAAAAAAATGTAGCCAGTGGTTTATGGATTGTGGATGATGGATCAAATTCCTTGTTGGTTGAAGTTTCTCATTTCAGCTTTGTTCGCAAATGGTTATGATTGATATTGTCTCTGGGGTCCCTTCTATACGAGGCATGAACTTCGTTCTGGCGTAGAATAAACTAACTGATGCTTAAACCCTAGAAGCCAAATAATGAATGAATCCACGTATCCACAGAGTAACTGTGAAGAGAATTGACAAGGAAGCAAAACCATCCAAAAATTAAAAAACTTGCACCGATTTCTGCATTCCTGTAACAACTCTATGGCAAGTATCCACTTTCAATTGCTTACAATGCCCGAATGAAAAATGTCAACCTCCAGACAAATTTTTCTTTACTCCACACAAAACTATTGTCGTACTTATAATACTCTCTGCATAAGGGTCAGGCTGCCATTTGAAATTCAAGTTTGAGGTGAACCAGTTCCCCATTTCTCCTCTTCAGCAGTACATGAAAAACTAGCAATTGGACAATGAAAACTGTAATTTTTCCATTTTTCCCACAAGAAGTCCAGCTTTCATATCAGTGCCCATTCCAGATAAGTTTTCTTGGAATGAAACCATTTCACACATTCAGAGGCACAATCAAAGAAAATGCAAGGAAAAAACATTATATTTGGATGCCTATTGTTTCTAGCAATGGCACTACATAGGGTTTCCAGTGGAGCACACTAGTTGAATCTTATATACATGATTAGAAAATTTTTCTTGTGATTTCTTTCACAGAATTGATTGATTTTACATTATTGAGTACTTAATATACTAACCAGTATTATACGATAGTTCAGAAATAGCCAAATAAAAACTCAAACCACGAGAACAATTAATGGACATATAATCATATACATGCATGATAGACAGAGGACACAATTGATCCAAAACATAGATTAAATAAATGTGCCTTCTGATTCTTTAATGTGGATGAAAATCAAGATCTGTATCATTTAGGAATGGCATTTAATACACATTGCTTCATTATGTTATGAAAATCAAGGCCCTGGTGTCGGATCAAAATCCTATCAGATTCTTCAATTCCTCACTGTAACTTCCAAAGATTCGGAACACCAGGATGCTAGCACCCAAAATTTAACATAATAAATGAAATAAAAATGGAACATAATAACAAAAGAAAGCATGTTGGCTTCTGATCCACAGTGTTCGCACATATCCAAAGAAAAAAGTTCCATGATGAAAAGGTAGAAGCAATTAGTCCGAATAGTTTTAAGGGAAGTGATAAATGGGTAACTTAGTAGCTCACTTTGGTATACAAGTCAGTCAAATCACGTCCTCTCAGAGAGTGATCTATGGTAATTACTACTTTCCGAAAAAAAAGCATATATAGTAATTACTGCATCTATTTTCAGTAATTCTATGTTACATAAAAGAAAAAAAAGTACGGTATCAGCTTTTATAATTTCGATTCAGTAATTCAGCAATAATAAGAAGTCAAACCACATTGTTGGAAAATCTAAGCTCAAATGCCCAAAAATGTAAAGAAGTACTTACATGTATCACTAGCACAGGGCACTTCACCTTCCGAATTTTGTTGACATTCTGCATTTACCAGGGAACATTAGTAGAAACAGCAGCAATTATAGAACAAAAAACATGCATAGCATACCCAACCAATGATATAAGTCATTAAAACCTAATATAATCTACAATAGCATATCAGTGTGCCATTATACCTGCATGACATACAACTATAGCTCTTTTAGTGCATAAAAGTGGTTTGGCTATAGGATTGGTAGTTGGAAGTGCCTGTCGTTTTATTCAATAGGAATTCATCTTCTGCTCTAGAGCACAAGATGCCAGAGTGACTTGCATTGTATTTATCTGTTTTCCTCAGAAATTTATTCTAGGTTAAAAGTTCAACTGTATCCGTAAATCTGTGTGCCTAACCTGAATAGGCCAACATTTTTGCATTACTTTGAAGCAAAGCACTAATTAACTAGCCTAATTCGCGGTTACCCAAACATAACCCAGAAATCATACGTTCCAGCCATATGCTTTACATAAATCCTACGGCATTTGCTGGTTTGATCAGCGAATGCCAAGTAAATACCGCCAAGAAACAACAAAGCATTATGAATGTAAATGCAATCAATTCTATTTATTTATTTATTTTATTTTTTTGCTACAAGGTGTCCGGACTTGCGTTGACTACTCCCTCAAGTTCAGCAACTGGCTACCGTTGCCTGAGATGGGTTAGAGCATGTCCCTAAAGAGACAAAGATGGCTACCCCTTAGGGGTGTGAAAATGGATTAAATCTGAGACTCTGGGTTACCAAAGAACAGGATCAACCACTCGACCACCTTTAAGGGTTCTATTTATCTTATTCATTTACGCTTTTGTGATCATAAATTTACAATTATCAGCCTATGTTTCGTAGCATATTATGCAATTTCACACAACACGACATCCCCATATATTTTTAGTGCATATTCTTTCCATTGGAATAAAGCAGTGATTTAGTATAGGGATGTGAACTGTTGTTTGGTGTTTTTTTTTTTTTTTTTGGGGGGGGGGGGGGGGGGGGGGGAATAGAAACATCTGAACCCTTTTAGCACACCATTCATTGGACTTCCATTCCAATAAAGCCATTTTACAGGATTCTTTAAACAGAAAGTTGAAAACCTCAGGTTTTCACAAAACCAGCGACTGACCTTATAAATATCCAAACACAGTGTGAACTTCACATGGCAAAGCACACGAAGGCCAGAAAGAATAGCACTATGTAGAACCACGCCTCTCAGCCTTGGCAACTGAGCTGCCAAGTGCAGTGTTGGTCCACTTCCGACTGACTGTCCATACAGGATCAAGTCTTCCTGGCTAACTCCGTATTCAGTCTGAAGACACTCATATACTGCCTCTATGTCTGCATAGGTATCGTATTCACTTGGCTGAATCACAAAAAAAAGAAACACAAATAGCATTACTTCATTGATTAAGAAAAAAAACTAAGAACTTTCTGAATTAATGAAACACAAGGAGTAAAGAATTCCAAATGGTAAGCCAGTTTGAGTATTCACGAGGACAAAAGGTCTAAAACTTTCCAGTCAGCACCAAAAACTTTGCAAAAAGAAGAAAAAACAACTTGATTGGATGATACACCAAAGTCATCCACTTAGAGGTTGTTTTTCCTAGACCGTTACTAATTGATTCTAGCCCGATCATTGCGACAAAAGTTATCCAAATCAAAGCATTCAAAACCCACCTCTAATTTGTTTAAGTTCATGGTCCATGAATGGATGATAACTCCATCATTTGCCCAAAAAAGACAATTTTTACATTGATTTCTAAACAAATATAGAATGATACCATAAGCCCTTTTCCCTCCATAAACAAGTTCACTGGTTTCCTGAGCCCTTGCCCTTCCATTCTTCGCCACCGATTCATACAAATTTCCTGAATTTACCTGAAGTAATACTAATGACTTGTGTATTCTGTCACTACCACGGGGTCACCATCGTCATACGCCAACCACATCATTCCTGGTCATGTTTGTCATTAAGACCCAACTCAGTTGCCTACTTCCTAAAAGCAAAAAGTTTCAATATGAGGTAGCTATATTAAACAGCGCATTTCTCTCCCTTAATGCACAACACATAAAGTAGCCTAGGGCTGCAGACCATGGTATTAAGAAGTAGGAACAAAACTTGGTATTCAAAACAGAAACACAAAGATACAATGTCGCACAGTTAATCTAAAGGGACTGAAAATGGCAATCTACCTTGCCAGTAGAGGCTCCATAACCGGAATAATCGTATCTGCAAATAAAAGATGAGGTGAAAAGGATCAAAAAGATACTCATTTACTTAGATGATAGTGCAGAAAAAGACAATTCAAAAAGTGGGTAACTTGCATTGCAATGAACCTAAAGAAAGTGCAAGACCCAAAAGTAAAACCTAAACTCAGAATAGTTCATCATTATATCACCAATAAAATTGATGAACTTCATCAGTTAGCACAGCAAATTGATTGATGAACTTCCAGAATTTATGAAAAGCCACAGATTCATTGAAAGAAGCAGAAGAAGATGGATAAAGCTAATTTGCAGAACCAAGTAGAGTGCAATGACAATACAAATCAATTATACAGGACTACAATAATGTGACGGTAAAAGAATAATATTACTGTCCACCAGTACAACTCCGAAGGAGGGAATTGAACAATGTGGCACCAGTAAAAAAACACAGTAGTAAAAATCTCTCTTTGTTCCTTTTATTTTCGGGTTGTCACCAGTAAAATTAATCACTTTTTACAAAGGCAACGAAAAATGAAAAACATGAAAAAAGGTGGAAAAGAACTGGCACTGGTAACAACGAGAGAACTGTACCAACACCACTTTATAAATTCTTTACTATTAAAAAAGGAAAGCCCATTAGCCACCGGACAGAATTCTCCTAGATTCATCAGGCAGAAACATGAAATTAGGCCATAATTATATTATTTTACAGATCTAAGCCTACCAAACCCAAAAATAGAAAAAAATTGGATAAAAACAATCTTAAAACTTAAACATCATGAATCTGACAAAAATCCATTAGATCCACTCTACACACCTAGAGAGAGAGAGAGAGAGATAAACACCGAAACCGGCTAAACTTTTACAGTAAAGGAGGAAAAAAGTGACCTTTACCAACCCATTGAGAGAGAGAGAGAGAGAGAGAGAGAGAGAGAGAGAGTTAGAGAGAGAGACCCGTATCTAACAAACCATAGTATCTATGAGCTTCACCATATTCAAATCAAAACTTCCACTAATCCAAACAAAATCTTCAAACCCACGAGACTAAAAGGAAAAATAGACAAACAATGGATAAATAAATCTAAATAAAGCTACACACAAACACAAAAATCCAAGTGAAGAAATGCGAGAACAGACCCCATGAGATTGACTCTAAGATTGGCCTTGAGCTGAACAAAGAGGTCATAGAGCTGTCCCAGATCAGCCGCATTTCCATGAGAGTAGAGAACTGTGAGCCTCGCATAAGGGTTCTTCAAATAGAAAGCAACGATTTTGTTGCCTCTCTTTGTATCTAGCAACAACACATCCAAAGAACTATCATCCAAAGATATCGGCATCGACGACGTCGTCGAGACCGCCGCGAGCCTCCCGTCCTCGCGCTTCTTCACCTGATAAGTCGCCGGCGACGGTGGAAAAAAGGCAAACTTCGCCGCCAGTTGAGAGATGAGACAACCCATTTTGCACCACCCCAAGAACAAGGTCTCCGGACACCCAACTCATGAATGCATGTGTGTGTTGTTTTGGAGAGAGAGAGAGAGGTTGATTGGGCTTCTGGGTTTGTTTGGAAGTGGGGAATGAGCTGGTTTCTGAAAGGTTTTCGAGCCTATGATGAAGAGACTAGAGGGGGGAAGAGAGAGAGAGAAAGAGAGCTGCAGAGAGGTGGTTAAGAGTTGGAGTTTTCTAGGGTTTTGTACTCTGGATGTTTGGCTAAATCTGTGTAAGATGAGATCATATGTATGTGAGAAGGTGTTAAGCTGTTGTGGGTGCTGTGGAGTGCATTGTGAAGGGTGGCAGGAGGGAGAGAGAGAAGAAAGAGAGAGAGGTACACAGGGCCTTAACTTCAAGAACTGAGATTCATAACTTCGGAGTATTATGTGTCAGTTTTGACAGTGTGGGGGCCAAATCTGTCACTCTCTCAAGCCAAGTTCAACTACATACAAGACATACACAGCCAGTCGAAGGACATTTATCCCTAATCACTTGTGTGTACAAAGATACGTACTCAACCTGTTAGTGTTGATGTTTTTTTTTCTTTTCCAATTGTCCGTTTGAATCATCTTAGGGGCATTTTAATTAATTTTTTCTTTGATTTGGTCAAAATTTATGTCAAAATTAAAATATTTATGAGAAACAAATTCATCAGAATCTGACTTCAAAGAATTGTCAAGATTTAAACGTTTGAATTACAATTCTTCCATATTATTATTACTTGAGCTACTCCTTAAAGTTATTGGCGTTGATGTTTGCCCTTCCAAAATGATTTTTCCATAAATAAAAAATGAATCTTACCCAAAAAAAATTAATCGACGTAGTTAAAAAAATTAAAATTTTACATATGTGAGTAAATGATTATCAAATCGTTAAAGTTTTTAATAGATGTATATAATTTCACGAATACTTTTGGTTTTAACACTTTTTTTTTTATCATGTTTTAACACCTGAATTGAATGAAAATCAACGTTTGAAATAATTTTAAGAGTTTAAAAATTAAATTGAGATAATTCAAAATTAAAAAAACATAGTCAAATCACCTAAGTATATTTAGCCAAAAGTTATAAAATTCATTATCTACACTTTGCATATATGCATATGCAATGTATGTGGCAAAAGGAATTGAATATAGAAACAAGTTATGATTGTTGGGTACATGGTTAGAATAAGACAAGCCCATTGATAAGAGCAGCACAAAGCACATGTACACTTTGTTTGGCAATGGTTTTGAAAATCAAAAGGGAGGAACCATTTCTACAACAACATCCAATTACACACACCTCACTCAAGCAAAGTTCAAAAAAACTTTTGCATCTACTTATTTGTTTCTCTAGAATACCCTTTTTCCATTTTCTTTCTTCTTCTTTTTTTTTTTTGGCCCTTTTCCTTTTCATTTAAGGAATGTTTATGATACTATATAATGATTCTGAATTCCTAATTAGCTTATCCTCTCAAGACAACCAAAACTCTCTCACAAAATTTCTTAAAGATACTTCAAAGACCTCTTCGTTGGTGTGTGTGTGCATGTGGAGAGAGAAAGAAAGAATATTAGTCCTTTTCTCACCACATTTAGTTTGAAATGCAACTAGTTTGGGGGGAGAGAGAGAGAGGGAGAATATTAGTCCTTTTCTCACCATATTTAGTTTGGATTTAATATCATATATGATAGGTGTAACCACATCATCACACATATGTTGCTTACTCAAAAGATCAAACAAATTAATTAGATTGAATACAATGCATCTCTAGTTTTTATCTTGGATTCTCCGAGATATTAACTTGTGAAAAAACTCATATGTTACAGAATTAATCATCGACGTCCTTCTTATTGACATATGAGCCTTTACCATCTCTAATCATTCCATAAATGTTACATTTTCGAGTAAAAAAAAATGTACCCTATCTCTTTTAAAAATATATGCACTAATCATGAAAATGGTCGTTAGTTCACAAAATTTCTATTTTTGCAGGGTTTGAAAATGACTAAATCTACGTAACATTAACCTTAAATATAGAGAGATTGTCTTACTAATTTTAACTCAACACATAATGTCACGAGCGTGTGTTTTTGCATAATTATTACTTACGCTTGCAATGAATAACAACAAATTGATAAAATGGCACTCCTAGATGGTGTTTTCTCGAAACATTTATTAAAAAAAAAAAAAAAAATTTGTGGTTATAGGATGTTTAAGCTTATGACGACTATTCCGTCTAACTCTGATATCAATCACCATAATTCAAACTAATTTAAGAATATATTATCTAAAGAATAAAGATGACGGATCATTAAGGAATACGGGAAGTATCGACGGTAAGATCACTTGTAAGAGGGTTGGGTTGAGTGGTCTTCTAATTGTCCAAAACCAGTGAGTCTTACCAAATCCCCAAAGTGGGCCACTGGGCTTCCGTTCCAAACAGAACTCCTCCTCGCTACGTCCAATCTTATCTTATCTGGAACACAGCCAAATGAACCTACGGACAGACCTGAATCTGTTTCCAAACGCTCCAAAAAAGGGGTCCCACAACTTCCCAACCTGACTCCAACAAGTGGGTTTCTGTCTGCTGCTTCTGCACCTCCTACCTCAACGCTGCACTCTCACTTCAGTTCACCCCGTGAGGGGCACGTGGGCCCACCGGTCCAATGTCAGGTCTTAGCTTTGATGTGTTGGATCATAATGATTTGGGCTTTGACTTTGAGAAAATCTTTAGTGATGTTGGGCCCATTAGATCACTACAAAAAAGGGGCCCATTTTGTATTGATCAACTTACCAACTATATTCCCGTCTTAGATATTATACATCTCATCACCATTACGACTTGATGTTTCTCTCTTCCTTCTATTGCCACGTGTAAACATGGGGATGGTCCTATGCTCAAAATCCCACTTTGGAGATAATCTTGCTTGTTGGTCACTGGTGTGTTGTCACATGCATAGGTGTAAATTTACTTTTATACCACCAAGAAGAAGAGATTTAAAAGTCGAGTAATACTATTTAGACCTAAAAATTTGACCTAATTTGCTGACATAATGATGTGATTTTATAGGAATCATAAGATCAACACCGAGTTCCAATGTTTGATAAGGCCTACAATGAATCCAAATATTACAGTGAATTAGGTCAACAAATTATGTCAATAAATTAGGTCTCAATAGTATTACTCTTAAAAGTCAAGTGTTTATAAGCTAGTAGAGTGGGTTGGCTTAAACCAATGAACAATTGTAATCCCCGAGGGTATACCTTAATGACCACGAGGGCGATAACTCAGAGGTCTTGAATTCAAATCTATTTTGAATCATTTATCTACACATCAATTTAGATTATCTCAAGAGATTAATAAGATGCTTTAAGAAATTTAAATATTATTGATATCTCAATTTGATGAATAATTAAGATTAGTGGGAAATTGGGTGGGAGAAGTAATATAATTTTTTTATTATTTTTGTTATGCTTTTATCTTGATAAGGGAGTGAGATCCTCTACAATCAATATATTTTCTTTTTAATTTTCTTATTGGCACATTATTCATCATACATTCAAGTAAAACTCATTATATATAAGTGGGTCCCTCATTCATTAATGGTAGATTATGTGTCAATGAATGAATTGAAGAGAAAGTGTACTGAAGAAGATCTGGATCCCATGATAAAATTCAATAATATAAGTAATTTCTCAAATGCTTATATCAGATTACCAAAATAAATAAAGGGTTTATATGTCATTGTCTTCGTTGCTCTCTTATAGGTGAAATCCATAAATAATCTGGCTTTTTGTTTGATAAAAAAGATGAAAAAATAGGAAGAATAAAAAATAAGATGGATAGACTTTTCATATATAGAGGAAGGAAACATATTTTTTTTCATTGTGTTTGGTATGATTGATGTTAAGTTAGAGGGATAGATTTTTTTGTTGTTTGGTATAAGAAGAAGAAAAATAAAGGAAAAGAAAAAATATATAAAGGTAATTTATTATTATGCCCTCGTATGTAAATTTAATTTACCATTATTTTTTAGTAAAGCTATGAAGAATTGAAAAGACAAAAAAAGTAGCATGTGTAATTTTTAGTCTTGTCCACAAAAAAATTCAATGTTGAGATGATTGCGTGGGTTACCAGAGTTTGGTTGAAAGAATATTATAAAATTGTGCCTTTATGTTCATGGTAATTGAACAATGGACATAAAGATTAAGAGTGCAATTTAGGCAAGCTAATCCGAGCTTAACCCAAAAAAATAGGACTTGGATTGAAATTTTTAAAACTTGGACTGAAAAATCTTAACCCGAATTGAATTTGAACCATACTCGAGTTGAGATTTTGGGTTCACCGATTCAACCCAAACCCTGGCCGAAATTAATATATATATATAATGTAAAGTGTTTTTCTTGATTTTTTTTTTATAATTTAAGTTGGTCAAACTATTGGGTCGCGTCCAAAATTGAACCCGAATTATGAGTCCGAATTAATTAACTCATATCAATCTAAAATTAACTTGGACAATACTCGGGTGAAGTATTTCGGTTGAAAGTCAGGTTTAGATTGGGTTAGGTTTAACAATTTTACAACTTGGATTGAGTTTGGATTATCCTGTAATAAAAATATTCAAGTAAATGTATAAAAGTGAATAACTAAGGTGCTGTTTGGTAACGTTTTTATTTCTCGTTTTTCGTTTTCGTTTTGACATTTGGAGAAAACAAGAGAAAAAAAGTCGTTTGGTAATTGTTTTCGTTTTTTTTTTATTGTAATCGTTTTGAAAATCGGCTCCGTTTTTAAAAACGCTAAAAAGTCGTTTTTGAAAAAATGAAAAACGTTTAACGCGCGTTTGCTTTTAATGAGGTCAAGGCTTCGAGCTTTATTAGCACCAAAAAGACATATTTATTGGGCATCCATATAAATAGTACCCAAACCCTAACCCTTCTGTCTTCGTCGCCTCAGCTTCATCGTGCCTCCCTCTCTCTCTCTCGCCTGTCATCTTCGTCGCCAAGCACACGCAGCCGAACCACACGAAGACAACCCAAAGCACAGGGATCAGACGCCATCTCCCCCCCTCCCTCTGTCACTCTCACTCTCTCTCTCAACCTTCTCTATTTGGGTGGTGGTGGTGGTGGTGGTGTGGTGGGTTGGTTGGTGGTGGTGGATTTGGGTGGTGGTGGGTTTTCGGTGCTGTGGTTAGGGATTTGATTGGGTGGTGGGTTGGTTGGTGGTGGTGGATTTGGGTGCTGTGGTTAGGGATTTGATTGGGGAAGGCCTCTTGATTCGGTGGTGGTGGGTGGATTTGATTGGGGATTTGATTGGGTTATGAATTTAATTGGGTTTTGATCGTTCTTCCTGATTCGGTGGTGGTGGTGGGTGGATTTCGGTGGTTGTGGGTTGGGTTTCGGTGGTTGTGGGGTTGGGTTGGGGGGTGGTCAGTGGAGGTGGGTTTTGGCAGTGGTTTTGGGTGCTCAGTGGTGGGGTTTCGGTGGCGTTTTGGTGGTTGTGGGGGATGGTCAGTGGGGTAGGTTTTGGCAGTGGTTTTGGGTGCTCAATGGTGGGGTTTCGGTGGTTGTGGGGTTGGGTTGGGGGGTGGTCAGTGAGGGTGGGTTTTGGCAGTGGTTTTGGGTTCTCAGTGGTGGGGTTTGGGTGATAAATTTTTGGCATAATATCAAACAAGTTTTTTATTTTTGTTTTCACAAGTTTGTAAATATAAATGACTATCAAACATGTTTTAAATTTTTAATTTTTATCACAAAAAAACCAAAATTGATTCTGTTTTTCATTTTTAAAAAAAACTAAAATCATAAACGTTACCAAACGAGCCCTAAACAACAATCTAGCTGGCAACTTTTCTGTCCATTTTTCTCCCACTTTTGGGCGGATTCAAAATAGTGGGCCCAATGAAAAAAAAAGTTCATTCAATTTTTCTTTTCATCCAATTTTCCCTTCAAACCAAAGAATGAAAAATTTTTTTTTCCTCTCATTTTTCATCCTCACTTTTCCATCCACCCAATTTTCAATCCTACCAATTATAGCCTATTAATTTTTAGATAATAGATAATCAACAATATAAGGGTAGATAACCCACATGTAATAGTCAGTCATTCTTAAACTCATAGTGCCATTGAAAATAATTAAAGAAAAGTACATTAAAAATGATTGATATTCTCCTGAGTGTTGTACTATTTACGTTTTCGTAAATAGCTCGCATCATGACTTACAACCTATTTAACTGGTTAAAAGTTTTTCTATTGATTTTAAATTCCGCGAGAACTATAATATATTACCAAGCGGGGCATTGAAGCTATAATCCAAATTGGGAACCTAAAGATTTCGTGATTGTAATAGTGCAACGACACCAGAGGCAAACCCGATAATTTTACATATTATAATATTGATACTTATACTATCTCAAAAACTATACTAAGTGCACTGTTCATTAGAATGTGAGATGATTCTATAACCTCGTGCACACAACATTAATCTACTAATTCAAGTACACAAAACAATGGCATGCCTTGACAAGGTGCCCTATCAGCCATTCATGGGGACAAGAGAGAGATGTAACAGTCTATGTTTTTGCATGTTTTAGAGTGAAGAGTCTCTTTGTTATTGGCCTCCTCTTCTTGTTATTATCAATCAAAACAGACAGAAGAACATAAAGGAAAGTGTGTTTACTGTTTTCTTTCTTTTTGGTGGCATAAACAAATTGAAAAGACAATTTGGCGCAAATAAATTAGAAATCTCTTGAAGTTAGGTCATCAACAGTGACAACATCATCACCGAGCACATTGATTGATGCACATTCACTAAAGTGACTTTTGAACGAGACCTATCGGCTTAGGGATAGTTGCTACTCAAATGAGTGTACCCGAAACGGATTTCTAATCTCTAAATAGATCTGCTATAGCTACTCGATCTCGATCAAATGGTTCAGGATCTGTCTCTACATCTGAAGTATTCGTAACCGAATATGAAACTCAATATCAATATGAAACTTGAAGGGGTGCTTCATAGCTTTCATTGACACTACTAGTCCCGCCGTAAATGACTTGTCTTTGATCAAATCAGATAAAAAATTAGTCGAGGTGCATATAAACTGACCCGAACAACTCTAATCGTTGAACAAAAAATATAAAATTGAAAAGATGCAGTGGGTAAAGTGCTTGTGATCTTCCCATGGCATAAGAAACAAATATCAAAAAAGAGGGGGGACATAGGCAAAGTTGTAAGTTATTTATGGAACAAGACATTTTTGTCTGGGTAAAAGTTTTGAGCCAGATTCGAAGGACAGTTCATTTATTTTTCTTCTTACCACGTGAACCTTACTCCTTTGTAGAGTTTTTTTTATAATTTTGTTCATAGATGGTCGGATAGCCGGTTTAAAAGTCAAGCTACATTCGGGCTAAAGTCTGGAATTTTCAGAAACCAATTTGAACCCGATTCCAATTCATTAAATTGCGTTCTTCCCGCATTAAACTCTAATTTGAACCCTAATCGTAGAACACTGGAGACGAAACCAAGAACTGAGCTCGAATTTCGTTTTCGAGTTGTAATATTAAATTTCTTATTCTTGTATTTTATCACAAAATTGTCAAAAAAAGAGATTGTTAAAATCATGTTTATAATTGACTGATTCTGTGAAATCTTATATAATCTCAAGCTAATTCTATAGTCATCAAGTTTCAAAGATCAAGATTTGTAAGCAATAAGAAAGGGAGGAGGTCAAACTATAAAATCGTATTTAATGCACCTTCAAACTTAGGATAAAATATAATAAACCTAATCCTTAGTTTAATTCATTAGACTTAGGATGAATAATGTTGGCAGACAACTCAAATATCCATTCCATAAATGCAAGCACTTTTCAAAGAGATAAGATAACATTAGCTTTAATTTCACTTTACTTTTTCAAAATTAGCCTTAATTTTTACAATTAAATATCTGTTTTAACCCTGTTTCATAAGTAATTTACATATCTCAAATTATAAGATAAAAAGCTAAAAAAGATATATCCTGCTAGAACATTAGTTATACATAGACATGACTAACTAACTGTAAATAAACTTTACTTCAAAAGCACTTCTAAAACACATTTTTACCAAACAATTAAGCAGTTCAAAAAGTTACCCCAAGTGCAACCTTTATAATTTCTGTTAAACTAAGGTTTAACTCTCAAGCGGTCAAATGCGCCTGAGTTGTACTGCTACCTTCTACTAACACGCATCATATAACACTCAACCCAGCACCACTAGTGCAGGGATGAGCTCTTATCCATTGGACTGTCACCTAGTCTGTATTATGGATTCTTCAATTATTTTCTTCCAGACATCATAGTGAGCTAGTCTTGGGCCGCATGAATTGTTCGACAACAGCTCGAGTGCTGTACATTGGACAGGCAAGCCCGAACCATATCCTACCAAAGTTCTTAGGGCCAGACCGAACTTTTATGGTTTTCAGAATTATTATACATAAAATAATCTAGTAAGCTTTTCACAAAAGAAAAGTTAGAGAGTATTCATATTCAAAAAGGAAAAGAAAAAGTATGACTGTCTTGAAAACAAAAATTGATACAATTTACATGTAGATTGCTTATTAATGACTAGATTGACTATTCATAGAAACTAAGAAAAAAACTGTACAGAGCTTACCTCAGATAAATCTTTGGAAAAACCCCGACTTCTGGTGGATTCATCTTTGTCAAAAACTGAGTACGGTAAAACCTTAATGAAAGAGGCACACTTCACTGTAAATAGGCTAAGTAGCAAATGAGCAGAGAGCATCAAGCCTTTCTATACATTCTTTAGATTGAATGGTAAAACGGACTTCAGGTCGAGGAGCTATACAGTCGTGTCAAAAGATTTGTCTGCAATATATATCATGCCAAATTCCAGCTCTTTAGCTCTTCCATTGATCCATGTGTGTGACTTCTATGCTTCCAGGTTTTGAAAACGAGAGCAGAAAGCAGGTCAACTGGATCTATTTCACATATTGGCCAAAATTCCATGCAAAAAAGGCAATTAAAGCATGCCAATTTCACTCCACAAGAAGGCAAATATATGCACGGTTGTCTTCTTAAACCTAACTTTCAAGTAAAGTTACAAGGGATAAAAAAATACCTGATTACAAAGTAACAGGGTATGGAAAAGGTACAATTAGTTCACTAGAGCCATGATTGTGACAAGGAGACAGTTGGAGTAGATGCCTTTAGACCTTTTCTGCCATGTATGGCGGAGTTTAGCACGGTGTATTGCTGGTTGACAGAATCAAACAGAGCCTGTGTATATGCCACCTTAGCCTGCAACAGAAAAACCATCTATTAGAAAAAAATGGTCTAGATCCCCATTCCTGTCCCCTCCCACTCCTCCTTTCCTCTCCCTTCTCTCCAACCCCACCATAGAGAAGTTAGTTAGAGAAATATATCAAGATTCTAAGAATTGACAAAAGGGAGAGAGAAGGCCTCCTTCTCCCCAAAAACTAATTGTTATATATAATAGTATAAACAAGCGTGATTCAGCAAACTCATTGAAATGAAGAGCTTTTGTCCATATTCCAGAGTAATAGTAGGAAATGCCCCGGAACTAAATGCTTGGCAAGCAAAGCAAAAATTAGTGATTGAGGTTAACATGGGCAGTACTGCAGCTAGGACAACTAATAACCAAAAAAGTTATGTCAGAACGACAACACAAAGAAACAACCCTCTTAAGCCAAAGTTGAGTACTTTCAGAGCATCCAACTCGAAACCAATTAGCAATGAGTGGAGAGACGCCGCAAGCATATCAACCAACCTTGGGTGATCCTAATCATTTGAGTGGATGGACGCCTACAAAGCCCATGCAGTCTGACCAGATGCCAATGGCTCCAAGCCTCCATGTCTGAAATGTATTCCTAGCTCTTGGACACCAACAAATGCAACTTAGATGTTTTAGATTTGTCGTATGGAAGAAAAGAAGGGTAACGAAAAGTGATAAGATAAACTCCTTGTGCTCAACCCAAGATCTCATAAATAATACACCAAGAGAGCAAGCAGACACATCTTTCAGGACAACCCATTTAAATTTGAAGCGGTGCAAAAATATTAAAAACTAAGAAACAAAATCGACCTTAGACAACCAAGTTGAACTCCACAATTTGTTTGATGCGGCTTGAGACCTAGTGATGGAAACTACAAAGGAATCGAATAAAAGTACTAGAATTTTCAAGTGGGCCATTTTAGGTGGCGCCTATATATAGGGTCTTGTAATGGAAGAATCAGTTTTGGGATTATTGAACAGTTTTTGCAATTCATGATCTGGCATTGTTCACCAGTGAAACACAGAACATAAAAAGATTCTACCAAATTCAAATTGTTAAAATTACATCCCGATGTTCTTTCTGACTAGTAACTACAAAAAAAAAACTAATAAAACACCGAAAATTGCATGTTAAAACTGTATCTTTACCTTTTTCATTATCACTTTTCAAATTCCTAGGGCCTTATTTATTTATTTAGTTTGCTTCACTTTGATGGGAGATGACCTTCTCCCAATTCAGAGAAGGAAAAGTGGCACAAACCTCCAAAATGATAAATGTAAGTTCAAAAAAGAGTATATTGGACCCATGAGAATGGGTGAGCAGCATATTATATATAACTAACCTCTTCAGTGTTGCCACAAGCAGCAGCGATTTCATCGAAACTGATTTTGGGTGCCACTGATATTCCAGTCCCATGAAAGGACATCACTCGTTTCTCTCCTATTTCTTTTTCTACCTGTGAAAGAACGATTTTGTTGTGAGAAAAGAAATAAATGAAGTCAATCAGTAGAAAGAACATACCTGGGGTGGAGGGGGCATAATGTCATAGCACAATATTGCAAAGGGATATATATGACCAGGAACACCAGCATGCTCTGTAAGCCTTCTCATATTGTCCACCGAAGAAGAATCAAAAGGTGCCTGAACTTGCATCACAGCACAATAGAATAAAGACGTGTTTGGCTAATCAAACCACGAGAACAAGAGTCACACCCTACGATGTTGTAAAACAATCACTGAAAGTCATAAATAGAGAAAAAAGAAGTAACAAAAGGCTATACAATCGCTACCACTAATGTTTACAATAGCAAACCTCATACAGCCACAGGAATCAGAGGCCATTATTTAATAGTTCCCAAAAAATAATCCTAACGGTATAAAAGGAAAACATAATGCAGTAAGTGATACAATCCATTCGCCTAATCATATACAAATAACTTTGATAATATATCAGGGTTAAGTAGCTGGAACAGAATGGAAATAATCATCATCTTCCCAGTCTGGGACACAAGGAAAGGGACATGTTTCCACACTCAACTCTGGCTAAAATATGAATGCCATCATGCACATCATGAAAACGAAATTCATTATCTTTCTGCCTGGTTGGAGACACCTGTTTGTCAAAGTAGATTGACATGATGTGGGAGAGGAATAGCCCTAAGTTTGGTCCTTATTAAGGAGCTCATTTCCTGGATGGAAGAATACAGTAATCGGGCAAGACATAGAAGTCTATTGAAATCACTTAAGAAAGACTCTTTTTTGCCTGCTTTTGAGCCCACTGGAAGTCGGTTCTTTCTTTCTCACCCCTTTTCAGTCCTTGATTTATCCGTGCTTTGCAATCTTTCACACAATTATATTTTACTTCTATAATAAAAACGCCTGTTTTGACAGCGTCCAAGAGCATGTGACTTGACTATAGCAAATCCCACTCATATTTTATCATGTTCGACACATATCATATCTTCTGCAGTATCAATATAACATGGCATGGAATTATTGTTAGAACAACTTATACCCACTGGCAAGGATATGATATAACACCACAGAATTGCAGTTTTCAAAGGAAGTGTTTCTTTTTTCTTTTTTTTTTTCCAACAGGTAAATGAGGAAGAAACCATACCGGATAACATTCTTTTGTGACGGGGTCCGGGCGATCCCTTCCACCACTTGGTGCAATCCATATTATATTTGATCCCTCCCTAGGCATCGAGTACAAATATATTCATAAAACATCTTTATGCAGATTAAGCATTTTGAAGCACCAACAAACTAATTGATTACCATAGAGATGCATGGAGTACAAGTAATCAATTAACAGAAAAGAGCAGAAAGAGGTGGAAGTAAACATTTAAGCACAAAACAAACCATTAATCGAACAGAATATTTTCCTTGAAGAATGCTTCAAATTCACATTTTAACACAATGCAGCTTCATTTCTTTGTCTAGTCACAAAAGGAAGAACTAGTAAATGAGGCCCTCTGTCTAAAAGGACAAGAGATATCCCAGTTAACCAATTGGTGATTTTGCAAATCATCCATACCCAACCGCACGATATCTTCATAAAATATATCCAGAATCTCTGTATATTTTCAGCAATCCTCACAAGGACATAAGGATATAGTGGATAGGAACATTGACCAAGGACGAAAAGGTGAGGAGAGAATACTGCTCTGTGCTAAAGAATATACCCCATTCCTGTCTCATGTGGCTGGTTTTCTCCATGGTGTCAGCACAAGATACAACTTTTTTCCCCTACTATCTAACCGTAAGATAAAATTAATGTATTTCATATGCCAATCAACACTCTTAACACTCAAGCAAATTTGTTAGTGTTACCAAATTCAATTTGACTTTATGGGTGCACTGGAGGTATCACTTCAGTTTTCTACTACATAGGCGGCTAAACGAAGCCCCAGTCTTGATCTCTGGCGGCCCAGACCCCTTATTAGCAGCTGAAATATAGGCCTGCGTGAGATTAAAGTCGTTTGCCATCTGTTTGTCAGATTCATTTATACACTTCAAAGTGATTGCTTAAGTTGCTTTTTTAAGTATCCAATTAAATAAACTCAAAAGAAGAAAGCCAGCACAATAATATATTATGACCCTAAAACTCTATCTAAGAAAAACATGAGCAAAAGAACGCATAGTGCAGATGTACCTCAGGAGCAATGCCATTTCCTTTAAACTTCTTGTATTTTCTTTTCTCTTCATCTCAGCAAGTTCTGGAACGTCATTCATATGCTTTTTGGAATACACACATAAGAGATTCCTAAGATGATACGAAATAGGAAAAATATATTAACAAGAAATAGGAAAAATACAGCATATAAGCACTTTTACTGCAGATCAAGAAGCTTTATGAGCACCTTCCCATGCTGAAAGGCTTGCAAAGAGGATCTGTTATAACTCTATCTCCAGCCACATAGGTCTGCTTGATAGTATTTAGATATTGGTGAGGCAGTCAATTTCAAATGGACAGAACAATCATAAGAATTGGCTCGATGAAAAGAAATATCATTGTCACCAAATTCTCAGCAATGTTTGGATTTGTTGTTTCAAGCAGCAAAGGAATAACAGCTGGATCTGCTTCACTTTGATGGTTTGACATCAGAACAATGTTGTCTCCCTGAATTCATATGGAACTATGAACGTCAAGAGCAAACAAGAAATCCATATGGTAGAGCAGCTAATTTAGTGTGAAAAAAAAGTAGACGAAGGTGATAAGAGATTTAATCTATAATTTTTCTTGACAAGTAATCTGGAATTAAGCTAAACAAGATTATTTAAACTTGCAAGGTTATCAAAGTCGTTTTGAAAACTTTCTACAGGGGACTGTACTCGTTCTCTGTGTGATAAGAAACAATAATTTACTAGACAAAGGACGGGATATCCTTCCTCAAAGCAGACAGATGAAAGAGAGGACAGAAGCAAAGAAATTGAATCAAATGTTTCCATTTCAAACTCTCATATAGATAAACAAAAAAATTGATGGGGCATGGCAGCAGGGAATAAATATTTTGCACGGCATAGTTGAACTAAGATCTTGTATATATCAACATCATTGGAAAATAAACCAGTGTAAGAATCTTTCAAATTTGTTTGGGACATTCATCCACTTCAAGATACTAGCAATGTTGTTGCTCTGAAATAGAAAGGAGGAAGAAACATCTTCAAACCCATAACTAAGAGAGAGGGGGGGAGGTGTTATGGACCACCATAAATCAATGCTTGCAGTTGAAATTGCGACGTAAAGTATTGTACAAAGAACTAGTAGAGTAACACAACTAAATGAAAATAACATAAAATCAAAAATATTAGACACCTGCTGAAGCTTCTCTTCCATTTCATAGAAAAGGGAGATGTTGCCAACATATGAACCCCTGAAGATCAGAGATGATCAAGGTTATGGACAGCAATGGATATCTTAATTTGCAATGTGGTATGAGAGTAATAATCTATCATCCTACCCAACCACATAATTATAAGACTTGAGGGATCAAACTCAACGGGTACACACGAATTGTTTCCATTTTTAATATTTTCAACAGAGAAATAATTTTTACAGACAAGATAGTTTAGCATTGTTAGCCTTTAACTTCACACCCCTATAATATCAAATCCAAGCAAACCTATTTTGATCCACACCAAAACTGGCATCCATCAAGCCAGTCTTTTCCGCAATCATTTTCCAGTGCTCCTTTCCCATCAACAAAACCAAACATGCATAATGAGCGGCCCACAAATAGTGCTTCTAGGAAGAGTTTATTATACCTCCCTTTGGGGAAAAAAACTATATTGCCCACTAATCCTTCCCCAACTACTCAAGGATTCAGTTCTTACCCCTGGCTTCATAAGATTTGAGAATGAAATTCAAACAAGAGTTAATAGAAAGCATAGGAAAGTGGTGCACCGCTTCTCCTTCCTCCTTCATAATGTTCCCTAATATTTGCATATGTGGTCTTGGGGTCTACCTCAGCATACATCTGCTTTCCATATGATTAGATCCAGCTATATTTAGGGGACAAGGGAAAAGTGTGTCAAAACATTTATGTTGCATTTATATTACGGTTCTCACTAACACTAGATGAGTTATATCCTTCATATTGACCTCATCAAGGGAAGAATTTGTGTCAGATTGGATCTTAATGTTCTCCGCTTACCCCACATAGAGTAGCTTCTGAGTAAGTTTTTGTGAGTTTGGGGTAAAATAGGCCAGTCCAGTGGAATCAATAATTTGTTGTTAGCCTCTGTGGGGGATTATTATTGTTTTGTTATAGGCTGGATATACAACCCTATAACTGTCACACTTGCTAACTTCAGAACACTAAGGAAGAAAACCTTCAATTTATCTCTAGTTTATGATGAAAAGTGACTCTTTTAGCAATTTTGATTTTGAGGTCACTGAAATTAGAGATGAGATACGTAGAGAGAGAGAGAGAGATGAAGAGCGGGTGGAGTAAAACACAATACAATAGTGATACAACGTCATAAGTGACACATGAGATTACCGTGCAATAATAAACCACCATTTATGCCAAGGGTGGGGCCAGGTTTTTCGATTAGGGTGGCCAAAATACTACTAAAAGAATTTATTAATTGGTACAATGAAATTTTAGGTCCAACAAAATATATCAAGATTTAAGACTAAATTGTTATATAAAACTGTAAAACCAATTTCTTGTTTTTTAAACAAAATAGATATAAAAAAATTCAAAAGGCATTTCAACCCAATCATTTATGAAAGTGGAACATAATATTCTTTCAAATCTCACTCACAAGTCCATGACAAAATTATCCCTCATTTTTTTGGTGACACTTAGTTGAAATCATCATCCGTCTTATTAAGAAATTGAATTTTTCAAATAGTAAAAAAATACTTTTGGATTAGAGCACAAGTGATTATCTTACAGAAAAATAATTGAGAGCACTTGTACAATTGTATATAAAAAAAATTGAGGATAATTTATCAAATAGGAAAGATATAATGTCGTTGGTCACTATGATATTTTGCATACGTCTTTCTTGATTCAAGAATAGAAATTGGTTTTAGAGGGTCAATAACTAACTTCAAAATTAGGGGGGGCAAATTCTTAAAATGAAAAAAAATCATGGTCCTAAATTACTACCATATAAAAGGGTTTTCCAAAAGTCAAGGTGGGCAAGTGGCCACCCTTGTCCAAAGGTGGCTCCGCCCTTGATTTATGTTCTTGAACCCCTCGTATGCATGTAGTAGTTATTAGATTAAGTTGATTTGTATGGTTCACCAGTATACATGGTGGTTTACTGGTGGAAGGTGACAGCTGTGTCACTGATGACGTGGTAGTTCTGTTATGTTTAGTATATACTCGGGAGGAAGATAGATTCATTCTTCCAGTGAAAGAGGCCTTAAATCTCAGCATATTGATGTTTTCTTCTCTGGGGTCATTGCATAGACAAAGTTCATTAACCCTATTTGATCATTAGGATCTTTCATATAAACCTTTTTGACCCCTTTCCCTACCTCATACTTTTTTCAAACAAATATTTCCCGTTCGGCCACTCACTTCATTGAACTATCTACTTCTTTCTGTTTGCCCTGTTCAGGTTCTCTTCCAATTTCTTCCTCATTATACTTCCCTTTCCTTCATACAATTACCTTTTATTACATATCAATAGAATATCTTGTTATACATAATTTTTACATTTGGGTCTTTCTTATGTATTACTGTTAGTGCTGAAGTTCAGTAATCATTTTTGTTTGTGACAGTCCCAAAGTTAGGTTCTCATATGCACAAGAGGCATTTCAAAGGAAGTAAAAGCTCTCATTGCAAAGACCAAGTACCCAAAAACAGAAACAAAAATATTGAATCTCCAGATAATTGTTTTTCCTTTCTTGTGTTGGTGGGGGGAGGGGGTGTTGGGACTTTACCACCCTTACATCTTCCTAGCAAAACCTACCAAGCGCCTTCATAATCCTAAAGGTACAAAAATTTTAAGCTAGCAATTTAGTTTTTCATGGTTGAGGCAACATGGATTTGCCGAACAATTTTCCAGTTTTGAACTAGCCAATATAAGTATACCCATATTAATGAATAAACATTAATATGATGGCAGCCAATGGAATCACATCAGAGGACAGCCACTGAGCAAATAAAGTTTAAGGTTAGGTCTGTATCTAGTCCACCTATCCCAACGACCTCAGTTAATGGAGATGAAATTGGATGATGGCCATTTCATATAAACTCAAAAGGGATTGCAAGTTGGATGGACTCAGCCTGCGCGAAACTGGTAATCGAATTGGGGCAGCAGCCATCATGAACACTTGGGTTTGGTTGGCTGAATTTTTATTTTTTTTTCCAGAAAGTGGCTGAAAATTTTCAACCTGAACTGAATTTCGGTGCTCATTGGCTTATATCTACTGAAATGCAAACCTAACTAAAATACATACATCTACATATAGCATATAATTTTTCAATGACTTTTATTTTGGTGACAGTATTTTTGTGTTTCATTGAGTTATAACTGATTCTCCATACGTTGATTGTTTCTGGACACCCATGCCTCAACTATCCCGTGGCACCACATTCTCTCTCTCTCTCTCTCCCCCCCAAATCAATGAAAAAAACTAGTCTAATTAAATAGATGGTTGAGTGCAAATTATTTCTCATTAATTGCTCAAAGGTAGGATATAATCTTTTATCCTGTGAGATGTATTCTCTCATTCCTCTACTTCCCTCATGTTGATTTCAAAGATAAGAGAACAAGAAATAGTGTCTTGACAGGTTGGAATGATGATTGTAATATTTATCTTCTCGGGCACAAACTTGCACTCCTAATGGAGACAAGGGCTGTCATAGCATGATGTATTCTCACAGGAGTACATAAAGTGACTTAAAGTCTGCAGAGCATCTTAGGACCTGGATTGGCATCTAAGCCAACCCCAATCAGCCGTAAAAGTCTACTCAATCAAGGTAAATACCACTCAAAAAAGCTTCTCAAAGATGACAAACATACAGGGACTCACCTGAAATCAATCAAAGGACGGATATAGTTCTGAACAAACATGTAGTAATCGAAAGGTTCTCGAATGGCCTTGTGATATGGCAAGAAAACAAATGGGTCCTGAAGAATATGGATACGTTGAGAACAAAGGCACGTGCTGATAACTAGTAACTTATGCATGCAGAAGATGCTAACAAATCAACACAACAGCTCTTAGACTTAAACAGAGTATACGTAGTCTAGTGATACCTTAACGTCCATGAAAATACGATCCAATAAAACAGCCATGTTAGACAAAACAAGCTCTTCCGCCTTGGGATTTCCGCTCTGAAAAACCTGAAAGGTGAAAATATACTAAAGAATTTCAGAATGTACAGAAAATCCAGTAAAATATAAAGCCTCTGTTCAAATATAAGATGGAGGATGAGAACCTAAACAGTATAAAATTTTCTCTAAAGGATGCTTATGAATAGATGTGCAATACAATTCATATTTGCTTTAAATTTTTGGGATCTCCAGCAATAATTACTGTACAAAAACGATATTATTACATCAAGAATCCATAAAATTATGGAACTCATAAAGACTGTAAGATTTATCACAGACCCAGCAGAAATGGAGTGGAATATTAAGGAGGCCATACAATCAAAGCACATGCATCAGAAATAGAAAAAGTTTTTGTTTGATTTTACCCTTTATTTTGTTATACTATTAATAGAAAGCAAACAAGAGGAGTTATCAATCCAAAAACAAATGGGGAGCTGACTCTTGACACAGCACAACTTTCTCTCAGACGCGAACTAGTTGGGTGAAACAAAAAGAGTTATCAGGGCAGTCCACACCTTCTGCCAAAAATTTTCAGAAGATAATTCACGGGAGCATAGTTTACCATAATTACGGAAGAATGGGACAGATACTAGTAACATAAATAGTTGCAATCGCATATTCTGTGTGAAAATAATGACTGAAGAAGCATTGAGAATAATTCTTTTCTTGGGTCCTTTAGGTCACTAGCCCAAAATTCCATTGTATGGATCCATACTGCACTCACAAAAAAGGCTAATGGAAAATGCATGCATGCCAGGAATATGCTTATGCAACGAGAGAGAAAATCTGTACAATTGAAGCATCCCAACACTACATATCCAAGTGTAGCTACCCATCAACTGGCTCCAAGCGCAAAATACTATAAAATCCGATATAAAGGCATTTAAAAAGCAACAAAATCGAGTATGCAATGTCCAGAAAATCAGGAATGGGAAGCAAAAATAAGGAAAGTAGAAAAAATAATTTAAGGTAGAATCAGCTGATTACTCGGCCAACTGCCACCTTTCCTTTTAAATGCACTAACCTATTGGCATCTGGGATCACAAATTTTATTAGAGATAAAAATGCAGAAGACTGATTGAAAGAACATTCATAACCATCTAGTTAGATGCCAAATCATCCAGGGAATATTGGCAAGGACTACACTGAGCAGCACACAACTTTGAAATGAAGTCCCCATTAAACAGATAGAAAGGATTTCCAAGAATGGGATACATCACACATCTAGCACCAGTAATTCTAAAATATACAATTTGCACAAGTAATCGCTCAAATTAAACTTTTCCAGTCTTATGTCTACATCAGTGTCTTCACAATTAATAAGGGGAAAGTTACAAGGCATTCCAATTACAAGGAAATGGATAAGAAACATATTGTATTCAACCCAAAAATAACAAGAGATGAGAAAGAGCACATTTCACTTGCCAGTTTCAGTTCTCGGACAACATAGAAGAAATATAACTATACTTAATAGCACAAAAGTAGTAGATCAAAACAGAAGATATGTTACAGAAACTTGGCCTTCTCCAACAATGATTCTTTAAACTAACATAGATTTTTCATTTCTGGATATTAGCCTACTTCCATTTTTTAATTTACCTCAATGGGACAAGATATTAGCTCGAAGGCATTATGCTCCCATAAAAATGTTTCTTAAGAATGAAACACTAGCCTCGTGCCCGAAATACTACACCTAAGAAAGTACTTACAGGTTGAGTCCAATGTAATTAATTAACTGCATTTCGATAATTATAGAACCCAATGTTTCAAGCTACACCCAAGAAAGTACATTACAGGATGAGTCCAAGGTAATTAATTTAGTGTATTACGATAACTATAAGATCCAATGCCTTCACAACAAGTAAGGAAGTACATAACATCACGAGTCCAAGGTAATTAATTTACGGCATTTCGATAATTCTGGTACAACTCCTCCATTCCCTGAGCAACATTTAAAGGCAACCTTCCAGCTTCCATTTCTTTTCTGATTCCCAAAAGCAGATCTGCAAACATAGATCTCAGATAAGACAGTACAGTAAATCGTGCAGGTTAAATGTACATGTAAATAAAATAACTTCTGCCTTGAAACTAAGAATGACACAAGTCAACAATGACATTTAAAGGTATACGCAAGGGTAAGCCATAGTCAAAGAATGAAACAATTATTTGTTGAGCTAGTTCATGATTCAACTATCTTTAAAAACACAACCAGGCAAGAGAAAGCAAATAGTAATGAAATGGTAATGCTGGGTGAACATTAATTAGACTGTGATAATGATTCTACTTAGTCTAGACAACTTGTGAAATGGCATGCAGGCTGAGGATGTGCACACTAAATGCCTACTCCAAAATTAAGCATCAGATACAGATTCAACTAGATTACAATACAATATACCACAGGCTACAAACTTTCAAAGGCAACGAATCAAACAAAAATAAAGGGTAAATTTATAGTCGACAAAAATACCCAATAACTCAATTTTTCACATAACTCCACTTCTTTCAATTCAATTCAAAAAAGTGAAGTGCATCTTATGTCAGTATAAACAACAAAGTGAACTCATAAAAGCAGCAAATATACCGTTCCCCCAATCCTCATTCTCCAAAAGCCACGCAGCATTCGTAGGACAATAATTCAAGATTGCCTTCCACTCCTCCAACAGATAGTTGCAAAGCGGACTTAAAAAAGCATCAAATCTAGCATCCCCCTTACTCTCCAAAATCCCCGGAGGAACAATACTTCAAAATTGTCTCTAACTACCCCCAACACATAAATACAAACAACTGATCAGTCGAGATTCTGCCACAATGTCAAATCCACACAATCACTCGACCTTGGATCGAATAACAAGCCTCAACATGTAACTTACCAACTCACTTAGCAAAATAACTCAATGCCATCAATAATTATTCAAAACAGATACAGGGTAAAAAAAGAGAGATAGTCAAGAACATTATGTACGAATAAAGGTAGAAACCAATTAAACAAATTCCATGCTTCGGGACACCAGTGATGCGGTAATTTAAGAACTAAACATTCAAAACTAGTCAAACTACCAACTATTTGCAGAGATCAGGATTCACAATCAAAATCGTCAAGCTCCCAATTATTCGCAGAGTTCAGGACCGAATCGCTCTTCCAACGACCAACATCCAACAGTGCACGCACACTCAATACACAAATACACAAGCATGTATACTAATGAAGCAGTGCATTAATTAAAAACGAAATTCAGCAATCAATGCTTGCATGTGTTAAAAACAAAAACAAATAACAAAAAATGCATGAAGAGAGCGAGACCTTGATCAGTTCGGGCATCGAGGAATGTACGAGAGTGACCAAGCTCGCTCGTCTCAGAAGCCGAGCTCGAAGCAACCGCCGCCTCCACCGTATTTTCCTTTTTCTCCTCCACCATTTCCGCCATTCCTCTCTCCTTCGAAGCACAGTACACTACACACCGAAACCTCCGACCACTCGCTTTAATAGCCAAGGAAAACGAAGTCAAAGCTACTCTTGGAGATGGAGATGAAACCCTAGCTGTGTTGGTGGTTTTGAAAAGTCTGCAAGAAGAGGCAGCGAGGATCATCATAGTCTGTAGAGACTAGAGAGAGAACAGAGAGGGGCTCTTATCTACGGAGAGAGAGATAGTTGGTTGATGGGGAGACGCACGTGCTTTTCATCGCCAAACATTGGAGACAAAACAGCCGAACTCTGATGGTGGGTGTTATTGAAATTCGAGCAACATCTGGCGACACTTAGCGGGACACGTGTCATAAGAGTTCGGCTGAGATTCTCACGTATTCGCTTTTTGGGGGGCTTTTTTTTTTTTTTTTTTGAGAAATTATGTTTTATACTTTTAAAGTTGGGTAATAGTATTTTTAATTCTTAAAATATGTCCGTTTTGTCAGTTTGGTTCTTATTATATTAATATTATTAATTTAATTCCTAAAATTTTAATCTATATTACTTTAATCCATAATCAGATAATTTGTTAAATTTTTTTTACAAAAGTGATTACGTGTCATTCTTTCAAACGATATCACATGTCTAATACGTATTCATTCCGTTAAAAATTGAATAATTCGTCTATATAAGGATTATTTAAATATGAATTTAATACTTTAAAGATCAAATTGATAAAATTAGTACTTTAAGAATCAAACTAACAAAACATGCATACTTTAAGGACCAAAAATATTATTACTCCTTTAAAATTTGATTTGGTTCTCAAATTTAAAATTGTGTCATAATTAATTTTTTTATCCAAATCTCATAATAATTCTAAAACAAAAGTTTACTAATTTTTTTAAATAATTCGACTTTACTATTAATTTATGTCTTCAAATTATATGTTGAAATTCTTAAATGAGAGGTTTTATAAATTTGACTCATGTTTTTATTAGATCAAAATTATTACAATGACGGCTTTACTCGACTTTTAAGTATTTTTTTTGTATGAACAATAATGTTATTATGACATAATTAAGAAATATAATTTAAAAATATAATGTATTATGACTAATAAATTGACAATAAAATGTATTTAATGATGGGACTCATTATAGCATTAAATATATTTTACTATCAATTTATTAGTCATAATGCATTATGTCTTCAAATTATATCCCTCAATTATGTCTCAATAACGTTAGTCTTTCATAAAACTTTTGAGGAATGTGGAAGTCAAATTCATTTAAAACAAATTTCAAATTATGTGTACTTAAAATTTTTAGTTGACGATTCAAGGAATAAAAAGAAATTATGTGCAAATTTAATAAAATAGAGTATGATGATACCCAAAAAAATAAACAATTCGGAAAAAAAATGAGTATGATGATACATAAGGGGTAGAAAAATGATTTTTGCCATCAAATCTTACCTTAGGCAAGAAGTCATCATTTATAGAAGGTCATATCACACTGAACATTCTCTAAAATATTTTTCAAATATTTTCGAACAAATCTATTATAAAAAGTAATAATTATTGTGTAAAATGAAGGCGGAAGAGGTTGCCTTAAACAAGAGAAAACCCTAATGCACTATTCTTCTTCCTTAAGTAATACATAAGCCAGGAGTAAGAGTTTTCATTACAACAGGCCCGCCCCAACAATATATTTGGAAAAGTTTGGACTTTAAGCCCTATTTCTAAAAAAGACCCTAATTTTTTAAATATCATAATAGTTTATGTAAAAAAAGTCTTACAAAAATACAAGTGATATCAATCATTTAGGTCCATATTCCAATCTAAATATTAAATACCCAAAAATAATAATAATAATAATAACAACAGTAAAAATAAACCTAAATTAAAAAATCACATCAAACTAAAAAAATTTCAAAAGTCAAATCATTACAACTCATAGCAATCATTTTTCTCTCTCTCTCGGTTAATCAAAAGCCAACTCTTCTCTCTCTCGGTAAATCAAAACCAAAAAGTTATCTTCCTTTTTCCTTCTCTCTCAGTGCTCTCACTGTCTCACAGTAATTCTCTCAAAGTAAAACCGTAGCCAAGTCTTCATTTTAACATCTCAGAGCCTGATACATGATCCATCCATCGTCGACTCCACTGTAAAATAAGAGACATGGTTTAGAACCAAAAATCAACATTAAGACCATCTAATGTTCTATTGTTTCATAATTTTAATTTTTTTTGTGTTCTTTGTCTTTGTTTTCTTTTTACTTTTTGAAGAAAAAATAAATTTTGTTTTGACGTAGAGTTCGTAGAAAGAAACAATTTGATGAAAATGTTGATGATGAGGTAACACAATCTATTGAAGAATATTTTAGAATTAACTATTTTACATATATAATTGATCGAGCTATTTCTTCACTAAAAAATAAATTTGAACAATTACAAAAGTACGAAATATTTTTAATTTTTTATTTAACTTAGAAAAATTAAAATTATTGACCGATGATAATTTAAAATAATATTGTTTGAATCTCGAATGTTTCTTAAAACACAAAAAATTTTCCGACATTGATGACTTAGATTTATTTTTAGAACTAAATGTTTTAAAAGAAATTTTACAAACGAAAGAAAATACTCCAATTGAGATATTAAATTATATAAAAAAGTTTGATTCTTTTCCAAATGCATGCATTGATTATAGAATATTATTAACAATCCTTGTAATAGTTGTTTATGTGAAAAGAAGTTTTTCAAAATTAAAATTGATAAAAACTTACTGAAGATCGACTATGTCACAAGAAAGATTAGCTGGATTAACGATACTATCAATTGAAAAAGATATGATAACAAAACTTGAATATAAAAATTTAATTAGTACTTTTGCAACTCAAAAAGCAAGAAAAATTAATTTTAAATAAAATTTTTTAATACTAAATATAAAAAACCTCATTTAAAAGTACCGGTTTAAGCCCCAAATTGTCTTAAGTCACCCCTGCATTACTATAAACTAACCTAACTCTTCAACTAAATATACCAATTATTTTCTTGTACATTTTTTCACACGCACTCGACACAATTCACCGAGAGCTCATCCATCTCATGCTTTTGGATTCTTCAGCCCCCATCAGAATGTTTAAGGTATGCAACTATTCATTGGTTCATTAATGAACAAATGTTTATCCAATTGGTTGTTACATATGTACCAATCACAACTTTACTTCCTAGTTTGGCACTAGCAACACAAACATCATTATTCAAACAAAATATATGAACAATACACATATTTTGTCAAGGTAAAAACAAAACTTTATACAAATTAATTGTGTGTGCCCGTTGTGACATCCGCCACAAGATAAACCACCGCCTCTCGCGCATAATCTGATGTTTACTCTCTCTTATCTTTTGTATTGTTTATGGGCGAATAGCATCCTAAAGCAGCACTGCATTTTTTTTTTTTTTTTATTAATTTTCCATTCAATTCCCAACCAACTACACATTTTCTCTTTTTTTCATTGATTTTATATACTACCTACTTAATTCCACATTAGAAAATATTCTATTATGGGTAACTAAAAATTTAAAATGTGTTTGCCATTTATAGATTTTATATGATTGTACTCCCAGGATTAATTCTCTGACATAGACATGGTCAATGACTTAGCACGGTACCTTCTATGTGCGATAAGCCCAATAAATAAGAAGTTTATTACATAGAAAATGAATGTGGAATTATTCTAATGTCAACCAGATATTTAAACTATCCAAAAGTTTCCATAAATGCAATCGATAATCTCAAGTGTATCATACAGTACAGTTGCTACTCGTTATAGTATTGTTTGAGGAATATGCAACTACCTTTTCATACTTTCATTCCCAATAAAAACTGCCATTCGTTTCCATGTCAAAGAAAGAAATAAAGTAGAGTATTCCTCAATACACACATAGAACTTGACGGGTACAACTCCTCTGAAGCACTGCAAAGAGTGTTGTTCCCCTAAACGAAATTACTTTGCATATGAAACGACGAATGCCAAGATAAAAGGTGTGAATTCATTGGTAAATTGTAAACTCTCAGACCAGGCAACTAGTACCAAGAAATCAGTATTCAATCCATACCGTGCAGTTTTTTTTCTACCCAACCAAAAGAAGGTTACATAAGTACCAAGTATAAACATTTCATCACAATGTTTCCCATCATAAAAGACAAAACAGATTCACTAGACTCTGAATAGGAACAAAACTACTCAAGCTGTTTGCATTCAACTGATACAAGGTACTTCATGTTTCCCTGTTACCAAATACATATCTAATTGCCGGTAGCAAAATACCATATACGGCGAGTTTAAGATGGCTAAAAACCTAACAAGACTGGAAAATCAATAGCCTACAATAACCTCACCACCAAAGGCGAACATATGATGTTATGGAAGCCCCAGTGTCCTAGCGAGTAGAGACACCATCTTTATCCAAGGAAGTTCATAATCACCAGATGGAGAACCAAATTGCATAGAACAAAATCAGCAAAAGCACGTTCTGGTGGTAAATCCTGCAATTTGATGGAAAGAGATGTCACATAATTACAATCAAAATTTGAAGCAAAATCTTCCTTTAATGTTCTGCTTCTGATTGAACATTTGCCTGCTCCATATCAAGCCATAGAATTCTATAACCATTCTGCAGTGGAAAACTGTGGCGTATACATGTAATTGCAAAGCATGCAGAAAACAAAGAAATGCAGAAGTGAGAATCATACTAATAGTTCATCATCACAGTCCTTGTCCTACTCATAACAACTCAACTTTTATTGCACTCCAAATGCAACTAATTGCCATACAATTGTGCACAGATATTGAACCAAGGAATGGCATCCAAGTGGTATATAACAGAAGGAACACAAAAGGGAATGATGCCTCTTCATAAGCAAAAGATTACCTTAAAATCCTTGTTTTCTTTGTTAACTTGAATGCGGAGACACACTGTGGCCAAAGAAACAAATAAAGTCTCAATACCCTTGGATGTTAAAGATAATTTACCCCCCCAAAAAAAAAATACGATAAACATTCTGCTTACCAGCAAGGACTGCTGTCCCTATACAAGAAAGTACTCCCGAGAGAAAAGAGTTGAATGGAAATGATCCAACAATGGCCATGTAAACTACCTGTTCATCAGCAATAGAAATGAGGAATATGTCAAAGACAGAGAAAAAACAATAGCCAGGTATACCCACAACACCTTCACCATAGAACATGCCAGAGACCAAGCCCTGCGAGCGTTCTAGAAGGGACTGGGCTTAGAGATATAGGAAACATAAAAGACCATTCAATTAAGACTGAAACATTATACCTGAATTCACCTAGCTCAAACTTATCAAGATTAATTTTGGGTGAAATTTGGCAAGATTTTTAATTTCTACTAGCCCTGTATTCAATACTCCACTAATCCGAGTCTCTGCTTCTGACGTAAGGTGGATTCCATGCTGCCAATGCAGCCTAATTTAAGTCTGATCAAATTCCAAGCTAACAAAGTCATGACCACAACCTAGGAAGCACGGATACTTCGTCAAGGTCAATGTCGGATATCGTATCGAATACAATCCTCATCGGATACTCGAGGAAACGTATAAATCGTTATAATAATAGTATAATATAAAATATATTTTATTATAAACTTATCCTAGACATATCCGTATCCTTTTTTTTCAAATTTTTTGGTATCACTGTATCCGTGTATCTGTATCTTATCCTATCCATATCCATACTTCTTATATCACAACTAAATATTCAGCCCCAAATAAGTTAATCTTTGCGCAAAACACGTCTCGTAAGTTCAGCTCTATTCTACTTTTCAATAAATCATTGTAATGATCCCAATAAAAGATTACGAAAAATTAAGAAAAATCAAGACAAAAATTCAATCTAATCAAAATTCCAAAAGGTAATAATAAGGAACTGAAATTGCCAAATGGATCAACTTCCAAAATCATAATTCCCAGTCATAGTCAACAGTAAGTAAGCTACAGATTAACAAGGATTGCAGATCTACACATTGATAAAGTCGTAGTACCTGAATCACAGCGGTGAAGACCGCGAACATTACATACAGGTCGATGATCTGAAACATACGAACTCCAAATTCAGGTTGTCAATAGAAAACTGCATCTATAGCCATACATCTATGACATACACACACATATATACAGATACAGATACACACATGCATATATATATATATATATATATAGATATAGATAGATAGAGAGAAAGAGAAAGACCTTGAGGTTAGTTGGAGTAGCGGCATAAGCAGAACGGAGAGAGTGAATAAGAGCTTGAGCGTCCTTCGAAGCCGACGATCTCGCCATTCTCTTTCACCAGTTCTTCCTCTTTCGTTTGCTCTGTTGTCGAAGACTCGATCGAAATTTCCAAACTGATGAACAAAACCTACTTCAACTGGTACGATCGTAATTTTGATATAAAATTATGGGCAATATTGCTGAAGCATAGGAATTTTTATAATATTTAATAAATAATATAAGTTGGATCAGAGAGAACAGTTGGCCTATTAGCTCAGCTGGTTAGAGCGTCGTGCTAATAACGCGAAGGTCGCAGGTTCGAGACCTGCATGGGCCACTTTTTTTTTGCCCTTTTGAAAAAGCTGTCATCCAATTTGGACCCAGACCCGACCCAAGTAAACTTATTACTTGTTAGGCTAGAACTAGGAAAGTTTGACTTTGTCTGGGTCGAGCCCTAAACCAATACAAGATGTAGTGGGCTTGGCTTGGATCGACTCTGGCTTCACCAAACCCGGCCCATATAGCCTGAAAAATTCAATCCGTTCAAAAAGCGAGCCACTTGATTTTTTTTTTTTTTTTGCAAAACAGAGGTTTAAAAAATGAAATAAAAAAAATTAGAATTAAAAAAATTGTTTGAATTGTTTAAAGTGTTTTTTAAAAAGTCGATTTTTTTTCTTAAAATGATTGGATAAGCCCTATTTTTTAACTTTTTCTTGGTGTTGACAAAAATTGATGGAAAAGTCGTCCAATAAACTCGGGTTCAAACGGACCAAATTTCTTTTCCTTCGAAACCTCCAAAAACTATCTCCAAAGAGGCCAAATGAATTTTGTATATTGGTTAGACCAACTAGGATTTAAAAAGGGAAAAAAAAAAAAAAAAAGAGAAAGGAGGAAAGAAACACCTAAACAATTGAAATGGCGTACTTTCAATCTTGTAAGTCTCCAATTATATACTTTCTAACACCACATTGATTAGGCTGGCCCTTTTAATTTTTCCCTTATTTATTTTGAGGTTCATCGAATAAATCTACGGTATTCACAAGGAAATTAATTTTAATTTTTCGCCCTAATTTTACCCCAAAAATAGAGAAAATGCGTCGTATGATCACAAACCTAGCAAAATTAGGACAACTTGTTTATTACCTAAATCCAACCTGTTAAGTTTGGTAAGCAAAAAAACAGGTTAGCTATTTGCCCCAGTTGTCCCACATCGGTTGCTTAGTGCTCTGGTGTTGGGTATTTAAGCCTTCATTTGCCTTCACCTTTTAAGGTGTTGTGTAGATGTTTGGTAAGCAAAAAAACAGGTTAGCTATTTGCCCCAGTTGTCCCACATCGGTTGCTTAGTGCTCTGGTGTTGGGTATTTAAGCCTTCATTTGCCTTCACCTTTTAAGGTGTTGTGTAGATGTTTGGTAAGCAAAAAAACAGGTTAGCTATTTGCCCCAGTTGTCCCACATCGGTTGCTTAGTGCTCTGGTGTTGGGTATTTAAGCCTTCATTTGCCTTCACCTTTTAAGGTGTTGTGTAGATGTTTGGTAAGCAAAAAAAAAAAATCCAACCTGTTAAAATTAATTCATACTCGTGATTGTTGTATCAATTTTATATTAAATTAATGAATCATACTAAAAAAAATATCATTCGAACTTAATTTAATGACCTTATCTTTTAACTTAATACATCACAATTATTGAATTAATAATAAATCTCAATTAATATTGGGGACCGCTATCAATACAATGATTATAATATATTAGGTGAATAATTTAAATTTAAATATTATTATTAAAAAATAATATTTAAACTTAATTTACTCATCTAATTTGTACTTCTAATTCTAATCCCTCCCACTTTCACTAGTTGTTATTTTTCTTTTTAAAAAAAAAGATTAATTGCAAAATATCCCCTTAACTATAGGTATCATTTCAGTCAGCTCCTCCAGGTTTCAATTTCAATAATTTGTCCCTTATATAATAAACATTGTTTCAATTAACTTGTACTGTTAATTTCAACTCTTATAAGGTAACGAAAATTAATCACATGACTTGCATGTGAACTATATTTTTTTCCAAAGACAAAATTACCCTCATCTTTCAATTTTTGAGTCAAATAAAGTAAAAATTATTGTGAGAATTCCAAACCATCCACCCCAGACTAGAGCTCACCCACACCCCTCTGGTGCAAAATATATTCCCTCCTTCTTGAATATATCTTCGACAAGGATTTCTTTGATCAATTTGATCAACAAACACTCTGCTTCTCAAATTGCAATTTTTCTTTTGATTTTTCCCACTCAACCACAAATCTGGTTTAGGATATTGTTGCATCATCTCTTATTCAATGTTGTTAAGGTCAAGGGTACAAAAGTAATTTTAAAATTTCCATTCAATTCATTAGTTAATTTAGTCAAACTAAAATTTGAAGGAGACAAGTTGAAATTAAAATCTGAGTGAGCCAATTGAAACGAGACCCATAGTTTAAGGGGGGCTAGTTTGTAATTAACCCAAAAAAAAAAAAAACAGAAGAAGAGGAAAGAAAGAGATGGATGACCACAACCATTCAAGTATTTCCCACAGCGGAAAGTCTGAATTCTGAAGGTGTCACTCACTTCAACTGACTATATATAGCGGGTTTTGTGCTGGCTTTCGTCCCCACGAGCTTTGTACTTCCCGCAAATAATTTACATATCTCTCTCTCCCATCCCCGTGCTCTTCTCCTTTCAGAAGTAGAGAAAATGGCTTCAGTATCGTACTCGGCCGCCATTTTCGCACCTCCGACTTCTCTCAATAGAGCTCTCTTTCTCTCTTCTCAGAACTCGCATTTCTCGCTGCTTCCTAAGACTCGGTTAGCCCTCTCTCTCACTCTGAGCTTCTGAAATTCAACAACTGTTTTTCTTATAAGCTTTTGAGATCTAGATGGAAATATATTTTTTAATTTATCGTCACTGTCTTTGTTGAAGCTCTCTACGATCTACATGATTTGAATTGCTTGTGGTTAACATAGGATATTTCTACGGAGTTTCAATCGGTGTCGAGAAATTAGTTAAGCTTGCAATAAATGCACGAATTTCCCCAAAGGAAAGTGATTTATTATTAGAACTTAGTGGACTTCATATATAGGTTGTGTTTTGATTTTTGAGAGTAGTTATTTGAAATAACATAACATAAATGCAGTTTCAATTAGCTGTCTACTTCTATATAAACATCACTTAAAATGGCATATGTTAGGTTTTCTATCATTTTAATGTATGGCTCATTGGATAATTTTGTTAATTGCCTAAATTTTTGTATAAAATATCCAAAGTATAGTCGACACTGTGACACTCAGGTGCCTTGTTGTTTTCACTTTTCATGAACATGAACAGGACATGATCTAACTTTTCATGGTGCTAGGGTCACTGCCATTAGTAGTGTTGGAATCAAGGCAAACTAGTTTGAGCAGGATAATGGCTTATATGAAATTGTGAAATATTCCACCAAATATTCATGAGATATTAATTGTTGTCTTGGCACATTGTGATTTATTGATTGATCTATGTTGATACTGTTTTTGTTCTGGTTACAGCTCATGTAGGGTTAGTATCAAGTGCAGTTATGCAGAAGGAGGTGTGAAGGAGGATTTTAACTCAGCGGCAATAGATGTTGTGGCTGATATTAAAACTGAGCGAGTATGTAGTTGGGATTTTTTCCTCAAAACTTTTTTATTTTACGACGTAAGTTGCAATTATGCTATTTTTAGAACTAGACATCACTAAAATACTTTTCTTATCAGATTGTTGTGTTAGGGGGAAGTGGTTTTGTTGGTTCTGCAATATGCAAGGCTGCAGTATCCAAGGGTATAGAAGTCATAAGCCTAAGCAGGTCTGGGAATGTTTGATCCAAGTAGCTGTATGTAGATTTTGACTTGATTTATTAAGTATTCGTTCATAATATGCTATTAACTCGTCTCGATGAACTGGAAACCATTGTCTATAAAATTCGTTTTCATTGAAATATTTTTGTCAACTTTCTCTTTTATGGTATTAAGTCTTAAATTCTGAAGCCCTAAAAAATGTCCACAGGTCGGGTCGTCCTTCTTACTCAGGTTCATGGGTAGATCAGGTTACTTGGAAGTCAGGCAGGTTTTTTCTCTATCTCCCTTTAATAGATTGTCTATGTTATGACTCAGTGATTTTTAATGTGATAAAAGATCACTTGGAAAGTTATTTTTGCCTAGTTTCATGAAAAGAAGAATTAACTCTTTTATTTTGTTGATTAGCAATAAACAATATTGGTAAGAAAAAAGAGTTATCTGAACTTTTGATTCTTTGTACAAGTAGATCTTATGTCACTAGCGAAAACTCAATTCTTTTGATTGTTACTTTGATTCCAATAAACGAAGTACTTGTTTGCTAAAAATAAAATAACTGAAAGTGACAAAAGCCTATTTGATAAACTTACTACAATTGTTAATATGATTAGCTGGTGGCTAACCGTTGCAGTAATACAGACAGCAACAAGATAGCTTGTAGCCTTTAATATTAACCTTTTGTTTGTGATCGCAGATGGTAGTGAGGAATGTGGAATTTTGTTATACTGTTATGTTAGTCGACAACCCAGACCATAATAGAATAATCCTAAAAACTGTTCATTTGCTACAGTGTATACTTATATATATATTAATTTCTCTAAGTCTGAAGATGCTTTCATAATAACATTTACTGTACTATTTGTCATATGTATATTGCCCAAACTACATTGTTTGTTGGATGCTTGTCGCACATAGACTTGGTGTCTTTGATATTTAGACAAGAACTTTTGGACATAGCACATCGCTATGTGCACGTTCCTTGTACATGAGTTGTGAACATGATGCATTATATTTCTTCTCTTTTATCCATCTAACTTCTTTTGGCTTTGTTGACATTCATAAGGTCTTGATTGACCCAAAACATCAGAGAAAATTTTGTGATTGTTCAAGTTTGATTTTTGGGGTTGGAAGCCTTGGAGTTCCCCACAATAGGTAGCGAGTAAGCAAAAAGAGGATTGATCAACAAATGGATGCAATGGAACTGTGTGGATTGATCACCAAAACATAATATTGCCCCATAACAAACCTGAAGAGAAGATTACCCTGAATGCTTAATGTGCTCGGAAAAAGTGAAACACTTAATTAACTAAATTCATGTTGGACAGCAAATTTTTGAAATGCTTCACTGTTTCAAACATAGATGTCTATGCTAACTTAATGTCAATTATGGCCATTAGGTTAATTGACTCGTTGACCAGATCGTAGCATATGTACACATAAATTTCATAGCCACATAACATACGTATGCATTTGTTGCTTCAAGAGTGGTGATATAGAGATTATCTGTTATAGGGTTTTACAATTGTTGACAATTGACAGAACAGGATCTGAGTGGAAGTAGGGCTTGGGCGTTGTCTCATTGTTTAAAGCACATATGAAACAATGTAATAAAAGTAGTCTTCCTGGTAAAGAAATGGGGAGAGTAGAGCTTAGAAATTGAAGATAAAAATAGATAAGAGGATGATGAAACAGTTAAAGGAATCAGAGTCCTTTAAGGTAGATTAACAAGGCTGCCCTGTCTTAATTCAATACTCGGTACCTTCAGAAGGGAAGATTTTGTCATTACACTTTTTATGGTGTCTAAAATCTAAGAAAAATGGAGCCTAACCTTGTAATCAGAGTTATTTTAGTTCTTTATCCTAATTTCTTGATTGCATTCGATCACATTTTCTTTTGGGCTTCCAGTGAGAGTAAGTCTTCTAAACCAAGCTAAAATGTTGGGCGTTATATATTTTACTTGCTAGAGCTTTGCCTTGTCTAGCTTTATATGCATAATTTTTTTCCCATGGATGCATATTGTTTAAACCATCTTCATATCTTGCAGGAGATGTTTTCTACGTGAACTGGGATGAAGTACTTGTTGGGGCTACTGCAGTGGTTTCAACCCTCGGAGGTTTTGGTAGCGAGGAGCAGATGCAAAGGATTAATGGCGAGGCAAATGTTGTGGCAGTAAGTGCTGCCAAGGACTTTGGTAAGGGAATTATTGATCCTTGATTCCCACTGAATTACCTTCTAAAGTAAATACCTTTAAATGATTTTTCCCTCCGATCGCTCCCTATTTTTTTTGGTATAACCTTTGTTCCTTCTCTAAATATCCACAAAGCAATCACTGTTATCTAGCACCTTAACATTCTACCTGGAATGTCGTAGACAATATGATCCCATCACTTTGAGATGTATTTAATAACAGAATATATGGCATTCAGTGATATCTTTTCCTGGTGTTATAATTTTCTCTTTTGCAACTCCTGAGTTTCCTTTTTCCTGGTTGCACCCCATTGATACTCTTTGGTGCTATTTATTTGATAAATAGTAGGATATTCAATTTCATAAAGCAATTATGAATTACATTGAAATTATTAAGTACGGCTTTATCATGATCTTATTCATTTTACTTTCTCTGACCTTACACATTTTCAGTTTGGGATTTACTATTTCTCACCTAAATCGCCAACCTTCTTTCTCTCTTATACATTGCAGGTGTTCCTAAGTTCATCCTCATCTCGGTGCATGATTATAATCTACCATCATTTTTACTTCAATCTGGATACTTCACAGGAAAGAGGAAAGCAGAATCAGAGGTTCTCTCCAAATATCCAAATTCTGGTAATCTTTGAATTACTTTTTTTCTCTTTTGATTCATGTAATGGTGAATTCTATAATCCCACCTCCTTAAAAATGTCATTGCTGGCTTGATTATGTCTAAAGCTCAAAACAGAAACCTGATTAGCTTCTATTTGACCGATATCCTTTTCTTTGGGACCCCAATAGTTGACTTATAACCACTCATGGTGTTGGAATCATGTTTTGAAAGAGAAAGGGAGCAACAATCTCAAATAGTTTTTGTGGAGTGCTGCTTGTTAAGATTGTTAATGCACTACCCAACAAAGCACCATAGTTCATAAATAGACCTGGAAGAGAATAATATCGAGCATGACTACGGAACCGTGGTTGGATCAACTGTTTTAGCTCAGAATGTTGATCTATGCTTGGAGTCTTAAAAAGTACAATTTGCAGTTAGATGGAAATCAGATTCAAATCCCATCCAATAGACTTTTTTTACTCTTCAATTTTCCTTAAAAGATAGATCACCCACCATGGCTTGATAATGATCCACCTACGTACAGGGGCCCCACATAAGTCATGGCGGACGATCTAGCATTGAGTAAAAGTGTCTTTCTTGGATAGGATCTAAAATTCTAAATCAATGAAAGTCCTACAGACAACCTATATCAATTGAGATACTGCTCATTTTGGTGTCTGCAGTTCCTAAATTTGAACTTCCACAGGTGTTGTGCTAAGGCCAGGTTTTATATATGGGAAGAGGAGAGTGGATGGCTTTGAGATCCCTCTGGATTTGATAGGGAAACCATTGGAGCGATTTCTGAGTGCTACCGAAAACTTCACAAAACCTCTGAGTTCTCTCCCTGCATCTGATTTACTTTTCGCCCCGCCTGTTAGTGTCGATGATGTTGCATATGCAGTAGTAAATGCAGTCGGAGATGACGATTTCTTTGGCACTTTCACCATTGAGCAAATCAAGGAAGCCGCCGCCGCCATGAAGGTCTGAACAACTAACTGTAACCTACAGAATTTATCATAGTGCATATCATTTTGGGGGTAGGGATTGATGATGGGGTTGGCCTCACGGCCAGCAAGGCGCCTACTTAGGGATGCCATGGAAAGTTGTATTTGTTTTTTTTTTTTGAAAGATGGCTTTCTGCCTTGGTCCAGTTTTAATGTTACAACGACATTACTTCATAATCATGCAATTTACCAGCTAAGTAAAAAAAAAATGCATCACTAAATTTTGTGCCTTGGTGTTTGCATAAGTAAAGACCACCACGGCTCCTCCTTGAGAATCCATACATTCCTTATCAGTTCCACATGACATTGATGGAGAAACCCCTCGTCTATCTTCGCTTTTTTCTCTTTAATTTTGGTGATTTTTGCAGTGTTAACAATGGATTGTGTGTTTGTAGAAAGGAGAGATGGTTGGCATCTCCCCCGACAGGAACGGGCTTATCTGTTACCAAACACATCCGGTTAAAGCTACCCACTTTGGTGGATCTTATAACCCCCTAACAATGGATTGCATAGTCTTGGATGTCTAAGCTGCATAAGTTGTGTGAAAATTAACCTAATTCCTACCTTATTCATTTATTAGGTAAATATGAGGGGTCAATTCTCTTATGAACCATATGATTGAGCGTTAAATTGATACCTGTTAAGTTCGCACGATTTTGAATTGGTTGACATATTGTATGTGTCGAATTTGTAATAAATAATAAATGATTTATTTATTCAACTAATTTGAGATTTCAATTAGATTACAATTTGAATCTATTAAAACTAAATTTATCTATTGGACCGATGGAGCAAATGCACGTATTTGCTCGTTCATCGCCTAAGCAGCCAATAGTATTACAATCCTCCTCTTTAATGTAACCCCCCCGTGGGGGGGAGGGGGGGGGGGAAGGGATTGGATCTAAGACCACCAATCCAACCTTGTTTTAACTTGCCAATACTATTTGAATTCCACGCCAACCAATGCATTAGAACGTGATCTGAAAAATTATCACATGAACCTACACGAATTATGAAGAGAAACAAGTACCAGTAGATCGAATCGCTGCCAATTTCAAATACAAAACATGGCTTTGTAGCTTTAGAGAGGTAATTGCAATCATACAATGGATTGCTTTACATTGCATTAGCTGCACAACCAATAACCATCTAATACTCCGTCGTACAAATTCAAGATCTCTTATCTGAAATTGATCAAATGCCTGTCCACTCGGAAGAAATTCAAGTCTAAGAATCAACCTCGCCATAATGGGATAAGATTGTTCATCGCTAATCTCTCTTAAACCCTGCTATACATGGGAACTCCATGCACTAGATACAAATGATCTTTGTTGTATATAACTCACATGGGTTTTTGTAAAATATAATGAACTACCGTTTGCCTCTGCTTAACATTTTAGAGAAGACCTAGCCAAGTCTTTTCGTTGCAAAAGGCTGCTCTGAAAGGTACCTAAATGACAGCAAAAAGTCCCCCCTTGTAAGCTTCGAAAGGATGTGACTGCAATTACTCAAAATAAAATTCACTAAAAAACAGTTAATGATAAGCCAGTGGCAATGTGGCATGTTTCACAAAGAAATCATAATCCAATGTCGTGAATGGATCCAATCTGCTTCATCTGGACTTATAAACCATAATTTGTACTGTACATGTAGATATTTTAGCATATACAGGAAGAGCGTGTACATATTAATCAAGTATTTAAGGGGATTTCTTTCTCATAAAATTTCATGTAAATCACCACGACCACCACACAAATAAAAGGGAATATCAACATCGATTGCAAGTCCTCCAATATTTGGCATGATTACCTCAGATTAAAATTTGTTCAATATTCATCTTCACAAGCCTATGGTGATTTGTGACAACCAGCTTATAAGGAGATTGGATGCAATGGAGAAACCGTAGTGTTTGGATCAGTTTCGTGTTTAGTGCAAGTAATTTCTGAAGAAAGCAACATATTTAGGTTTCATTTTCTTGAACAAAGCAACAACTTAATTGTCTTCTTCTCGAAGAAGGAGGTTTGAAAGTCATACTTACTTGCCAGTGTGGAATCCTGCCAAATACCAAGCATTTAAAACTGTAGCAAGATCTGTTTCAGAGCTAGTACTTTGTGCCAAGTGACCTAAATTTGCCTCCCCCTCTTCCTCTTTCTCTGTAGTCCACAACAAAAATAGATGATATGATAAGGCACTAGATTATACATGAATTGCAGCAGTACTTTTATCATAATGTTTTGAGAAATCAATCAGCAAAAAGAGTAACAACAATTTTTCAGGTGAGGGAGTGGCTCAGTGGTAACAGCTCACTCCAGCCTGTAGGTGGTTGCAGGTTCCAACCTTATCACCCCGCACCCCCAACAAAAAAAAAAAAAAGCAACAGCAGTCAATAACACCATGATCATAAAGTAGCAAACATTTTTATGTAGAAATGTGCACGAGGCAAATATAGCTCAACATTGAATGATGCCATGACATGAAGATGCATAACTGAAATGTGCCATTGAATTTTATCCAAGAGAACTTTCCACAATAAATGCTCACTTCTGCTAGCCCAGGACTATATTAAAGCTGCAATTTATAATTATTGTCTTTCCTTTTCTCATAATAAGATGTTCTATTTTCCTTTCTTTTGGAGCAATACGTTTGAAGACACTGCCACCCCCATAATACATGCCCGTAGAGGTGAAGCTACATGTAGACAAAGGAGGGCCATTGTCACCCTGAGTTACCAAATTCACTTTTGGGCAATTTAAGTTTAGTGAATACTTATTGGAAACCAATGACATGACTCCTCTTAAAGCATTTAGTAACATTATCATATGTTCCAAACAATCCTACGTGATACATCATGTACTGTTTATTTGCCTCCACCACACCGCAAACAAAACAAACAAACAAACACAGTGCTGAGATCCTGGTTTTGCCCCTGCTTGTGCCCATGTCACAACCAGTATTTGAACCCTGCACTTTTAATTGATAGGATTCTGTACCGTAACAGAGAAAGCAGGAGTGCAGCACAGCACAGCCTATAATATAATAGGTCCTACATGGTTCAAGTTGTTAGGACACTAGCTCATAGTGAAACAAGGCCTTCATATCTTCATGCCAACAAGAGTCTGCTTCCATCTAACACTTACCATAAAACTTCATATGAAATATTCTGCATTATTTGTGCACAATAGTGTATATAGGGTTTGTGATTTATTATTATTTTGATTATCCTTTTGACATGATTCCCAGATTTCATTCCTTTTCTATACCTTGCAGAATCTATAGGGCATTTTGCAAAGAATGGTTAGGACAGAGCATAGCCCCTTGGAAGGAGGACTCTCTACAGTTGAGTTCAAGGCATCAATATGAAGGCATGCCCAAAACTCACAAAAATAAACGTCTATGAATGATATAAAAGCAGTATGGGTCTTCTTCCTCAAACTGGATATATTCAGATCATAAATGACACAACTACAATTGATGGCAGCAACATATTCAACACGAATTAGAGACTTGTTAAAGAAGAAGAAACAGGTGAAAGCATCAAGAACTTTTTTAGCTACATATCTATAGAATCCTAACAAATGTATACAATCCTGCACATGTATCACAAGATTTCAGTAAAATAGTCAAATGGTTAACTCAATCATCATCTGACTGACATCAGCCTTTCAAAAAATTTATTTTATTTCATCTAATTTTATATATCAGGAAAATACATCACCACAACGGGTCAAATTTGGGGCAAGAAAGAAATCTTAATTAGTAAACTATCAAATTGAAGCATTTATACCACAATGCCCTCCATTTTTCATACCTTTGCAAAATCCAATTAGACAGTACCAAAACAATCTGTACATACAGTATGAGTTTTTTGAAAAGGTGTGCTCACCTTCATTTTTATTTACATCAGAACTGCCAGAAGCTTTTGTCTTCAAGGAAGAAAGGGCTCTTTCGGCAGTTCTGGTAGCTGTTGTAACAAAGTCACCACCTTCAAGAGAAAATGACGTTCCATTGCACTCTACTGCTGAAGCAGCAATACAAGTCTTATCAACACAAGGTCTGCAGAGAGTGCAAGCAGGTAATGAAGTGCACGGAGCCACCAAACTCTGACACCTGTATGAGCAACAAGAACAGACAAGAGGTGGGTAAGATGCGTGGGCTGCAGAGACTTGGTGCTCTTGAAAAGTGGAGGAAGTGCTCCAATGTACTCCAGAGCCAGAGCCCTGGTAATCCCAATTGCCAAACTGGCTGAGTTGCTGAAGAACCTTTTGCCTCTGCTCCTCAAGTTCATAATATCTGTACACTAACTGGTTATAATCGTCTGCACTTTGTGTATCTGAATAACCTTTAAGCACATCTTGCACATGCTGACCATTTAATGACACCATATGGGGTTCAGGAGCAAATGATTCCACACAGCGGTCATCTTTGATTGGTGAAAGATTATTATTATCTCCGATTTCTGTTGTGATATTTGAAGCAACATTACTGTTATCACCTTCCTCCATATGTCTGCATCAAAGGACAAGAGGTACCAAACTTAGCACCATGACCGTAATGAAAAAATTCTGGATATGAAGTCCTCCTCACATAGCATAGAACATAATAATTAATGGCTAGATACCAAAACACCTTATACACTTATTGGTTTTTAAGCTTGAGAAAATGCTTGTCCTGCAGTTTTCATTAGCATAAAAAGGCATGAAGGAAACTACAATTGGAGGAAAGCCACTAGTGAGGAACCCTTATCAACAAATAGAAGGAAAATAATCATTGCCAGAAGGTTAGTTGCAAACACAACGACTGCCTGCCACAAAAATTTAGAAAATAATGTAGAAGACCAAATTAGATGAGAAAGAATGAACAAGTTCAATCCTATACTTGTTTACCTATACTTTCCAGAAATGGCAAGTGCTACTATCCAGAAAAAATTCTCCAGTTAGAGTTAAAAGGAAGCAACTCCAGAGTCTTTTGACATGCAGGAAACTTGAACATTTTTTAGGCAAGTGAAGTTTATGCTCGGAGAAATTCAGGGTATGCTCAAGAACAGCACTTGAGGTACACCTTTTCAACAAAACTTGTTTATGTTTCAAAAGCACACAGTTGTGTTCCGTTTTGAATTGTGGCCACATAAATATCTAATGGTCACCTTGTGTCCCAGAAGTAAATCATAACAGAAATAAAAAAGAACTATGGGACATTAGATGTAAGAAAAGATGCCTTCCAATTTTTGGAGTTTACCCAATCCCTTTTTTTTTCTTTCCCTGAGAGATATTTAGTGCAGCCTTTTTTGGGTTGCCACATAATGCCAGGACACTTATGAAACCTCCTGAGAAACAAGTTGGCACCATAAACCAAAAACTTAAAAGTGCGCACTGTTTTGTGACGACCTCTCCAACGCCCACTTCACGGGATCTTGTAGTTGCCTAAACAAACAGAAGAGGTAGTAACCCATTAAACATGATTTATCACTTGAGATCTCTGGTCACCAATCTTCATTTCCGATTCATTGGTGACTGAGACAAGCTTTTTTCCATGGATGCTCTTGTTGATTTTTTCGGCGACTTGGGTGAGAATCTGCAAGTACTTTTTTGGGTCAGGGTAACCGTTGTATCAAGCGTATGTTCCTTTTTTGTTTGTGTCTACTGTATACAGCCTCTGCACACGGGTTGTACCCCCTTTACACTTTTCTATTGAAATATTTTTATCCATTTTAGAAGATATTTTTCTTGAACCGTAACATTCAGCAATTACAGCTTCTTCTATAACCAGATATAAAGTCTCTCAACTCCACAAAGCAAAGATATGAAAAATAGATTCAATAAGAATAATGTTCCAATAACATGCTCACCTTTTGGCTTCATGGCTTTCATCAACAGCAGCTGACAAATTTTCTTCTGTACAAATTACGACTTTTCCTCCCTCAACTGAGCTATCATGCCCTCCTTTGCTATGCATCTTCTGAGAAGTACGAGGGAGGATGTTGGACATGATACTAGCAACTTATCCATTTTACATTACAAGCCAAACATCATGTTTTGTAATTCTGTGATTCATATTTTTCCCAATCAAAACATATATGCCTTTAGTGGCAAATCCAAATGAAACGAGAATATATAGTTTCCAGGCATTGGTGTTATGCTCTTGGTTCCCTACTTCCCATAGTGCAATGCTGGCATCTCCAGAATGCACAATGTGGTCCTTTCATTCCAGAAGGGTTTCAAAGGTTATGAGGTCAGAGGTGTACCACTTATAGGGAAGTTATTTGCTTGTTTTCTCCCTAATGTCCAAAAAGACTGACAACCTAATTTTGAAATCTTCATATTGAGCTCAAACAGGATATATTAAGTGAAGATGGAGATTGAAATCTGTCAATATAGTGGATATGAGAGAATCAACAAGATTACCAAAACGTAAGGATTCCACGCTAATACTTAGTAGCAGTCCAAGGTCAAAGAAGTTGAGTTTGACTACAAGCCAAAGAATCATAAATAATTTCCTTTCCCAAATACAAATAAGTTTGAACCCATGTCATCTGCTTCATTGTAATCCAAAAAATACCAGAGTTAACGAAATTATAAACACTTGTTCACTCCAATCCTAATATATATAAGAAATAAGGACTTGTTCAGCCAGAAAAATAACGCATATCAGCCATAACAGTATGCTAAACGCACGACCTACACATAGAGTCATGAGACTTGCTTGCTATTCCAAAGACCCTGTGCTCAAAGTGCCTCCGTTTCACATCATTGCTAGTTGCTACAAAAAGTTCCGCGTCCTGGTCCACTTTTACACCATACAAGTAGTGCCCAATTATCGATTCAAACACATTCATACATAGTAGCAGATATATATAACATTAAATTTTGTGCTCCTACTAATGTCATGCACATTGACAATGATACATAAATTTGTATCTGCGCATACGTATATACGCACGCACGCACACACACACACACACACACACACACACACATATATTATTATTAAGATTAGGTTAATATTATGAGAGGTGAAAACCGAAAAACCTGGAGTTTTACACAGAGAATAATATAGTTTAATGTTGCGGAGAGAGAGAGAGAGAGAGAGAGAGAGAGAGAGAGAGAGGGACCTTGTAGTTAGAGAAAGCGTGGTCGAAGGCGTTAATGAGAGCGGAATCGTCCCAGAGATCTCCGTCCTTGCCCATTTGTTCACCCAAATAGCGAGAAGCTCCATCCGACTATATGTAATTTCCCCACCCCACTTGAAGAGTAAATATTGAGCCTAATGGTTATATATTTTTTTTAAAATATATAAAATAAATAAAATGAGATTATTTTTTATTATGAATATAGTTATTTATTATATTATTGAGTGATTATAAATTTTGTAGAGTTTATTTTATAAATTTTTTTATTTATTAGTGGACGATCGTAACACTGGGTGCAACAGTTAGGACCAATATTTTTTCTCATTTTTTCGAAAGAATAGTGGGTGTAATAAGTGTTATACAATGTCAACATTATCATGTAGTATAATAGTTTACTAATAAGTAAACAAATTACCCGAAAAATTGATTATTAATTTTAGCAGGACTAATTTATTTATTTATTTTGATATTATTGATTAGTGATACCACGTGATTCCACTCTGCTCAAACCCTTATATCCTGCGTCGCGGAAAGTGTTTGAAACGGTCATTAAACCCGCTTTGCTTCCTCCAAAATGTATTTGTAATGATTGTTCATACAAATAATAAAAGGGAGTGGAATTTTAAAATTTCAGTTCAAAGAAAAAAAGTAAAAGTATAAACTAAAAAAATTATATATATCCTGCATCGCGGAAAGTGTTTGAAACGGTCACTAAACCCGTTTTGCTTCCTCCAAAATGTATTTGTAATGATTGTTCGTACAAATAATAAAAGTGAGTGGAATTTTAAAATTTTAGTTCAAAGAAAAAAAAATAAAATTATAAACTAAAAAAATTATATATATGTCAAGTTTTTATTTCAAACGATTTGTTAATGATTGTACGTGATGAGCCCGAAATTAACAGTGTTAAGCCCGATAAAAATAAGTCGGGAAAGGGCCCAAATACTAATGGGCCCCTGAAATAGCCCAAGTCACCAAAGCCTGTCAAGCCGGGTCATCCCATCTAAGGAGAATGAAGAAGAGATAAGGCATGAAGAGAGGTCACCCAAGCCACATGGGCGCCGCCCTACTTGGAGCTCATCACTTGGACTCATCACTTGGACTCATTATTTGGACCTCATCATATGGGCGCCGCCCAATGGTTGAGCTCTCCACTCCTCCTCAACCGCTCACTTGTTCTCTCCTCATCCATGATGCTTCAAGTCCAAGAAGGAAGTCGCCAGAAGGTCAACACCTAAGCCCAAGGAAGACACCAAAGGGGATGACCACCCTTGGGCGCCACCCATAGGGCGCCAACCATGGGGCGCCTACCCCTTGGTGCCCACTTACCTTGGGACTCCGGTACTCCTACTCCAACTCAAGGTCCAGCCTAAAGTCCAATCCAACTAGAACTCTCCTCCGACTAAATAGGAGCACGAGGGAGAGAATGACGGGATACGGAGATCAACTCCTACCTTAATTGTGCTTGTCAAAGAGGTCCACTCTTACCATAATTGTACTTACCTAAATAGTGGAAAACCTCTTCCTCACGGCACCGCCTCAACATAGCTATATAATGTAAGCCCTCTCAAGGGTAAAGACAGGCTGAATACACCTTGATACATCTCCAACACCCAGAGACAAGCTTCACTGCACACTTGCTCTCTCTCCCCTATCTCTCTCTCAAAACTCTGTAACACTCCGGTGACCCTTATTCATCAATAAAGAACACCGGCCACCGCTGCCATTCCAGAGAGTGGGCGTAGGTCATCCGAGACCGAACCACTATAATTTTCTGTGTTGATCTGTTGTTTATTACTTTAAGCTTCATTGATTGCCATTGATTGCTTGTTAATTACCCATTAATTACAACATTATTCATACTTGACTGTTGATCTTGCCAAAGACAATTTTGTGCATCATCAGTACGTACAAAATTATATTTTGAGTCTTTATTACTTAAATTTAATTTTTTTTGTCTAAAATTGGGTGAGGGCTAGAGATCTTGTTAGGCTATTTGGCAACTCTAATTCTTAACGCTTAGGTTATAATAGAGTTATTTATCATTACACCCAAGTCTTCCCAATGAGAGACAATGTAAATATGTGAAGAATATAAGTTAGTCTAGTTTGTTGACTTACATTGAAAACTATTAAATATCGTGTAAGGTTTAGATTGTATTACATACTTATTCACCATGATAATTTACACATTTTGAAGTAATATGCAAAAATAGGTTATAAATACAGGAGGATATAATGGCCTTTATATATTTCTATATAGAGAGAAAATAGAGAATCAAAAAAATTTCATGTTAAGGTATTTTTATTAGCAGTATAGATATAGATATAACCGGATTCGTATCATTTAGAGTTTGTGCAATATGTAAGCAAAATCATAATTTTTTTGAGTATTTGCACTATTTTTTAGGTGAAATTTACTAATTTTTTAGGTGCACTCATTTTTTTTGTTCACTTATAAATTTTTGGGTTTACTTGTCACTTTTTTATATAGAGTTTATCATTTTTTGAGATAAAATTATTACATTTTAACATATTTTTTTAATAGAATACCGAAATTTTACTTTTTGGTACTTAATGTTTTGCACAGATTTTTGATGTTGAGGCAAGTGTTCAATGGGCTGAAAGATAGGATTATAAACAAGATAGCAGGATTGAAGGAGAGGTTTCTGAATCATGCAGGCAGAGAAGTACTAATCAAGGTTGTGGTACAAGCAATACTCACATACATAATGTCCATTTTCATGCTACCCAAAAGTTTTTGTCAAGAAATAACTACAAGTATCAGAAGATTCTGGTGAAGCAAGTCCACAGGGGAAATATGGGTACACTGGAGGAACCGGAACCACATAACTAAGGGCAAAAAAGAGGGATGTTTGGATTTCAGAGATTTGGAGAGCTTCAATAAAGCTATGCTAGCAAAGCAAGCCTGGGAGGATGCTAGAAGACCTATGAGCACTATGGGTTCAAACTCTTAAGGCAAAGTATTTTGCACAGGGATCTATGTGGCAAGCAAAGCCTAAAGCTGCATACTCTTGGATTTGAAAAAGTTTAATGGAAGGAAGGGATTTGTTGCAAAAAGGTTATTACTGATAGATAAGAGATGAAAGCCAAGTCAATTGCTAGGAGGATAATTGGGTACCTGGATATAAACAGATTGCTAATACTCAAAACAACAGTGTTAGAAGGGTACAATAGTTAATATAAGTCTCTAACAAAAGATGGAATACGAATCTGGTTTGTTTTCTTTCCCAGCTGATATTGCTAGAAATATTATGACAATCCTCCTTAGTGAAGAGTGGATATCACCTACAATTAAGTTGCACATATAACAGGCACAAAAACTTACCTGCTTCAAAATCCTATGGAACCCCACAAGAACTTCTGGAAAATGATATGATAGCTACCTGCATGGCAAAATATCAAGATATTTATGTGGAAGGTAGCTAAAGGGGCACTATCAAATCAATGGAACCAGTGAAAAAAGGAAACTATCAAACTTTCCCCTATGCCCAATATGTGGGGGGAGGAAGAGACCATTGAATATTTACTGCTATTATACGCTTGGGCAAGTGAGGTACGAAGGGCATCCCCACTGCTGATCAATATTGATAGATATAAAGTGAATAGGATTGAAAACTAGCTGAAGGACCAACTCTAAAAAAAAAGGGATAAGGGCTTAACACATAATGAGGGAGGGGTGATCTCCGCTAGCTTATATATGTTGGTTTATATGGAAGGCTGGTAGTGAATGACTACATCAACATAGACCACCCAAAGTTAAAGAGGTTCTAAGCCAAGCAATAATGACAATTGAAGAGTCCCAACAGAAGAATGGTACTAAAGAGCCAAAAAGTTGCAAAAATCATAAAGAATAGGAATGAGAATCTCCACCACAACAATGGATAAAGCTTAATTACAATGGGGCATTTATTGAGAGGACGGGAAAAGGGCCTCTGTAGTTATAGCAAGAAATCACAAAGGACTAATGATCAATGGGGAGACAAGACCTTTACTTGCATCATCACTCTTGAATACTGAAGTTGAAGTTATTAGAGGAGTATGCAGACTAACTCTTAGGGAGACATACTAGACAATAATCGTTGAATTTGACTCCAGGATAGGACTCAATCAATGAGGGCCCTAAAGAACAAGCCAAGGAAATTGAGCCAATTTTGCAATATATTTGGGAGTATATGTGAAGGGGTCGATAAATTTTGATTATCGTTTGACAATTAGATTTGGATACGTGACACGTACTGAAAAGAGTTATTTGCAATGACTCTACTATGACCAAACAATTAGCTAGGTATCCGGGCCGAGCAGAGCAATTAGCTAGGTATCCGGGCCGAGTAGAACAATTAGCTAGGCTATCCAGCCGAGCAGAGCAAATAGTTAGGCTATTCGGCCGAGCTAAATTTGGTCCGACCTAGTAGAGGATAAAATTCGACCGAACAGACAACTAGGTTGTCTCGGCCGAGCAGAGGATAAGATCCGACCGAGCTGTCATCAAATAGCGACCGAGCTGATCAGAAAGCTCAGAAGGGAAGGAATGAGCTTGGCGCTCGTCACGACCGAGCTATTTAAACAGTGAACGTGGTGCTAAAAAGATGCTTATAATTCAGGCATTCTGGTTAAACGAATGAGCATGATCACAAGATCGAGATAAGGAATTGCTGGAGAGATCTCAGCAACTTCCTGAACAGAATCGCTTAATTGAAGGAAGGTGTGCCACCTTGAATCGAAATTCATGGAAACCCTAACTGAACAGGGGTCTATAAAAAGAAAAAGGAGTCATGGTGAAAGGTACGCTGAATTCACCCAGTCTTCTTGCATCTTATTGAATTCCATTACTGACTTAAGCATCGGATCGAAGCACTTCGATCTTAGACAGTTTGTTCGTTTTGCAGGAAAGAGATTGGAAGGTCAAATTCAGAGAAACACTATCAGAATTAACAATCTATCATTCCAGTAGGAGGTATTCTTATTTTTTACCTCTTACAATATGAAACACACATCCCACATGCCCAATTCAAAGAAACTAGAAGAGAAGCACACAGGAAAGCACACAATGCATCCACACAGGCAAGAGTTGAGTGTTTACCTAACAATTGAGTGGAAGACTTATCACTCCAGTTATTGAAATTCTTACATAGGAAGGCTAAAGTAGGAATAGGAATATAGGATGACTTACTGATGTAATACGTCAGCCTTTTAGTAATACAATTTCTATTTCTAACAAAAAAAAAAAAAAAAATTGGAGAAGAAACGCATTATCTTTTGTGTGATGCCCTGGAGCATTTGAAAAGAGTGGTTGGAAGATGTTGATAGGCATTATTACCTCAATTATATATGTGGTGGTCCCCACTTTACTCAATATCACGGGCATCTTCCTTTATATAATTTTTTTTATTTTTGGCAAAATCGCGCGTCATACTGGTCCTTCTAACAAAAATTATCATCACACGTATGAACACTTACTTATCAAACCGACTTGACTTCGATCTCATCTAGACATACAATACAAAACCACTAATACGACACCGTATAATGTGTTCAAAACCTAAAGCGACGCCGTACTTGTCTATCCGCCCCACACCTAGATATCACCTCTATCTTCGAATCTACGAGGTAAGGTCTACGCCGACCTTTCGTTCTATCTTCCTCTCTCTCTCTCTATCTTTCTCTTTCTCTTTCTTCTCGCCCAAGCAACAACAATCAAGAACGGCGACTATACATTGATTAGTTGGTTTTTTTCAATTATGGACTTTGTTCCGTCAGTCTTCGCTGCCTAAAGTCATCGTCTCGGTTCCTCCGCTACTATCTCTCTCACAAAGAAGCTGGATCTCGGGACGACGACGAGGCAGACAAGTCAAAATCTGTTGAGAGACATGAAAATTGTGGTTTTGCGGTTAGATAGGTAAGGATCTTGTATTTTGTTAATTTTTTATAGGTTTGTGGTTCAGAATTAGTTTGTTTTGTGGAAATTTGTGTTGTTTCTTACTATTTCTTTGCTTGAAGTTGGAATTGTTTAGGGAATTTGACGGATCGGTGCTGATGTTTGTTTATGTGGCTTTTGTGGATGATTTTGTGTTGCCTTTTGGTTTAAATCTGATGTCTTTATCATGTTTTGCACCCTTTTCTGCCTGTTTTAATATGTTGATGTGAGTGGTTTCTTAGATCGAGAAATAATTATTAAGACTCGAAAGAAAAGTTATTCTTGAGAAGTTCATAAGAGTTTTTTTTGGCTTTGTTTAATTTTTATCTGGAAATAATATTATCCATGGGAACGTAAAAAGAAAAACAAATGGACAATTGCCATGTGTAGGACAAGAGAAAATTGGTTTGCAAGTGATTGATGCTCAATGGTTCATATACACACATCTATTCGAGCAAATATTACATGAATTTAAAAACTAGACTTAAAAATTAGATTTGATAATTACAACTATTGATTTTACCGAGGGTCCAAGGATTTATTAGGGCCTACTTCCTATTCAATGGTTGTGATTATCAAGTCTAGTTTTTAAGTATTCAACCGATGTGAGTAGTCCTGGTAGTTCATCAGGAAAGTCAAACACTACTAGTCACAAATTTATCTAAAGATTCACTCTGTTCCTCACCAATAAGGCTTGCTAGTTGACTTAACCTATACATCTTTGTTAGATACAATCACTCCCCCAACTGTGAAGAGGGAGAGTTTCTCACCTACAAAGGTAAATACAGTGTCACCAAGAGCATGGAAAACTTCCTTTTTACAGAAACTCTGTTCAGCGACTTGAATTTGACGTGGCAGTGACTATTGCGGGCTTGTTTTATTTGAAGTCAAATCACAATATATAGGGAAATGTTTTTTTTTTAATTCGTGGATCTTGCTTTTTTAGAACAGAGAAGAATAGAGCTTTTCTTCATCTTTAAAGATTTTTATTTGGGAGTTGCTGACATTATTTTATTTTAGGGGACTGTAAGTAGTGTAGCTGTTTAAAAGTTTGTAGCCAGAAACAAAAAGAGGTAAAAGAAAGAAGAATTTGTCGACTTTGCAGCGATGTCGAGGAGAAGAGAGGCTTGTATAGAAATGGCCTCTTGTTGCAGAATTTGGTATGTACTCCAGCACAATGATTTGCTGATTGCATATTATTATGCATTAATGTCAGGCACATTCAAATTAGAGAGTATTCTTCATTTGGTTGATAGTTGTTATGCCAACAGAGGTATTGTGGTTGATGCTGTAATTTTTTTAAAAATTATTCACAATGAAGTTAATAACCTTGCCCAATTTGGCATGGCTGCAAAATGAAAAAAGTTCTATTGAGCCACCAATGTTGATCTGTAGTAGGCCCCAATAAGGCCCCCTTATTTGTAGTTCATGCAGTAGTGACACCACTGAACTTTTTTCAAGTGGGTCCACTAATCTGATCTCTACTTAGCAATTTGTTTGCCACAGTCATAATGGATAAATTGGAACTTTTTGCATATCTGGTTTCCTTTTAAGTGCAAAAATTAAAGTGAAAAAGAACTGTCAATTGGAGCAAAAAGTAAAGTAAAAATGAACTGTTGGTTGGCATTTTTTACTTCTCTATGTTGAATTGGAAGCTTCACTTTTGATGATATATGGTACTCACAAATTTCTAGTACATTTGTTTTAATGAATTTCATAAAATATGCATGCCATATTGTTGGAAATGTGTGGATATGTTGACTTATTTATTTTCCCCTGTTTTAGGGCATTGCAATATCTCCTTCATGGCATGGGTTTTGGTGGAGTTTTGATAGAAGATAATTTAGGTGTCAGTCCTTGGAGTGCAAATTTGTAAATAGATATTGAGAGTGTAGATAATGGAATCAGAGTGGGTTAGAGTGTTGGATAGTAGCCGTAGAATTGTTGTTGACTCAAAGAGAAAACGGGCCGCTAAGTACCTGGCACGTGTAATTGGAGCTAGCAACAATGTGTTGTCTATGCAATGTGATCATAACTCATTGACTAACAAACTTGGCAAGAGGAAGAGATCATATAAATGCATAACGAAGTGTGGGTCACACTTGAGAAAATCACTACTCAAGAACTACAACAATTTTATGAAAAGTGGACTACCTCAACGTCTACTGTTTTATCAGAATGGTGGATGGAATGATTTCCCTCCAGAAGTAGTTGAGTTGGTTAGGGAAGATTTTCAGAAGAAAAACGCAGCAATTGAGGTGCAGATCAGTGGTTCTGATTTGATGCTAGATATCCTGTATATGATTCAAGTGGATTTGAAAACTGGTTTAGAGAAACCTATTGCTTGGATTGATGAAGCAGGTAGCTGCTTCTTTCCTGAATTATTCCCTACTAATTGTGAAATGCATGAATTCTACCAATCTGAATCAGAAAAATATGAAGAATGTGTGGCTAAACAGCCAACTGTAACTCAAGAAATCAAGTTGCATATTGATATCGATATAGATGGAGTGAATAATTGTAAGTTGGAGGAATGTGTGGAGGAATCAAATACTGGTTCTAAAAGGATTAAAATTGGCCAGAACCCTGTTTTGAATCATGATAAACTGGCTGTTAATGACAAACACAACAGACGGTCTGATGCAAAAATGGGAGAGGCTGTTGAGGAATTTCAGCAGATAAGTGAGAAATTATCCCCTGAGATAGATTCTACATGCAAAACTGTGGATTCTGTCACTGTTAAAAAAATGTTTATTATGGGCATGAGCACATTGCTGAAAGTGGATACACTTGAAATTAACAGATGCTCTAGCAATTTAATTCAGGCCCGCTTGGAACTGTTTGAGAAGCGGGTTGAGATAACCCAAAGGTGTCGTGGGAATGCAAATGTTCAGTATGCTTGGTTTGCTTCTTCTAAAGATGCAGTATCTACCATTATGACCTATGGGCTTGGGCTTTGTGGTGGATCTGAACTGAAGACCAAATATGGCATTGGAATTCACCTCGCAGCTGTTAATTGTGCTCACACAAGGTTTGCATATACTCTCTTTTTTCCCTAGTTGTTTGCTTTGTGGATTGGTAATGAATGGATATGGTGGTTGCTACCAACTAAATGGAATTTTTTTTTTGATTAGGCTGTCCTAAAGTGGAACTATTGAAATGCACTCTATTTTTCTCTCTCATTGAACTTCAATTTATCTGGGAGCAGTAGGCCATTTGTTTGGCATGCTTTGCCTAAGATAATTCTGTGGATAATTATGTTTTCTTTTGGATAATTCTGCGAATGGATATGCTTTCATTTAGCTTTTCTTTTCTTTTCAGGGCGAGTTATTGTGATGTTGACGAAAATGGAGTACGATACATGGTGTTCTGCCGTGTCATATTAGGGAATCCGGAACTTCTTCATCATGGATCTGGACAATTTCATCCCAGTTGCGAAAAATATGATAGTGGAGTTGATGATCTGCAAAATCCAAGTCATTACATTGTTTGGAATATGAACATGAACACGCATATTTTTCCAGAATTTGTTGTCAGTTTCAAGATGTCTCACAGTGCTGAAGGTGCTACTTGATACCATTATGTTTTAACTCTGATGCTTGATCTTTTTTGCAACTCATGCATCCTCTTTGCTTCATCTATATATTTGATAGGTCATGTGACTCTCATGTCATGAAAGATGGTCAAATCATTTTTGTGAATAATTATTACATGGCAGTCTTAACTCCACGGTAGATGCAATTTCCCTCCACCTGGAAAAGACTTCGCCTAAAAAAGCTATTTGAAACATGTGGTAGATCCAAATTGAATTTTTTAGTTTTTACTTGTACAATTTTTCTTAATCCTCTTTAAATCTTATCATATTTCCAAATTGAACGATGACTAAACTTTCCCCTTTTTTGTTTTAAAGAAAAACCATGGCTCCAAAAAAAAGGGAGTTTAATCGTATCCTCTTTTAAATCTTATCATATTTCCAGATTGAACCCCTTTCCCTCTATTATGAATTACTTGATTTTTTCCCTCAAATGGAAATTATTTTCAGAACATAAATACATGAAATGTGGAAATTTATTTTTTCCCAAAGAAGTTATTGAAGAACCATCAAACAAGATTTTGTTTAGGTATTATATACAAAATTTTAAATCATATTTTACATATAAGTTAGTATGAACTAACTTGAAACTAGTACCTAGATTAGCAAATGTATCAGTAACTTCAAATTTTACTTTTCTTTTGCATAAGTAGCATCTTCAAACATGTTGTGTGTATCCTATATAACATTAATCGGATATTATGTGATGTTCTTTACCGTAATCTTTATTCGTGTAAGACTGCACGTTTAGTCTTAAGTTATTAAGTTGTCAGAGAAAACTAAAGTGATGTAAAAACTTCATGTCGTTGTTAAGAGGCCTTGATTTAGCAAAACATAGGGAGGAAGGGACATTGATATATCAATCCCCTCCACCCAGAGCAAACCATGGTTACAACAATTCACTAAACCCTTAACGACCAATAATTTGGGTACATCGATCCCAAACGAGGTGAGTTCGCGATCCAGATCACCAAAATGGACGACTCCAAACTATAATATTTATTCTAAATCAATTTGCTTTAGAACATGTAACACAAATACAAAATATATATTAATTGACTACATGTATATAAATTTATAATTATATACTGTTTTAGATAATAGAAAATTAAGTACAACTATAAAATAAATTGTAGCTAACTTAGTGTTTATGAATGTGTAGTAATATATAATGTTGTATAGTAGTGAAAAACGATCTACATAAGAGTTCCAAAATGAATTGCGATCCAAAATACCGTACCAGCTAAACCTACCCCCATCGTACCGCGTACATAAGAAAGTGTTATACCATGTACCCATACCCATACTATGTACCAAAACGACTCACGATCTAGGTAATATTGAGTTACTCGCCAGGGTGGGAGGAAGAGAATCCCATATGAAGAAATTTTTTCTGTGTCTGTAACTGCTTTAGCCTCTGATTTTTTTACTGAGTCAATGGGCACACAATGGGAGAGAGGTTGGTGGATAAAGTGATTCTCTTGGCTATCAGTACCTTCTATTTCTTGTTCAAAGATATCTTTTAAGTGTTGGAGTGTGTGACTTTCTCAATGTCACTGCAGGGGCTCCAAGTCCGGTAGGGGAAGAAAGCAGGTTAGACTTATCTGGAGTTACTAGTCAGGGACCTCAGGGCAAGTTGCAGCTAGATTCTTCTTCAGTTGAATCGGTAATCCTTCCTGTACTTTAAGATTATTTGTTTGCCTGTCTTCTCCGCTAATGTTGTCTAATGGACAGCAAATCTTGGATGGGAACTCCTTAGTGCTTTGTATTGGCACAAGTTGATGGGACCCAAGCCACTGTAAGGGGTTCTTCTGTTCTTTCTGGTCCAGGTCCCCAGGAGCTGAGCCGAAGCTTGAAATTTTAATTGTTATGCAAGCAGGCCTGGGTCAACTAACTACTCTATGAGGTTTGACAGGTTTTACTGGAGTCCGGTCTAACTTAAAATATATTTTTTTTGTCAGAATATAACTTTGTCTACTTAAGAAGAGGTGAATAACTATGAGGTGATTTAAGAATATGCCACATTAAACTTTGGTGTTTCACTTGATTAAGGGTAGGGTTTAATAACTTATTTATTTGATCTAGTGTCTAGCCCAAACTTTTCAGGGCATTTCGGCAACACTTTTTTGGCAATAGCATTTACAGAAATGCGTAGTATTCTTTTATTACTTCTTTTTCCTCCTGGGAGAATGGGAACCATGCGAATCATGGTGAGGTATTTCATTGTCAACTGTGATCATGAATGCTGGTGAATGGCATTGTGAAAGATCTTTTATCCATTTTTTTATGACTTGGACAATTGTTTGTTAGAAGAAGCCTTTTTTTTATGTGCTTGATGGAAGCTAACCATTGTTTGCTGTTTTTAGCTGCTGCATGACACTGTTCTCATGGTTTTCTGACTTTCACAGTTATCATTGTTAATTTGCTAGGTGGGAAATTGCCACAAATATCAATTATTGGACAAATCTCAAGGAGAGGTCCTTAGTGTTGGTTCAACCACTTCAAAGGCTCCTAAATCCCCTTGGATGCCTTTTGCCATGCTATTTCAAGCTATTTCAAATGAAGTTTCTCCTAAAGATATGAAGTTGGTGCAGCTTCATTATGACTTATTCCGGGTGTGTATAGTAATATATTTCTTTGTCTTGTTGTTAGGTTGAGGTTTTCCTTGTTATTTGAATATATTTCTGCTCCTCTTGTTGGGTATGTTATTAGAGCAAGAAACTCGGCCGGGAGGATTTTATTAAGAAGTTGAGATTGATAGTTGGGGATCAATTGTTGAAGTCGACAATTACAAGTCTCCGCAAGGTATGATTAGAGTTGTTTGATCTGACCATTGTTGGTTCATTTGAGCTATTTTACTCGTGGCTCTCAGGGTTTGCTGTCTATGCATTTCATGAATATTTAATTGTTTGAATTGGAGTCCTAAAATTTGTATGTGATTTTTTTTGTATATTGGTACTCTATTGGTAGGTTAAAACAACTTGTAGCTTGCTTAAAATTAATAAAAGGATAACTATTGCCAGTTGGACCTATTGATTGACTCCTTGTGACATGTAAAATTCATCTGTATTTTATACCAGTGCATGCTATTGTTATATAGTATTGTACATGTATGTGTCCATATATATTAATGAATTTATGCTATAATACATGTATCTTAAGAGGAGCTGATGGCTTTATGGTGCCACTGTTGAGTGCTTCTTTCTAGCCAACGGTGGTTTTGTTTTTCCTACTCTTGAATTCTCTCGTGTTACATCACCAAGGTTGAATGCCCCTATTCGCTGGTTTTTGAGCGAAATTTGAATAATCTTTAGCAGGCAATTGTGTTTTTAAGTGACTGCAGCAGTACAAGACTTTGATAGGTGGTAATGATGTGTGAGAATGAAATTACCATTACTAAGTAATGTCCATTCCAATGTTTGGTATATATTAAAGAAAATTCATTTCCATTATCATGAAATGATTAATCCTACCAGTGTAAGATCTGTCATTCTTTAACATGAGGTGGTATTTTGTATTTCCAACTATAACCATTGTCGCCACCATCACTACTACTACGCCACCTCTACATCCACAAGAGGTCAAGGTCCTGGGTCTAGGTAGGGGATGGGACGAGGCCCGCTTTGGGACTAGGGTTGGGGTCCAGTTTTAGGGGTCGAGTCTGGGACAAGCGTCTGGTCTAGAACAAGGGTCAAGTTCGAGGTTGGGTGTCTGGAACTGAGTTTGGGGTCGTGTCGAGGTTGAGTTCACAGTCTAGTCCAGGGTCGAATTCAGGATCGGGGTCTGAGGTCAGGTCCGGGTCTTGAACAAGTTCAAGACCAAGTTTTAGTCTAGTGTCGAGTTTGGGTCTTGGTACAGGGTCCAAGGTTCATGTCTGGACTGGGTTCCTGTTTGGGATTTTGAGGCTGGGGCCTCGAAATAGCTTTATTTTAGTGTCATCAAGAGTATTTCAATTAAATTTAATTTTTTTAGTAAAAAGGTTGATTTATCCAAATATTTGAATGGTTCTATTCCATTACTTATACCTAATTGTTGTCAAACATTAGAATGGTAATGTGGAGTGGATGTTGAAATGGTAATGTACATTCCATTCAATTCATATGCTCATTTCATTTCAATCTCAAGAATTACCGTGTACCAAACACGATAATAAGATTGCAAGTTTCAGCTTTTTTGGAGACAGGATTTCGTGTAGTAATCTCTCGTCTCCCTGAATCTCTCTCTATTTCCCTAATATCCCCTCTAAAGATTTGCTTAAAGAATTTGTCCAGAAAAATATGTCATTTAGATGCAAAGCCTTTTTTTTCTTTTCAAATAGTTACGTGACTATTAGTTCTCCTACTATTTTTAACTGGATTCATGTGCATAATTTATGAAGCACGGGCCTTATCGTGGAGTCTCATTGTATTTACATTTGACAAATGTGAAGCAGTTTTGAAGCTTAAAAACCATGTCTCTTCCTGGTTTTGATTGCAGCTACCATCCAATTCTACATGCCCATTGAAAGTGCCGAAGGAGGAGCAAGAATGTTGAGGCTGTTTGATACCTTGATGGTTGTTGGCTTTCTTGATGATCTTGGTGTTTGGTATATGAGGTTGAGTTTGATTTTGGTGCTGCTTATGATGTTCTTATATGCAATGTGCTTCTGGTTGCTTTCCTTTTTGCTATTCGTGGTAAATGGCCAACTTGTAAAACTGAATACATCTTTAGATAATATCATTCTGTTAAATAATTTCAATCGGCAATCCTGGTACATTTCTTTAAGCAGACGGCCACAGTTACTAGAAACCCATTTCTGACATGGGTCATATTTTTTTTGGGACATTTAGAAATAGTTGTGATTAATTTACCTAAAAAATGCAATAGTTTCGATTACTGTTTTTCTCCGGTTGACCTTTGGTAGACCTTGAAAAATAATTGAGGCGATCCTGGTCATGCACATGGAACATATTATTCATAACGTATTTGCTTCTGTTATTACTTTTTTTTTCCCGGATTACCCTCATCATACGAAGTCTGCTGGTTAAGTTAATGCTGTCTCAATGTCATTTTCTTGGATTTTTTGTTTGTGGGGTTTGGGGAAGTAAGACCAGAGCATAACAAAATGAGCTTTGTGATACGTGAGGTTTTATTTTTTTATGCAGACATTCTTGCCATTGTGGGAGAGCACTTGTGGCCTGTGACTGGAAGAAAAGGACTGGTTTTGTGCATTTTTTCAAATCATGTGTAGACTAGACTAATATAACATGTATAGGTTGGTTGAGTGATCAAATAAGGGACCCTAAGTTCGAGTCTCTATGGTTGTATAAGATCTGGGTTGAATGTGGGCGGTTTGTGAGTGATTGTATGCATTTGAGATTTGTGTTGCAGTGAGTTGAGAGCCTTCTCGGATTCTTTTAGGTCATATTTTCTTGGTTGAATGCATGACGTGTTTCACTTCTGTAGTGACTGAGACCTATTCCATCGGAAGGTCAGGTGGCGCAATTGGGGATTTAGTACATTTCAATGATTGAATTAAAAGTAAATTTCATCCGATGTTAAGATCTAATGTCAATACAATGATGATTGTTCATTATGTTATTAGATTAAATCTCAATAACGTGGGTGAGGTTATTCTCACTCTTTAAATCTCATTTCTTATCTTATTTAATCCTCTTATTTTAAACTATCAAATTCACTTCATCTATATCCACCCATTAATAACTAAGTTTATTTCATTTATATCAATCTAATTAAAGTACTAATTATATATTTCAAAGAAATCAAAACAAAAATAGTAATTGAAGTAAAATTTCAATGTTTCGAAGTGTTTTGACATATTTTTACTAATGTTTTCGGAATATTTTGGGGTATTTTAAGATATTTTGGTATATTTTAAAAATAAATTATTAATTTTATTGATAAATACACCATTTACGTCTGGAGGGGCACTTACCAGAAAAAGAATTGTATTAGCATGTATAATTAATTACCTTGGTCTACCAGTGCCTAAAAAGCTCGACTCAAAGCTTGTAAAGTTCGACTCATTTATATATAAAATACTCGGGCGCCGGCTCCAGCTTGAGTTCTAAACGAGCCGAGATTGAACAATTTTTGAAGTTCGTTTAGAAAAACAAGCTCGTCAGGCTCGGACTTAAACTCGCATAGTTCGACTCGATTAATACCTCCATATAGATCATTCTTAACTCCAAGGAGTCATCCATCTAAGTGAATTTAAGAGGGAATAACTGTTTCATGTCTCCCAGAATGGGTTACCATCTGTCATCTAACATCTATATCTATATCTATATACTACTATAAATATCAAGATACATGAAAAATATTTTTTAGACACTTTTAGCCTCCAAAATTTTGAAAATGCCAAGATCACCACTGAATTTAAATACCAAACATTTGTGACATTAATCATACACATCTCCATTTTTAAACTTTTGGTTTCCTAACCTCCTTTTCTCTCACACACATCTCTATATTTACTTCCATCATTCACCTACCAATTGTTCTCTTCTACTCATAACAAATAAATTGACTTTCTTGTATGTGACTTCTGCTATTCCTTTAATGATATAATTTTGTCTATTAATGTGTCTTTTCTTCTTCGCCGAAAATAATAGATAAAATCAGATTCAGCAAAATGGTAAGGAACAAAAAGTAGCCCCTTTGGAATCGAATGAGATCCTCACCACACCTCATGAGCCACGACCCAAGGACTATCTACGTATTGAAGTCCCAAATCTCTTGCATATCATCTCTGTTCATGTTTGTAAACCTCATATGATCAGTCATTAATTTGCTGAGTTTTTCATTGATTTCCTTTATTATACTATAGTAATCTCGACTTCTTCCTAAAGTGCAAAAGTTGAAGTTCGCTTTAATTATATTCTTTGAGTATGATCAATTTTGTGTTAATGATTAGTTTCACGTGTTGCATTTTTTGATTAATTTCCTCACTGGAGCTTCTTTGAACCCAGAGTGAATATAAAACTTGTTGGAGGAACCCTTTGTGCTATGGTGGGTTTGACATTCTGAGGGTTTTTCCTTGTAAGTATATTTGTTTGTTAAAACACATGATGGTCATTTACCTATTTATTTTGTCAGAAGAAATGTTGCAAACTTACATATTGTACTCTTTTATTTTTTAATTACTTATTTGGGTTCTATAATAAACCCAAAACCAGTAGCATTTGCATCTCTTGATCCTTTAGACTCTTGTAAGATTGACATTTTCTTCCGGTTCGATTGGACTGAAGTGTCTATCACATTCACCTATTGTTGTTCTGTTCTTTTTTTTTTTCCATTGGAGTTGCATTCTTTTTTTTTTTTAAAGTGATCATTATTCATCTACAATAACTGAGTTTAGTTTTTTTCCGTATTGTTTTGGGCAGAATTTAATACCGAAATCCCCCTTTGTGTTTGCTAATGTTCAATTGCAATGTTATATGTATGCGTGTTTGTATATATGATGTTCAAGATTCTTTGGGGTTTTGATCCTTCAAAGTTTCATGGCATCAATAGTTTGCCAAAAAATGATGTTTCCATTGCAGAAGTTTGGTTTCTTTTCATATTCGTCAGTACATCTTTGCCAATATTCCGCCGTGTTTTATACATTTCAAACATATTTGCCAATCACATCTAATTATTAATTTCCACAATTGGGCTTAATAATTTTTTATTGATTATTTAATTCAATGGTCACAACTACTTAGCAATTTAGACATCTTAATTCAATTAAAAGGTTTGGTTTTTGACATCGTTTTATTGATAATTATCGTTGTAGCCCACTCGGCAGACATGTTAATCCATTACAACTTCTAAGAGTCAAATTGAGAAAGGATGTGAAGCCGTTTATGCTTGGAATTGACTTGAGAGCTAGGCAACTTTTATTCATAAATCATCGAGACACATAAGCATTTGGAGACAATTTGGAAAATTGCTCACTTTCTTGCAATTATCAATTCTAATTGATCGAAGACGAAAGGAACATGCTTAAACATGAGACATTTATGTATGGCATAATTCAATAGATCTTTATCATTATGCAACAACCCAACTGGTAGAGAAGTTCCCTTAATTGTTACGAGGTAGAGAATAAAATAGGAAAAGTTAAACTTGTTATATGTTTGTATTATCATGTCTACCTATTTTGTTTTGTTTTATTTCAAATTACCTGTTTGACGTCCACCATTCACATCTTGAATGGATGCTAGGTGCATCTTATTAACAGGAGTTTCATGAATGAATCTTCCATAACTACATATCTCCAAAAAGAATGAATAAAAGAAAAAGATACTCCTCACTTTTTGTGTGTAGTTATTGTAAAAGGCTTTATCCTTGGGAGTGTATCACGTCATTAGGGGTTTGGCTTCTCTCCAATTTCATAAGAATTGGACGATCCACCAATTTTCTCTTGAATGGACAAGATCTCTACATATCAACATATTCAATTAACTGAAAATGTATTGCACTTTTGAAATTTAAATTCAACTGAATCTCTTGATGTGTATAAATCTTGGCCTTTCAAGGTAGAATTGTTGAATCCTCCAATGATATAAAATTGGAAGGGAGCCTAACTCTGTCTCTAGGATCTTTTGTGTTGTAATAACAGTCATGTATTCATATTGTCTCTATTTTCTTACACATTCTATAATTGATTCGCTAATGTGATTGTGCCACCATGTTATAAAAAAAATAATAAAATAAAATCTTACTTTGTATCATTTGTTGTCTCAAGATTAATAATAATGCTTTCAGAATTGCTTCATGAATATCTTGATTTGTTATAATACATCAATAGCTTTTCAGTTTTGATTATAAGTTCTTCAATAAATTGTTGCATATTTTTTAAGTATAGTGTTGTGAACTCAAAAAAAAAAAATATATATATATAGTGTAGTGAAGATTTACGAGTATTGTCAAGTTTTAATGGCTTGTAACCTTGAAATATTTGCTTATAATCCTAATTTTTAGGCAACACTTTTGACACTGTCATCATTGATAAGAAATACTTGACATTGAACCATAGCTTTAAGTACTACAAGGCTTGAGGTGTCGTTGAACTTGACAAGACGGATGGGAGTGCTAACAGCATCTTGAGATGTTTATGCATGCAGCAAAGAAAGAAAATTTTGGTGCTCTTGATAATGATACCTAAGTACATTGCATGAATTGATTATTGTCCATTCTCAACTTCTTACACCAAAATGAAAGATAAAATCATTATAAATGTTACTCATGTTTTATTATATAAGAATTTAGAATTATTTTCTTATAGTATTTGAAATTAATAACCTAATTAATTACCGTATGGCAAATAATGAGCTTTAATCGGAATTTTGTTATATTTGTTGCTCGAGTAAAATGAAAAATTCCATAGTCCAATGAATATCTGCAAAAGATATAGCAGCTTCAAACAAAGTTATCCTTTTGTAGGGAGTCCAATAAACTGGTACTTCATTGACAAACTAATCATATTACATTGTCCATGTTACAAATAGATGATGTGAATAAAATGCATGTATGTATTCAAATAAATAAATAAATAAAATACACGCCAGTTTGTGAAATATTGATGCATTTTGTTAAATAATGACTTTGTAAAATACTTCATGATGACATCAAAATTATGGTTTAAGTACTATAGAAATATTTGTAAATTAAACAATACATAATATAGTTGTTCCATCTTATCACCAAACATGCATAGTTGCCCCATGATTGTTATATTTTTTGGGGGAAAAAGTCAATCATAATGCCATTTAGCATTTGCATTATTTTATGTGTTATTATCCAAAAAAAAAATTATTATTTTCTCAACGACAAAACTCTTATAGAATGATGTAACCAAATAAAAGACAACTGAAAATCATTTTCTTGAGGCTCTTCTTTAAAGTAAGTTTTTGGACATAGTTTTCTAATAATAGCATAACCAAATGCCAATCAAAAGTTTGTCATACAAAAAAAATATAAAAGCAAAAAAAATATAATTTACAATGGTCCACATGCAACGCACGTGTGTATCAACTAGTAATCTAAAACGTGTTGTTTTCAACAATGGAAAAAACATCCAACCCAATATCATTTTTGATCTCAAATAAACTCAAAGATTCGAGCAATCACCCACACCTGTAAACGATGCAAATAAAATGAACCAAGACATATTACAAGACTCAAACCTTGGGAAGATATTAACACTAACTAGAACCTTGACATCCATTCCAAGCTACCCAGACGGGTTTCTAAAACGTGCTCTTTCATAAAAAAATGAGTTTTATATTCGATTAGAACTAAAGATTATGCCATGCCCTGTAATATTACAGGTTAGATTATTAAATTTTGCTAGAACTAAGAATTGCGCCATGATCTATAAGGTCATTGGATTGGTTTGATTACCGCATTTCACTCCATCTTGAGTTGATGAGATACCATTTACTTGCTTATTTTTTAATGAATATATCTACGTTCAAGAGATTCCTCATCCAAATAGGAAAAGAATGATTTTAATATGCAAGGAATCAAGTACTCTACCTACTTAAAAATGAATAAATATTAGTTATGAAATTAAGTAAAAGTGTAATTAATATTTTCACGATAAAGGGCAAAATAGACTACTAATGAACCCTTGAATTTTCTTGGGACAAATTATGGAAATTAGGTCTAAATTTTCCTATTAAAATTTAAATAGGATGCAGTATTTTTTTGCAACGAAAAATAGGACATGATCTGGTTTTTCCCTAATTGTTTCATGTCACCAATACGGAGTTACTAAATGTTGTCTAACATAATCTAAAGGTGTTTAAGAAAGAAAAATAGTGTTTTTCATGTTAAACTATCTATTATGCGACACTTTTTGTGAGAAATAAACTGGGAAGGGACACTAACAAATTTGTTCCAGATTCAATCATCATATGTAATTATTAAAAATGTAAAGGATTAATAGTCGCAAAAAGACGAATACGAGTCCACAGGGATGGATAGGAGATTAATTAAGATGGTGAAGAGAAAAATAAAAAGATTACCAAGATGTAAAAGCAAAAAATGCCAAAAATCCTACCTACAATTTTTATACGACAAAATGAACACTTAAGACACGCCAATGATAATGAACAAGCCTTACATAAGTGCTGAAGGTACAACAAGTGTCAATGCCCCTAGACCGAAAAACACAAGGGTTAAAAGGTACATAGGGATCCATGTTACAACAAATGTGCCAGCAAGGAAGAAGTATTGGTGCAGTTGTTGATTCAAAACATACTTTAAATACATAATACTTTGCCTCTCCATTCCACAGGTGCCTGAGCTCTTCCATTCGGTCTTGAAGGCAATTACGACAATTGAAAACAAGTGAATCCCACTAAAAAACTTGACAATGAGAAGCCAGTGAAAAAAAATGAATAAATGATCAATCTGAGGACCCCTCTTATGAGATACAGTTCAAAAATCTCTTCAACCAGAGAGAATAAAGTTTTCTGAATAGAAAACTTACATCAATAATGTCAATGCACTCTAGGAAAGAAAAAACAAAAAGGAGGAGGTTATATTACATTGACACCCCTTAAGTTTTGGCAAAATATTATGGACCACTGACATTGAAGAAATAACATTGGAGACTCCTTGAGCTTCTTGTGTTACAAAAAATGCACCCCTTTAGAGCTGATATCGACAAAAAATACACTATCCAAATTCGTATTTGTCACTGCTTTTTGTTGATTTTCAAAGTTTAACTTATTTAAATTAATGAAAGGGCTATTTCATTAACAACTTTTTAGCAACTCTATAAGGAGCTACTTACTGGAAGAAAAAAAAAAAGATCTATAAGGTGCTTTTTTGTGGTATTTCTCAAATGTTAAAGGATCACCATGTTACTTCACCAGAACCCTGGGGATATCAGTGTACTTTACACTAGTACAAATAATATCAAAACCATGGAGATATAAGCATAAAGTTGTGCTTCTCTTCACTGGGTATTTTTACACAAAAAAAAAAAAGAGACTAACAACTAAGGCATAATCAAACTATGGCTTCCTAAACAGCTGCAAATTTTATTAATTCGTGAATAGTTCGTTTTAAAGGGAAAAGGAGATAGTAAGATGAATGCATCACATAAACATGAACAAAGATGTACATGCATGTGTCTGCACACATACACTCAACCCCGGGGGGAGAGGGAGAGGGAGTATACCTGCAGACCAACAACTACAACAATTGATTCTTATTATGCGGTTGTTCCTAGCGGGTGCGATAGTCTGCTACTTGAATCTGCAACCAGAAACCAAAACACAGAAGGAACCACATAATTGGATGTTAATTCGAAACAATAGATTAAAAAACGTCATTTCATATTTGGAAAAAACAAGGAAAATCAAGTAAAATCATCCAAAAAAAAACAATTAGAGATCCATTGGGGCATTGATCCCTAGCTCAAAACCCTTTTCATTTACACTGGGTCATTATTTTACCCCATCTGTTGTAAACCAGAAACAATGGACATGAATATTACATTTTTGCCAATAATTACAAAGCCATCACCTACTTATAAAAGCCATAATATCACAAAGCTAGAGAAGACAATGACAATAACGATGATGAAGAGAAATAAGATTACCTACTGCATTTCAACTATTAAGGCATTTTTTTTTTCAATACATAAAATGGATATGCAGATAGGGCACTCCACATATCCACCAAGGAGCATTGCCCCTTAACACCACATAATTAGGGGACCCCACTGCACCTATGTCGGGGCCTAAGCTAAGGTCCCATCGCTTGCTCTGGGCGCTAAAGAGTATGTTTAGCCCAACGAGCTACCGTAACTATGGAGACTCGAACCCAAACATTAAGCAAGGAAATCCGAGTTCTTACGCACTAGGTCAACAACTCGTTGGTACTATTGAGGTCTCCATCATCGGTTGCATGTTCTAGTAATGAATCGAACAATGAGGAGGTTGCAATTTCAAATCCGCTATTATTGTTGTTTTTGATGTCGAAATGATCTTTATACATTGTCAATGAGCTTCATGTTGGAGTGAGGGGGAGGAAAAGGAAGGGAGAGAATAGATAACACTACGTCTAGAGACAAAGATTATTTATTGACATGCTATTAGAATTGTGAGTGCAAAAATTAGCACCAGTGATCCTTTTGGATTTACGGTTCCAAGAGTTGGAAGACTTTTGTTTATGTATGATCCTTCATTTCTCCTTTTTCACTTTTTGAGCTCTCAAATTCGGCTAGATCAATTAACTTCTACATCAAAGGGACAAAATAAGACACTAAGATAACAAAAAAAAAGAAAAAGAATAACATTAATATTCTGAGAACAAGAAATGAATTTAAGCATTCAAGCTGAAAGAAGATCACTCCATCATATTTTTTTGATAATAATAGAATTATAATATATTATGAAAATAATTTTTTTATTAACAACAAAGATACATGGAAGAGAAATATCAATGCAATTCTACAATATGGAATAAAAATTCTATAATAGTGTTGAGGGGTGTGTTTGTGCACAGTAAGAGAAAAAGAGCAGTACATTGGCATTATGGACGAGGTGACCACTATGCCCATTATGGATAAAGCCAATTCTTGATGGCATTTTTGCAAACAAAAATAGGTAGCAAAACTTTTGTTACATATAAAAGAGCTAAACCTAGGAAGCACGAACACTACCTGAAGTAGTACTGTGGCTGTGTGATAGGACTCCAAAACGGACATGCGCCGGACATAGGCGGACAAGTGTTTGACATAGCTAGAAATATATTGAATAGTGAACTCAGTCGGAAACATCTAAGACAGTTAGAATATGACCAAGATTTTTATTTAGAAAAAATGACTTTTAACTATTAAGAAGGGTGTAGGAGGAGGAAGGAGAGGAATAAGAAGATGAAGATGAAGGAGAGGAAGTAAAACATTGTAATTTATGTATAATAAATTGATAAGTAATTCATCTTTAAACTAATGACTTTATCAGGGAATGATCAATCACATAAATTACTGGTGCTTCGAAAACAAATGAAAAAATAAATACCTGCATTAATTTCTATATTCCAATAATTAACATTTGCTTCAACTGAATATGCAAAATGAGCTTCACGTAATAAACTCTCCTATGAATTGCTATCAGGTCCATCATAACTGGGTAAATCAAGAACCATGGAAAGACAAAGATAGGAGGGAAATAATAAATGAAAGAGAATTATCTTGAGACAAATTTAACTAAACCAGTGAGTCAGTGACACATAAAGGTAACGGTGCAAACATTATACAAAAGAAGGAAAAAAAGTTGCAATGACCATGGTCTCACAACAAGTAAACCTATGTCTTACTCTTGACAATTCACGAACCAAACACATGCATCCAGTACAATCAAACATAAGAAACTCGAAATCATTGCTTAAATGACAATTTGTACTCACAGTGCTCATTAGTCATCCTCAACTAAAAGGAGGAGGAAAAGAAGAAAAAGATGAAGAATAAGGAGGACAACAAAAAGGAGGAGGAGGAAGAGGAAGAGGGGGAAGAATAAAGGAGGAGGAAGAGAAGGAGAAAAAGGAGGAGGATAATGAGAAGGGAAGAGGGAGAAGGGGAAGAAAAACAGGAGGAAAGCATGAGAAAAATGAGGAGAAGAAAATGTAATAGGAGGAGGAAAAAGATGGAGAAATAAAAGAAGAAGTAGGAAGACGAGAGGGGAAAGAGAAGGAGGAGAAGGAGAAGAAGAATAAGGAGGACAACAAAAAGGAGAAGGAGAAGGGGACAAATGAAGGAGGAGAAGGAGAAAGAGGAAAAGGAGAAGAAGGAGAAAGTGGAAAAGGAGAAGGAGAAAGAGGAAAAGGAGGAAGAGAAGGAGAAATAGAGGGAGAAAGAGGAAAAGGAGAAAAGGAGGAAGAGAAGGAGAAATAGAGGGAAAGGAGGAGGAAGAGATGCAGAAGGAGGAGTGGAAGAAAGAAAAAGAAAGAGGAATAGGAGGAGGAGACAGAGCAGGAGAGGGGAAAGATGAGGAGGAGAAAAAGAAGAAAGAAAAAGAGAAGTAGAAGGATGAGGAGGAAAAGTGGGAGCGGAAGAATGGAGGAGGAGGAGAAGGAGAAACAGAAGGAAGGAGAGAGGGAGGGGTGGAGGAAAAAATGAGAAGAATGGGGAGAAGAAAAAGAAAAAGTAGGAGGAGAAAGTGATGCAGAAGAAGAAGGAGGAGGAGAAGAATAAAAAGAATGAGGAGTAGAAGGAGGAGCAGAAAAAGAAAAAGGAGGAGCAGAAGAAAGAAAAAGGAGTAAGAGGAGTAGGAGGATAAGGAAAAAGAAGGAGGAGGGAGGAGACAGAGCAGGATTGGGGAAAGAGGAGGAGGATGAAAAGATGAAGGAGAAGAAGAATAAGGACGACAACGAAAAGGAGAAGGAGAAACTGGAGGAAAAGTGGGAGGAGGGGAAGAATAAAGGAGAAGGAGGAGGAAGAAAAGGAAAAGGGGAAGGAGGAGGACGGGAAAGAAAAGGAGAAGGAGAAGGAGAAGGAGAAGGAAGGAGAGAGGGAGAGGATGAGGAGGAGAAACAAGAGGAAAAACTAGAGAAAAAGTAGGAGGAAGAGATGCAGTAAAAGAAGAGAAGCAAGAGAGGAAGAAAAAATGCAACAATGGCGAACATATTTACTAAGACACAATCTTTGTAAACAACAAAAGAAAATAAGAATGAGACGATAAGACCCAAATCAACAATGGCGAACAATAACTGTATTAAATTAAATAAACAACAACCATAACAACAAGTTAGGAAGGAAAGAAAGAAAATTATAAGGTAAATAGAAAAAGTGAACAATCACTTCCATATTGTTGTTACTTATAACAGTGAGAAAGAGGAAAGAAAGGAAATAGGAGGAAGAGGAAAAGAAGGAGGAGGAGAAAAATCGGGAGGAAGGAGGAAGGAGGAAGGAGAAAGAGGAGGAGAAGAATAAGGAGGAGAAGGAGAAGTAGAAGCAGGAGAAGGAGAAGTATAAGAAGGAGAAGGAGGAGAATGAGAATGAGGGGAAGAATGAAGGAGGAGGAAGAGCAGAAGAAGAAGAAGAATGAGGAGGAGAAGAAGAAGAGGAGAAACAGAAGGAAGGAGAGAAGAGGAGGAGAAGCAAGAGGAAAAATAGGGGCAGAAGGCGGAGAAGGAGGAGGGAGAGATGTAGAAAAAGGAGGAGAAATAGGAGGAGGAGAAATAGCAGAAGAAGGAGGAGGCGAGGAGGAAGAAAAAAGGCAACCTTTGGACACACAACTGTTGTATTTACAAACCATTAAATCGAAAAGAACACCCTTGCACCTCTATTACATGCATTCACAATAGAGAGAGGGAGAGAGAATGAGAGCTTGGTAAAACATTGTAATTTATGTATAATAAATTGATAAGTAATTCATCTTTAAACCAATGACTTTATCAGAGAATGATCAATCACATAGATTACCGGTGCTTCGAAAACAAATGAAAAAATAAATACCTGCATTAATTTCTATACCGACAATAATTAACATTAGCTTCAACTGAATATGCAACATGAGCTTCACGTAATAAACTCTCCTCTGAATTGCTATCAGGTCCATCATAACCAGGTAAATCAAGAACCGTGGAAAGACAAAGATAGGAGGGAAATAATAAATGAAAGAGAATTATCTTGAGACAAATCTAACTAAACCAGTGAGTCAGTGACACATAAAGGTAACGGTGCAAACATTATACAAAAGAAGGAAAAAAAGTTGCCATGACCATGGTCTCACAACAAATAAACCTATGTCTTACTCTTGACAATTCACGAACCAAACACATGCATCCAGTACAATCAAACATAAGAAACTCGAAATCATTACTTAAATGACAATTTGTACTCACAGTGCTCATTAGTCAACCTCAACTAATCCACTTTGCCAACAATTCCATTTGAAGCTTTGTTATGACTAGCAAGAGCACTTAATAATACCCCGAAAAGCATAAAAAAACAATAATACTTCACAAGGATCCCACACCCTTTTTTAGGACCACCACACACCAAGCAAGAAAAATATAGAAATATGAAACAATGCCGAACACATACTACATTGAATACACAAAGACTAGCAAACTGCAAAAATGCATGTGCAAAGCAAAGGACATACACAAGAGATAGTACATTAATAATTAATAATAATAGATAGTATTTTAATAGCTAATAATACTAGAATCCTGACTTACAATATTTACTGGCAAGGGCTTTATTGAGCAGATTCTTTACATTAATATGTGAAAAATGAGTTCAAGTGTTCATTAATATCATGACTTACTTCTTCTGGTATGCAGTCTCCACTTGGCAGCAAGTTGAAATTCCTGAATCAACATTTAATTATGCACACAAACATAGCACACTCACAAATTAGGAAACACATGGCCTAATCGAGGCAATAAAACTTGGAATATACTTTTTTTGGTTTGAATTATTGGTTGACATTGTGTACCCTGATAAGCAGCTACCAAAACATCACCATGCAACTTTCACTTGCTTACACGGCCATTGAGAAGGGAAATTTAGGAGAGAAAGTCAATTTTTAAGACAGAAAACAATCAAACAAATTAAAAACATCAGCAAGCAGTGTTATATCAAAAGATTCTGCATCCAACAAGCAAAAAATGATATTAATATGCAAGGAATCAGGTATTCAGCCTACTTAAAATACAAAAAAAAAAATGATTATCAAATAAATAAATATTTGTTATGCCGTTATCGCGAAAACAGACTACTGATGAAGTCTAGGACTAAATATCCTACTAAAATTTTAATAGGATGCAAAAAAATTTTGCAAGTAGAACATAATTTAAGTTTTTCTCTAGTTGTTTCATGTCACCAATAAGGGGTTACTAAATGCTATCCAACATAATCTAAAATGTGTTTCAGAAAGAAAAATAGTGTGTTAATCTGGGAAGGGAAACTCACAAGTCTGTTCAAGATTCAATCATCATATGCAATTATTAGTCATGGAAGGAATTAGTAGTAGTAAAAAGACAAATATGCATCCACAGGAAGTTCAATCATATGCGATTATTACCATCTGCCAAAGTAAATTTCTCTCCTTTTTCTTTATCCCCCCATAACTTTGACATTGGAAGTTCACAATGCCAACTAAATCCATGTTTTGGGACTCTGTTTACTCTAATCCATTACAATAATGTGTGATTGGTAAGGGCCAATTAAAGGAAGTGTCTAGGCTGCACCATTCGACTTTGTAAAAAGAGATCCTACTCAGAAAAAAGGGAATTTACTCTATTGGAAACTTCGTGAAAGAAACAAAGCTCTGCCCTACTTTAACATGTATACATCCTATGTACAATAAATGTTAAGATGATTCATAACTAATTCTAATAATGCTTCTAACAAGTAAAATGAAAATGAATAGAAAACAATTCCAATCTTTATCCCATGTAATCCTTTTTGCAATTTTATAGTGAGAACAAATATAAGCATTAAATCTAAATTGCAGATACATGTGATAAAGTATTCCTCCAAACAATAAATCACATCAGCAGACACATTTCCTGATTCAGAATACATTGCACTTACAGTTCACTCAAGTCACTATAGATTGAATGCGCAGGATCTTAATCCTTCCCAAAATCAGCATCGTAATGAGCACTGGATTCAAGTTTCTTTACTTCATTCAGTTTCCGGACAGGCTGGAGCATTGGCAAACACGAAAAAAGTTGAGAGAATTGCCCATTTCAGAAAATGTGTTAAACATCAAGGTTAACACACACACACACACAGAGTAAGTTCAATAAGAGTTCAGAGTTCAGACGCATGCATCCCAACCACAAAAAAAAAAAGAGGAAAATAGAATTAGGAGGAAGGAGAAAAATAGAAAAGTTAGCATATGCATCAAGATAATCTCATGTGGAAGAACATATTTCTAGAAATCTACCTGGATGTATCGTCATTGTTGTCGCCTTTATGACCTTATAGCAGCCATAAAGCTATATATCACCCCGTTAACAAAGTGCAGGATACATTCATTCTCTAACAAAGTAATAGGTAGGACCCACATGCACTTTCAAGGATTAAGAGAACTGTACCTTCATGAAATCTTCATGGATGACATAGTCACGTTCTCGTTCTGCACGAATTGCTGACATACCAGCTTCAGCGCACACATTAATTCAGATCAGCCCCATTAAATCCCCGAAGAAAGTGCAAATCAAGATAACTACATTGGAGGTTAGAATAACAAATCCTAGACAATAGTCTTAGCATCTCTGGCTTACCTCAGCAAGCTTAACAAGCGCCTCATAATCAATTTCACCATGTTTGGCAACTCCAGCAGCATGGATTTTGAGAATTTCCATCCTTGACTGCTCATTTGGTAACAGAATCTCTATCTTTCTGTCTAATCACCCTGGATGAAGAAGGGCAAGATCCAAAACATCGGGTCTGTTTGTTGCCATAATCATTTTTACCTGTTTAGCACAGTTAACATAAATCACATTAAATAACTAAAAGTTCCTTACACACCTGCGCATCTACAAGCTTATAATACTAGATAACTAAATCAAACATTCAGGACCCAGATTAATCAGAAACCTTCCCAAGCTGGTCAAATCCATCCACCAGGTTAAGCAACTCCATGAGCGTTCTCTCAGCAATTGTTCCCTCGCTGCAACGCCGTCCACCAATGGCATCAATCTCATCCATAAATACAATACTGGTCTAACAGCGAAAAAAATTTATAAGAACATCAGAGTGTCTTCATTGACTCAATCATGTCACAGAGTAATACAGTTTCCATGTGTTTTGACCCCTTACTTGGTGATCACGAGCATACACAAACATTTCCTGGATCAATCTAGCACTCTCACCTATGTTGCCAACAATTGCCCTAGCCAATAAATGCCTTTCCAGTTCCTGGAGGACCATAGAGAAGAACACCCTGAAACAATAAAAAGTTGGCCACTCGATCACTTCTGTCTGGTATCGGAGGGGCGATATAGCCTTGCCAAATATGCTTCAGAAAAAGCATAATACTTACCCAGGGAGATTAGATGCTAACCCTAAGGAAGAGTTCAGGATCCATACGACAACAAAGTCTTACCTTCAAGAAATTGGCATCTATGTTGCCAGCAATTGCTCTAGCCAATAAATGTCTTTCCTGGAGGTCCATAGAGAAGAACACCCTGAAACAATAAAAAGTAGGCTACTCAATCACTTCTATCTGGTATCGGAGGGACGATATAGCCTTGCCGAATATGCTTCAGAAAAAGCATAATACTTACCTTGGGAGGTTTGATGCCAACCATAAGGAAGAGTTCAGGATTCATCAGAGGCAAATCTATGGATTCCCTCAGTACAGGCATGGCATCAACATTCTCACTGGCACACTAGCAATGCGTTACCCCTCTATCTTGTGAGATCTGTGGATTTTCAAGTACAAAAAATGGACCCTCTTGAGGTAACAAATAGACGTGGGAGCACATTTGGGATGAGAGGGAAGAGAGAGCATTAATAAATCAACTTCAAAACTAAAACTCCTGTTGTAATAATAAGTAGACAACCGAATAGAATTATCAAGAAAGATAAATTACAGCATTCATTGTCCAGAGGCCTAAGAACTTTGCTTATGATCTGTCTAACACTCCGAAGCGACTTCAAATTGTCTTCTGTCTTGGTGAACTCCTTTGTAGACCGTAAATTCTCTCTCACTAAAACAATCCCATCACATGTTAGTCACATCCATAACATAAATAACAGAACTGCAAGGTTCGGTTATGGTTTATGAATGATTCCAATAGTTGCTAGAGACCAGTCCAAAATGTTAAGAAAATGATCAAAACAAACAGACAACATGATATTTACATAAATGGAAACTAAATAAACAGTCCAAAATACGGTTCATCTCAACTCTCTCCAAGGTTTTCCGTACAACATTTCTCGCTTCTTTGGAGGATATTGGAAATAACAAATTTCTAACCATCACAACCCTTTCCTTTCTTCTTCTCCTGTTCTCCTATGCCTGGTCCTCCTTGTTCTTCTATCATTCTAATTGTTATCCCTCTCTACTTTGATATGGGGAGACTCTCAAACTATAACATATATTTTAACATACTTTGTTTGAAATACTTTTGACTCAAGCATTGGACTCGTTATATCCAAAGACAACCATCACAACAGATGTCTTATACAATCATGAGAAGTTTCTACAAGGACACATGAAAGTCTTAATGGAGAAGCAAAGAGCACTTGGCACTAAGCAAAATAGTGGTAAACCTAGTTCTTGTACTCTTGACCTGACCAACCCATAAAACCTTGATCTTGGAGTGCTAGTTTCACAATAAGAATGGTTCCACTAGAGACAGACACAAGATGATCGAACATGGACACGGAAAGGAGTTTTTTTTTTTTTGAAGAGATTATCGAAAGTAAAATCATCAAAAGATGACATACGTTTGAACAGGGCATTTCTTAAGAAAAGGAAACGAAAAACAAAGTATCCAATGTTATTTCCATTCAGTATTTTAAGACCTGAGAAAACAAACTCTTTACCAAACTAAGTCCTAACACATATAGGGGGCTTCGTTGCGGTAAAAGCTTCAATGTTCTTGAAACAAAATCAACATACTAACTCAAAGGACTCGGACTTTCTATGCTACTACGCCTCTCAGCTACCAAGAATAATCTTTTCTTTTGCAAAATACATAATACATATAAGAGAATAATAGAACTGAAAATTACGCATAATATACAAAACAGAAGAAGAGAAATGAAAATTGCGATATCGAAACTAGAACTTAATATATAAAACACAAAAGCATTGAAGACCCAAACTTTCCTAGCAATCGCACAAAGCATTACCAAAGAGCACATGTATTAGTTTACTGTTGAATTTCATGGATTACTATAAATCAAAATAAAGCATTATCACAAAAGCTAGTAATATGTACATCTACAATATTCATGAACATATACAGAAGAAAAAATCAGAACAAGAAAGGAATAAGGGTTTAGTAGGGACTCTGAATCTCAGCTCCTCGAACTCGTGTCTAGAGTTCCTTGGGGTGGAGGAGTTTTTTCCGGTACTTGACCACTGCAGTACAAGCAGCGAATGGCGTCTTCAGCTTCACAAGACATCGAATTTTCTGATCAACCGATGAAATTGAGTTACCAATCTATGAGTACTCAACTTCACTGCCAAGCAGGGACCTATCTAGATTGGTCCTTTAATGCAAATGGTGAAGGTTCTTCGGATTAGAGAGTCTAACTAGTACTTCTCAATGTTAGGTAATCATAATGGGAAATTTAGAATGTAATACCATAATTATAGGTGAACCTATCGTATATGACTACGGTACTACAGAAAAGATATTCAACACCATTTCAAAATTCATCTATAGCCATAGATTTTGATTTGATTAAAAAAAAATAATGACATAATAACATAAAAAATAAAAATAAAACAACTTTACACATTTCACATTTGTATTGGAGGTATAGTTCTGAAGAGTCATATTCGGTACCATAATCAGACTCGAACATACTAAAAGATTTTGAGCATTGATTTCCTAATAGTCTATACTATTAATGGATGAACTAATATGTTTTTCTAGAACTAAAAACCATGCCATGGCCTCTAATGTTGCAGGTTAGATTATTAATTTTTCCAAAAATTAAGGCTTGTGCGATCTATAAGGTCATTGGTTTGATTACCGCATTTCACTCCATCTCCAGTCGGAGGTCACAACATTTACTTGCTTATTTTGTAATGAATATATCCACATTCAAGAGATTTCTCATCCAAAAAAGAAAAAATGATTTTAGTATGCCTACTTAAAAATACAAAAAATATTATTATAAAGTGAATAAATGTTGGTTATGAAATTAGTCGGACATAATTTCTCATCCAATATTTTTTTTTGCAAGGAAAAGTAGGACATAATTGGTTTTTTCCCTAGTTGTTTCAAGTCATCAATAAGGGGTTACTAAATCTTGAATAAGATAATCTAAAATGTGTTTTAGAAAGAAAATTAGTGTTTTTCATGTTAAACTATCTACTGTCACACTTCTTGTGGGAAATAATCTGAGAAAGGGAAACTCACAAGTATGTTCAAGATTCAATCATCATATCCGATTATTGGTCATAGAAGGGATTAGTAGTCGTAAAGAGATGAATATGAGTCCACAAAGATGAATAGGAGATTAATTAAGATAGTGAAGAGAAAAATAAAAAGATTACCATACCTTCAAGATATAAAAGCAAAAATCTTACGCGCAATCTTTGTACGACAACATGAACACTCGGGACACACGTACGAACAAGCCTTAGACACTGCTGAAGGTACAACAAATGTCAATGCCCCTCGACCAAAAAACACAAGGGTTGAAAACTACATAGGTATCAATGTGACAACAAACGTGCCAGCAAGGAAGAAGCTTTGGAGCAGTAGTTGATTCAAAACATACTTTACATACATAGTACTTTGCCTCTCCTTTCTCTAGGTGCCGGAGCTCTTGTATTCGATCCTAAAGGCAATTATGAAAATTGAAAACAACTGAAGTCTGAATCACACTAAAAATTTTGACAATAAGAAGCTAGTGAAAGACATGGATAAATAATCAATCTGAGCGACCTCTTATGAGATATAGTTCAAAAATCTCTTCAACTAGAGACAATAAAGTTTTCTAAATAGAAACTTACATCAATAATGTCAATGCACTCTAGGAAACAAAAACCAAAAAGAAGAAGGCTATATTACATTGACACCCCTCAAGTTTTGACAAAATATTATGGACCACTAACATTAAAGAAATAACATTGGAGACTCCTTGAGTTTCTTGTGTTATAAAAAATACACCCCTTTAGAGCTTATTTCAACAAAAAGTACACTACATAAATTCGTATTTGCCACTTTTTTTGTTGATTTTCAAAGTTTAACTTATTTAAATTTGTAAAAAGATATTTCATTAACAACTGTTTAGAAACTCTATAAGGAGCTTTTGTGTGGTATTTCTCAAATGTTAAAGCATCATCATGTTACTTCACCAGAACCCTGGAGATATTACTGTACTTTACACAAGTACAAATAATATTAGAATCATGGAGAGGTATAAGCATAAAGTTTTGCTTCTCTTCACATGGTTTTTTTACACAAAAATAAAAAGCAGAGACTAGGAACTAAGGCATAATCAAACTATGGCTTCCCAAACAACTACAAATTTTATTACTTCATTAATAGTTACAAAGGGAAAAGGAGACAGCAAGATGAATGCATCACAGACTCATGCACAAAGATGCACATGCATATGTGCACACATGCCCAGAGAGGGGGGGGGGGGGGGGGGGGGGGGTGAGACAGGGAGTCTACCTTCAGACCAACAACAAGTGGTTCTTATTATGCAGTTGTTCCTAGAGGCTGCAATAGTCTGCGGTTTTAATCTGCAACCAGAAACCAAAAATCACAAGTAACCGCATAATTGGATGGTAATTCTAAACACTAGAGTAAAAAGCGTCACACTTCATTTTGAAAAAAACACAAGGAAAGTCTAGTAGAATAATATAATAAAAAAAATTATAGATCCATTGGGGCACTGATCTCTAGCTCAAAACCCTTTTCATTACACTAGGTCATTAATTTCATCCCCGTCCGTTGGTAAACCAGAAACAATGAACATGCATATTATAGTGTTGCCAATAATTATAAAGCCATCACCTACTTGTAAAGCGCATAATATCACAATGCTAGAGAAGACAATGACAATAAAGATGATGATGAGAAATAAGATTACTTGCTGCATTTCAACTACTAAGGCATTAGATAAAGCTTCACCACTCTCAATTATGCATTTTTCTAAGACCCTCATTTGCCTTCTTTTTCTTGGATTTCACATTCTGAGTTGTGAATCTGTGCACAAGGTAGCATGCATCTTTAGTGTCCTAAATTCGATATGAATAGGGGGAAAAAAACTCTAAGCGCAAGAATGACATTTGTGTTATCATTAGCTCAAAGTGAAAATACATGATAATTCGAAGTTCTCAAAAGAGTCAACTGTCAACCTCATATGTAGTTCAAATTAATAGGTTTTGTTAGAAGCATCAAACTCAAAATGAATTGGCAATAGGTGGAAAGACTCAATAACCATATAATCCAAATCTTGAATGGATCTAGTATTTCGACACAGTAACAATCTCTCTCCCCACCCTCCCTCACATGCAACCTAGGCTTCCATACGAATCGAACCAAAAACCAACGAACAAAAGAATTCAAATGGATGAGATTTCACCTAGTGACCCAACTGAAATGGATAGACAAGACCAAACTAAGAAAACAGACATAGACAGACAAACAATCTAGAGAATTCAAATGAGTAGAAACTTGTCCTGTGGAACACCCAAAGCACAACTCTAATACCATGTAGAGGCATCCGACCGAAAACCTTAGTGCCAATAGGTGGAGAGACCCACAACCATATAAACCAACCTTGGATGGACTAATCTGTCAACATAATATACAAAGCTCTCGTTAGAGGGCATTCAGGAAAGGAATTTCTGCTGCTATAGTTACTAGCATAGGGCCGAAATTAAACATACTCCAAAGATAACCGAGATGTCAAAAGGCTGGAATACAATAGATTGAAATGAGACTGCATTTCTGCATTTACTGTTTAACGTTGTCAACAGATTTTGATGAAAAGTTTGATAATGATGAGGAAACAAATATCACTTTTATGCAAACCAAAATTAAAAGAGTGCTACTTCAGTATGCAAAAGCAGAAGAGTCAAGAAAGGGAATGGATTTTATAGTCTTGCAACACATGCAAGCACATCTCCAAACAAGTCATCAATGTTATATAAACCAACAAGTACAAATGCGAAAAAAACACATTGGTAGATAAATCACAAAGAAAGAAGCAATTACCAAACATAATCTTAGAAGGCTGCAGCCAAATTCAGTCCAAGGAAATGGTTTGGATACTTCATTGTTATCAAAATTATTACTTTCCTGTTCCAGAAGATTTGAAACCATATAAAGTCAGCACGGTAAGAAGAACTATATGTCTTTAAAAGGAGAATGGAGTGGTACTTGAATTTCTGAGCTCTAGGATCATTTCCAGGCTGCTCCACTAAACACTTCAGGGTACTGGTGCCGAGGCAGTCCTCAACAAGGAGATCCATCTTTTCGTACATTGTTATCCCACCCTACATTCCACCACAAGAAGCATGGAAAATAAAGCAAGATGTTAAGCTCCAAGTGAACGAAACAGCAGCTCAAAATTATGATAATACTAGGGCCAAATGAAAAGGTTGTCATCTTATAGCGGTGGTGGCATTGAAATAATATTTCCCGATGATTAACTCATACAGTCATAAAGATTAGGAAAAATGAACAATATTGTACATAGAAGGAAATCTCCACCAAAAGTGGATGCATACTGAAAACTAACCATGCTCAAACATACTGAGAATAAGACATGCATATTTATGCCTATGTACATAGGATATCAATGAATATCTAGAAACAAACGTATGTCTTAGCACTTGGGAACAAAAGTTGATTCACATCGATTAACTGGATAAACAACATGCATTCATGAATCCATTTTCCGAAGTGCTTCAGTGCAGGTAAATTGTGAAGTAACGTGACGAAACAATCTCCATACAAGCTCACAATAATACTCAAAAAGCTTCCAATTTTAATCATAATAATACATATGGGAAAGATAGTGGAAGCAGAATACTGTTGACAGTTTCAAAATTCAACTCACTAGAGGAACCACAGACTATTTCACCAGCTTGGGTTGATACAAGGATTGTATTGCCAGATTGAGATAGATCATCATGCCACTAGCTCGAAGATCATAAGATTTATATGACGGAAGAGCCAAAACAGAAGATGGAGTGTCTCTCTGACTGTCACTCCCTATGAGCAAAGAACCATCACACAGAATATTAAATTTCTGACCCAAAAAAATGGGTAAAGAATAAGATCAACATGACATTCAAGTTTTCAAGATTGAAACACTAGATGCAAAAGTTAAACTACAATTGATTCAAAAACACAAAATAATCTTTGCCCGTGCTGGATACAACACCCCCCACCCCCCAAACACAGAGAGAGAGAGAGGTTCTTAGCAGAAATACCTCCCTGCAATTGACACAGGTAGATTTATCATACCCATAAGCACTTGTAGAGAGGTAGAGATATTCTAAACAAGCATAGACACTACAATGAATCCACAAAAGATTTTGATGATGATTAGAAATATTTAGGCCGAATAATTTTTAAAATAGTATGTGGTAATGCATGCAAATGATCTTCACTAGCCTAAAGCTTTCAACAATTCGGCTTAAAGATAAAGAGTATTAGATCAAGTGTTTTGCTCAAGTGACACCAACAGTGTAAACTAAAAGAAAAGGTGATAATAAACTATATCACATCTCATGCAACCAATTGAACTTACATCTTCCTCGCCGACAGAATGCCTCTGTTGATGACTGGACACGACACTCATTAGAGCACTCTGGGGGCTTCTTCCTCTTCCTCCAATCTGATTGCATTTTCACTTGTCCTTCTTCTAACTATTCGACAAGAAGATATGATGAACATAACAAGAAAAGCTAAATTTATGCTTCTCACGTCAAAAAGAGGTCACAAAACAAAGAATACTAACTATCATTAATATATTTCAACTCAATACATGGCCACTAACCACACGCACACACCAACCTGAAAGGAGAATAAACCTGAAAGGCAAGGATTTAGAAGGAGAAAAAACCTTTTTGTCTTGATGTCAAAATTTCATCGTGATTGACACCACCAAACATTCCCCTCTTTAGCTGATCAAGTTCTTGTTTGAGAATCGATATTTCCCTTTGATACATCTTAATCAAGGATTTTTCATCAATAATCTGAAAAAAATAATTTAAATTGTACAATAAAAGTGAGTTCCAAAGAATTAGGATTGTAAATTCTTCTTCAAATATCAGACTATTTGCTCATGTCATAGCAAACCTTATTATAAGTGATGCAAAGATTACAACATGCTTTGCCCTGCTTGCAAATGTTGATTTATCATTAGTTTTCTCCATATTACTGGATGCTGGAGTAAGTGTGCAGATAAGCTGACATAAATAGAAACCCCAACGGAAGAGACGTGTCAATATCACATAATGATTCCTTTTTATCCAAATGTACTGAAACTAAGGAAAACGACGAGTATAATCATAATGGGCTCAATGTAATCACTAAAAATCTGGTTACTTGGAATGCTTACATAAACATGCCCATGCCCACTCAATGAAGATTGCAGCAGGCGGATAAGCTTAGAATCCCGATATGGAACATAAGATGCCTTCCTTTCACTTAGTGTTCCAATTACCTTACATTGCAATTAAAAGCACGCTATCTGATTGAAACTATCATATAAAAGTAGTAGTTTACAACAACAGTCCAGATAAGAGATCCATCCATAGACTTGTCAAGGAACAATGTGACATGAGCATTCAACTTATGAGTACACAATAGGTAGTTGTTTTGCTTCCCACATCACAAACATAAAATATAAGGTTAATGTGAACAACAAATTTACATTTACATGAATGGTGAACAATAACCTTTTTCCTAACATTGGTGTAGGTGTAGGTTTTTTTTCCTTTTCTTTTCTTTTTGTGTGTGTGGGGGGAAGGGGGTGGGGTAGAATAGATAACACTACGTCTAGAGACAACGACTATTTATTGTGACATGTTATTAGGATAGTCAGTTCAGAATTAGCAGTAGTGATCCTTTGGCACTTATAGTTCCAGGAGTTGGAATACTTTTGTTTATGTATGATCCTTCCTTTCTCCTTTTGTCTAGTTGTTCCAATTTTTGAGCTCTCAAATCCAGCTAGATAAATTAAGTTCTAACCCAAAGGGGCAAAATAAGACTAAGATAAAAAAAGAAAGAAAAAAAAGAATTAACATTAATATTATGAGAACAATAAATGAATTTAAGCATTTAAGTTGAGAGAAAGATCACTCCATCATATTTTTCAGATAATAATAGAATTTTCTCATCTTTATATACTCATTGCACCGTCCACTATAAATGTCTCCACAAACATGTGAGTTTGCATCCTCAATCCTCTTTGCAACACACTCTCCATATAAAAGTAGTTAATACCATGCTTGTTAAATTTTCCAAGGATGTCTTTCATCTGTTTATATCACTACTATTTGTTGTTTCTTTCTCTAAAGTCTAGAGTTTAGGGAGAGAGGCTCTCCCTCCCCTCCCCTCCCCTTTGATAATGGCATAGTTTTGGTGATCTCTCAAAGAAAAACTAGGGTAATGTACCAATGACCTTTTTTTGTTCTACCAAAAATTGCTTAGTCTCATTCTTCTATAGATGTTTCTCACATCATTAGTCATCCGAATTGAATTTGTAGAATACTTGATTTTATCTGAATTGAATTTGTACAAAAAGATTGAAATGATGTAGCAAAGGCTATTTTTATTTTTGCACCATGTATAATCATTTTAATTAAACAACATAACATTTATAACATAAATATACATTTGAATAATAAGATATTTTAGACGACGTTTGAGATGACTTATAAAAAGTACTTTTATAACTTATGACTTTTAATACTGATTGATATTACTTATTAAAATTACTTCTGGATAAAAGTCATTTTGGCCCATAAATAAGTTGATAAGTAAAAGTAATAAAAAAGAAAAACTTTTACTTCTCTGAAAGCACTTCTATGTTAAACACTTGTTAATTTTACATTTATCTTATAACAAAAAACACACACTAATATGTGAAAATACACATACATAGACACTAAAACAAAACATAAACAATGTTAACACACACTAATACACCAAAAAAGACACAAAAAAAAAAAATTAATGCTAATACACAACACAAACTAATACATAAAAACACACACACATACACTAATACACGAAAAAAACAGTGCATACTCCAATACACCAAAACACACATAAAATGCACCAAAAAGTAAACACACTAATACACCATGAAAAATACACACACTAATACATGAAGCACACACTCTTATACAGCAAAAACAAGTGCATACGCACACTATTAAATCAAGAAACACATACACTCTCACTAATGCATCAAAACACACAAACAATACACATATACATTAATACACAAAAATATATGAATGCACGAAAACACAAACTAATACATCAAAACACATGTACACATATTAATACACCAAAACACACACTCTCCTACACGCCAAACACACACTAATACACCCAAACACAAAAACCACACACGCTTTTATGCCTAGAAAACACACATGCACTATTACAAAAAAAATTAAACACACGCACTAACACACAAAATACATGCAATATTAAAAAAAAATACTAAAACACCAGAACACACATTAATATACCAAAACACATGCACACATATTTTAATACACCAAAATGCACACACCCCACATACACCAAAACACACGTAGTAATACATCAAAAAACACACTGGAATACACCAAAATACACACACACACACTCATACATCAAAACACACATAGTACTACGATAACATACACACATATTAATATAACAAAAAACACACTAATACAATAAAAAAACACACGTACACTATAACAGTGGGAAAAAGAGGGAGGGAGGAAGGAGGAAAAGCAAGTGGAAGATGGAGGGAGGAGGAGAATAAGGAGGACAACGAAAAGGAGGAAGAGGAAAAGGGGGAGGAGAAAGTGGAAGAAGGAGGATCAAAAAAAGAAAGAGGAGGAGGAGGAGGAGAAGCAGAAACAGAAGAGGAGGAGGATAAGGAGAAGAAGAAGCAGCAGGAAAAACAAAAGGAAGGAGATAGGGAGAAGAGGAGGAGAAACAAGAGGAAAAACATGGGAAGAAGTAGAAGGGGGAGGAAGAGATGCAGAAGAAGAAAAATGAGAAATAGAAGAAAAAGAATGAGGAGGAGGAGGAGGAGGAGTAGTAGCAATAGAAAAAGGAAGAAGTAGGAGAAGGAGTAGAAGAAGGAGAAGAAGAAAAAAGACAACAATGGTGAACATATTTACTGAGATACAATCTTTGTAAAAAGCAAAAAAAAAATAAGAATGAGATGCAGAGAGTGACAGTAAGACCTAAACCAACAAATGCCAAACAATAACTGCATCAAATTAAATAAATGTTGACAACGCCAACAAGTTAGGAAAGAAAGAAAATTATAAGGTAAACAGAAAAAGTGAACAATCACTTCCATATTGTTGCTAATTATAACAACGACAACGAAAAATATCACTAAGTTAATATTACAAAGTATTCTTTTGTCATAGGCATACATTGGTGAAGCGGAAGAAGAAAAATGAGAAAGATAGGAATAAGAAGAAAGTGGAGTAGAAGAAGAAGAATAAGAAGTTGAAGGAGGGGCATAAGAACAAAGAGTAGAAGAGAAATGAGGAAAAGGAGAAAGAGGAAGGAAGGAGGAGAAGAAGAATAAAGAAGATAGCGAAAATGAGGAGAAGGAAGAGAAGGAAAAGAGGGAGGAAGAGAAGGAGAGAGGGAGAGGAGGAGGAGGAGAAGTAAGAGGAAAAGTTAGGAAAAAAAGAGGAGAATGAGAAGAAAAAGTAGAAGGAGTAACAAGAGATGCAAAAGAAGAATGAGAAGTAGGAGAAAAGGAAGAAAAAAGACAACCTCTAGACACACAATTGTTGTAGTTCCCAAACATTAAATCGAAAAGAACAACCTTGCATCTCTATTACATGCCTTCACAATTGAGAGAGGGAGAGAGAATGAGAGTTTTGTAAAAAAATGTAATTTATGTATAATAAATTGATAAGTAGTCCATCTTTAAACCAATGACTTTATCAAGGAATCATCAATCACATAGATTACTGGTGCTTCGACAACAAATGAAAAAATAAACACTTGCATTAATTTCTATATCGACAATAATATGCAACATGAGCTTCACGTAATAAACTCCCCACTAAATTACTATCAGTTTCATTATCATTGGGTAAATCAAGAACCGTGGGAAGAAAAAGATAGGAGAGAAATAATAAATGAAAGAGAATTATCTTGAGACAAATCTAACTAAACCAGTGAGTCAGTGACACATAAAGGTAATGGTGCAAACATTATACAAAAGAAGGAAAAAAAAGTTGCAATGACCATGGTCTCACAACAAATAAACCTATGTCTTACTTTTAACAATTCATGAACCAAACACAAACATCTGGTACAATCAAACATAAAAAACTCGAAATCATTACTTAAATGACAATTTGTACTCACAGTGCTCATTAGTCGTCCTCAACTGATCCAATTTATTTTTGTCAACATTTCCATTTGAAGCTTTGCTATGGATTCGTATCTGCAATCTAAATTCGAGTTTTGAGAATCAGGAATTGTATCAAATCAAAAATCATAAGATTTGACACAAAATTCGAACAAAAGAAAAAAATAACATGTACATATCTAAAATAGGCAAACTATTAAATATTGAATATTATTTTATTTTAAAAATAATCAATTGACTATATAAATGATTCGAGCATGTAAACTTAGAAAATCACTTCCCACATTTTGATTTTTTTTTTATTAAAAAATAATTTTTTTATGAAAAACAAAAAAGAGAGCATTTGTTGAAAAAGAAGAAAAAGTAAGGTAGGTTAGGATTTGGTAGCTATTTTTAAAGAAGAAGAAGCATACTTGGAGTAAAGGAGATGTCGTCTCTGTGTGATGTTCACAAAAGCTTGAACAGTCGCTAAGAGAGACAAAGACGCGTCCATGATATATATAGAGAGTGACGCAAGTTTTATATTTGGTGGTGAGCCTCTTCTAGCAAAACAACGTCGTTTTACTAGAAATAAGATTTAAAAAAAAAATAAAACGAATCAGGTGATTCATTCGATTCGAATTGTACGTCAGTTGCGATTCCCGACCAAAAACGATTCTATAATAAAATACGAATCGAATGAAGATTAAATCAAATCGAATCGCGAATCGCACGATTTTGAAAACAATTGTTATGACTAGCAGAAGCATTGAATAATTAACCCAAAAAGCACAAAGAACATTAATACTTCACAAGGATCCCACACGTTCTTTTTGGACAACCACACACTAAGCAAGAAAAAGATAGAAAAATGCAACGATGTTGAACACATTTTACATTGAATACACAAAAACTAGCAAACTGCAAAAATGCATGTGCAAAGCAAGAGATAGTACATTAATAATTAATAATAGATGGTATTTTAATAGCTAATAATACTAAAAGCCTGACTTACAATATTTACTGGTCAGGGAAAGCTCTATTGAGCAGATTCTCTTATATTAATATGTGGGAATGAGTCCTAGTGTTCATAAATATCATGACTTACTTCTTCCCGTATGCAGTCTCCACTTGGCAGCATATTTAATTTCCTGAATCAAAATTTAATTATGCACACAAACATAGCAAACTCACAAAGTATGAAACACTTGGCCTAATCGAAGCAATAAAACTTGGAATAAGTCCCAAAACTTACTTGCTTCCTTAATTTTAATAAAGTCCAATGGTTGTGACTTTTTTGGTTTGAATTATTGGTGGACATTGTGTACTCTGATATGCAGCTGCCAAAGCATCACCCTGCAACTTTCACTTGCTTACATGACCATGAGATGGGAAATTTTGGAGAGAGAAAGAAAGTCAGTTGTTAAAACAAAAAACTATCAAACAACATTAAAAGCATGAGCAAACAGTATTATATCAAGAGATTCCTGATCCAAGAAGAAAAAAAAGATTTTAATATGCAAGGAATCAGGTATTCTGCCTACTTAAAAATACAAAAAAATATGATTATCATCAAGTGAATAAATATTGGTTATGAAATTAAGTAAAAGTGTATTTTCGCGATAAAGGGTAAAATTAGAGTAAAATAGACTACTAATGAAGTCTTGAATTTTCTTTGAACAAATTACAAAAAGTAGGACTAAATTATCCTATAAATTTTAATATGATGCAATTTTTTTTGCAAGGAAAAGCAGGACATAATTGAATTTTTTTCCCTAGTTGTTTCATGTCACCAATAAGGGGTTACTAATGTTGTCTAACATAATCTAAAATGTGTTTTAGAAAGAAAAATAGTGTGTTAATCAGGGAAGGGAAACTCACAAGTCTGTTGAAGTTTCAATCATCATATGCAATTATTAGTCATGGAAGGGATTAGTAGTTGTAAAGAGATCAATATGCGTCCACAGGAAGTTCAATCATATGCGATTATTACCATCTGCCCAGGTAAATTTCTCTCATTTTTCTCTAGCCTCACCATTGGAAGTTCACAATTCCAACTAAATCCATGTTTGGGATTCTGTTTACTCTAATCCATTACAATAATGTGTGGTTGGCTGAATAGGTCCAATTGAAGGAAGTGTCCTGGCTACACCAATCGACTTTGTAAAAAGAGATTCTACTCAGAAAGAAAAAAAGGCAACCTACTCTATTACAAACTTCGTGAAAGAAACAAAGATCTGCCCTACTTCAACATGTACACACACATCCCAAGTATAATAATTACTGAGATGGTTCATAACTAATTCTAATAATACTTCTAAAAAGTAAAATGAAAATGAATAGAAAACAATTGCAAGGTTTATCCCATGTAATCCTTTTCGCAATTATATAGTGAGAACAAATATAAGCATTAAATCTAAATTGAAGATACATCATACATGTGATAAAGTATTCCTCCTAGCAAAAAAACACAAAGCAGACGCATTTCCTGATTCAGAATACATTGCACTTACAGTTCACTCAGGTCACCATAGATTGAATGCACAGGATCGTAATCCTTCCCAAAATCAGCATTGTAATGAGCACTGGATTCAATTTTCTTGCTTCATTCAGTTTCCGGACAGCCTGGAGCATTGGCAAACACAAAAAAAGTTGAGAGAATTGCCCATTTCAGAAAATGTGTTAAACAGCAAGATTAACACACACACACACAGAGTAAGTTCAAATGTGTTCTGAATAGTGCTCAGATAGCATACATCCTCCCAAGTCATATAGAAGATATTGCTGCATCTTCAATGATTATACTCGTCAACATAAAAATCACAAACGCCTGTAACCCCAAAAATCGAAAGATAGAAAAAAGATATATTTCTCTGCTCTTTTTTAAAAACTAATCTGTTCAAGTATCTGAAGCTGTGACACACGATGACTGAGAGATTAAAAGCCGAAACCACCAAAAAGGAAGGCCTGAAGGAAAACATTTGAGGTATTCTCTCGTACTCACATAAGGCAGGGGTTCATATGGCTGGCCCCCATTCTATCCACCAACCATGTACAGAGATGGTGATGAAGAGGACATGACCATAGAGTACTCCCATCACCACATCTTTTTTTCATAGAAATCCCTTCAATAAGAGTTCAGAGTTCAGACACATGCATCCCAACCCCAAAAAACAAAAGAAGAAAATACAATGAGGAAGGAGAAAAAAAGAAAAGAAGTTAGCATATGCATCCAGACAATCTCATACTGACGAACATATTTCTAGAAATCTACCCAGATGAATCGTCACTGCTGTCATCTTCATGACCTTGTAGCAGCCATAAAGCTATATATCACCTCGTTAACAAAGGACTGGATACAATCATTCTCTAATAAAGTAATAGGTAGGACCCATATGCACTTTCAAGGATTCAGAGAACTCTACCTTCATGAAATCTTCATGGATGACATAGTCACATTCTGCACCAATTGCTGACATACCAGCTTCAGTGCACACGTTAACGCAGATTAGCCCCATTAAATCCCCAAAGAAAGTGCAAATCAAGATAACTACATTGGAGGTTAGAATAACAAATCCTAGACAATAGTCTTAGCATCTCGGCTTACCTAAACAAGCTTAACAACCGCTGCATAATCAATTTCACCATGTTTGGCAATTCCAGCAACATGGATTTTGAGAATTTCCTTCCTTGACTGCTCATTTGGCAAAGGAATCTCTATCTTTCTGTCTAGTCGCCGTGGATGAAGAAGGGAAAGATCCAGTACTTCGGCTCTGTTTGTTGCCATAATCATTTTTACCTGTTTACCACAGTTAACATAAATCACACTAAATAACTAAAAGTTTCTTACAAACCTGCGCATCTACAAGCTTATAGTACTAGATAACCAAATCAAACATTCAGGAACCAGATTAATCAGAAACCTTCCCAAGCTGGTCAAATCCATCCGGCTGGTTAAGCAACTCCATGAGTGTTCTCTGAATTTCACGATCAGCTCTTGTTCCCTCGCTCCAACGGCGTCCACCGGTGGTATCAATCTCGTCCATAAATATGATACAGGTCTAACAGGGAAAAACATTATTAGAACATCAGAGCATCTTCATTGACTCAATCATGTCACAGAGCAATACACTTTCCATGTGTTTTGACCCCTTACTTGGTGATCACGAGCATACCCAAACATTTCCCGGATCAATCTAGCACTCTCACCTATGTATTTATCAATTATGGCACTTGATACGACCGGTATGCAGTACCGAACATAAAAAGACAAGTCATATGTAGTGTAAAAGTAATCCAAAACCAGAGGGAATACGACAACAAAGTCTTACGACTCTTACCTTCAAGAAATTGGCATCTATGTCGCTAGCAATTGCTCTAGCCAATAATGTCTTTCGAGTCCTTGTTGGTCCACAGGAAGAACACCCTGAAACAATAAAAAGTTGGCTGCTCGATCACTTTTGTCCGGTATCAGAGGGGCGATATAGCCTTGCCGAATATGCTTCAGAAAAAGCACAATACTTACCTTGGGAGGTTTGATGCCAACCATAAGGAAGAGTTCAGGATTCCTCCGAGGCAACTCTATGGATTCCCTCGGTACTCAGATCTGATCTGACAACCCTCCTACCACAGAGTAGCTGACATTTCCCAAATCTTCATGAAGTATATTATAGACAACTGGATCGACCTATCCAAGGAAGTTTCAGGACAACATGCATCAAAACTCTTAATGATAGTACAAATGTTGGATAAATGAACTAGGAGAAAAAAATTAAGAAAACCAGACAATAACATATTAGCACGCTAAGGAAATTACTCACTTCACGGCAGAGTGCCCGCATAATTGTAAGAGTAGCCATATCAAGAACCACTCTAGTGCCTAAAGTTAATTTCTCATTGTCCACTTTATTGCGGCAACCAACCACAAACCTTGGATCATACTGGCTTTAACTATCACTGACAAAGTACACCACAGTATTAGTTAGTTCCCAGAATGTCTTCTAACTCCTTCCCAATCCTTGCAGGCATGCCTTATGAAGAAAAAGAACAAAACCTAACACTAAATGGTTAAGTGAAAAATGTTATGCATCCATTAGCAAAACCTTTAAAAACAATACCAAAAATAATCTTAGCTACTTTCAAGTCAAATAGAAATGTGCACTCCAGCACAGGCATGGCATCAACATTCTCACTGGCACACTAGCAATACGTAACCGCTTATCTTGTGAGATCTGTGGATTTTTAATTAACAATAAATGGACCCTCTTAAGGTACCAAGTAGACGTGGGAGCACATTTGGGAGGAGAAGGAAGAGAGAGCATTAATAAATCAACTTCAAAACTAAAACTCCTGTCGTAGTAATAAGTAGACAACCAAATAGAATTATCAAGAAAGATAAATTGCAGTGTTCATTGTCCAGAGGAGAGGCCTAAGAACTTCGCCTATGATCTGTCCAACACTTTGAAGCGACTTCAAATTGTCTTCCGTCTTGGTAACCTCCTTCTTTGTAGACAGCAAATTCTCTCACTAAAAACAATCACATCACATGCTAGTCACATCCATAACATAAATAACAGAAATGCAAGGTCAGGTTATGGTTTATGAATGATTCCAATAGTTGCTGGAGACCAGTCCAAAATGTTAATTAAATGATCAAAACAAACAGACAACATGATATTTACATAAATGGAAATTAAATAAACAGTCCAAAATATGGTTCATCTCAACTCTCTCCAAGGTTTTACCTACACCACTTCTCGCTTCTGTGGAGGATATTGGAAATAACGAATTTCTAACCATCGCAACCCTTTCCTTTCTTCTTCTCCCGTTCTCCTATGCCTAGTCCTCCTTTTTCTTCAATCATTCTAATTGTTATCCCTCTTTACTTTAATACAGGAAGACTCTCAAAGTATACCATATATTTTCACATACTTTGTTTCAAATACTTTAGACTCAAGAATTAGACTGGCTATATCCATACACAACCATCACAACGGATGTCTTACACGATCATGAGAAGTTTCTACAAGGACACATGAAAGTCTTATGGAGAAGCAAATAGCACTTGGCACTAAGCAAAATAATGGTAAACCAAGTTCTTTGTACTATTAACCTGACCAACCCATAAGGCCTTGATCTTGGAGTGCTAGTTTCACTACAAGAATGGTTCCACTAGAAACGGACACAAGATGATCAAACATAGACGAGGAAAGAAGTTTTTTTTTTTTGAAGAGATTATCAAAAATAAAATCATCAAAAGATAAAATACGTTTGAGGGAATTTCTTAAAAAAAGGAAACCAAAAACCAGAGTATCCAATGTTATTTCCATTCAGCATTTAAGACTTGAGAAAACAAACTCTTTGCCAAACTAAGTCTCAGCACATATAGGCAGCTTAGCTGCAGTAAACTTCAATGTTCGTGAAACTAAATAAACATACTAACACAGAGAACTCAGACTTTTTATGCTATTACTCCTCTCAGCTACCAAGAATAATCTTTTCTTTTGCAAAATAAATAATACATAGAAGACAAGAAGAGAACTGAAAATTACGCATAATATACAGAAAAGAAGAAGAGAAATGAAAATTGTGATATTGAAAGTAGAACCTGATATATAAAACACAAAAGCATCTTTTTCATTTCATCAAGCTAAAAGGACATCTTCCCTATATAGTAACAGACAGTGTCATACATAGAACTATATTTACAAGTAGAAAAAATGTTCCTATGACTATTAGAGCATATGCATGATCGATATCAAATTGCAAAGTTCACAGGAGGTTGGCAAACTGCATTTACCCTCAATAATGGTCTCACGGAACTACTTATCTTTCAAAACCGCATTCCATACAACATGAAGAAAAGTAGGTGTTATTTGCAATATAATGCAGTTGAGCACTTAAAAACTAACAGCAATATGCTAGTGATGTCTTACGAACGGAAAAAGAGAAAAAAAAGTAACTGAATACTAGACTATGCAAAAAAAGGATCATAAGCTTATCAAAGAAGGAAAATGATATTCTTCAAGCATTTAGAATATATTCAAACAGTTAATAAAGCCAAGTAAGAAATTTCATGCTTGGAGGAAGAGGCAGCCTAACATCCTCTACACTTTATCTACGACTAGCATCAAAGTAAGAAAAGTAAACAAGGTTGATGATAAAACAGTTAGAAAGTCTACTCAAAAAATCTCAATGGCCTCTTGATGCCCCTTTGCGACCAACCATCAATTAGATGATGACACCTTCCCCCTTCCCAGTTCTTGTGTTTTAATCAAAGAGAACCCAATGTACCTAAAACTTAAAGGCGTGCCTTATAAGTCACATCCTACCTCATATCTCATCACCATGCATGTTTATGCTAGCTCTTTTTTTTTTTTTTGACAAGTTCTGTGCTTGTACTAAATAAGTGGTATGAAGTAATGGAATTATAATATGCATGACCTCTGTTCGACAGTAATAGATATCATTCAAGGCCCTAAAATAATAAGTTACATCTCTATTTTAAGTCTTCATGTTTTATGGTTTGCACCAAAAAACTCACTTGCCTAACTACATCCGGTTCTACCTAAACATAATATATCAAGGTTAGTACCAGTCCTCAATGTTAGAAATTGACTATGATAACAACTAGACTACAACTTGACATATTCCCAAGAAGGAGAAAAAGAAAAGTACCCACATTAGGTGCAAATGATATAATGCATGTCCAATGGAACACAACATAGGTCATGCTAAATATATAGCACAAGAAATCAATTCTGAAATTTTTCACCACCATGAAATTCCATCTCATCGAACAATGCCTGAGATCAAGTCAATTACAATCCAATTTCTATCTGATAAAAAGCAAAATATTTGATATGCCAAACTTAAGAGAGTAATTAAACTAGCATGGCCTAACAAAGAATTGTGCTGTCACATCTTATAACTGAAATAACGAGTAAATCTAGGAGACTGTCATGTTTGACAGAAACCTGTTGATAGTATACATAATTCAACATGAAAAAAAAAGAAGGAAAAGAGAAAAAGACCTTTTCTGGCTTGTCCCCATCTTCTTTTCCCTACATATAAATAAGAATGAAAGGAGTAGAAAAGTGATTTACAAATTGCACGTCTAATAGAATGGATCCTAAAAAAGAAGATTGGGATCATGGGGTCACTTCTTATTATGAAACACCCACAAATATATCAAAAATCACACGCACACTAAAATGTAGAAACACACACACTAATACATCAAAAACCATAGACACACGTTTCGTAAACGAGTAAATCCGACACGACACGATTAACAAAGGATTCGGGTATGAGTGAAGTCAATCAAAAGAAATACACAACATGTATTGTTTATATATTAGTTATACATGATTCTAATATGATACAATTTGTTAGACACGAATTAACAAACGAATCGGATATGAGTGAAGTGTTTTTTAACACGAACCCGTTAGGACCTAACACGATTGACTGGCCTACTTCACCGTTCGTTCTCTTCCGAAGATGGATAAATATAGACATTTTTTTATGATTTGGGTTCATGAGACCAGAGAAAGGGGTTTCTTTAACACCCAATAACCAAGACACCGGCTTGGCAATGGTAGCTCGGGATGTCTTATTGTCCTATCTGTATTCAGGATCCCTACCCGTCTTGAGATTAGGGTTTTTTCTCTGATATTTATAAGGTAAACAAAAAGACGATGTTTATTTCATTATGTAATTCCCTACTTACACTATCCCCCATAAGGTTTACCCTTATGAACAACTTGTCCAATTATGTTCTGCTATTATGTGCTTAAGCAGTGACAAAAATCCCTTGCAAGATTGATCTACATAAACAACAAAGAACTGCAGTTTACTTCTACAAGTAACAAAACAGTTCCAACATCCACGTATCCAAAAGCAATCCTGTCTACAGCATAATAGCATGTACTAATCTACCAAAGTTTTCATTGAGAGATTGAGTACCTTATCTTCGCAAATTCCGCTTATAATCCAATCCACTAGATCACCGAATCTTCTCCAGCTCTGTACTCCCATGTAACAAAGTCATTCAGAACTTCATCCTTCTACAAATCACTTAAAGAAAAATTCAGAATTCAAATAGTTTTGACATAATGCCTTTGCCAGGAACAATAATAATGAATGCTGCATTCGAGTTATGGATAATCACCCACACACACTGAAGTGCCACACACTGAAGTACCCTGCTCAACAAGTCTATCTCCAACACACACATGAGAGAGAGAGAGAGAGAGATCTTTGTATTAAGCTCCAGCCACTATACCCATTACCATATCTGCAGACTTCAAGCTTTCTACTTCCTTCCAAATTGCTTTACCTACATCTCCTTTCACAATTCACACCATTGTTTTATACCTATTTCCATGTAAATTAACCAAAAATGTGTTAAACAAAGGAGCTCCAAACATACAAAACTGTTATACACTTAGAGCTTGCATTACTTTTCATCGTATTGAACTTCATGAACACATTAGGCAACCTATGCAGAAAAAAAAATTCTTATTTTGAAAAACAAATTACATTAGTGTGAAAATTCAGTATATACACGTTGCGCCAACCATGGAGTTTTGACCATGAAGTAGGGTTTTGCACATGGGAGAAGTGGTCACCTCCATGTGGAAACTACATTTGTCAGAATAGAAATAAAATCTTAGAACTTGTGCAAGTGCATCTATTGCTGTATCTCTGCATTTATGGTCAAAATCAACTGTAACTGTCCAAGCACCCGAGGGTGGTGTCAACTAACATATAGAAACAGGACAACAAGCCTGACAGAACTGAAATCAAGCAAAGGAGCATGGACTTCTCAGTCATTTTTGTGATTAAGCCACTATTCAATACCCAAAGGAGGGACCGAATAAATATATAAAAAAAAGAAATTCCTTAACAGATTAAGTCACCATTCACTAATTCTTTTGAAGGCATCATCTTCCTCCACCTTTTTCTGACAGCATGGGATAAGTGATCAGTACTGACAGGATGGATAAGTGATCAGGTTCACCAAAATTGAAAAATGTTGGTATATCATGGATAGGCAAGTCATGCAAGAAACCTAAATATGTTAAGTGCAGAGAATGATTATGCCACAAAACATACATTGATATACCTCTACGTACAGTCGTATTGGAGAGGGCATGCACGAGATGGGTGTTGGTGATGAGCCAATCAAAGGTGTGCCTGCTGTGTGGGTCCATAATGCATTGCGATGAGTCTATCACGGCCTCTTCGTCTCTCTCCAGTGCTCCACAATAATATGAATGTTCAAACCTAGGTCTGTGATTTTGAGAGACATCAGAGATATGGAGAGAGAGAGAGAGAGAGAGAGAGAGAGCAAATTTCACTAACCATAGCAAGCTGCAAAGCTTCCACCGTAAATTTCTGAATAAGACCCCACGTCGCCTCATTCACAACCTCAGTCATAGAAATTTAGCGATTGAATATTAGTTAATAAAGGACATTTTGCAATGAAACATACATTGATATACCTCTATGTACAGTCGTACAGGAGAGGGCATGCATGAGATGGGTGGTGTCGGTGATGAGCCAATCAAAGGTGTGCCTGATGTGTGGGTCTGTAATGCATTGCAATGAATCTGTCACGGCCTCTTCGTCTCTCTCCAGAGTAGCCCGCCTCCCCCCCCCCCCCCCCCACCCTTCCCCCCTTCTCTCTTTCTCTCTTCAGTTCAGGTTCTGGGATCAACTGCATCAGCCAGGGCAGCTCACTTCCCTCCAGTTGTACTCTTCTTCCCCAGTCACCATTTCCATTCCCTCTCTCTTAAAACAACTAATTATTTTATTGTCTCTCATCCCAAAAGCCCGTATTCGAGTAAATTAAAAAGTGCTATGATTCTCAATTTCAACGGTTCTCACCTCAAAAATTAGGATACTTTTTTCCAGTGAACTCGAGTGTTCAGGTCGTCTTTCTGGAGCATCTTCTCAAAGTCTTTCCAATATGTATAAGCATGCAAACAGTATGTTCTGTTACACAGACCGCCACGAAAATCATGACTTTGTACTGATTAAATATACAATCACTTCTCCAGGAAAATCTGCAGCAACAAATAGTGAATTAAACCTGAAATAAAAGAACATTTTAACATATTAGTAAAAGAAAATAGAACGAAAATCAAGGAAGGAAGAGAAATTAGGAAGAAAGAGCAAGGTGCTCAGAATCTGCAAAGAATGGATTTGAGAGTTAGATATATAACAAACTAATTACGTACCGATTAATTCACTATCCACTAATTATTTCGAAGACATCATCCCTCCCACCCAACTCTTCCCCCCCCCCCCCCCCCCCCCTTTCTCTCTCTTTTCTGATTGTATGGATTAGTTCATGAAAATTGGAAAATACTGGTATATCACGGAATTATACCCAGAATCATATGCATGTTCAAACCTAGTTTTGTGGATATGGAGAGAGAGAGCAAATTTCAGTAACCATAGCAAGCTGCAAAGCCTTCTTTAAAACCATGAATATTCTTGAGCAGCATATAATAATATGTCAAACAGGGATCTGTCTCAAAGCATACCAGTCAAAAGAGTTCTGACAAGAATCCTTCATCAATTAATATTTATCTGCAATAGAAGAGTTGATATACTCTTGGCAGAGCAATGCAACAGAGAAAAACACCTGATTAAAATTCTATAAAAGTCCGTACAACAAGGGAACACCATATTATATGCAACAGATGGCAGGCAGTTGAAGAGGCCAATTACTTCCAATGCCGATCAGAGTTCTATTTTTCATAAATGTACAAGAGTATTGAAGCCAATTGAACTTCCCATGTTGCATAAGAATTATTAGAGCATAAGCAACAATTCTACTGAAAAACAATTGTCAGAACAATAGCACTGGTGAAGGCAAATATCGCCCAAATTTTGAGGTACATGAGGGTAAGTAAAATAGCATTCAAGTTCAGGGTGTGAAACTCAGCTACGATCTATGAAATCTAGGTGACTTGGATCTGCCCCCACATTAAAAACCTTCACTCCAAGAAGGTAAGGCAACTGTTAAAAAAAGGTCTTGTGGTAAGTTTCTCAACCCTGTATCTTTCGGACACAATATCATTCATCAGTAATCAGACACAACCAAAGTTAAAGACTATTGTATTGAAGCCAATTAATCTTGACACATCCTATCTGAGGATGAGATAGGAGGAGGCACTAGGACTAAGGTGAAGCAGCTTCTTGCCCCTTGTATTTAGAATCAGTACAAACAACAAATCCTCCACTAATTGCATTATCATCAAGACATCATCCTTACTCAGAGCAACTCTTTCCCTCCAGTCCCAAATCTTTTTGACCAAATAAGCTGCAAGGAGTACAAAGTGGATTTTGTTTGGAAATTGCAACAAAAATTAAGAGAATTATATTAAATAAAGACTTCCCCACTCAGCCATAACCTTGTTAGATTTCAACAAAAGATGTGGCTCACTCTTAATTGACCTTCATTAGATTTATTCTGCTGGCGAACTCTTTGAAACAGCCAAAGAGTTTGTCTTTGATCTACTAGAACCCTGCGATTCGAGAACTATTTTACACCAATATGCCATAACTTGTCATGATTCACAATTTGAACTGTTCTCACCTCAAAAATAAGGAAACTTTTTTAGTGAACCCGAGTATTCGGGTCGTCTTTCTGAACCATCAAATTAGCTCACAGCCCTTCCAAAGTCCGCCCAATATCAATAAGCAAGCAAACAGATACTTAATCGTTTGCAAAGAAAAATCAAGACTTGATGGAAATCAACTATATTATCGTTTTCTGAGGGGAAATCAAAACGAAATATATCGAATCATGACTCCAATATAAGACAAAATCAAACAAAGTATATTAAAACCGATGACAAATCATGGAGGGAAGGGAAATTATGAAGAAAGAGAAGGCACTCATAATCTATAGAGAATGAATAGGAGAATGTTTCCTCACAAAATAGTCAGATTAACGAGATTATTACAACCTCCTCATCACACCTTCGCTTCCAATTGATGGATTGTCTCCTTCCTATCTGGAATCAAGAGCCCTAGCCGGCAATATTGAAATTTAAGGTTTGCTCTCAATATTTGTAAGGAAAAAGAAAAGGCATGGACCTAATCAAAATTTAGGAATTGAATAGAAGTTCATAAGGGACATTTTGTAGTGAAACATACATTGATATACCTCTATGTATAGTCGAGGGCATGGACAAGATGGCTGGTGTTGGTGAGGGCCCAATCAAACGCTTGCCCGTTGTGTGGGTCCATAATCCACTGCAATGAGTATGTGACGGCCTCTTCGTCTCCCTCCAGTCCCCCTTCAGCTCAGGTTTTGGTATCAACTATATCAGTGAGGGCAGCTCACTTCACTCCAGTTGTACTCTTCCTCCCCATTAACATTTTCATCCCCTCTCTCTCTTCTGCAATTGGGTTCTCTTCAACTCAATTAAAAAAAATGAAGATGTTCACAAATCATCCATAGACAATACAAAATAAAGGGGCAAAACGAAAAATAATTTAAAAATACTTAGAAATAAAAAAGTAAAAATCTTCAAAAACAACTAATCATTTTACTTGTATGTCATCCCAAAATCTCGTATTTTCTTCGTTCCAGTTCTATGCCCACTAATCCTCCATACACCCCTTATCTATCCATTATGCTTCAAACATGAATTTTCTTTTGATTTTCTGATTCCCAAAAGTTGTATCCTCAACCACAGGATTCCCATATGCACGTTATAGATTTCCAGGAGATTCATGCCATGCTTTAGCTCCACAAACAAATGCCCATAATGCCCTGCAAAAATAGGATAGTTCTTAAGGCACTAAAAGATCTTCGCTTCACTAAAGCGAGCAAACTATTATTCCAGTCCCAAATCTTTAAGAACAGATGACCTGCAAGGAGTACAAAGTGGATTTTGTTTGGAAATTGGAACCAAGATTCAAAGACGTAGATTAAATATGACTTACCCACTCAACCTTAAGTCTTGTTGGCTTTCAAATAAAGATTTTGGCCCACTCAATTTGTCTTTGATATAATTGGAACCCTGACAGTGAAAACACTTGCCATGCCTCAAAAATTTGAATACTTTTTGAGTTGACACAAGAATTCAGGACGTCTTTCTGGAGAATCAAATTATTTCATGGACAAACAAAACAGATGTTAATCGTTTTCAAAGAAAGAATCAAGACTTGATGGAAATCAAATATATAGAATCTGCAGCAAAATATAGGGAATCACAAATCAAAAACAAGACAAAATCAATAGCCAAGGAACCAAAAATAAAAAATAAAGGGAAGAAAGGGAAATTGGAAAGAAAGAAAAGGCACTCAAAAACAAAGAAACTACAGTTTACATCTACGAATAACAAAAAAGTTCCAACATGCACTCACACTATATCCAAAAGCAAACCTGTCTACATCACAATAGCATGTACTAATCCACCAAAGTTTTCATGAAGAGAACGAGTATCTTATCTTCGGAAGTTCCACTTGTAATCAAATCCACTAGATAACTGATTCTTCTCCAGCTCTGCAGTCCTATGTAACAGAATCATTCAGAACTTCATCCATCTACAAATCACTGAAAGGAAAATTCACAAAATTAGTTTTGACATAATGCCTTCATCAGGAACAAGAATACTGAGAGCTGCATTCCAGTTGTGGAAGCAATAGTCACCTACACTTACTTGCCACAGACTAAAGAACCTAGCTAAACATCTCTCCCTCACACATTCGATAGAGACCCTTGGTTTAAGCTCCATGCACTAGTATCCATGACTACAGCTGCAGACTTTAAGCTTTCTACTTCCTTCCAAATTGCTTTACCTGCATTTCCTTTCACAATTCACGCCCTTGTTTTTTACCTATTTACATGGAAATTAACCAAAAATGAGTTAACTTAGGAGCTCGAAACATACAAAATTATTATACAATTAGAGCATACGTTTCTTTTCACTATATTGACCTTTATGAACACATCGGGCAACCAATGTAGAAAAAAATCTTATTTTCAAAAGCAAATTATATGCAGGTGAAAATTCAGTATATTATCCATTGTGCCAACCATAGAGTTTTGACCATGAAGTAGGAAGTCACCTCTACGTGGGCACTATATCTGTGAGGCTAGAAGTAAACTCTTAGAATTTGTGCTGGAGCATCTCTGACAGTAGCTCTGCGCTTTTTGTCAAAATCAATTGTATCTCTGCAGAAATTTTAGAGCAAATAAGCATGGATTTCTCAATCATTTTTGTGATAAAGCCACTATTCAGTACCTAAAGGAGGACCAAAAAATTATCCAAAAATAACTAATCAACAGATTAAGTCACCATTGACTAACTCTTTTGAAGGCAGCATCTTCCTCCACCTTTTTCTGACTGGATTGATCAGTGATCAGGTTCACCCAAATCCATTATGCCACAAAACAAATACATATTATACAGTGATCCACTATAATATAAGTATTCAAATCTAGTTTTGTGATTTTGAGAGATATTAGAGATATGGAGAGAGCAAATTTCACTAACCATAGCAAGCTGTAAAGCCTCCACAATAAACTTCTGGATAAGACCCCGTGTCACCTCATTCACAATCTGGTTCCTCAAGACCTCATCAAAATTTAGCAATTGAATAGAAGTTAATAAGGGACACTTTGCTGTGAAACATGCATTGATATACCTCTATGTACCGTTGTACTAGAAAGGGCATGGACAAGATGGATGGTGTTGGTGATGGCTCAATCAAAAGCGTCCCTGATGTGTGGATCCATAAACCGTTGTGAGGAGTATGTCACGGCCTCTTCGTCTCTCTCCAATCCTCCTCTCTCTCCAGTTCAAGTTCTGGGATTAACTATTCTGTATCAGCGAGGGCAGCTCACTTCCCTCCAGTTGTATTCTTCTTTCCCCACTTACCGTTTCCGTTCCCCCTCTCTTCTACATTAGTTTCTCTTCAACTCAATTCCAAAAAATGAAGATGTTCATAAATTAATCCACTGAAGCTACAAAATTAAGGGGGGGAAACCAAAAGGTATTTTTTAAATACTTAGAAATAAATAAAAAAAGTAAAAAAATTCAAAAACAACAAATAGTTTTACTTGTCTCTCAACCCAAAAGCCCATATTTGAGTAAATTAAAACGTGCAACAAATTTTTTTTTATTTTTTTACCCATTATTTAAATTTCCAAAGGAGAAATATAAATCCCCTACTGTTTTTGTTTCCTTTTTTTCCATTCCCCTTCCTCTCAACACACTTGACCAAGCTTGAACACAGCTCACGCATAGAAGGAAATATTTGAAAACATATTGTTTAATAGGAATGCTTAATGTCTTCACCAACCACTTGAGAAATTGCCAGTGAGGCTTATATGCTGTCTGGATCCTACAACTTCTTCATTCCAGTTCTGTTCCACCAATACTCATCAATCCATTATGCTTCAACCATAAATTTTCTGCAGCAATCTATTACTCCAGTCCCAAATCTTTAAGAACAGATCACCTGCAAGGAGTACAAAGTGGGTTTTGTTTGCAAATTGGAACAAAGATTAATAGCCATAGATTAAATATATGACTTACCCACTCAACCTTAACCTTGTTGGCTTGCAAATAAAGATTTGGCTTACCGACTCAACTTAAACTTCATCAGTTTTATCTTGCTGGCAAAGTCTTTAAATCACAAAAAGAGTTTGTCTTTGGTATACTGGAACCCTGAGAGTGAAAAAACTTGCCCTGATAATTTTTCAGGGAACCCAAATATTCAGGTCGTCTTTCTGGATCATCAAATTATTTCATAGCCTTTCCAAAGTCAGCCCAATAAGTGTAAGAAACCAAACAGATGTTAATAGTTTTCTAAGAAAAATGAAAGACTAAAAAGAAATTAAATATATTATGGTTTTCTAAGGGAAAACCTAAAGTAGAATATAGGGAATCATTAATCAAATATAAGACATAATCAACAACCAAGGAAATGAAAAATTAAAAAAAAAAAATTAAGGGAGAAAGGGAGATTAGAAACAAAGATAAGGCAGTCAGAATATGTAGAGAATGGATTGGAGAATGTCTCCTCACAAAATCGTCAGATTAACGAGATTATTTCATTCTAAATGTTCGACCCAGATAACATGAAAAAAATCTAAAATTAGAAGCCATTCTGCATATTGTTTTACTAGTGTACCAGTCATGTTCTAAAAGGCTTGAGTTATATGTTACTAAGAAATTTAGTTTGAAAGAATTGTCCAGTTTCAAGGTTTGTACTTCTAGTTTAAAGCATTTATCATTTCCCAGGTGCATCTAAATTAATATTTCACAATCGATATGTGCCATACTTTGATTGGTCTTGAAGTTTTTTCTTGAGTTATAGTATAATGATTATCTGTTTAAATACTTTCTATTGACGTTGGTCTCTTACTCATTGCCCTATTGACTGAATCAACCATACAATCAAACATTAGGATGTTTGGAAGAATAATTTGGAAAGGAAAATATCAAACAAAGGTTTCCTACATGTCCAATCAAGCCACTGTAAAGAATAATCTTTACCTGCATCCTCTCACAAAGGCATGACTTAAAAAGAAAATAAAGATTGTACTAACCTCTTTCTTGGGTTCCAAAGTAAACGATTATAGGTATGACTATAGTGGCCTTGCCATGGTAGAAAACTCCCGGAAAGAACTTCGTTGTGTGAGTCAAGAGCCTTAATATCGGCATAACTTCTCTATCATTGGCTGCAATATAGAGGAAAAACGAAAAAGATAATAAAATTATAGTGTAATATCATCATAATGTTGATTGAAGAGAAATTTTAAAGAGAAATAAATAAAGAAAGGGACCTGGTGAAGAAGAGACGACGTAGGTGTTGAAGAGATTGGGAAGAAGATATTCTATCTGCCCAAATGCAGGATAAATCCAAAATGGATACAAAAATAGTGGAGCATCAAGATCTTCAAATCAAATGGGGCATGCGCATAATATGTATGTTGACTTACGTCTACATTGCTGCATAATTATGTACTTCATGGTCCATTAAAGAGATTATTTTTGGTTCCTAGTCACCTCAAATCAAACACACTTGTATGCAAAAAAAACATAAATGTACACCAGAACACACAATGTTAACACGAACTAATACACCAAAAAAAGACACTCACACATAATGTGTGTTAACATACAAATACACAAAAAAAAATGCACACACTAATACACCAAAACACACATCATTACATAAAAACATACACAGTTACACACATACAATAATACACAAAAAAACACACGCATACCCCAATACACCAAAACACACGTACAAGCAAACACACTAATACACTAAGTAAAATACACACACTAATACACAAACCACACACACACTTTTATACACTAAAACACACACATACACCAAAACCATGCATATACACACTATTACACCAAGAAAACACATACATCCTCACTAATGCATCAAAACGCACACACACAAATACACAAAAAACATGCCCATATACCCACACACACTAGTACATTGTAAACACACACAGATTAATACACAAAAACAAACATACTAATACATCAAAACATATACACACGTATACTAATACTCCAAAACACATACACATGCACTCCTACACAATAATACACTAAAATGAACACATAGGATGTCAGAGAAGCATCCGACTTGCAAGCATTAGAAGATTCAAAGGGACCCCACATCGATCTAAGTTGTTCTAGTGATCTTTATGCCTAGAAAACACACACACGCATTATTACATCAAAAAAAAAAACACTCTCCAATATAAAATGGACATACTAATACACTAAAACACATGCACACATACTCTAGTACACCAAAACTTTGTATGCAAAAAAAAAAGACACAAGTATGCTAGTACACTAGAACACACACATACACACAGTGTTAACACACTAATACACCAAAAAAATACACACTCGCACATAATGTATGTTAACATACTAATACACAAAAAAAATGCACACACTAATACACCAAAACACACATCAATACATAAAAACACACACACGTACAATAATACACAAAAAAACACACGCATACCCCAATACACCAAAACACACGCACAAGCAAACACACTAATACACTAAGTAAAATACACACACTAATACACAAACCACATGCACACACTTTTATACACTAAAACACACACATACACCAAAAACATGCATATACACACACTATTACACCAAGAAAATACATACGTCCTCACTAACGCATCAAAACGCACACACACAAATACACCAAAAACATAAACACACACACTAGTACATTGTAACACACACACATTAATACACAAAAACAAACATACTAATACATCAAAACATATACACACATATACTAATACTCCAAAACACATACACGCGCACTCCTACACAATAATACACTAATAAAACAAACACATAGGATGTCAGAGAAGCATCCGAGTTGTAAGCATGTGAAGATTCAAAGGGACCCCACATCGATCTAATTTGTTCTAGTGATCTTTACGCCTAGAAAACACACACGCATTATTACATCAAAAACAAAACACTCTCCAATATAAAATGGACATACTAATACACTAAAACACATGCACACATACTCTACTACACCAAAACACACGTAGTAATACATCAAAAAAATACACATAATACAAATAAAAACACAGTAACACACCACGTATAAGTACACTTATGCACCAAAATACACACGCACATATTTACGCACACATATACTCATACCTCAACACATAGTAAGTTCCAATTGAATCTGTGTTAAGCAAAGTCTCCAATTCAATCGACAAAGTTCCAAGTGTCCAACTAACAGTTAATTTGAGGGTTGCAATAATAATAGACAGTTTTGCATCCGTATATATAGGACAACAATGTAACAGTTAACAAAGAGACAACAATGTAACAGTTAACAAAGAGACGGAAGGATATTCTGCAGCAATCCTTTGATCACCTTCTTCTGAGTTCTTCAATCATATTCTTGAATCTTTCATACTGTTCATTATTAGGAATAATGCACAGGTCCTAAGAAATTTATGAATATGAGGAGATTAAAAATACAAATAATAAAAAATAAAAGTCCACAATATCTTTTTGCACTCAGAATAATTTTTATGCAAGATTCCTTACCACCATTGAATTAGCGATGAGCATAATTCAGTGAAACCAGCAATGCCGTTGAGAGACATAGAGCACCCAGTGAAAAGAATCGTCCCTTTTCTTCTCTCCACATAGAGAAGATCAAATTCTAATTAATGGCAGAGAGATTGAAATTTGAGAAGGAATTTGGAGAACCTGTTGGACGCAGTGAAAGACACCGACGGAAGAGACGGCCATGGATTTCTTGAATGATTCGACGCGAATTCTGAGAAATTGGTAGAGTGAAAAGGGACGGGTTTGTATGCATTGTGGACTAAAACTCTACAAAGCCTATAGAGAGAACGCCCTCGAATGCCTCTCTGATGCTTCGAGAGTCCGAGCAATCGATGAGTATCGCGAACACCTGTGCCTTCTCTTCCCTCGCTATTTACTTTTCTTCGCCGATACAACAACAATGAACTTTGATATCTTTGATTCAATGAAGGCAAAAAAAGAAAACAAAAACAACAAAGATTAGGCAACAGAATGAGTTTAAATCTTTCAGCAGGCCGATCTGATTTTTCGCTGAAGATTGGAAAAAACGGTCTGATTTTGGTGGGAAAAGAGATTGAACCCTCTGCTTTATAAAGCAAAGCCTCTCTCTGTGTTTGTGTCAATTTATTAGTAGCTTAATTGCTTGCTGGTGAAGTATAATATAACGGTCATTTGTTGAACTTAATTCCGAGATTACCCTTATTTATCCTTATTTCCTAATTCCGAGATTAATTGCATCGTCGTCTCTCTCTCTTGCGCTCCCACTCTCTCTCTCTCTCTCCGAAATAGGTAAGTGTCCTTATTTTTATTTTAGACCGACGTTTGGGTGTGGTCCTTAATTTTGAGTTTTAGACCGACATTTCGATAAAATATTCGTTACAACGGTCGTGTAGCAACGTGATCGTGTACAATCTGATTAGATATTATTATTTAATAATAAAATTTTAAATAAATAAATAGATTTTATTATTGATTAAATAAATAAATTTTAAACCTCAAGTAATTTTTCTACATAAAATTTGAGTCAATTAAAATTTATTTTTCTACATATTAAAATTTGAACTAATTAAAATTCGATTGAAACTGAATAAATTTTATTGTTTTAATGTATTAAAATTTGAGTTGATTTGAACTCTACCCGAGTTGTTAGCACCGATTAAAATTCGTTTTCGAGTCGATTAAAATTCGTTTTCGAGTCGATCAAAATTTATATTTTTTTTCTTATTAAAATTCTTGTCAATTAAAATTTGATTTGAGTCGATTAAAAATAATTTTTCTTATTTGTGTTGAAATATATCTTATTTGTCTATATATATATATAGTATGTATACACTAATTTCATATAAAAATACAATGATAAAATATGTATTTATATATATATTTAAAAATAAAAGAAATAAAAAAATTTAAATTAAAAAAATATTTTTTCCATCTTAACTAGGGGTGAAAATTTTCGACTCAACACGATGACATGACTCGAACTCGACACGAATTTTATGACACGACCTTGATTATAACTCTACCCGAACTTGAAAATAACCTGACACACGAACAAGAAATATAAAATATTCATATTTAGTGCAATCAGTCAAACTCAAAATTGACACCATCAACCCGTTTATTTAAAAATAAACATTTTCTCTATTATCTTGTTTGTATGGTAACACGAAACTAACATGTTTAACTAGTATTATAGATATAAAATGTTAATTATTTGTAACTATTTATTAAGCACTTACATAATTATTATATAAAAAATATATTTTTACTTATTATTATTATATTTATTTAAGTTAATTTTTAGTTTGTAGAAAAAATATTAACATGGATTCAATTAAGTAAAAATAGAATATTAGCGTTAAATTTTTTATTCAAAATTCGAAATTATTCAAATTTTTAGAATACGAGTACGAACACGATACGAATCTGACACGACACGACTTGATTAGTTAAATGAGTTGAGTTAGGTTTGACTAATGTTCGACACAAACCCGTAATAACTTAACATGAATCTAACACGACACGACTTGATTGTCACCCCTAATCTTAGCCAGCACAAAAAAATAATTAATATTAGTTATTTTTATTTTCCATTCATCAAACCAAACACAAAAGAAGTAAAGTGTATCATTCCTACTTTCATTTATCGAATGATAGAAAGTGTATCCCTCTTACTTTCCATAATTCCTACCAAACGGAGCATTAACATATTACATAAGGATATGTCCCCTGAAAAACAAATGTAGTTGACCTCCTTAGGGGGAGTGAGAAATATCAAACATGAGACATCTTGATTGCAAAGTGACTTACTTGACCACTGAATCATCCTAAGGGTTTAGGAAATGAAGTAATCACTAACGTTTAGATTTGTTAAATTTAGATATCTAATAGAAATTGGGAAAAAAAAAAAAGATGAATCATTTTTCCAAATTTTCGATCAAATATATATTTTGAACAAGGTTACAGCTGACCATGCTTTATTGGTGGCTCATGGCATTATCTTATCCTAATTTAGGTGAATCCTTTTGTGGGAATGTTTGATTATAATTAATTTTGGTCTTAATAGCCCCTATCTTTCCAAAAAAAATATATATATGTGTGACAAATATACAACCAAACAAATAATCCATTCATAAAACTGTCAAACCATTATCAATAATTATTTTTTTTTTTTTTACTTTAACATTAATTACATGATTCCTTACAAAAGTTGGGGCCCACATAAATGTGGAACAGGGCAAATAAAGAAGTGTACAAACAATTTTATAAACTACATGACTTTTCTTCATTTTTTTTTTAAAAAAATTTGTATGCTATTAGATATTAAGTTGGGTCATGGACTCGAAAATTGGGCGCCTACAGCGAGTCAACTTAATTAAAGATGCCTGAGGGATATATCTTTGGGAGGGTTTGTCTTTATCCAAACGATGTGTTTTTTAAAGTTAACATACATGTCCCTTAAAAAAATGTTTTTTCATGGAACACTTTTGTTGTCTATTTAAATACAATGTTTTTTAATGCAAAATTTATATCTATACTACTTCTAAAAGCACCTTATCTATACTACTTCTAAAAGCACCTTAAGGTGAAAAACTTTTGTTTGACTAAAATAACCTCAATAAAATAGTTATTCTCTATTATATCCTTTTGGAGTTAATAACATTATTAAATTATATGTAATCTATTTATATCTATATCTATATCTATCTATACTACTTATAAAATCAGCATGTGTGAAATTTTTTTGATTTCCTATTTCACCCTTAATTATTACCATAAAGTCAATTATACCCACACCCACATCTATCTATATCTATATTACTATAAAATCTAAACAAAATTGAAAAAATTTTATTTGACTATTATGCCCTTAATAAAAAGATAAAAGACACCTATATCTTTATGTATATAATTATACAATATTAATCAATATGCAAAAGACCCTTTAGATATTCTCATTTCCACATTTATCCATATCTTTTTCTATCCCTCAACAATGTTATTATATCATTCTAATCTTTGAAATAAATAGGTTATTTACATCAGCTGCTTTTTGCCACCGAGACACCCTTCCATCTCTCTTGCATGTAACCATTACTCTCTGGAAGTCTAAACGACACTATTCTTGTTAGATATAATTGGAGTCTTCATATGGGGTTTCAAGGGACTTTTCACTTACCAGTTGTTTCAGAAACGTATAGAGATGGATGATAAGTGTACAAAGATTTTCAGGAGGATCAGTCCACCAAGATGACGTTCTAAATCTCTTCATTTGTGTTTTCCTAAATTGTTATTTGATTTTCAGTTGTTGGTGAAAGATTTGGGTCGAAGGAAATCCGGTCGTCACACAAGAACAAGACTGCTCCACTCTTTCGACTCTTCCTCCGTGATTGTTTCATTAAGGTAAATTTTTTTTCTCTTGTTGATTTTAACCTTTACTGTAGTTAGATTTTCTGATATTTATCTAAATGTTAAATACTTGTTTGATTCAGTCATATTCGGTGTTCTTGATTATGGTTGTCTTTGAATTCAAGTATCATTAGATGCATTCTGGCTTTTTCCTGGCCTGACTTTCTTCGTTTCAACCAGGTGTGATCATTCCCATGCATTTTCATGCTTTTAATTGGGACATTATATTAGTATCTACCTTTGTTTGTGCTAGGCATAACGAGTAGTCATTATGTGACATGTGTTCTATAACATTCATACGTGCATAGGATTGTTGTCTCAATATTTCATCTTGTGGATTATAGGTCTTTCGGTTGGAAATTCGTGATGTGGATTATGTCTTTTTGGTTCCTTATTTTACAGTCAACTTTATCTTCTTGATTTCAAGTTCATTAGTTACTTTATCCTTGGCTCTAGCTCACCTTTTCTCAAATGCCATTAGATTATTCCTCCGTATCTATGTTTGAAACATGATTTGGGTGCTAAGATTTTGAATGTTTTTTACATGGATTTTGTGTCATTTAATACATGTTTCATAATTCATATTGTTCGCTGAATTGAGACTAAAAGTTGGATTTTTTTTTCCGCTTCGGTTCTCAATTGCGGTGGATTTTCTTTATTTTATTGGTGATTTTGATCTTCGCATTCTTTTCCTTTACTTTTAAGAAGGAAAAAGATGTCGCATTCTTTATTTTATTGGAGGAAAAGATAGAGGTGGGCATCAAAGATGGCAAAAGATGTCGATTTTTCAATTGATACCACTACAAATGCACTTCTTGATTATTTAATTGTTATATTAAAAATGTTTCACGTGCAACATGTGTGGATTATGGTTTTGTGAATGATGATGTGTTCCCTTGGTTTCCTATACGCATGTTTGGTTCTTCAAGTATAATTGACCTGTTGGAAACGCTGCCTGAGGGAGAAAATACAGATCCATTTGCAACAATTTTTTAAATTATGTACTAGGCAACAAAAACTAGGCATGAAATCATCTAAGTGTATATTGACTGCAACCAACTAAATTTTTTTTTTTCATGGCTGCGTCATACTTCTGCCAAAATCATTCAAGAAGTGCAGTACAAACATGCGAAGATTTTGCTAGAACATTGGGTATATCTTCAAATATTCAAATTGATGATTCAATTCATGTTTTGAAGGAATGATGGTTCATTTACCCACTTCAACTGTTATAACTGGACAATTATTATCTATAATGTTCTATATATTTATGTGTGTCATGCTTTGATTTTTGGTCGAGATCCTTATGTGTATTCCCTGTTTCGCTTGTTCAACTTGTTACGAATGCAAAAAAAAAATGTCCATTTTGGCTAATATTCTATTTTTGGCTCAGAGTGATAAGATATATTGTGACAAAAAAACCATTTCTTAAACTCACATGATATAGATTAATGTTTGTATGTGTTATAAAATATCATCTTTTATTTAGTGCCCATTGTTATTTCTAGCATTTTTTTTTTAGTAAGGGGAAAAAAAACCTCCCATTGTCTTGTCAAAGTTACCATTTTTTTCACACTCAGAAGTTTACTTTCTGCTTTTGCAACAGATCAAGTGAAAAAGGAGGTAAAAAATGTTATTTGATATCTTTATATTGGCCTTCTTCACGAGTTTCATTGTTCTAGCAAGTCTAAATAGTTAACCGATTTCAATTTTGACCATGAATTACTGGTGGTTTGATTTTCAAGAAAAGAAATAAAAATTAGCTGAAGATGCAGCTTTGAACAAATTTTCCCTATACACATTCCGAGATGATGATTGCAAAGACTCGGTAGAAGACATGATTGCCAGTATGCATCAACATTTTGACATACGTATTATTGGATTTATCTATTTGAAATGACGGCCTTGGTGATAATTTTAGAGACATTCGAGTGTTTTGACTGTACACATATGTCAATAAAGAGTAAAATTTCTCATTATGTTGTTGCCCCAATTTTCAAAAATACTATAATACAAAATCAAATTTATGTTTTCCAAACCACATTCGTATTTAGTGCGGGATGCCATCACTCTTGTATCCCGACAGGAAAAAAAAACTACACTAATCAGATCGTAAACTTGAATTTGAATATGGTTTACGTGCAACGCACGTGTGCACCAACTAGTACTTGAGAAAAGTTTCTTAACATTAAAACTCTCATACTCTCTTTCTCTCTCTCTCCCTATTTATAGATACATAACGTTCAAGTCAGCATTTGTGTTGTGAAAAAATCAGGTGTTGATTCATCTCGTATAACAACATCATATCATGAGAGCAAAGAGAAAATACGATGCCATCGAATTTTCTAAAGTATGCGGAATATCCTCCAAGTTTTTAGAATTAAAAAATGAAAAATGTATGTTTTTAATTTTACGTTTATGAAGTTTTAAACGATTTCCAACATAAACATATGTTTCATTTATGGAATACCCAAATATGTGAAATGCATTGTCCTTTTATAGACAATATCTATCCACTATGAATATGTCATCTCTTATTATTTTAAAATAATTGTGTACTTGTCGTTGACTCTATTTCAAAAAAGTTAGTGTTTTAACAACACTAAAACATGATTGGATTAAAATGATGAGATACTATAACACAAAATGTAATATGCTCTTTCACATAGTCAATTTTAAACAAGATGGAGTAAGGTCTTAAACAAGCATGATAACAAAATAAAGGATAATTTTGTCATGATTTTGACTACGAACATCAAAAGTAAATTAGGTATATATTTTGCATATAAGAATAAATTATAAATAATTTTTGTAGATTTATACTACCTCTGTGTTCTAGTTTTGTATTGTGTTGGAATGTACAATAAACAAATTTATTGTCTATTTTTTGTTATATATTTGTTCATATTGTATGTATTAGTTTTAATTTTAATACAATATTTAATTATTGAACCTTACTATATTTATCAATTGCTTTTTTTTTTTATCTATGTTTAGCCCTCTTTAGAGTATAATCTTGGTTCCGCCCATGCTCCCAACTTTTGACTCATCCAATCGCCGGCTTAAAAACTAAACCATTCCACATCAGCCTTACTTTTCCACCTCTCGACATCGAAACCCTTTACTTACCTCCCTCCAACCCACCCATCACTTCCACCTCCAGTTCCGTCCTGCTACAATTTTATCCACACGCCCTTTCACCTACCCTAACCTCGTCACCTTTTTACCTCACGAGAATTTTACCCTATCACAAAACCAAATCCCCTTCGGCCTTCTATCCCATTGCAACTCCACCACCACTCACAAACATACCACTTCACCTTTACTTTGACCTATATCATCCTCTCAAAACCCTAAACTAGTCACCTTCACCTTGACCACAAACTAACCACCTTCAACACTTATAATATCACTTTTCACAAAAATTCCTAGAAAGATAAGATTAAAACTAAATCTAGTGCAAATATTGCAGCTCTAATTTAGCACAAACATAAGGAAAAAAAGGGACAAGTGCGATAATGCAATATATATATATATATATAATCGTTTTCAGACGATTAGACAATCAAGTCCCAAAAAATGATGAAAGAGATGATAGAGAAAGAGGAAGATATAGGGTTCGGGATAATAAGTGGGTTTTATTGGTCCATTTTGATAATCTATATAATTGAGTAATTTCCAAATATGTAAATTAGGATTTCATTATTATTTTCTAAAAAAAATCCTTTTAAATATATTTTTAACTTTTCACAAACAAAAAGTGGACCTCACTTCTATAGGGCCCCATCCAACGTGTGTCACAAGGAATCATCCACATGACATGAGTCGGTGGCAGACCAAACAGTGTATGGGTTCGCATGGTGTTTTTACTTAGGGGAGAATCTCAGTTTGTACCCCAAAAGATTTAAGAGCTATCTTTTTATGTCTTTAAAAATTCAAATATTTATATTATATATTTAATGTATTAAAATGTTATAATATAATTTTTTTATTAGCTCTTATTACTTGTTCTGTAAAAAAATACCCCATTAATATTCAGGGAATAAGCAACAAAAACTTATTTAAGGGTCATATTATAATATTTTTAATACATCGAGAATATAATATAAAAAAATTTAATCTTAAAAGTATAAATTAGGAATTCTTATATATTTCGAGGTAAAAAGTGTAATTCTCCCTTTTCCTTAACTACAAATTCATCGTCCTGATTTTCCTCAACTTCTTTGACGAAAAAAGCCTTTATGTTTTCAAGAATACCAAACTGCGGTAGTGAGACAACAGCAAGGGATAAAGTCGTCAAATCAAAGCGATTTATTTTTGTCGTCCTGTACAAGTAAAAGAAAAATAAAGAGAGAGAGAAAGGAAAGGAAGGCTTTTCATCGGTTTTTCGCCGACTTAGGGTTCGGAGAAGAAGGAAGAAGAAAAAGAATCAGAGAAACATCCGTAGACTTTTCCCTTCCTTTATCTCTCTCTCTCTCTGTCCATCATCAGTTATTCCGGTACACTCTGCCTCTCCCTTCTACCTGTCTGTTTATGTATGTATACGGTAGAATTGTCTCGTTTTACTCGTGGATAGAATAAGACGGTGGTAATAATCCAGTGGAATCACCAATTCTTTGCTGTGCTTTTGAATTGTCTCTCATAGGAATTTAGCTTCTGTTGTCAGATTTGATTTATTGTCAGTGTTGGATCTCGTATTTGCTTTGGGAATTCTTTGGATTGGAGATCCCTCCAAAAGGGTTTTTTTTTTGATTTACTAAATTTTTTATTGTCAATCTTGTCATCATCTATTGTGGGTAAGTGGTTTGAAATTTAAGTTTCAAGTGCCTCGTTAATTTTCCTTCGCGATTTTTCTTTTATTACATTGTCTAATGTTGATGGAACAACTGCCTCTCATCTTCCCTGAAGATTATTAGGAGGGCTGAAGTTTACCCGAGGTGAAACCTATGTAATGAATAATGATATCGTAACTCCAATTAGATATTATCTATAGAACTGGGCGTGGAGCATGTCATACCAAGTTTCAGTTCAATTTGATTTGTATTTTTTTCATCATTGACCAATTTGTTTTTGGTACTTTCACCAATTTCATTTACCTGTCACATAGGCATTTCTTGGTTTAAGTTGCTGAATGTTTTAATATTTGCTATCCTTCCATGTCACCATGCCTTCCATAACTTCCCGATCATGCAAGTTGATTTCTGCGTAAGAAAATTGAAATTCTATCAGCTCGTTTAAACTTTAAATATTAGTTGCCATATTTATCATTCATATATCTTTCGTCCGTTGAATTCAACCTTTAGGAGGATTCTGTCGAATATGTACTTGAAGGAGCAATTCTAAGAAAAGGCAATCTAATCATGTTTGCTTGTATTTGGAAGTATATTTGCTGTTCTTTGAAATTTAGATAGTCATGGTAAAGTTAATAATATTCTCCTTTGAGAATAATCAAAAGAAAAATGAAAAGCACTCCAGCAGAAACTTACATCTTTGCTTTGCAATTGTGGATGAGATTTTGTTTTTTTAAAATCAGAGATATAAATCTAACCCCCACCCATTGGCCAAGTGCATTGTGGAATTCTGTTTGGTTAAGTGTTGTTTAGAAGATAGGTTGTGTTATATTTGAAGCTGGAGATTTAAGGTCCAAATGTCCGGTATATTTTCGTGTGTGTTGGCCTTTCTTTCTTTCTTTTATTTTTTTTTGTTTAATTTTAGACTCTTACATCAACATTATAAATCCTTTCGGGCATGCAGATGTATTTCAAGAGTTATTTTTGGTTTGAACTGCATCACTTTCTGCAAATAATATGAAAACTTGTACAATAAAAAATCTTAGGATCTTACCCAGTCCGTGCTCCACATTACTCCCTATTAACAAGGACAAAACTCGGAGATGATGTCATGCATACCTGAATGCATGCTTTACTTCTTTGTTTCTGAAATGGGGTTTTCCTGTAATTTTTAATTGATTGGTGACTCTTTAACTTTTTTAAGGCCTTTAGATGAATTTAGATCCCAAATTGCAGTTGCTGGGTTAAAAGGAAGTAGAGAATGGCTTAATATCTGTCTCTCCACTTTGAGCTGTTTGAAGTTTGTGAAATGTTATTTTGAATGGTATCTCTTGTCTGTAGGGCTTTCGCTCTCTCTCTTTCTCTCTCACCCCAAATATGAAATGATCATACTATTCATTTTGACGGAATTTTGCATTGTATCCTTGATGAAACTTTAACTTATTTTTGCTGCAAAATACAATTTGCATTGCCACTTGTTGACTAATCATTTATTCGTTACTTCCACCACCAAATCTGCCACTATGGCATCACTGTCACCATCAGTGTACAATAATTTGTATCATCTTCCACTTCTCTTCGACTGGAATCTGAATCACCACCTTTCCCACTATTTTTCTTACATTATGGCAATTTTCCCTTGACCCAGTAATACAAGTATACCAGGTCAGTAACACTAGTGTTGCTAAAGGCGCACTTAGGCCCATTCGCAGCAGGTCCCTTTTTGTAGGGCCTTGCCCAAACCCAGGCGGGGCCCCTTCAATAAGGTGTGTGCTTATGCTCAAGGCCCAAGTCACATATCAGGTGTGCTACAGTAAAAAAATCTTTTTTTCTCTGCCAGATTCCATGCCAATCATTCACATAATGTGTTGAATTATAAAATTCAATCTGATCCAAGTCAATGTCAAGAGAAAGCCCTAAGGTTTACCTCTTATCCCTTCGTGTCTGAGAACTGATTCATGGTTTAAAGTCGCGGTATCGAACCTCGACTCGGAGGCCACTGAGACACATTGGTCGCGGCGTCGCGGTACCGTATCGGCCTATCCGCTAAAAACGCTATGTAGAAGGCTAATTTTTTTTTGAAAAAATCAAGAAAAATTGTAATAAATATAAATATTATCATCTATGTATCATATCTCCAAAATACATTATTTAACACATTAATCATTACAAAAAAAAATAATAAGGGCGCTACTGAAAAACATTTGTCATCATTTATGTGCAATGTGCAATGAAAACACATGCAAAAACATTTGGGACGTGTGCAATATTTTGTTCTCAATTTGGACAAGCATTTGGGACAAAAAAAAAAAACCAAAAAAAAAAAAATCTTTTGGGAGTCCTTTTGTCGTTTGACAGAGAAAAAGAAAAAAGAGGAGTTGTAAGTGTAATTAACATAATATAACTCTTCTGACTAAACCAAAAAAAAAAAAAAAGGAAAAAACTATAAAATAAAGTGAGAATAAATTCTCACCTCTCACTTAGTTGTTACTCAGGCGACGAGGACTAAACCAGAGAAAGAGAGAGAGAGAGAGAGAGAGAGAGAGAGAGAGAGAGGCGAAACGAGAGAGCGAGAAAGAGAGAGAGGCACACAACGAGAGAGCGAGGTTCACAGTTTGCTTTATGGACTGGACCTGGTTCGCTATATGTACAAGATCTAGAGGTTTTTCTGCAAATCCTTTCAATTTATGTTTTAGGGTTTGTTGATTTCTTCTACTTTAGTTTATGCATCTTTGGGTCTGTGAATCTGCATGTGGAATTGGTCTTCTTCTCCTCCCCTTCTCTTTTTTCTCCTTCTCTTTTTTCTGGTTTTTTACATTGATCTGTTGTGTTGATGACTCGGTACGACTCGGTCTGACTCAAACGATTCGACTCCGATTTCAACCGATATCTCCGAGTCGTGACCGAGTCAACGACGATTCGCTTGAGTCTTGTGTTATTCGCGTACCGTGTAGCGGTATCGAATCGGTGATGGCTGAGGCGGATACGACTCGGTCGATACTTCGAACCTTGAACTGATTGGTTGGACACTTGTAGAAAATTAGGATTGTCTTTTCTCTCGTCCTCCCTCTGCGTCTCTCTCTGATTTTGTTATTGTAACGTTTTTCTTTCTTTCTTCATGCTTATCCATATTTGATCTTTTTTTATGTCTTTTCTTTGCGTTTCCTTTCTTCTTTATTTCTTACTGGTTCTTCTGAGTGCCGCTCTCTCTCTCTGTTCTTTTCCCCTCCCCCCTCTCTCTCTATGAGTTAGATCCGGTGTTTGAAGTTTGAACCAAGTTACTATTTGGCCTCTAGGAAACAACTGTTTTTGCTCATGTAAAATGGTCTACGTATACCCAAAATTTGTTTTTGGTCAATTATTAAAGTGCCATACTTGTCTTAATTATTTGTGGATTCGATTGCATGTTTTGGTTCTGTTTTAAGAAATGATATTGCTCTGTTCGTGAGTATTACTGAACATGTGTTGTGAAATTGCTGGCCGAATGCTGTATCACTGTATGATTCGTATGGATTAGCACTGCAGAAATTGGGAAGTTGAGATGCAAGAGCTTTGTTTCTGTAATAAAGAACACCAATTATCTGAGTTAAAGCGGGTTATTGAAAAATTTTGCACTTGTTTGTGAAACGGGCCTCTGTTTATTGAAGTTAGCCTCTGTTTGGATTATTTTGGAAGTTGGATGTTTTATGATGTTTGTAATACTGAAATATTTACTTATATTTTGTGTTTCTTTGATTATGTGTCCAAGTTTTGAAAAATCATTTCAATGGTATCTATAAGTTGCACCTCACCCCTAGGCCCCCAGAGGACTTTAGTGCGCTCTAAATAACACCGATCAGCACCAGTGTACCACCACGGATGTATCGGTTGACTGTAGCATGCATTCCATTGATTGAACTAAATCCCAACATGTTGCATGATGTCCTTCACTGGCATGTCGGTTGACTTGTCTTAAATTTTTGCTGTGTTGTTGCCCTACATTTGACTAGTTGATGCATGCTTTGTGTGTCATCGATGGACTAAATTTGATTGCATACCATGCCAAGATTTTGTGTGTAAGAACTATTTTATATATATATATATATATATTGCCCCTTTTGTTAATGGAATGGTTTTTACAGCCCAGGATATGACAGCTATCATCAATGGCATGGTTTCTCTGAGACATAGCTCAGACTGTCATATATAATTGTTATCTTTGAACTTTTGGCTTTAAATTTGTGGATAGGGATTGATACTGTGGGTAGTAATGGAAACAAAGTTCGCAAAGGTATTGGATAGTGGTCGTCGGGTTGTGGTTGGTCTGAAAAGAAAGCGGGCAGTGCGATGTGAAACATATTTTACTGGAGCTACCCGCACGGTCTCACCACTGCGGCCCACCTTGAATTCATCCATTCACAAGCTTGGCAAGAGAAGGAAATCGAATGGAATGAAAACCAAGTGTGGTGCCTGCGTTTCTAACTTCCAAAAATCTTTGCTTAGATATTACTCAAATTTCATGAAAAGTGGACTCCCACAACGCTTGATGTGTTACCAGAACGGTGAATGGGTTGATTTTCCTCAGGATTTTCTTGCACTGGTTAAAAAAGATCTTCAGGAAAAGAAGGCAACCACCGAGGTGGAGTTCAATGATCATCTTTTTGTGCTAGACTTTTTGCATATGATGCGATTGGACTTGAAGACAGGTCTACAGCAACCTATTGCTTGGATTGATGAAGCAGGCAACTGTTTTTTCCCCGAAATCTTTTCTGGCTGTGATGGATTTCATGAATGCTGCCACCATGAAAATAAGAAAGATCATGGGTTTCTAGTTTCAGAGCCTCCTGCTTCCAATGATATCAAGCTGCAGCTTGAGATTGAAATAAATGGGTCAGATTGCTCTAAGTTGAAGGACTCTGATGGAGAGTCAAATGCTATAATTAAGAAAATTCTAGTTAACCAGCAACGTGGTTGTAATGATTTTGATGCAGAAGTTGATGACAGCTGTGTCAAAGAGTATGATACAAAGGTCGATGAGGCGTCATCTGGGAAAGATCTAGAGATGGATGAAAACCTGGTCAAGGTTGATTATACACATGGAGTTTTGAATTCTGATAATGTGCAGGAAATGTTTTTCAAGGGTATGAATTCACTTAGAAATGCGAGGATAGTTGAAATATATGGTGGCTCAGGTACTTCAATGCAAGCTCGATTGGAACTTTTCCAGAAGCAGGTTGAAATCACCAAAAAGTATCGTGGGGATGCAAATGTCCGATATGCTTGGCTTCCTTCTTCAAAAGCAGCATTATCTAGTATCATGACGTATGGGCTTGGGCATTATGGATCATCCAAAATGAAGTGCACATATGGCATTGGTGTTCATCTCACACATGCAAGCTACACCGATTCCAGGTCAGAATTTTCTTTTCCGGCCACAAGTTGATTTGTATTGTAGGTGTTGCATGTAGATGTTATGATAATGTTGACATCTTAGGACATTGAGGGAGTTGACCTTTCTTTCCTGTCTGGACATTGCTGCCCCTCTCAATGATAAAATTATGAACTTGAATTGCATGTCAAATGATGATGTGGGGCAAGTTGATAACTACCATATTTAAAAAGATTATAGGAAGTAAGAACTAAACTGGAGGTTACTGAGGTTGGTGCACTAATTCATTATTGTTCTTCAGCTCACACACATATTGTATGGTCATTGATCCCTATTTGACCGTCATCCTGCTAAATATAATAATTCTAACTATTATTTGATCTGTGACTGTCATCTCTGTGGGATTTGCTCCTTGTTTGATAGGATCTTATGTTTGAATAAGGTCAACAATGGGGCAATTTGTGCCAACACTGCTAGGTTGCTTGTCCAGTTGCACCAACCATGTCTAATTGTTGATGCTTTGTATTAGTGAAACTGATGCATGTTTTGTTGTGATTGTTTGATGGTTATTCGAGTAGATCTAGAAGTTAAATTTAGTCAATGCAACTGTATTGACTCTTTTTGTGTTTGCTTCTGGTTTGATGAGATCTTTGTTCGAATAAATCCTACAATGAGGTCATTTGCTTCACCTTTGCTAGTTTCCCTGCCACCTTGTATAAGTGTTATTGTTCGGATTATCATTACATTTTTCTATATAAGTTTTTTTTTTTGTTGTATTGATAATTACAATATAGAGTTGGGTATGAGTGACCTATTGGGTCCTTTTTGGGTCTGCGAAATATTGTGAGACTTCGGTTGCTATTGACTAGCATAGTGAGTATGTTTATCATAGTTTTGGTCACTTGCCGTTAGAGTTCCATTGGATATGTACCTTTTTGTCTGTTTTTTTTTTCTATCCTGCTGTTACTGTAGTTTTCTTCTCTTTAGTCATGTGCTTCACAGAGAAATTTTGTTTTTGTTTTTTACAGTGCAACTTATTGTGATGTTGACGAAAATGGGTTACAGCATATGGTTTTGTGTCGTGTAATAATGGGAAACATGGAGCTTGTTCTGCCTGGATCTAAACAGTTCCATCCCAGTAGCGAGGACTTCGATAGTGGAGTTGATGACCTTCAAGACCCAAAGCATTATATAGTATGGAATATGAATATGAATACTCATATCCACCCGGAATTTGTGGTTAGTTTCAAGGTCTCTTCTGATGCTGAAGGTGATATTTTATCCCTAAAGTTTTGTTTTTGGCCATTGCATTTTTTTTTTCTATCATATGTCATTTATAAATGCTTTTTAGTCAATTGATACCTGTTTAATGGAACATGCCAACATGATTTGGACGGTCTAAAGGATTGTATAGTGTGGAAAATCGATATGAATATTCATACCTAGCTGGAATATGTTGGTAGTTTCAAGGTATCTTCTGATGCTAAGGTGATATTTACACCTTAAGTTGTTTTTTTGGCTGTTACATGTTCGTTTTTCTTTTTCTTTTTCTTTTTTGTACGTCGCCATATGACATATGCTTTTTAGTCGATTGATGTGTGTTTGATGGAACAAGCCGACAAGATTTGGACGGACAATGAGACCAATCAGGTGATCCACTGTCCATTTTCTTTTGGAACTTGGTGGTGAAAGTGCAGAAGTTGCTAGTGTTGAAAAGTCCATGGTTGCTTAAATGTCTGCAGTTGGTTGTGGTTTTGGGATTGTTTACATTCAAGAGATGTCACACCAATCAAACTTGTGGTTTATTCAGTAAAGGATGTATCCTTTTATTGTCTTTTCAGTTTAAATTTGCGCTTCTATCTTTGAAACACTTGGCACCTGAGCTCTTACTCTTTTGTTATCCTTTCAGGATTTCTGGTTGGAAATGATAGCAAGCTTGATACTTCTGGAGTCACAACTTGCGAAGGGCCACAGGTTCAGTTACAATTAGATTCCTCTCCAGCCGAGTTGGTAAGCATCCCAATACATTGATATTTTTATTCATTCTTCTTTACTGTCTGAACTTCCCCCTGCGTGTTTGTTTTGATGTTTTGTAGTGAGTTTTCAATTTAGCCATTGTCTTAAACTGGGAAATCTGCGCTTTATGACCCCTAACGAAACTTGGATTATCTTCAGCCATGTTCTGCACATATCCGGTCAGAGAGCTGGGCTCCTGTGGTGGCATATGTGGATGACTACCTGTGTTCAGCATCCATGGGTTAGTTCTGGAATATAGAAAGTCCATGGGCCTGAGGCCTTGTTTTCTACCATGATATTAGTTGGCTGAACAGGCAAAGAAGTTCAGTTTGTAATATTCCTGGTAGGCCTTATATAAATCCAAAATGCATTTATCTTTTTCTCATGTACTGCAAATTAACCAATACCTGGAAAAAGCCACCCCCACCATACACGCACGTCCAGAAGAGAAAATGTGACATGCTCTTGTCATGGTAAAGCAGCCAAGATTGTATATTGGAAAAAGGGTAATTTGCTATAGAAGTTATACGAGTTTAAGATTTGGTGTGGAATGGGGGCCTGTGCTGAAGTTGGAAGGGGTCATGTTGGTTCATGTGTCTAAGTGCGTCGAAGATAGTACAGGTGAGCGCATTTGTGGCTGGGAGAGTGAGAAGGTATTGAAATTTAGCATAGCATGTATATGTTGCATCGTAACCTGCATTGGACTATAAGATCACAGTTGAAAGTCAACTTGAAAGGCACCTTACAAGGTGCCAATACAGAAGGTTGCATGTTAGAAGCAACATACTTGCATGGTTGCGTGCTAAATGTGTTGGTTTATATGATTCAACAAGGTTCCCAGACCGTGTGTTCATACAGAATCCAGACCAGTGGCCACCAAGTTTTGTGTCTAGTATTACGTCGGCATAAGTACTTCATGTGAGTAGCAGATACTAGAATGTGCAGATCTCATGCCAAGAATAGATGAGATTTCTGGATTGAGATACCATTTGTTTGGATGAGATCTGTGAACAGATTATATGGATCTGAAGGTTCATGCTGGAGCCAGTTATTTCTGGAGTAAGGGGACTTTTTGTCCATGTTAAATAATACAGAAGCTTTAAGTTGTGAAATTGGATTTGTTGATCTGGGGCTTTTCTAATTCTGCGTGCAAGTCCTTTCCTTACAGTGTCTTGAGCTTGGGCCAAGTGTAATAACTTAGGTGTGATTTAGTCAGTGCTACAATGCAAGCTCACATTGCTCATAGTGCTGCTCACCCAACTCCGATTGGCAGTCAAAATTAATGCCTCTATAAAGGGGAAAGTTTTCTGTTTTAACCTTTGGGGGTGTCGAGACTGGATTACGTGGAAGATTATTTGGCTTTTGTCCTAGCAACCATATAATTACTTTTGTTGCTATTGCTGCAAGCATTTTTCTAACGATGCTTTTGTTGTTAGGGAAGCGATTGCTACAATGAATTTGAGCGATCTCGAGATAAAGGTGTTAATCTGGGTTCGAGCAGTACGAGGACTCCTAAATCTCCTTGGTTGCCTTTCCCTATGTTGTTTGCAGCCATTTCACATAAAGTTCCTCCTAAGGATTTGAACCTTGTCAATGTTAATTATGACCTCTTCAGGGTATGTCTGGTGACATCTCTCTCTCTCTCTCTCTCTCTATCCTGATTTGTTTGCAATTATTAATTTAAAATTTTCTCTTTTGCTAATATTTTACAGACGAAGAAGATAAATCGAGATGATTTTGTTAGAAAGTTGAGATTGATAGTTGGTGATACTTTGTTGAGGTCTACAATAACAGGTCTTCAGTGCAAGGTACATATCATATTTAATTGGTTGGATATCTGGTATGGGGCTATGCAATAGTAGTTATTATCATCAATATATCTTACCATAAATCATTTATTGATAGATTTTTACTTGACCAAGTGTCTGCACCTTGTTTGTTCTGGAGAAATTTGTCTTGTCTTTGGCTGATCTAATATTGATCAAAGAATAAGCTGCTCAGCTATGTTGATATTTTGGCATTTGTTTATTCCTCCTTGGGCCTTTCGTGATGTGGTTTCAGTTGAAAACTTGAGCTGGAGCCATCATTTCAGTAAAGAATTAGAGAAATTTCATCTCGTTTCCAAAAAAGAGGGGCATAAAGTCCTGATTTGCTTGTATTTCCAAGATTCTACATATTTGATTACACTCCATGCTTTTTAAGAGTTGGCCATTAGCCAATTCCTTTATGGTCTCGAGTCCCAATTCCCTAGGGAACAAGCAATAAAGTTCATCCTCATAGGACTCTTGTTTGTCTAAGGACCTAACTTAATTGTCTAACGCATATCATAGGACTCTTGTTTGTTTCTATTTAGTTTAAGGGTAATTGGGAGAAAGGGACATGTATCAATGAATTGTGCGAGAGGAGGAAGAGAAATCTTAACCCTACATCTCACTCTCAATTTCTATAAATAGATACCACAATCAAAATTGAAAAGACTAGTATACCCATGAGTGGTATACTTATTACAACTATATATAAAAATATATTACTTAACACTCCCCAAGCTGGACTATATAATATATTATACAATCCAAGCTTCAAACGATTATTTGTCAGACGACTGTGGTTCATTGCTTTCTTTAATATATCTGTAAGTTAATCCTCAGATTTCACAAACGGTGTGGAATGTTCCCATTTAACATCTTATCCTAGATGAAGTGATAATCAATTTCGATATGTTTAATCATTTCATATGAAGTGTTGTCTGATTGTTACAGAATAATTGAACTGGTGTCTGAACTTGATAGCCATTCTCTTGAATAAAGTGTTGTAATCATGTTAACTTACTCGGAGTGTATGCCATCGCCCTATACTCGGCTTTTGCACTTGATCATGCTACCGCATTTTGCTTTGTACTTCTTCGTGAAACTAAGTTAACCCCTAAGAAAGTATAATACGGTGGTTATGGTTCTAGGTATTGGCTGAGTCTGATACTACTCAACCGAGTTGTATCCGACTCGGCCACTTCCGATACGATAACGCGACAAGAAATGTAAAAATTACGAGTTAGACCTATATCGACGATATCTTGGCAAATATAGGACGAATTGGCATGAATCGGAGTTAATTCGGTAGGACTCGGACGATTCAAATCAAAATTGGCCGATACGAACAGGGTGTTGAGGGTAATCATACCTGTAAAATCAAAGCTCTCACAAGCAAATCATCTTCTTCTTCTCTCCTTATTCTTCTTCTTTTCTCTGTTCGGCTTCCTCTTTGCAAACTCGGAGTATCATAAAAGGAGAAGCTCTGGCATCGGTGGCTTCGTCGCCCAATTTTCCAGCCCCTTCATCGCCGTCTCCTTTCAGATTCTTCTTCTCTCCCTGGAATGAGACTGAGACTGAGGCGCAGATGCATGATGCTTCTTTGGGAAGCTAATTGTCTTAAAAGGCTTGCTTTTTGGGATTATAAATTAATAGTTTTTTTCCTTTTTCTTTTTTATCTTATTTTATGTGGGGAATGATTTTGGGAATTAGCAGATTTTTTTTATTGTTTTTTTTACTTCTTTATCTTTTTTTAGTTAGGTTAAATTATTTTAAGTGGGTAATAATTTTTGGGTCTTAAAAACTATGCTTTTGGGAATTAATAGATTTTTTTGTGTTCTTTACTTATTTTTACTTCTTCATCTTCTTTTAGTTAGGTTAAATTATTTTAAGTGGGTAATATTTTTGGGTACACTTTTACAGGTATGCCCCAACTAGTAAACAATAATAAGATATTTATGAAAATTTTAAATGCAATGACAGTATTTGTCTAATTTAATTAGTTTGAATTTTCACATTGTAGAGACAATAATTATCCCAGAGACAATAATGATGATTGAGTCTCATTGTGAACAATGATAATAATAATTATTTCTGATAATGCTCATATGTTTCAATTTAATTATTTTTAATGTGTTTTTGAATGTATTGTGGACATATGATGCATGAATGATGATGTTTATTATTTTTAATTTTTTTTTGGAGCTTCTATCTAGTATTTTGAGCGTATCGACTGATATGACGTTGCGACCGATGTGTATTAGTGCCCTCCGAGTTAATGGAATATATCGCGATGTTGAACAATGGCGGTGGTTGAACTTCGAAGTGAGGGAGATCCAGCTCGATCAGTATCTGTAATACCTTCCAGCCTAAGATATTTATTAAATCGATACAACAGTCCTAGTCTTGGGGCTTGTTTAAGGTACCTGAGGATACGAACAACATTCCAATGTGGTACTTAGGGTGCGCCCATAAACTGAATCACAACACTTGCAGAGTATGAAATATCTGGTTGAGTACTAGTGAGATAATTCAGCTTCTCTGCCAACCGGCGATACCGATCCAGATTTTCAAAATGGTGTATTGTCTTCTATTAAAAGTTTTTGATTTATATCTACATGAACATCACCTGGTCTACCACCCAATAAAGCTGCTTCTTCTAGCATATCAGTTGCATACTTTCTCTGAGGCAAATTATACCCTTCTTAGACCTAGTAACTATGATACCCACATAAACAAGAAGTATAATATAACCAGAATCAGTATGTCGGTTCAATATAGAGTGATTTGTCCGACACCTAGAGAGACCAAACTGTAAAACTGTCTCAGAAAACTTCCCACACCATGGTCTCGGTGATTATTTCAAACCATACCGAGCCTTCTTCAAGCGACACACACACTTACGATAATCTTCCAGAGCAACAAATTTAGGTGGTTGCTCCATGTAAATCTCGACCAAGTCACCATGAAAAAAGACATTTTTAACATCCAGTTGTAACCAAGACCGATCAAGATTAGTAGCCAAAGAAATCAATATACGAATAGAGCTAATTTTAGTAATAGAGGAATGTTTTTCATCCTAATCAATGCCATAAGTCGGAGTAAATCCCTTAGCAACAAGTCGGATCTTTAGACGGTCAACAAAACCACTAGGATTTAATTTCTCAGTAAAAACCCACTGACAACCAACATGCTTTTTCCACGGGATACCATAACAAGATCTCAAGTCCTATTCTGATGTAAGGAATCCATCTCAACCTCCCTGACTTTTCCTCCAATCCGAATTATATAATGCTTCTTGTAGTATGGTAGAGACTTGCAAAAGGTAACATCAACATTAGTGAAATAGCGTCGGAGTGTAGGACTGGAACAATGATAACCTTTTTGGGTGTATGAATATCCAAGAAAGACATATTTAGTAGCACGAGAGTCAAGTTTATCCAAGTTGGGACCCAAATTATAAACATAACAAACACAACCGAAAATCTTAGGAGGAATATGAAACAAGGGAGATTGTGGAATAAGGTGGCTTCCCATGTAACACAGAAGAAGATATACGATTGATAAGATGAAGCACAAAATCACTCCAAAAGTGTCTGAGAATATGCATATGAAACAAAAGTGCTCGAGTTACTTTCGACAAATGACGAGTTTTTGGCTTTGTCATCCCGTTATGTTGTAGGGCGTGGACATTGGAAGTTTTGAAGATGAGTGACAATTGTGTTAGAGCCACATTTTCTTGCATTATTAGACCGTAATATACGAATGCGATAATCAAATTGAGTTATGATTTCTTTTCAAAACATTGGAACTATCGAAAGTAATTCGGAGTGAGTCTTCAGTCATGTCATATAAGCAAGGTTGTCAAAAGCGTGTATCGAGAGGCGTAACGTTTTTTAAAAACAGTGTATCGCGTACCGTAACGAATCGTGTATCGTAAGATACGTACAATTTTATAAAAGATATTAAAAAATACATATGAAAAAAGGTCACAATAACATTTAATTGAACAACAAATTTCTCACATAAAATAATTTAAAGATACTCCAATGACCAAAACAAAAAATTAACAACTTAAGTTTTCAAGTTTCTAACATAATTCATTAAACATCAAAATTTAGGGAGTTCTAGTTCTAACATCTAAAGGAGTTGGTGGAAGACACGACACTTTTAACAATCAATCTATTTGCACTAGTGATGGAACGAGAAACAATATAAGATTTTTATTTTTTAAAACCATAGGTAGTGAAACGATGTTTCATTACTTAGTGTTTAAACAAATCACTTTCATGTGAAAGACGTCATTTTCTGGTTAAATTCCCCAAAAAAAATTAAAATTTTTTATCTGTTTTGCTTGTATCGGACGACTCATACGTATTGTTTCATATCGGGTGTATCGTATCGTGTATAGCATGATACGATGCAAAACCAATACACTTAAACGATACATATCGTTTTCTTCTGTATCGAGACGTATTGTACGATCCGGGATCCTACTAACTATCGTACGATACTAACAACTATGCATACGAGAAAAGCCATCCGTAAATGTCACAAAATAAGAAAATTTATTAGATGAAATGCTTTTCATTGGACCGGACATGTCAAAAAGATTCAACTCAAAGGGACTAGAGATGCGATTATTAATTCAAGGTTGAAAAGACACACACGGATGTGTATTGAACTGACAAGCTTCACAAAACACCGAAGATACATAACTTAGGTTAGGAACCAGAAGCTTCAACATTGGGAAAGATGGGTGTTCGAGAAGACAATGCCATTGAAATGGAGATACCCACTTCATGCCTCATACCAATTTTCCTTTTCGTTTTGAGATCCTGAAACACATAAAAGGAAGCATAAAAAGTGACAAAACAATTAAGTAATCTTGCTTATAGACATCAATCTAGAAGAAAAGTTAAGAACGAATAAAATTGAAGGTAAAGATAGAGTGGGACTTAATTGAGTATGCCCCAAACTTGAAATTGGAGAGGAGGAACCATTAGCTAGAGTAACAATGTGAGCAGAATTCAAAGATCCACTTTGAGTCGGCCGGCTGTTGCAGAACTAGAGGATTGTTTAGAAGACATTTCGGCCAAAGAAAAAAAAAACAACAGGCACCACTGAAGAGGGGTTGAACCAGATAAAAAATAGGCTCCAAAATGCAATCCAACACCTAATCCTCAATAATTGAGCTGAAGAAGCATTAAACTAGGCTGAACAAGCAAGAAACTAACTGAAAAAATGATGAACTGGGAGGAAAGGAACATAAATTGTTGTGATGAATTTCTCACTTGTATTGTATTTGATGGTGCAGTCTTTACATTTATACATGAGATTGTTACAAAAGGATAAGATAAAGTGGGATTGAGCCTTATCAATTAAAGTTTGAATAAAAGGATAGGAAGAGAATTAGATATTTTGAACTTAGTCATTATCATTAACATGCACCTGCAAGTGAAGCGGCTTATGCCTGATGGAGGAGGCTGAGCTTGTCATGGAAAAAGGGGAAATGTGGCGTGGTGAGAGGCTTAGTTAATATAGCTACAACTTGATCTTTTGTTGAAATATAGTGAACCTTAGAAGCTTTCTTCGCAACCTGGTCCCGAACAATATGAAATGTGATTTCAACATACTTCATACGACTGTGAAAAATGGGATGCGGTGAGGTATGTCGCTTCAATATTGTCACACCACACAATTGGAGGCTTTGATTGATATATTTGGAGTTCATGAAGTAAAGAGAGCAGCCATATGACTTCGGTAGTGGCATCTGCAAGAGCTCGATACTCAGCTTTGATGCTAGAACGAGCGACAAATCTTTGCTTGAGGTATGACCAAGAGACCAAATTTGGGTCGAGAAAAATTGCATAGCCACTTGTGGATTTGTGATCATCTAGGCAGCTAGCTCAATCGGCGTTAAGTAGAAATATGGAAATTGGAACTACATTGGATGGGTAGACAAACATCGAGGCTATCTTTGAGATATCTTAAAATTCGCTTAATTGGTTTGGTTACTAGTGAGGAATTGTTGGAGAGTGCATGGATTGGCAGAGCTTATTTATCGAGCAGGAAATATCAGGTCTTGTGATGGTGGTATATTGAAGGGCACCAACAACATTGCAGTAGAGTGATGGATCATCAAAGGGATCACCAACCATTTTGTTGAGCTTTGTGTTCGGAATAAGTGGGTTGGAGATTGGTTTAGTATCATCCATGGAGCAACATTTGAGACGCTCAACAATATATTGTCGTTGAATGGAAGAAGACCATTGAAACCATGAAGTTACTCAATACCCAAGAAACAGCTTAGGTGACCAAGATCTTTTGTGGAAAATTCGGCATTGAGATGAGAGATTAGGGTAGAGATGGCTGGGGAACAACTACCAATGATGATAAGATTTTCGATATAAACCAATATGTAATCCATTAGAAATGAGGAATGAACTAAGCCGGGTAAACCTAACACGTGGAGCTTGCTTGTGGCCATAGAGGATTTCCATAGCTGACATGCATGATTGTGTGTGTGTCACCATTGGAAGTGTGCGTCGTAGGGGCAAGAGAAGAAGACACTGAAACTCAGGCGGAGGAGTCACCACTTGATGTGCCCACCCTCAATTTTTTTTATTGACATTAAATATGTATTTTTGAAATAAAATTTAGACATTTAATTTGACCCACCCCTATTATTTTGTGTTCTTGTGATATCGATTAGGATAGATCCCTAACTAGATGATTATTAACTTTCGAGCAATGTTATTGAGATATAATTTAAGGATTGCCTAATAGTGAGTCTTAATATTTAATAAAGTCCAATATCCATCCAATTGTCACAAGCCATTGGGTTCCCACCAATTAAATCCTGAATTAGGTGCAACTAGCATTATAAGAAATAACTAAGTCATACAAGAGAAATCATCAACAAAGATCACAAAAATACTGAAAACCAGAAGTACTTTTGACCCATGCAGGGCCCAAATGTCGTTATGAACAACATGAAAAAGGACTAGATTGACGACTTGAAGTGCTAGGAGGAAAAGAACTACAGTGATGCTTGCCTAGTTGACAAGCTTGGCATTCTAACACAGAAGAGGAAATCAAACTAGGCATGACTTGACGCAATTTCTGCAAAGAAGGATGACCTAGTCGAAAATGTCATTGGAGAGGAGACATAGTTGCACTTAAGGCAGGAAAGAAACTTTCGCGATCTAAGTAATAAAGGCCATTGCGCTCATGTCCAACACCAATCACCTTTTTTGTCTTGAGATCCTGGAAAATACAAGAAAATGGATAAAAGGTTATTGAACACTGGAAATGCTTGGTTAACTTACTCACATAACAAATTAAAGGGAAAATTTGGAACGAATAAACCATCAACCAATGACAAGGATTGAGTAGGATTGAGATCGCCAGTTCTAGAGAATAGGGACGACATACCAGACATATGAACACTAGCTCTTGAATCAATGATGTAAGAAGATGGAGAAGGCTGAGGTACCTCCATTAGTAACACTGGTAGTAGAAGAATACAAACTTGAAGAAAGGGACAACTTGTGAATGAGTTGTTTAAGCTGAGAAGAAGGAACATCATGAGAGTCAGAACTAGAAGCAACTGGACCAGTAGTAGGCTAATGTACTATTGAACCCACGGTATTAATAGAGGCTTGAGTAGCACATGCAGGTCTCCCATATTTATCCCAACAATAATTTTTAGTGTGTCCTCTACCACCACAATAAGTACACTTCCACTTAGAGTGACAACTACGGCCGGAACGACCATCATTACTACCATTCAAAGTTTCCATTGAGCTAGTCGATAATAGAAATAAGAGGGCAAATAATCCTCAAACCACCACAGTTACACACAATAACCAAGGAGAGCCAAAGGAGATGTTCGACAAATTGGAATACGCTGTCGGTATTAACCCCACAACAACACACCAAAATGAAGAAAGCACACATGCAACTTCAAAAACCAGCCAAACTAGAGAACAGAAACAACAACACAGCGATTAGAAACCAATAAAAACAAGCAGGTCCAGCCAACCAGATCCAAATCTAGCTTAAACAGGTGCAGATTCAGCCAAAGCTGGTGCAATTTCCCCCAACCCAAGTGCAGATCTAGCCTAAAACAGCCAAAACAATAGTAGATTAGGCCAAAACAGGGCTATCGGCACGCTATCCAGCCCGAAAACTACTGATTTAGGCACTATTCAGCTCAAAAAATGGCCAAAAAACAGCCCAGAGAAGGCTGCCGACGACAAATCTTGCCCAAAAAACACACCTAGAAGCAAGAAAATACCACAGGCTAATAAAAAAAACTGGGAACAGGCGGAACACTATTCGGGCGTGAACAGTGTTGTTGGCATGAATTTGCACCAAAAAACACCACTTCCAAACACTAAATCAGGCTGGCCAACTCAGAATCTTCAAAAGAAATACGTAGTGGAAGATAATAGGAACCAAGACAACCCAGCAATGTTGCCTGTGCACTGGAAAGTAGCGGACAGCCAAAAAAAACCAAAAACACGATCGAAACACACCAAGAAGAGCTGGGCTTCTTACGAAACTCCTGAGTTCTAGTCGGCCTCGTCAGGTAAGGATCCAAGCAAAAAATCTCATCAAATTGCCCAGAAACAACAAATCTGAAAATTCTTCCCTATTTTGCCGAAAATCATTCAAAAATAGGAAACCCTCTTCAGATGGCCTCTAAAAATTTCACAAAAATCATCATAATTACCAGCACAAAAAAACGAGTCAAATGGTAGGTTTCCAGCATCAGAGGGTGCTGAAGTTAGCATGACATCATCCACTAACGACGATGTCAACGATAGAAAAATTCCGCGAACATTCTCTCAATGATATTCTGTCTGAAATTAATGCTCAGATACGAAGTTGAAATTCAAATAATCAAATATTAGGATTTAGATTTAGAAGAGAAAGAAAACAAGAAAGAGAGATTGAGGAAAATAATGTGTGTAGGTTAATGTTGCTCTACACCTTTATAGGATATAAGTAAATTACAATAGTACCCAACACAACTAACAATAAATAAGAACTTTTAACAGTTTGTTTGACATCATTTGTTGGCCTTGAACTTCGTTGCTACTTTGCTGGATTGCATTTTTCATCACCTGTTGCTGGTTTGCTGGATTTTTTGCGCCTAGTTTGCTTTTATTCTTCTTTGTTAAGCTATTGCTTTGCTACGTCTTTACTGGATTTAGAGTGTCATGACATTTTCAGTTGTAGTAGATGCAAGTTAGCTAAATTCATTGTAGTATCCTATAATAAGAGTTCGATTAGCTCTCTTGCACCTTTTGATTTAGTTTATTCAGATATATGGGGACTTGCTCCTATTTCCACTAATGGATGGTCTAGATATTATGGTTCTTTCATTGATGACTATACCAAGTATTGTTGGGTCTATCTAATGAAACATCGTTGGGGGATAGTTAAGGGGAGTGAGACTATTGCTTCGTTTAATTCTTCTATTCAAAGAGGTGGTGTCAATGTATTAATCAAACCTGGTCATAATGGGTTTTCTTCGTCTATTTCTGTTGATAATGGGTGTGCTGAGGCTGGGAAATTACTTAGCTCAAGTTTATTGGTTGAACATAGGGAGGTGGGTAACTCATTGCTGTGTATTGGGAATGAATATGCTCTGGAGGATTTAGTTCTTAGGGGTCCTTTAGCTCAATCCATTGAGTCTGTTGATTGCTTTAACCAAGATAAAATGCTAGATATCCTAGATGTGTGGAGGTGGTGTAATGAGGAGAATACTTATGGGGAGAATAGTGTCTACCTTTCTGATGAAGAAAAATAGGCTATTCTAAAAAAAATTCTTGATAATATGGATTTGTCTTTAGTTCACAACAAAAGAAAAGGCCAGAAATGCCCCCGGAGGGGGGACTGGGAGGAAAAATAAAGGAATGAGGGAACTTATGAGGGTGGGGAGGTTGGTAGGAGTGGAGAGGGTGAAATGAGTTCTTTATGAAGATAATTAGTTGGAATGTGATGGGATTTGGGTCTAAGGATAAAAGAAGTTCCATCAAAGAAGTGTTAATAAGGGAAGGGTCTGATGTGGTTATTTTGCAAGAGACTCAAAAAGAAAAAATTGAAAGAATATTGATAAAAAGTGTGTGGAAATCTAGGTTTAGAAATTGTTTGCCTTTTGTTGGTAAATCGGGTGGTATTGTTATTGTTTGGGATGAAAGGACAGTCATAGTTGAGGAAGTGGTAAAGGGTGAGTTTTAAATTTCGGTGAGAATTAGGTATAGAAGTGGGGGTTGATTGGTGGTTAACGGGAGTGTATGGTCCAAATTGTCTAAGAGTGAGGAGAATATTGTGGGAGGAATTAGCGGGTTTGTATGGTCTTTGTATTCCTAGGTGGTGTGTAGGGGATGATTTTAATGTTATTAGGTATTTATCTGAAAAATTAAATGACACAAGAGTGACTAGGAGTATGAGGGATTTTGACTCTTTTATTAGGGAGACAGGACTCAAGGATCCACCGTTAGGGAATGGTATGTTCACTTGGTCAAACTTTAGGGAAAACCCTTTTTGTAACAGGTTGGATAGATTTTTGTTTCGTACAGAGCAGGAGTGTTTTCCGGTAGTTAGACAAGAGACTCTAGTCCGAGTGGTGTCTGATCATTGTCCTATTTTGCTTGATTCATCTCAAGTCAATTGGGGTCTAAGTCCTTTTAGATTTGAAAATGTGGTTAAAACAACATTCTTTTAGAGGTCTTTTTAAGGGTTGGTGGAAGGAGGAGCTTTCTGGGATGGGAGGGTTTTAAATTCATGAAAAAATTAGAGTTTGTGAAACAGAAAGTGAAGAGATAGAATAATGAAGTGTTGGGGGATATTAGAGTTAAAAAAAAAATCTCATTGTGAATAGAATTGGAGAGATTAATAAAATTGAAGAAAATGAAGATTTAGACGAAAATTTAAGAAGAGAGAGATGGGAGTTAAGGAACAAGTTTGAGGAAGTGATATTGAAGGAAGAAATTAGTTGGAGATAAAATGTGAGAGTGAAGTGGATTAAAGAAGGATAATAATTTGAAGTTGTTTCATAGAGTTGCTAATGGAAGGAGAAAGAATAAGTTTAATCAAGAAAATGGAAATAGAAAATGGGTTGATTTTAGAAGATAAAAAAGGATGATAGAAAGTAAGATTGTGAAGTTTTTTACTTTGTTGTATTCATCTTTGGGGGGTGAGAAACCGATATTAGAGGGATTGGAGTGGAGTCCTATTAATGAGAGTGAGGCTAGGTGGTTGGAAAGACCCTTTGAGGAGGAGGAAGTGAGAAGGGCTATTTTTGAGCGTGGGCATGGCCAAGCCCTTGGGCCTGATGGATTCACTTAAGTTATGTACCAGGATTGCTGGGATATAGTTAGAGAGGATTTAATGAAAATTTTTCATGAATTTTTTAGGAATGGTGTGGTTAATGCAATTACCAACTCTACCATTATTTGCTTAATTCCAAAGAAAGAAAAGTCCATGAATAAGGATTTTCGGACGATAAGTCTGGTGTCCAGTCTTTACAAAATCATTGCTAGAGTCTTATCCTTAAGATTAAGTGAGTCTCTCACTAGTACTATTTTTGAGTGTCAATGGGCTTTCATTAAGGATAGACAAATTCTTGATGTGGCTCTTGTGGCAAATGAGGTTGTAGAGGAATATAGAGATAGAAATAAGGAGGGTTTTGTTTTTAAGATTGATTTTGAAAAGACATATGATCATGTGGATTGGAGTTTTTTAGATTATGTTATGAAAGTTAAAGGATATGATTGGAGGTGGAGAAAATGGATCCTTGGTTGCTTGCACTCTATAAATTTTTTGGTATGATGAATGGAAAGCCTAGGGGTAGATTAAAGGCTTCTAGAGGATTAAGGCAGGGGAATCCTTTATATCCTTTTTTCTTCACTTTAGTTGCAGATGGGTTGAGTAGATTAGTGATGAAGGCTGAGTGTTGTAATCTTGTGGAAGGATTTATTATGGGAAATGATAGAATTTTGGTCTCTCATTTTTAGTTTGCTAATGATACAATATTTTTTTTATGGGAGACGAGGACAAACTTTTAAATTTTAAGAATATTGTTGAGGTGTTTGAATTGGTCTCAAGATTGAAGGTGAATATGGATAAAAGTGTCCTTGTGGGCATTAATTTTAATCATGAGAAGATCAATAGAATGACAGGACTTTTGGGATGCAAGATAGGATAGTGGTCTTTAAAGTATCTAGGCTTACCATTTTTTTTTTGGGGGGGGGGGGGGATCCATTGTCATTATCTTTTTGGGATCCTTTAGTTGAGAGAGTGGTGAAAAGACTTGATGGGTGGAATAAGACTTACATATCCAAAAGGGGAAGGTTAACTCTTGTTTAGTCAGTTCTATCTAGTATTCTCACATACTTTTATCATTTGTTAAAATATTGGGAAAAATAGTTATGACATTTGAAAAAATGATGAGAGATTTCTTGTGGGAGGGTAACAAAGAGAGGAGGAAAGATCACTTGATTAGTTGGGGAGTGGTTTCTAGGTCTAGAGATGGTGGTGTTTTGTCAATTGGTAATGTGAAGGCGAAATATACTGCTTTGGTGGGCAAGTGGCTTGGGAGATTTCCCTTTGAAGTAAATTCTCTATGGCATTTAGTTATGAAGAGCAAATATATGTTACATGCCAATGGATAGGATGCTAATAGGTTTGAGAGGGGTAGTTTTCGTTGCCCATGAAAATTCATTTCTTAGGGATTGACGAGGTTTTCCAAAAATGTAAGGGTTATAATAGGTAATTCAGAGAGAGTTGATTTTGTGAGGATGTTTGGTTGGAAGAGTCTTCATTTTCATGTTTGTTTCCTCGGCTCTATTATTTGTCTTCTTCTCATGGGTCTTCCATTGCATCTATGATTTGGTCATACCATTACCCGTACTCCTGGGATTTTGGTTTTCGTAGGAATCTTGATGATAGAGACACTATTAATTTGATATCTATTCTTGATATTCTAAATAATGTCACTGTTAATCAAGAGTCTAGTGACACAAGAAGATGGTTAGGTGAGTCTTCAAGAATTTTCTCATGTAGAACTTTTTTTGGTTCTTTAGTGGATGAAAATCCGTATCCTTTTTTTACCCCTGTTTTTATGATTTGGACTTCTAAAGTGCCCATTAAAGTACAAGTCTTTGCATGGACAATAGTGCATGACAAGATTAACACTAATGATATGCTTTAGAAGAGGAGGCCTCATACTTGTCTTTCACCCCAGTGGTGTATGATGCTTAAAAGTGATGTGGAGAGTGTTGATCATTTATTTTTACATTGTCCGGTTACTTTGACATTATGACATCTTTTGAGCTGGGTGTTTCCTTCAGTATCATATTCATTGTTTGTTGAAGATGTGAAAGGTTTTGGAAGGTTTGATAAAACAAGGCCCCCTTGACGAAGGGTTTTTCAAGCCCGGAGATCACCGAGTGTCGCACATTTTATTAATAACAGTTGTACACTGGCTAGAGCAACGAGGAGCTACAAACGAGCTCACTTTCTCCTCTTAAGGTTTTTTGTGGCATCTTACTCAAGAAGGTTTGTTAGGAGGAGCTAATCCAAAGGAGAAAGAGCAACAAAAGAGGTGAAATAGGGAAAGAAGCAGTTTTTGATACGCCAGTTAGTAAGTTGGGTCATCTTTAGAGGGAATAGTGGAGGCATTTTGATTGATTGATTGCTTGCAATAGCTTATCGATGCTCATTAACGGTGAAATGTTACACTATGGAAGTGTGCTATCATGGCTACGTTTTGGGTTATATGGAAGGAACGAAACACAAGATCTTTTGAAGACCAGAGTGAGGGTCTGGAGGGATTATGGGAACGTATTCATTTTTTAGCATCTTTTTGGGCTTCCGTGACAAAAGAGTACAAAGGAATTCCATTTTTTTCCATTTTAGCGGGATGGAGAGCCTCCTTTGATTTATAGGCTTATTGTTTCATTGTTTATTTCTTTTTCGTGGTTGGATTCCTTATCCAATCGTTTTTGTATCCCATATTTTTTATTAATAAAATAATCTATTTCCTATATTAAAAAAAAAAAGAAAAAGTGAAGCATTGTTCGAATTCTTTTAGGTATTCAATGCATTTCGTGCTATGATATGTAATCAATATTTCTCTATTATCAAATACTTTCAATGTGACCAAGGAGGAGAATATTCTTTCAATTCTTTTCGTGAACTGATAAAATTTGATGATACTGTTTGTTTGTACTGGCACCCCTGAACAAAACGATGTAGTGAAGCGCGAACTCTGACATCAGGGCCGGCTCAACATCATTAAAAAAAAAGCATGGGCTTTAGGCCCCAAATTTTTAGGTACATTACTAACCCATAAAAAAATTAAATTTTTTAAATTTTAAACCCTAAAAAAAGGCCCCAAAATATTAAGTACAATCAACATTTTTATTGTAATAATTTGAGTCCATGATTCAATTCATAACATTAGAAATCTAAAAATCATAAGTTAAAAAAATAAAAAGTATTCAAAAGTCAACTCATATTTACCCTTTCTCTCTCTGTGTAAAAATTAGTACAAAACATTAAAAAAAAGTTAAATTTAAACTCTCTTTCTGATAAAAAACAAAAACAAAAGTTAAAATATTTTTTTCAGTAATATTAGCACGTCCTTTTTAGGTCTCTCTCTCGTATAATAAATTGAAAATAAATTAATTTTTTTAAAAAAATAATATTAAAAATAAAAAAAAATCTCATTTAATATTTTCGCTTTAGGCCTCCAATTGCCTTAAGCCACCCCTGTCTGACATACTATGGAGACAACACGTTCTCTCTGGTTATTGTCAAATGTCCCAAGATCTTTTTTGGTGGAAGCAGTTTATAATGTAGTTCATTTAATTAATTTTATTCCCACTGTCATCACATCTAGAATCTCCCCCTTTGAAAAATTATATGGTATGCCACCTAATTATTTATGTTACGTGTGTTTGAATGCACTTATTTTGTCTTGTTTCCTAGTGCCTTTTGTATTAAATTTTATGTTCGTTCAACTTTGTTTGTTTTTCTTGGTTGTGGTGAGGGTCGAAAATGGTATTGTTGTTATGATCCTGTTGTACACAAACTCCAGATCTCTCGTCCTGTTGTTTTCATGGAACTATTGCATTCTTTCTCTTTCATCTAGTTCTCTTCACATTTGCATAAATTTTATCTCATTTATGTTGATCCATTTCTGTCTGATGTTCTCGCTGACACCTATATTAGTGATATGATTCTCTGTGATGTGCCTTTTCTTCTGATTTTTCGGTCGTTCTCTTATTTTACATACTTATGCTCGCAGGACACTAGCGATATCTTCTACAGATACAGTGCCCCTCTCCTAATGTACTATTACTCAATTACATTCTGACAATGTGGCTCTTGTTCATTGTTATCTTGAGCAACCTTGTTAATGTTGAGATTGGTTTGGTTTCTCTAATTCTTGCTATTCTACAGATTTTTGTTCTTTCTTAGCTTCTATACTCCCTCTTTTTGAACCTACCTCCTAGAAAGAGGTTGTTTTTTATCCTCTTTAAAAATAGGTTATGACTGAGGAGCTTGTTGCCTTACATAAGACTTAACACCTGGGAATTGGTGTCATTACCCTCTAGGAAACACATGATTGGTTGTAAGTGGGTTTATAAAATTAAGACCAAATCGGATGGTTATGTGAAACGATATAAATCCCAATTGATGGCTAGGGTATTTGCCCAAGAGTATAGCATAAGCTATGAAGAGACATTTGCTCATGTTGCTAAGATGACCACTGGTTGTATTGTGATTGCATTTACTGCAATTAATTGATGGAATCTCTCTCAGACGGATGGAAAAAATGCATTTCTTAATGGAGATTTGATTGAGAAAGTCTTTATGGCTCCTCCTCATGGATTACCTCATAGTTTTGATCAGGTGTGCAAACTCCACAAGCCATTATAAGGTCTTAAACAAGCCCAGTGATCCTGATTGCTTACTTTTTGCAGTCCATTTTCTTAGGTTCTATTATTATTTTACTTTATATTGTTGATATAATTATTATAGGTTATGACACTGTTGGCATACAGTTGTGGACAAATTAAGATGAAAGACTAGTTCCTACATTTCTTGGGGATTGAGGTTGTTTCCTCTCCCAGAGGTTATCTCATCTCTCAGTTTAAGTATGCGTCAGATCAGATGTTATTGAGCGAGCTCGTTTATCAAATAATTGAATAGTTGAGTCACCCTTAGAACCCTTAGAACGTTCGTTATTCTTTCTTTGATGGCACTCTCTTGTCGAGTCTGGTATATCTTACAGTTACTAGCCCAGCTATCTCTTATGTTGTTGATGTTGTTAGTTAATTTGTTGCTCCACCTACCACTGTTCATTGGGCTGCGTTTCTCGTGTTCTTCTGTATCTTTTGAGGTAATCTGCATTAGTCTTTTTTCCTTCATCCTCCTCTATGGAACTCAAGACTTACTCAGATGCTAATTAGATTGGTGACTCTATGGATCGAAAGTCCATCACCGATTTTTGTCTTTTTCTTGGTGATTTTTTTATTTACTTGAAAAGCAAGAAGCAAATTGTTGTTATTCTTGCATCTGCTGAAGCTGAGTATCGTGCTATGACATCTACTACAACTGCGATAGTTTGGTTGTGTTGGTTGCTCGCTGATCTTGACATCTCTATATCTGCCTTTGTATATATTCCTACCCTTATGTATTGCCACACATTACAAGTGCTATTCAGATTGTCCACAACTCGGTGCTTTATGATCGTATAAAGCATATTTAGATTGATTGTCATTTTGTGCGACATCATCTTCAGCTGGGCACTATCTATTTTCCCTTTTTACATTCTATTATACAATTTGTGGATTTCTTTACGACATCTTACACAACAATGCGCTTTTTTTTTTGCTCGACAAACTTCTGATGTTTTATGCTATCACATCTTGAGTTTGAGGGAAAACGGGGTTGGGGGGGGGGGGGGGGGGGGGTTGTTAGAGTATATCTAGATATTTAGTATTACGGGTAATTTAGTCGTTTATTTTATTTGTGTTACTATATATAGGGCCTCTACTGTGTATTTCCAAAATTAAGTTGTTGCTTAGACTCCGTATACTAATATTATTCTCTCTTCTTTTCTATTTTCTTTTCTATCTTCTTTGTCTCTTTAATCATAGTTTTCAATGTGAGAGCAAGAATATATGCACCAACAAGCATGATGATGAGGACTGGAGCCAAGAAAAATGCACTGCGTCAAGCAAAATTTGAGTTTGAGAGCACGATAAGGTCGAAGGCCTGGCTAGCACGCATAGCCAAATACTCTTAAGAAATGCATAATTAGGCTCACTCTGGAAATTTCAAGGGGTTAGTGGTACCTTGAATTATCCGATGCTAAAATTTATTGGGTTCGCTTTGGAATTTTGTTGCCTCTGTTGGTTTAAAAGTCCTGTCTGTACAAACCAAAATCTTTGGATCAGACCTTTGATATTTATGTGGAATGTGTACTTTCTCTAATTTTTAGTGGTCAATGTCCATCCAGTCTTTGGTATTTCTTGATATTGAACCCCCTCAATTGAAATTTAGTAAACAGGGAAGTTATGTTTGTGGGGTTTTTGGAAATACTGGATTTGGTACGAGTCTTCCACCAACTTAAAAAATGTAGTGCTTTCACTATGATGCCAAACTTGGTCGGCTTTTTTCCCCATAGGCGAATCCTGAAACAAACGAGAATTTACAATTATCTCCTGAAGGCAGGCTGTCAAAATTTAACAAGCACTTCCGCCCCCGGAACAATCAAACTCCCTGGCTAAATGCGCACATATTTTCACTGACATATTGCTTGCTGAGAAAATCTTAAAAAAGTTTAAAAAGAAATTATCAGGAAGCCTTGAGATAGAATATTCTAAATATCAAAAACCATTGAAGATTTTGTATTTGAAAGACTTTAGATGGATATTCTTTTTACCAATAGACCTAGTTGGAGTTTCCACCCCAAGGATATCAGAAAGTTTTTAAGTTATGACTGGAGCATCAACGATTTCTTCCTCTTCTTCTTATTATTATTTTTGGTTTCTTTTCTGTTCTCCCCCGTGATCTCTGTACTTACACTACTGATGCAATAGACAATGCCACTAGTGCTGCAAAATCTTTAGATTTAAGTGCAAACCTTGAAGTTTGATAAATCCTCCACACTTCATTTTTTAGGTAAATTCCTTCACCATTTTTTTAGCTGTTTGATCGCAAGAGAATCTTATGGTCAGGAGTGCCAAGTCATTTTGTGTAAGCGTATGCTTTTCTTTGATGCTGACGAGGACTTGATCTCATGGTGGCTTTACCTCTATGAGGTAAATTTGGAATCTATACAGTTGGTACACCGTAACCATTCTGTGTTGCTGGGGCATCTCATCAAGTCCTTAGGTGGGGGTTGAATATTTCGTTTACACTGCAAACTTGCTTTTAATTCAGGAATAAGTGATTTGGAACTGAGGGATCCTACCTTATCAGAGATACTGCCTTTATTTGGCATAGAGGTTCTTACCGTTTGACATTCTTTGCACTTGCGGGCATGGGGTTGAGGTTTCATTCTACTGCCTTGCTAGTTCATTATGTTGTATGTAAAGTTATATGGTAAATCAGCATCAGAATGATTTATCATCATCATCAGCAGCAGTTGCGGCATCATAATATCACTCAGTAGTGTTAGGAGGTCATTAAAGGTCTAAGTCTAACGTTTGAGCTAGGGCCAAAGTGATTGATTTGACTAGAGTGCTTTGACCTGATTTTGGTTATGTAATTGAGGAAAAGCTGCATCTCTATGTCCGGAGTGTGCCCTTTGTTTATACAATTGTGGTTAGTATTACATCATGCTTGGATGCCAGTGAACCTGTTTGCTTTTTCTTTTTTTTTTTAATTTTTTCTTAGGTTAATGGTGTAATTAATAGTTGTTAGTATTGTATGATACGTGATACGATACGTTGCGATACATGAAGAAAATGATATGTATCGCTTAAGTGTATTTGTTTGTACCGTATTGTGCGATACACGATAGAAGATGATACATACAAGTCATGCGATACAGGGCTAAATAGATCAAAAAAAATTTAAGTAATTTTTTTAAACACTAGGTAATAAAACGTTGTTTCACCATCTACAATTTTAAAAAATATATCTTCTTTTTTATTCGTTCCATCGCAGGAGCAAATAGTTTGATTGTTAAAAGTATTATCCTCTAGCTATTTTAAATGTTAGAACTAGAACTCTCTAAATTTTGAAATTGATGAATTATGTTAGAAACTTTAATACTTAAATTGTTAATTTTTTGTTTTGGTCCTTGTAGTTTCTTAAATTGTTTTATGTGAGAAATTTGTGGTGCAATGAAATGTTATTATGATATTTTGTCATAGGTATATGTATTTTTTAATATTTTTTATAAAATTGTACGTATCTTACGATATGAGATATGCTACGATACTCAATACACTGTTTTTGAAAAACGATACGCTTTTCAATACAAGTTTTGACAAAGTGTATGTTTCCAGTGTGATTGAAATTGGCTTGAACAAATTTTCCCTGTTAATCAATGTGATGGCATTGTAATTATCTCACAAAATTAGATTTTAAAACACGAGAGATTTTATCAATGGTGATGTAATTGTTGCGGAGTTACAGCACTCTGGATAACTACTACATTTGGCATGTTCTTCTTCTTGTATAATGCACTTAGCTTCTGTGTTTTGGGGACTTGTTTTTGTATATATCGTGTAAAATATGGGATGCTGCTAAATTTCAGTTTTTGGAAGGCTGTGATTTTAATTCTTTTGTAGCTTGATGAATTCCCGGGATCTTTTGTTGATCAATACATATTTTTCTATCTGCGTGCAGATACCACCAAAATCAACATGTGAAGTGGATGCGCCAAAATATGAGCAAGGAAGTTCTAGCGGCTTTAAATGATCACATCACATCTCTCCTTAATATGGTATGTTAGCTTGTTTAATGGAGTATTACATATGTGGAGAGAGCTGATGGTGCCATAATGCGTCGACTTGATTAGTATCTTTAGAGGAACTGGTAACAGTCTTTAGGTTTGAAATAATTTTAAATCTTCTTGGTTTATTGCTAGCTAATGTTCATCTCTGCCTTGTTTAAACTGGTTCGAGGTAATTAGTGGTGGTGATATCGCTAGAACTTGGTGGACCTTTGCTTGTGAATGTTCATCTGACATTATAAACTGGTATGTGGAGGAATAGTGAAACTCCTTTTGGATAGTAGTATATATGAGCTTTGCCCAGGCGGATATGTTTCTGGTGATTTTCCATCATGGTTTCTGCCCATTGTTGTTTTCTTTTTCATTTGCCTCTATAATTTTTGCTTTAATAGCAGCAAGAGATATCGGCTGCTGTGAGGCGAGGCTTCGCTCACTGCTTGTAGGAGTGGTGTGCACAAGAGAGATGATTTGCCTTGTGAATAACAATGTTGGGAGAATAAAGAGATAAATTCTGATGTGTGGTTGGAGACAATATTTGGGCAGGTTGCTGTTTTTATACCGAGCTGGAAATTGGAGGTTGAAATACAACCCAAGTAATCCAAGTGGGATGAAAAATAGGTTAAACGTTGCTTTGGTACCCAAATTGTGTTGGGTCCCAAATGATCAAAGTTAAAATGAATGCAATGGTGGTTCAATGTTGTCTAATGTAAGTATGTTTGTTTTGGTGGATGATGAAAGCTTGTACTTCGTGCTCGGTAAGTAGGCATATTTTGTTTTAGAGTAAAATATACTTAAGTCCCTAAACTGTACGGATAGTGTTTATTTAGTTCCCAATCTTCCAATCGTGTCTATTTGGCCTCTAAGGTTCTTAATTTGTATTTTCGTGGTCCAATCCCAAACATCCGTTAGAATATGGTCGACGGCTTTAGTCACTTGTCAATTAGGTGGTACCAAATAGGCAAATTAGAAACTTCAGGGATCAAATAGACACAATTAAGAACCAGATGATTGACGTGTGATTAGAACTGTAAATGATTTCAGACAGATGTTTGGGATTAGATCACGTAGATGTAAATTATGAACTTTAAGAACTAAATAAACACAATTGAAAAATTGAGGGACCAAAAATATGTTTTACCCTTTGTTTTATTCTTCTAGGGGGCAAACACAAAGTCGAAGATATTTTTCAACTAAAACAAAAGAAATTAGGGTTCATTTGTTTTGCAAGAAAATGGTAGAAAATGTAAGAAAGATAATTTTTTTAAAATTTTTATGTGTTTGGTTAGCATGAAAAAGAAAAAGATAGAAAAAATAATTTTTTTTACGTTTGAAATTTTTCACAATTAACCAATTTTTTTTTTCTTGTAAAAAGCACAAGGAAATGTAAGAAAGTTGTGATCTATAACTAATTTTTTATTATTCCTATTTTTTTAAAAATATTTTTGTTGTTATTAATTTTAAAAAATTTTGGTATGAATTTAATTAATTATATAATTTAGTCCAAAGATTTTTATGTTAGTGATTGTCCTAGAATTAGGTTTCGATCTACTTTTTAAAAAAATTTTAACTTTCAATTATAATATATTTTTTTAGATTGATTTAATATAATTAAGGGTAATTTAAATAATTATAAAAAATTCTTGTAATTTTCCTTTCTTTCCAACAATAGAATGAATTTTTTTTAAAAATTTTTCTGTAAATTTTTTATTCTAACTAAATATATATATGAAAATAAATTAAGGTTCGTTTGTTTAGCGAGAGAATGGTAGAAAAAGCAAGAAAAAATTTGTTTGTGTTTGGTTAGCATAAAAAAAAAATAGAAAAATAAATTTTGTTTTATGTTTGAATTTTTTTACAACTAACTCTTGTAAAAAATATAAGGAAATATAAGAAAGTTGTTATTTATAACTAACTTTTTAGTTCATCCTTATTTTTTTTTAAATGTTTTTTTTTGTTATTAATTTTAAAAAAATTTGAGATGAATTTAATTAATCATATAATTTAGTCCAAAGATTTTTATATTAAATTTCTTATAATTTTATTTTCTTTCAAACAATAGAATGAAATTTTTTTAAAACTTTTTCGTAAATTTTTCTTTCTAATTAAATACATGCATGAAAATATATTTTTCATAATTTTTTATTATTTTCACTTTCAATCATTTTTTCTTTCTAGCCAAACGGATCATTAAGGTTATTGTCATATGAACCGAGGGCTTCAGTTCAGTGCCTCCCCCACTCCCCTACCCCACCCCAAAAAAAAAGAGCTCCCTGGGTAGTTGGTATGCAGTTGAGCCATACGCAAAGCGATGCATGTATGTCTTAAAAAACCCTGGCCAAAAAGTGCACTTGAATAGATTTAGAGAGCGAAGCATGAAACAATGAGGAAGCCTATAAAAGGAATTGAATTCCTACAATGAAGGGCATGATCCTTAAAATGAATAGTATAAAATACTAAGCTCCATTTATTTACATAACTTTTAAAAAATTTCGGATGACAACAAACGAAGACATGTTAAAGTAAAGTGGAGTGACCAGAGCCATTGATCTGACTCGGAGTTTCCTCAGGCATTGGGGGAAGCAGCTACCGGATATGTACTGGATCTGGAGACTATGCATCCAAGACATACATATCCTTCATGCTTTTCATCTTGAAGTACATACAATATGTTGGTTTGTGATTCTTTATGTGCTTTTACCATCAGAAAATTGCTCTCTTCCCCTTCCCCCGCCTAAGCAAAGTATATAACATGTATCCATGTCAAAACCTTGCAAATTATATGCAATATTTCAATCTTGAAGCTCTTCCAATGTATTGGCTTGTGACTTTGTGAATAGGCTTTTACCATATCAAAATGACCTTTTTTTCTTAGGGCAACCATGGCTATGGATAAAACTTATATATTGAATAAAAAACCTCGCAGATTTACATATTCTACCTTGTAGTGCAATGGTTCAAATACCTAAATGGCACTGGAAGATGCAAAAATTGCCCGTTACTGAAACTTGGGGTGTGAGGATCAGTTCTTACAACGTGGGAGGAGATACATCAGCTCCAGTTGATGGGTCCCACCCAGGAGGTTTGATGTTCGGCCAATCGCCTCGACATCCCAACCGTATGTATAGACTCTTTTTACCTTCAAAACAGCAAATGAGTTTATGGTCAGTAACAGGTTACTAGTACTCCACATTCATGACCATAATGTAAAGCCTCCCTCCACCCTGTTTCTTCTCTTCTTTCTCAGTGTCAGGGCTTGGGGTTGGACCTCCACCCTGTACCTCAATGTAAGCATCTAATGCATCCCCATGTTCCGTCTTTTATTCCCATAAGGAGAATAGATGTTGTGTATTTATCAGTGAAATGATTTGCTTATAATGTCTGATGCAGATAACAATTGGTAAGGGATAGACATGATTAGCAATTTCAACCATTTACCAAACAATCAACTGTAGAACCTTCAGAAAATATATCTGTGGTAAAATAGGTGTTGTTCAGGAAATTTCTAGGTCCATAACCATGTATAAGGTTGGATGGAGGTGGTTCATCTCTTCGAGTGGCCACAGAAGACGATATGATAGCCTATTAATAACTCAAAGCACAAAAATCCTTTTAATTATTGGCTTCAAGTTCAACTTTGTCTAATTTATCCATGTCCAAGTGATTATTTTAGAAATTTCATAAAAAGAACTGAACATGGTAATGAGATGGCAGGAACCTCGAAGCTTCTTATCTGACAGAATCAGGCGTTTGAGGGCACTCAGTGAAGCCTGGGCCACAGTTTTAGAATAGGCGGCATCCCAACCCCCAAGCTTGACTACCACGTCTGCATTCGAGTAACCTTGAACACCATCTTGGATGTGCTTCCTCGCCTCCTCTTTTGCTGAATCTTCATCTGCAATAAAGTTGGCAAAAATCACTACGAAGTAAATAAATTAAGTTGCAATAGCAAGGGTGTGGTCCTCTACGCCACAGATAAAAGGAAAAATGGCCTGAAAATACTGCAGCTGGACACCTGGCAGATATAGTGTGGCACCTGATCAACTGCTATATAGGGCCGCTGATAATCTTGTCCATTGAATTAAAGGACAAAACAAAACAAACAGCATCAGGAATTCATTGCTTTCGATCATACAAATTAAAATGTTGCATTGAGATGAGCCTTCGCTCTCAAAACCTGAATGAGGGTATGGGTTGGGAACACCTTGCACGATCAAAAAAGTTAGGATGGTGCATTGAATTAGAACTACTAGTCACCTCCCTTCTCATATACCAGGTCAATAGAGCAGGACTACATCAGCAAGTTGATTATGGGAACCATCACACCAGTTAGATACTAACAAGCATGGATATTTCTAACTTCTAAGTGGAAGCCCTGTACGCATAGGACACATGCCAAATACAACTTAAATGTGCAATGTTTCATGAAAAGAATTCTTGATTCTGGATATGATTGCCTGCACTTCTGGAATACTCCCCCAAAATGCAATCAACAAACCATAAATGTGTGGAAATGACTTTATTTTAGCATGAGCACAGAATATATAAATGTATATTTATATGCACATCATATTGTGTGTCCACAGTCCACATATGCACACAGACAGATATGTTGTGTCCTTGATGTACATTTTCCTACACGACTTAGGTACTACTAAACATACTTTTCCCCATATCCTCTCACCTTCAACACCAAATCTGCATAGAATTTCTTACCTTGTTCATGAAGGATAATAGGTCACCAATCAATGAAAATTGGCCTTTATTTAGTTATTCTCTATGAATTTGAAATATAAAATGCCATCCCAGTATTCAATAGAATCCATGTGTCTCACACCAGATATGCTAATGATTTGTTTTTTGCTGTAAAAAGGGCAAAAGGGGGTGGGGGGATAAAGACATAACTATATGACCCTAACAACTATCCATGTCCCATTATTGGACCTTGCTGCTCATTCCCTGAACCACATAACCTAAACCATACCCATTAACTGATGCAGAGAAATGAAGGGACCAAACCCAAAACACATGTAGCTGCAATGAATAACCAAGTCATAGCCAAATGGTACAACCACAACCAGTCCATGATTAACTGTATATCCTACACATAAGATCCAATTTTTTTTATGGAACAAGCACCTTATTAGATTTCTTTTGTATGCCTATTTGTGACATAAAAAAGAAAAATATTTAGATATGTTAATTCTTTAGCTTCCACTTCCAGGGTAGAGAAAAAATTCGTGACCCAGTTTGGTCCCCCAATTTTGGACTAGGTACAAATCTAACTTTTGACATTATTTGCACAAAGTTGTTGCCCTCGGATTCAAACCCACAACGTTACGTTTGCTAGCCTGCATTGGTTATTTATTTATTTCTAGGTATTCATTTTTGTGGATTTTGATTAAAATTTCATGCAAAATAGCTAAAGAACATATGATAACCACATAATCTGCTGTCACGTACTTTGAAACATGGTACAACCAGATAGACTTTTACATCTGCTAGGTAGTTGGAATTTATTTAAGAATTTCTAAGAGTGAGAACAAGTCATGATGGTATTATCAAATCCAACAAGGTTCGCTATTAGAAATTCATCGTAGTGATTAATTGAAGTAGAGCCAAACATAGCTATCCGAATGGATTGCTAATGGAGGAGGCTGCACAGTGAACAGTGAATATACTGGTCCTATTCCTTTTAGATGACCAGTGCTCTCAAATAGGTTCCAGAAGTAGTACATGGAGTAAGTGATGTATATTCTGTACTAGGGGATGAGAATGAGATAAAGTTTATTCCGGGTTGAAGACAGAGAATTCCAGAACTCTGTCTCAGTCTTAAGGAAAGGTAAGAGGAACAACCATTTCGGGAAGGGTGGTAGAAGTGACATCTTTTCAGGCTTCAGGCAGTATTGAATTCTTTTGAGTAAGCACCTCATTTGAAATCAATGATAGATAACTTGGTATTCATTTATAAGCTGGGTCATTGGTGTCCTGAAGGCCCTTTCATTGAATTCCACAAAATCTTCCAAAGAAACAGAAGTAATATAAAAGAGAATTTTTGAGGTCAGTAAATTTAGAATCCTGGAAGGAAAGTATACATACGTCTGGAGACCCCTCTTGGAACGATAGCTATTGAGCTCTTAACAATTGCTCAAAAAGATTATGCTAGGGGCTCAAAAAAGATGTTCTAACTACATATAAAGTAACAAAACAATTGCTCTCAACGGAGTCCATAAGAGTTCCTTTCCTGTTGAAATATAACCAAAAGAACAAAGGCATCACCTGTAGCTTCAGATGGTGACAGCCAGACCGTAAATCCTGCATAAAGATGTCGCCACTTATCGGCCCTTCCAGCAGCACCATGCTGCCCTCCTAATGTTGCAACAACAGCACGAACATGACTGTAATATCAAACGAATCCTAAATAAGATGGTCTAACTTTCCCCTGACCAATATTCAATTACAAATTTTGAGCCAAATTACTTGCCTACTGAGGCTCTCCAGTATTGCACTTTCTGCTTCTGCTACAGTATCAGACCCCTCTGCAATCACCCCTGGAATCGATTACACTTGTTAATTCACTGCAAAATTGGCGGCCAGATGTCATTTTGTGCAATCTTTTGGGTGTCGTTTTACATGTAATGTTGTCACCATCTTGTAGCCAAAAAAAAATAAAAATTACCCAAACAAAAGTTAAAAGCTTCATTTTATCATTAGAATTGATCCTTGTTATTGTATTCACAATTACTATAAAAAATTATCAACACAATTATTTTCATGCAAGATCTGGTGCCACATTTATAGCACACTTGACAATTCATATTGACATGATAACATCATATTTACTTTATGACATTCCATTGCTAAGACATATTAAGAGAATTGAAGCAGAGGTGATAGTCATCAATTTATAAAAGATAGTTGTCGACATGGAGATGTTCAACAAAGAAGATTTAGTCAAGAAAAAATTACACCCAGAAAAAATATTAATATATTTGAGGAAAGACACAATATCTCTTCAAGTAGCTTCGCTAAACACATCACTTTGCACCTGGAATTTTCTGCCAAAACAAAGCAAGCCTTTGAATCTAAAATATATCATCTATCTTTATATATTTTTCAGCCTTTTTAAGGGGTTGGATATGATTTGGGAGTGAGAGAGAGTGATCAGCTTGCAATCATGATTCATGAACCAATGTCATGAGCTACTCAGAAAACTAGCCTCGCGAATAACAAGTACAACTTTACTCACATGAATCAATGGTTTGCTTTACACATGTTTCCAGCAGCTCTTTTGTATTGAGTGGTGTGTACCTGACGATACAAACCAACAGGAGAACTCTTAGAACACAAGAGATCATCAAGCCCAAAGCAATGTAGAATCATCCTAAAAAAAAAAAACAGACTCCCCATTTTTTACTAAGCCACAGATTTACTAAAACATTCACCATTAGAGGTAATCTGCCAGTATCAGACTCGTGTTTGTTAATTGACATACCGGGTCCGCTAAAGGCTACTAAGATTAGACAAAGAGGAGTCAATACCCACAGTGGTAATATGCGAGATTGTATTAGCTGACTAACATCAATGTAGTCTAATAATCTATATTCGGTGCAGTGGAGAGAAGTGTCAGTTTGTAAAAAACCAGCACAGAGTCAGTATTATACTATTATTTTTCCATTCTGCAGATGAGGATGGTATTGAAGTGTCAGTTTGTAAAAAAAAACAATGAACAATGAGGCTTTACTTAAGGTTTATTATTCCAATTAGCAATAGGGCAAGTTAATATGCTGCAAGTTTCCAAAAACTAAGTTGGGATCAATATTAACTCTAATTTATTAAAATAATCCTCATTGACTCAAATACAAGACACAACTAGCACAAGCCATGCATTGCATTAATAGTAAAATAATTTTGTTAAATTTCCCTATGAATAGATGCACTAGCCACCTCTTTTTCCCAAAGGAAGAAAGGCCCATACCCAAGACCGACGGCTAGTTCTCGAGCAATTTTTTGGTTGATTTCAGTTGAATCCCCAACTAAATAGATTGATGTTCCTTTCAAGAGTTGCATAACTCCTACTGTAAGGGACTCCCATGACTCAACAATGTCAGGCCATTTTAAATCAGGGTCTTGCTTCTTCAGGTTAACAACCAACTGATCCTCATCTATGTACCTGAGGAAAAACAATAAATATCAATCTAAAGATGTAATGATCATTTCATGGAGGCTATGAAAATTTATATATGACTGATTGCACTAACCATATTGTTTCAGCTGGCTTTATCTTTTCATACAAACATTTATTTTCCATGAGAGTCTCGAGAGATCCACAATGTTGCACTCTAATTGCTAAAGAGTTCTCGTCTGCATCTACAAATACATCTTTAGAACTGTGTATGTCTTTGCTTCCGAGTCCTACTCTCAGCTCCACCTCAGAAGAATCATCATAAAACTGCAAAAGGTTTGAGAGATGAAAAATCAGTCAAATTGCATAGTATTTTAGAATCTGTAAGTGGTCTATGGTGTAAGCAATACTTGGTAACTCTAACAAATATTGCTTGTCTTTTGTAAGGTTGACTTAATTGAGCTTAGTTGCTAAAACAATGGCCCTAGTCATTCTTTTTTACCTTTAGAGAACAGTAACTAACATTATAGCAGCACATATAGCTCTTTGAATAAAAAACATTATCTGAGATAGTTGCTAAGAATCACTCATTCCTCCCAGAGCATAGGCACTCTTTAAGGAAAAATCATGAAAAGACTATGATTAAGTTACATGGTGTGGCAGGAGGAAACAAACAATAGATTCCTAGGAATTGCTGTGTAAGATCAGAGTCCTTCCATAATCTTCCATGAAAAGTTCGTCTAAATACCATGTTCTGTGTTAAAAAGGGTTGCGGAAAAAACGCACAAGGTACAGACCTAAACTCCAACATGCAAGCTCATAACTGAAACTTGAGCTTTACCATATGGAACTATGGTAAAGAATGCATGCAAAAATGGTTTGATTACAAGCTGAGAAACTTTACCCATCGGAGGAGAAAACAAACATTTGATAAGGCAAACATGAAGCTTAAGCAGAATATGCTCCTCGCTGAAACTTGCAAGATCAATGACTAAAGCTTAATCAGAACTAGCTGATAAAAAGGTTCTGCAATACTAGAGTTTGAAAAACAAAATAGACACCCATCAACTGAAATCACAAGTCCAACACTGACTTTGTTAAATGTTCAGAATAAACTGCTTTTTGAAAAGATGTGTATGTTTGACAGCTAACAACCATGAGGTTGGGCTTATGTTGCCAGGTCACCCCTCCCACACCCTAAATGAACTGGGTAAATGCCTCCATAGGCAGGGCCGGCCAAATATAAATCAGGGTTCTAGGCGAAAATATTGCGTTGGGTCCTTTGACAAGTTAATACAAAGTCGGATGCATTGGGCCCTTTTATTATTATTATTTTTTTAAAACTTTACATATCCATAATCAAATTTCTTAGTTGATGTAATTGTTATCAAAATAAATATTTTAAGCTAGAAATTACTTTACTATGATAAAAATTCAGTATATCATAGAGTTCAAGGAAAATAGAACAGTATCACCTTATAGGTGTAAGATTTAACGGATAAATGAGCTTTCTTTGTCTCCCAAATCACATAATCTCACTAACATTCATAAGACGACTCTCAAGTGACTAGTAGTGAAAAAACTAACTAAATTAATTAGGGTTCATGAAAACGATTATCGGTAAGCCTTGAGGTATTTATAATGGTGAATTAACATATCAACATGGGATGAATTGCTTGATACGTGGCATAAAAAGAAATAAAATAGTGCTTAGAATAGGAGTTACTTTGTATTCTTGAAAGGATGTGACTTTCTATTTGGTAAGTTAAAAAAAGGGTAAAGCTCAAACAAAAGAAAAACATAAAGAGAATACTATTATATTTATAACTAATCATTAAAAACTAGGACCCCTCCCAAATGGGAAGCGGCTGCATAACCTGCTTTACATTGGAGTCAGCCCTGTCTATAGGGCAATTGTTTGGTGCAGTGCTAAGAACATGTTTTATGACATAACAGTTCTTCATATGTGGATAACGAATCATTTTCGGGGAAAACAATTAGGCACATAAGTACAAGTTTATATAGTTTGCAGTATTATGCCACTGGAAATCAAATTATAAGTCTAGTAATGATTCTATTCAACATTATCCATCAACTTCTATTTATATCTCTTCGCCTTTTAATTACTTTCGAATTTTCTCAATTTCAAAGCTGTTCAGTATAAATATTTCTAAATAGTGTCAATTCATCATAGTAACCACATCATGTCCGCCTTTTTAGCAAACTTTACACAGAAATTAATATACGTTATTGAAATTATTCTACAATCTTTGGTTTAGAAATACAAGTGACAGCATAATCTCCTTTTTCTTTTCCTGCATTTTCCGAGCAACCAAACAGAGTACAGTAAACAGTGGTACTAGGTCAGGTTGAAGAAATACCTCGTAATGCGTGGTGTTTGTGGAAACATTGGAGAAGATGTTACAGAAAACGCGATTGAATCTCTTGAAAAGGATGAAATTCAAACAAGGAGTTGAGGAAGAAAGGGTTGTAGTAGACAAGAAATTAGGTTTAAAGAAGGAGAGAGAGGTCTTTGGGAACGAAAATTCGAAGGTTTTGTTTGGAGTTGGAGAGAGAAAGCAGAGCGTAGTTGGCCCAATGGTGAGTGTAGCCATTTGCGCTTTGGTTTTTCTGGAGAAGATAAGATATAAACTCACAAGAAATCATATAAAAAGGTGAAATCCACTGACTCACCCCGCCCGCCAGTTGGATTCGAACCGAATCCACATTTCTCTAATTTTTTTTTGGTTTCAATTGTCGGCTCCTCAGACAAGTTTACGTGCATTTCGATTAATCTTTTTTTTAATTTGTCAAAAGCTGATTATTCATGTCGATATTAAGTATGCTCATTCTTATATTTATGTTCAATCATTTATAATCCTATATAATCGAATTAGTTATTTTTTATGCCTGAAAGCACGGAATAATAATAAAAAAAAATGGTCAACATATTTGTATTCACACTCAAAATCAAATCACAAAAATAAATGAGAGATAAAGAAATTTAAACACCGATTTTAATGAGGGTGAGTGGTGGTAGTGGTGGTGGACAACAATGGTGATGGTGGGAGACGGTGATGGTTATGGTGGGTAAGGCGACGATCGTAGTGGTGGTAGCAGCAGTGGGTGACAATGGTGATGGTAGCGACAGCCGTGGATGACAACGGAGGTGGTGGTGGACGATAGTGATTGTGGTTGACAGTGGTAGTGGTGGGACGATGACGATAGTGGTAAGCGGTGATGATGGTGGTGGTGGGCGACGATGGGTGCTTCTAGGTGATAGTGTGATTGGTGGTGGTGAATGGTGGCAGTGGTAAGTGTGGTGGGGGTAGGTGACAGTTGGTGACTGCAGTGGTGGATGATGACAGGTGGTGGTGGTCGGTGGTGGTAAGTGTGGTGGGGGGTAGGTGACAATGGGTGGCTGCAGTGGTGGGCAATGACAGGTAGGTGGTCAGTGGTGGTAGGTGTGGTGGTGTAGGTGACAGTGGCTGGTGGCGATGGTGGGTGACGGTGGTAGTAGGATGATGGTGGTAATGGTAATAAATATAAGAATAAGATGACGATGGTGGTGGGTGGTGGCTATGGACGACAATGGTAGCAATCGGTGGTGGGGGTGGAGGTGGGGGCAGTGGCAATGGTGGGGGTGGAGGTGGTGGGTTGGCGATGGTGGTGGTAGTTGTGATGGTCATGAGGGCGGTGTTGGGGCGGTAAGGGTGGTAGGGGTGATGGTAAGACAGTAGCGGTGGTGGTAAGGTACGACAGCGGTGGTGATTAAAGATGGTGGTGGTGGGGCGATGGAAATGGTGGTGGTGGAGGGACGGTAGTGGTAGTGATGATGGTGGGGTGGTGTTGGTAGTGGTGGGGCAATGGAAGTGGTGATGGTGGTGGCAGCGGCGGTGGTGGTGTGTATGCAAGGCCGGCCCAACATCATTAAAAAAAAAAATGTGGGCTTTAGGCCCCAAATTCTTGAAAGACTCATAATTTTAAATTCATAACTAGTCCACAATCCACATAAAAAAATTAAATCCATGAAAATTTTAGGCCTAACAAAAAGGTTCCAAAAATTTTAAGCCCAATCAAAAAATTATAATTTCAATAATTTGAACCACAATTCAATTCATAACATTAGAAACTCAAAAATCAAAAATTTTAAAAACAAATAAAAAAAAATATTCAAAAATCAACTCATATTTACTCATATCCACTCTCTCTCTCTTGAAAAACAAAAATAAAGTATCACATCCTCATCTCTCACTTAAAAAAAAATTAAAAAATATATATATATATATATATATATATATATATATTTAAAATAATGCTAAAAATAAAAAGGTTTCATTTAATATTACTGTTTTAGATCTCAAATTACCTTGAGCCGTCCCTGTGGGTATGGTAGGGTGACGATAGTGATTGTGACAGCGGCAGGGGTGGTGGTGGCAATGGTGGTGATGGTGGTGGAACGGTGGGGGTGGTGGTGGTAGAGGTAGTGATGGGGCAGTTTCAAACACTATTTTTTTTTAAAGTACTTATGAAAAATAATTTTTAGAAGTATTTTTAAAAAGTCACTTCAAACACACCCTTAGGGGCCTATTTTTCCTATTAAATTCAAGGTGTTAATATTACCCGTTAGAATAACTTTAAAGTAAAATTTAAAGCGATCTGAACCGCGAAAAACAAAAATCATTTTGTTTATTTTTTGAAATTTGAATTGTAAACTACTTTGTTATATAAATTTTTATGTTGCGAATAAGTCATGTTTAGCCTGTTTTTTGTCACATTTTGCTAAGTTTGTATCAATATATTTATTTAACCAATATAACGAATTCACTCATTTATCGTACGATCCCATTAGGACAAAATTCATACCTCTCTATTAGTTTCTTATTGGATTTGCAACTCATTTCTAAAATTAGCTGTCAACAATTAAGAGGACAGGAAACCCAATCAACGATACACGCCCACTTTTGCGTTGGACCTACCATACATACGCTTTGCCAAGAAGGCCAATTTTCAACTCCATACTCTCTCTTTCTACTCGAATGTTGTTTCATGTAATGGGCCAAGCCCAGCTTCATCGTACATCCTAAATCATCTGAATTTCCATCTTTCTTATTCTACATCATCTTCTGTTGTGGTTCTCCTTTCTAATAGAAGAAGTATAATTAGATTGAAGTATATAGAATTACCTAGATCATCTGAAGCATGAACATAATCGCCTTTGTTCCGAAGGCCTAACAAGTTCATTCTTTCCTCGGACCGTAAAATTTTGCCCCAAGTACTTCTTCAATTACGTATCAAAAAATTTCGTAGAATATCGATCACAAAATTATCATTACCATTTTCATCTAGATATCAAGTATTTTTTTTTTTTTGGAGAGGGGGAGGGAGAAGGGGAAGGGAGAGGAGACTTGAACCCTTAATCTCAAGAAGGCAAAACCTTTATAAGACAAAGAGTATCATTGGATCAAAAGCCCGTTGGGGTGACTTTTTGAACTTCAAAGCAAAAGACTATGTGAGCATTCTATCTTGCACATACTTTTCCGATAATAAAGAATCGTCTCAACCATACGTTACGTAAACATACGAATATCATATATATAATAACTTGCAAACTAGGTCTAATGAATTTTATGTGGTCAATGTTAGTTGAACGTAATTATGATGCTTTCCACGGTGTTCCAACCCTCTAAAGTTTAGTTAACTTTAGATAGTAAGATTATTCCATTATAACTATACAATAAGGATTGAGCAGCTAATATTCAAGCATCTCATGACACAAACATTGGATGCTTATTGAATTTTGTTGTGAGTAATCAAACTTTGATTATTCAATTTTTATTTTGTAATTGTGATAGATCAAAATGTATGTCCTGATATTCCCCTAATTACAAACAATTTAGATTTTTTTTTATTTGGGATATTATAGTAATAGATGTCTAGGTCAACTTATGCGCACATTGATTAATTCTCATTTCGGTTTGGTCAAAATCAAGTTATCCATGCCGAAACTAAAGAATTCATAAATCCCTCATAACCTGATGTGCAGAGTAACTTATTTTGCAAAAAACAAATTAAAAATTATTCTTTTATTTTTCGAAAAAAAATAGGTGGTGAAAGTGAAATGAGGGAGAGAGAGGGAGCCCGCCTTGAATGCCGGGCAGACCAAGACAGCACAGAGCTTAGAAGAGGCAGTATGGTCTTAATCAGTGCCCCTACACTCATTCCCAGACGTGTACTGTTAGTAGCATTCGAATTTACAAGAGCCCCACAGTGCCCGGGCCTGCCCGTTGATAAGAAAGAACAAAAGGCTGCTAAACATATGAATAATTGACGGTGCATTAACAAAAAGTCAGAAGAGCTCACTGAACAAAGGTCCTCACTCGGGCAGGCCCAGTGGTCGTCGGGTCAGCGAGGTGTCAATCATAATACAATAGATTGCAAAATCATTGAATGAATTCTCTCTATCTCTCTCTCTCTCATCTGTCTTTCTCTCTCTCTGAAACCCTGACATGGCCTGCATGGCTTTGTTAATACATATGTGCGTATGTATATGTATTCATTTTCTTGATTGTATCATAATTTGCCATGACAAGTCGCTTCCAGTGTCACGTGTGTGAAGCTATTTCAATGACTATATATATATATATATATATATATATATATATATATATGTCTCTGTATCTTATGCTCTTGGTTCTTACCCATCTCTCTCTCTCTCTCTCTCTCTCTATATATATATATATATATATATATATATTTGTGTGTGTGTGTCACCCGCGAGAATATCGCCATACTATGCGTTGATGTAAGAGATGGTAGGATTGTCGTAGGATTTTGTTTGGTTTTTTCTTTGATTAATACTTCATTTTTTGGATTCTCTTTTGTCTGATGTAATTTGCAGACTTGGAGTGACAAGGACTTTACATCACTATGTGTAAGGTGGTGACTTAATTTTGGTTTTGGAAAGGTCTTTAAAATGCAATTTTTATTTTTGGTGTTAAAAATGAATATACGGATATATCACTTCACATATCTTTTAAGGATCATTATTTTTTAGTACTACACAGTTATTTACATGAGACCCCACCGCACTTACGTCGGAGCCGAAATTAACGTCTCACCACGTGCTCTAAGTGCTGAAGAGTAAGGTTTGCCCCACCAAATTTTCGTAATTATGGAGTCTCGAACCCAAATATTGAGCAAGAAATCCGAGTTTTTATCCATTGGACTAATTGCATGGTAAAACTGTTAAAGTTACACCCGAAAATATACTATATCTATATAATAAAGTAGCTTACAATTCAAATCTCAAAAGATAAACAAAATGACTTTTGCTATTCGCGATTGAGATCATTTTAAATTTTAATTTAAAGTTAATCTAACGGCTAATATTAATACCCTAAATTTAATAGGAAAAATTGGCCCCTAAGGGTGTGTTTGGAGTGATTTTTTAAAAGTAATTCTAAAAAATATTTCTCATAATTACTTTAAAAAAATAATAGTGTTTGAAACCGCCCCACCATTACCTCTACCACCCCCACCGCCACTACAGCAGTCGTCGCCGCCACCCCCACAACCACCACCGTCGCCGCCACGGCCACGGCCACCACCACCGCCGTCACCGCCACCACGGTCGCCACCACGATCACCACCATCACCACCCTCACCACCACCGCCGCCGCCACCACCACCATCACCACCACCGTCGTCGCCGCCATCACCGCCACCACGGTCATTGCCACCCACCACAACCATCACCGTCTCCTACCACCACCACCACGTCCACCACTTCTCACCCCTACTACAAACTGATGCTTAAAATTTCTTTATTTATTCTCTATATTTGTGATTTGATTTTGGATATGAATACAAATATGTTTATTGTTTACCATTTTTTATTACATTGTGCCTTTAGGCACATACAATAACTAGTATATATATATAATTCTTTTTATGTGGATCACCTAAAATCAATTTAAGTGGAATTTATTGTTTACAAGTGAATTTTTTTATTTATTATTAATAGTGAATGATCCACCAATAAAAAATTGTATTGGAGATAGCACTAAATATAATTAAAAAAAAAAGGCATTGATTAGAAACCAAGCATCCTAGTGTGGAACTCAAATGTATTCCATTCCAGTACACTTCTTCAGGTACTCAATAATAAATCAACTACTATATAATTAATGATACAACCAACACAAATTTATTGTGGACCTTTTTTTCGTTTAATAAAAAGTGATACATATAATTTTTTTACTTATATTATAATTTTTATGAATAATAATTATAACAAAATCCAACCAAAAATCATTTTTAATGTAATACAAAAAAATATAAATTTCCCTATCTTGTATCCTAATCCAGTAATACTATTTAGACCTAAAAATCTGACATAATTTGTTGATATAATAATGTGATTTCATAGGAATTATTAGATCAACACCAAGTTCTAATGTTTAATAGGGTCTACAATAAATTTAAAAGTTACAATAAATTAGGTCCCAGTAACATCGCTCATTTTAATCTATGGGACACAACAAAAGTTTACTACAAATCAGAATAATTTTCAACCTTCATTATTGCTTGTTGGGGCCCACTCATTTAGGACTTTTTTTTTTATGCAAAAGTTTCTCGAGCTACTCAATGGCAGCATAAAAAGAAAAATGTTAGGTTTATTAAATTTTTTTATTAAATTTTTTATTTTAAATGATGTGGTATAATTTTTATCATTAAATATTAATGAAATTTATTTATTTGATGGTAAAAAATTATGTTATATCATTTAAAATAAAAATTTAATAAAAAAATTTGATAAATATAACATTATCTGATAAAAATGTATGGAAAAGTTTTGGGCGAAAACAAGAAGTCAAAAAATGGAGTAACCACACTCACAAGTCACTGTCCCCACACAGACCCCGATCTGACGGCTTGAGTCCTGTAGACAGTCAAGAGTAGAAACCACAAGATAATGACACGTGTGAGGATCGTGGACCGAGAAATGAATGATAGTGTAATCATCCTTAAATTATTTGACATTCTTTGGGCTGCACGCCTGCACCTACTGCTGTCTGTTTGCTGTACCACAGCTCTCTCTCTCTCTCTCTCTCTCGCACCCACACACACACACATCAGTGAGTAGCTTAATTCATCCTTAAAAGTGGTTTATGAGGTCAGTCTCTGTGAGTCTATTACAAGAAGACACTAGTTATACCTGTTACCCAGCTAGGAGAGAAGATGATAAAAAAGAAAAAGCAAGGAGAGAAGAAAAAGTAGAAGAAATAATTTTTTATTTTAAAAAAAAACGTGAGTCTTCATGGGTTGTGAAAATTAAAATTGAAATGTTCATCTTTTTTTTTTGTTTGATACGATAAAAAAAATATTTGAGGGTTAAACTTTAGAATGTTTTGTATTAGAAAAAAATATAATTTTTATTATTATTTTAACCCTCAAGATAAGTTTTCAAATCATGCTGATCCCAAATAATGCAGCCATGATACTGTTCATAAATTTGATCATGGAGATACACAAATAAGGTGCCACTGCCACATTCTCATCCATGGTATTAGGAATAGAAGACGTGTCGCAACATTTCGATAATCCAATTGTGGAATAATGAATAATTAGTTGTACTATATACTTTTGTTAAAAATAAAGTAGGGGATAATATATGTACCTAACTTTATTTTTGTATGCAAAGAAAGACTTAAATTCATGATGTCAAATCACGAGCTCATATGTAGAGCTCATATATGCCACTATCTTTGTTCACCGCTTCTTACATAATGTAAAATTAAAATCGCTTAGTAAGCATAAAGAAGATCATCCAAATATTCCTTTTTGTTTCTACCCATTTTCCTTTGGTCCTTTATTTTTCAATTCCTTTTCCCAGTTCATGTCATCTTTTCTTTCGTTTCCTTTGTTGGGAAAGTGTAAAGCCAGCATGTGAAAATTCCAAGGAATGAATAAAGAGCTCCAACTCCTTTGGTAAAAATATATTTCTTTTGTTAAAATGTAAAGTGCCCCATTACACAATTACCAGGAATCTCTCTCTCTCTCTCTCTCTCTAAACCTAGAACATACAAAATCAATTAGACTTCATATTTACGTAGGAATATAATATGTTGATTTGGATCTCAAAGATTGATGTGAAGGACATGCTTTTTCCATCCTTTTGTTGCTTTCTGTCTTTCTTGTCTTTCTTTAGCTCACTTTTTCTTTTCTTTTTCTTTTCCTTTCTTTTCTCTCTGATTTTTCCCAGTGGGTACCTGATTCTCTTCACCAGCTCCCGCCAGACATATAAGGATTTTCCAAATAACTGGTACACAGGAAGAGAGAGAAACAAATCACTGTGGCCTGCCCAAAGTGAACTCCAGATTGGGTTTCTTGGTCTTGGGGCTTGTTTCTGAAAGGCTTGATGAGCTCATCTCTGATATTCTCTCATAACTCAAGCGTTTTCCATCCATGTCCTTCTGAAAATTACACAAACACACACGCACATATCAGTATAAGAGTAACATTAGAGAATGTGAATGTTTTTGACTGGGGAGATAAGGGAATATTTGCCAAGGTAACATGTTACGGTGCATGTTTCATATGAATGTTCTCATTATTATTCCCAAAAACCATCTTTCAACACCCACCATATGCAGAAACACATAAGCATATGTAAGTGCATGTCATAATGGATAACAGAGATTTGGGCTTTCATCAATCCCAGCTGTTAGTGATTTATAGCATCTACCATGACCCAATAATGCACATGATTAGTGATCAAGTAGGTTTTTTTTACTTGATCTAGAGTTAGGGTACAAGGATTTAAGCATCTCTATTACTGTAGTTCACTTTTGTTTTGGGTGATAATTTTTTATATGACATGATAACATAACACGAATCAATACGAAATTTACAGATTAGAGTTGACTATTGGTTGGCAGAAATGTCCAGCACATGAATAGTAAATTATTGAATTAGTTTCATATATTAATAACCTAGTTTTAACATTTTTTTTTTTTTTGGATTTCAGTATGAATCCTTGGATCCTGGGTTGTAGTTCACGAGGTACACGTGTTTTCCTAACAAGACTCAATAATAAATAAACCAGGTTCGTGTGAAATTATCTAACACATTAATCAAATAGAGTGGACTATTAGGAAACATATTCACACGAACTCAAAATGGCAAGACGAATCTGATACCACATGACTCAATTGACACTGTCTTTGGACTAAAACAATTTAAAAGTTAAGATTTTCTCATGAACAATTTATTTTCTTATGCTTTTAGTTTTTTTAATTGCTATTGACCTTGAATTTGTACATGACTTAGCCAGCTTTTGAAAAGCTCTTTTCTGATAGAATGCAAGTATATATATATATATATATATATATATATATATTCCCTTGCATGGAGGCATCTACATACAAAGATCACTTATTAAACTTCCAAAGTGAAGGCCTACTCAGTTAGACTGAACAAGTGATGGGTACCTGAACAGATGTTATATTCCCTCCACAGTCCATTTGTTTCCCATGCAAACAAGCTTCTCTGCTGCAAATCAGTGATTTGTGAGAATATTTCCTATCAGTGGAAGCCATGCAGAAGAAAGAAAATAAAAAAAGCAAAGTGAGAAAAGAAAGCTATCTTTTACTGTCTTTGTTTATCCTCTCTCACTTTACATTTTGTCCTGATTGAAGTAAAGTTGCACCCACCCATGTGATAGTCCATTACCAAATAACAAAACCAGAAGGAAGTTTCATAGGGCATAGCTTTTGCACCAAAGATTTCAACAAATATGGGTCCATCAATTAGCTAAGCTTTGACAATAAGTTTCTTAGTTGTGGGTCCCATTTAAATGGCATTATCTGAGCCCACAAAATCCAGAGGATAGAGATATGTCTATTTCTAGGTTGATTTTAAAAATGTGATTCTTAGTCATGGAATGGTAGGAGGGTATATTGCTTTACTACTTCCTTTTCAACCACTAGAATGATATTATTGCAACATCATGGAGTTCCAATGTTGAAAGTGGTCGTGTGCAGAAAGAACAAAGTAATGATTTCATTTCTTCTTCTTTATGTGATTTGTTACACGTATGTGTATATTGTTTTTTGTGAATATGGTTGTTGTTGCTGTTGTTGTTTTTATTGTTGTTGTTGTGTATGTGTGTATACATATATGTATGCATGGAGAGAGAGAGGGAAAGACTCATGCTCAATGTGGAAAAGAAATGTGTTCAAGCTCATAAAAAGTTATGCTATATGATACTTCCGCTATAAATCAGAGTTGGAATTCAACAAGCCATAATATTACTTCTAATTTGTCTCTCTATATGTTTTTTTTATAAATCAATGATTAGATATAGGATTTGAATTCGGAAAGATAGTGGCCAAACAGTAAAGACTCAAAATAACAAAGGCAAAATCTGTAAAGGCAAATTCATGACAATTTTTTTTTCCTTTGTTTTGTTTCCACATTCATGTCTCACTAGGAACTCGAAGTTAGACACTTAGGCTTAAAAATTTCAAAATATTTAGCTTGCTCATCTTTCGCAACCTTAACAGAGACAAACAATGATGAAGTGCCCTTGAATAAACTGTACTACTCTTGGTCATGAAGTAGATAGAAAAATAACAAAGAACCCTTAAATTAATGAAACATAAATTTTTTATTTGAAACTAATATGAGGACCTAATTCAATGCATTCATTGGATTAAAGGTGTGCTACTATCGCATTGCTCAATCAAACAAGGTTCGGACTTTGTCCCCCCCCCCCCCCTCCCCCTCTTCCCCTTATGTTTTTCAGAAATTTGATATACCTCATTTATGTTGAAAATCACCCGAGATAGAAACGGAAGCAATCCCACATCGACTAAACAAGGAAACATAATAGCCATAGTAAAATTTGGAACAAACTACTCTTAGTTTTGGAACCGTTTAGGTTCATTGGAGTCCAATTATATATGAGCCTAGATTCTAACAATTTAGCCCTAGGGCATGCATGGTATGGTAATTTTCGAGGCTACGAAAATTTCTCTACTTAGGATGTTTCACTGGCCAACAGTTCCAATTGAGAATGATTGTGTTGGGAAAGAAACTACATCTCACTAAGTAATAACGATTAAAGCACAGACTAATACGAATACTTTTTAGCTTCACCTTGAAGAGTTGTTCCACAGGCCATGGCAATCCTTATCTTGATGCACATTTTGCCTTCCCTGTTGTTCTGCTACTTCTGGCATTCTTGGATTTTGAGCGTCGAAAATTAAATCATCAGATGTATCCCCAGATGACCCATTTTCAAATGCGTCCGATTGTCCTAAGCGAAAAAAAAAAAAAGAGAGCCCACATTAGTCCTAGGATTAATAATCACATCTTGTACGGAAGATTAGTAAACGATTTTCAGTTATAGTCTATATTAATCAAACAAATATAAGCTTGTAAAGATATTAGAGATCAACCTGAAGAAGCTGCAGCCTTATCAGTGGTCCTGACTGTTCGATACATCTGCACATTAGTGGTGCATTATAATATAGTCACCAATATAATCAAGTAGGAAAATAAAATAATGCTTTATAGATATAGTATATATGTATATGTATATTCATGAGAAAGAGAAAAATAAAAAAAATTGAAAAAAATCCTTCTATATGGACATGGTAGATCTGGTACAGTGCAAGTACACAAGGTATAAGATGAAAAACTTTCTGAATGTCTACCCAAAGACATGTATGTATATGCATCTATACGACTGTGTAAAACTAACCATGGTTATGGGAGTCTGGTTAAAAACCCCAAGAGATACTGATATCATTGTGGAATGATAGTGTTCTGTACTGTAAAAGAGAAGAAAATTGGTTTTTATTAAACTTGTCTCGGCTTGGCTATCAGTGTTTCCAATTCCTTGGGCTTTGTCTTACTCCTTTTTCTTATATTCATGTCTCTCTCTCTTTCTCTCTCTCTCTTACAGGGATGGCCCATTATTCCAAGCAAAAAGCTGATTAATAGCTTGCAGAATCATCAGATCTAGGAGAAAAAGAAGGGCCAAGGATTGGAGAGACTTCTTTGAAAGAAAACATTGGAGCTTAGACCGTATGTATTAACACCTTCCTGCAATGTAGGCTGTACTGTTTACTCCCCCATAAAAAAAAAATTTAAGCTGTACTAGTGCCGATTTCAGTGTTGCAAAAACACCATACTCAAACTACTTTAAAGGCTATTTCTTGAAGATGCATGTACTGTAATAGCCAAACGAAAAAAAGTCAAAAAAAAAAAAAAAATCTTTTTTCAGGATTTTATTATGATTTGTACAGAAAAAAAATAGAGAATTTAGTGAAGAATGTGAAGGGATAGGTGGCCAATTTACCTGTAAATGGGATTTAACATGTGCCAAGGTGAGATCTTTCACATCCATGAGCTCAAGAACTGACTTTGGTGTAGCTCCTACACACCAAAATTCAAATGAATTGGATATCCAGATTTTATCAATATTTTTGTTTTGTAAATCTTTTTGAGGAAGATGCTACACAGATGGTTCACTGATATACCAAAACACACACATACACACACACACTCCCTCCCTCTCTCTCTCTCTCACACACACACAAAAATACATGGAAAGGTGGGGAAAAGTATATAGAAAAGAAGAAGAATAATGAAGCTTACTTTCATGGCCACCCAAAAGCTCAACAGCATAAACAAACCGAGCATGAAGTGTAGTAGTCCACCGCATCCGAGGTGCTCTCATGCTACGTTTGGCTGGAAACCTCGACAAAAACTTTGATCGTATTAGCCCTTGAGACTGAAAAGGACTTGAAATAGTGGTTCTTGAAGCAGTGGTAGCTGATACAGAACTATCCAAAGGTTGCTGAGAAAACGGGAAAGGAGGGTTTTGATGATATACTGGAATTCCTCGTATGGGTCTCAAAAAACCAAGCTCTGGGCTGATCTCATTATGTTGTTGTTGCTGAAATAGTTGATGAATCTGATGAAATTGGTCTTGGTGATTTGGGTACTGGTTCTGTTGAAAGGAATGGAAATGATTGGTGTTGCCATTCTGGAGGAACTGAAAATTGTTGGAGTTCGGCTCAGAAACCATTGGATTCGACAAGGAAAGATCGAAAAAGTTATTCGGTTTGGCCGTTGAGGATATGGAGTTTCGGGAGTCCAAAGCTCTCTTCCAGAAACCCAAATTCATCTCATCTTCTGTCCTCCTCCAACCTGATGTGGATTTGCTATTTGGTGGGCTGATTTGTAGAGATAGGTCTGGTTGTGCTGGAAATAGCTCCATCTCCAACAAAGAAACAAGCACCCTAAATTAGTATATCCTATTCCTTCCTCTTCCTCTTCCTCTTTTTCTACCTCTTCTTTCTTGTTCTTGTTCGTGTGGTTTGTACAGTGCTAGTAGGGTTTTCAAAGAGGGCAGATGCTTTTTGGGAACTTTGATGATCTAAGTCTTGAATTTTCAGGTGAGAGATTTCTGGGTGCTTTTTCAGATGGTGTTGATGGTCTATTGAGGGAGTAGTTGCAGAGATTTGAGAATGAGAGGAGAGAGAGAAGGAATAAGAGGGTATGAAGTGAATGGTTGTTCCTTTTGTGTGAAGTATATGTGAGAAAATGACTCTTCAGAGCCTATAGGGAGAGAGAGAGAGAGAGAGAGAGAGAGAGAGAGAGAGAGAGGTGTTTCTTTTGTGGACGTGGGGGTTGGATGAGAATGGGAGAAAAAGATGGGAAAGAAAAAGTAAATAAGTTTGAGACTTGATTCCTTTTCACTCTATTCTCTTTCCCTGTTTTCTTTGGGGAAGAAAAGGAAATTTTGATGTAAGCTTTTCTTTGGGAGCAGTGTGCATTTGTTCCTCAGCAACTCACACTAGCCTGTTCAACCAAATCCTCTTCATTGAATTGAAATCAATGGTTGGTGCCCCTTATTCAAAATCCTAAAATTTTAACAAATTTCCAGTCTATACATTAACAGGATTACTTAGGCTTATCAATATCCTAGATTTTATAAATTGAACTTCTAGTGTAAATACGAGTCTTGATAGAGTATGATAGTAGGAAAGTGTTCACATTCGACCCCAAATAATTGAGACAAGACTTGTCGAGTTGGGCAGAATGTAGCCACTCATCATTTGGGATTGTTGAGAAACCCTAAATCCAAAAATTGGTATCATTTGCTAGGATAAATTTAGACGTAAATCCATCATCATTCACCAATCAATTCTCTTTCCCAAATATTGGAAGTGTTTTGTATGGTCAGTAATGAGGATGGGCTTCTTAAAGGACCTGAACCCTAAACAAGGACAGTGAGAGAGTCAATTTTAGCTTTTACATTTGGGGCAATTCTACGGTACCGACTTCAGTACCGTATTCATACCGTCAATTACAATTTTTTTGGTAAAATTACAACTCAAAAGGAAAAAGTTACAACTGCTCAGGAAAAGTCTATGATCGATCAAAGGTCCATGATCGATCACAGGCACACATGATCGATCATGAATTTCCTTGATCAGTTGTAACTTCTCATTTTTAAGTTGTAACTTGACTTTTAAAAATTGTAACTTATACCTCAAAAAAGTTGTGACTTAACCTGAAATTGTTGTAACCGGCGGTACGGTACATCCTTCAGTACCGTAGACTTTCCCTTACATTTGAGTGGTTAGTCTACATTTACTTTGGGTCTTCCGGAGATGTAAGAATGCATTTAAGGATAACTCAAGTGATGATAGAGACAAATCGTTAATTTAAACGTCTTGAGTTTCAGTTGGCAACTATTTGATGTTAGACCATGAAGAATTTATTTTTTATAAATATTCTAGTCTTAATGTGGATAGCCTGCCTTTAACCAGACTGAGGTAAAGATTATTTGAGGTGCGCTCAAATTAGTCGGACACTCTAAATCGTTGAACAAAAAAAAATAAAATAAGAAAGAAGATATAGATATGTACGTGAATGAGCATTTCCAAGTACTGGCTCCTCTCATTTAACCACGTCTCTCAAAAATTACCATAGGAGCTCATTTGTATGAAAATGATTTATAATAATTTAAATCAATATTAGAATTTTGAATGCTGTACATATAAATATTTTCTTTGCATTTTTTCCACTTAATACGATAAAATACAGTGTTTGAGGGTGCTCAACGCATACACATATTCACAAATTCAAGTGAGATTTACTTTATTCTAATAGTTCCTCTACAAATGGATAACCTAGCATTGAGAAAAAAAACAATCTAATACTGAATTGGATTTAAATTAAATTTTAAGCTAGAGAAGACGACCCAAAGGCAATTAAACCAGCTAGATTTGAGGTAGTTAAATTTGAAGGTTTAGAAAACATAATTTGAGTTGAGCTTGTTTACTCAAGTTAGAATTGATCTATTCAGGTCTAAACTTTGACATTTTAGTAGGTTAAACCAATGACGTGGTATCTTCGATTCACACTAGAATGTATAATTTTTTATTTTTTTTGGTTTAACGGTTAGGGAGTGTTTAGATTAACTTACGCGTACCACGACTAATCCTTCCCTGGTTCGGTTAAAGGCAAACCATCTATATTAGAGTTAGAGTATTCATGAGGAATAAAACCCTCATAACCTAATCCCAAGAATGTATATTTACTTGATTGAGAATGATATTCATATGCTTGGCTCTAAAAGCATCTCCAACAGATGCTTTAAATGGCCAAAATAGGTAAATTTTAGCTAACCAAAGCCAAAAATAGCACTCCAATAGATTATCTTCATATACTGTAAAATACATTTTTGCTACAGTGATGCTCTAAATATAGAGCATCACTGTAGCAATATGTAAAACTTTTTTATAATATTTTCTCTCTCTTCATTTCCTTTTCTTCCATTCTCTCTCTTTCTCCCTTTCACTTTTCCCAAAAAAAATAATACAAAAGTCATGATAATTAATATTTAAAAGGAGTAGTTAAAAATATAGAAAATCTGTTGGAGTGTGTATTAAAAAAGTGAGTAGCTAAAATAGAAAATGTTGCTTTTTGAGTAGCTAAAATACATTTTATTGTTGGAGATGCTCTAAACATGACAAATGGAGACTGTAATACTTTAGACAAATTTAAGCAAAAGGTCGAAATTAGTTGAAGCAGCCACCTTTTGTTTTCTTATAATGAGACCAGCGGTACCGGTATCGAAAGTTATAGATTTTTAAGGTTAAGTTATAATTTTTTTGAGTTGTAAGTTATAATTTCAAATGACATGATTGATCATAGAAAGTTGGGATCGATACCACATTTTTCATAATCGATTATGGGTATCTGTGATCGATCATAATCTCCCTTGAATAATTATAATTTCTCTTTTCAAAATTATAATTTTACTATACAAAATAGTAACCGATGGTACCAATACCAACAATTTTTTTTTGGTATCATAGAGTTTCCCTATATATATATAGATACTTTGGCATATAGGAAAGATGGTGAAAAGCTTTAAATGCCTTTAACCGTGTGTCTATGAGCATTGGTAAGCGTCTCCTTTGCTGCCCTTAATTTTGTGTCACCCAAGACCCATTTCTATGGCTATCTTTTTGTGGGTATACCCAGAGGGTCCCCACCTCTTCTCACCCATCAGACAGTCAAATACTCAACTAACATCCTTTATGAGGCATGAAGCCCATTAAGGGCTTGGGCATGGGGTGGGTTATAGTTGTACACCCCCCTCGACCCGTTTAGGTTGCAGTTAAAAACCTTTACCCTTACCCTTACCCTTACCCATTTATTTTCAAGGGTAACATTAGGGGTGAGATTTGGGAGGGCTAACGGAGCCCAACCCAAAACAGTAGTATGTGAGCATATATTTAAGATAATCGGGTTTGATTTGGGCAAAAAAACTCAACCCTTTTAAAACTGGATAATACTCGGGTTGAATTTTGTGTTCTCGGGCCCAACATGAATCCACAAGCTCATGTTGTTTGAGAAAATTTGTAATTATATATGATTGGGTAGTTTGTGTGAGGTTTCCTGTACAATACTTTTACTCATTTTTCTAATAGTCAATCATCTATGGTAAATTCAAGTATAATTCATTATTTTTAGGTAGATCTCTTATTCATATACAATGAGTAGTCTATTGTCGCGTGAAATTGAAAAACATTTCATGAATGGGATCTCGTGAGATGGGTGGGAAACATAAATTTGTGAAAAGACTATAATATCCCCCTTAAATATTGGGTGTAACGATTATATAATGTCAGCAATACTAATGTAATGTTATCATCCAATAAAAAAAATACAAAATGGATAAAATATGATTCACTTTCTATAATGAAGGTGGTTATGTATTACATGGTTGGATAGTTATGAATTTTTGTGAGGCTCACTTACAAACTTGTTTATTTATTAGTAGACAATTATACTACGTACGTAACACTGCTGATGTGGTATAACACTTCCACCAAATATTTTTTCCTTTAGGTGAGAGTTTAGAATCAAACAAGCTCAACGTAGGTTAGGGGTTGGGTTGCAGGCCCAACACATAGGAAATAGGAAATGTTTTTTTGAGTATTTTCCCCCATCTTGCTTTGTAGAATGGCCCCTAAATCCTACTTTCGAGATCAACAAAATGGTAATTACCATGGGAATCTCCAACAACAAAAAGACACCAGATTTCAACCACAAGATACTTCCCATGTAAAACCATATAAGATATATGTTAATCTTATGACCAAGCTTATTGACGTTTTTTAGACTCGTGGCTAAAATATATATTTCCATCATTTGTAATCACACGTAAACTACATGAGTCGGGTAACTAATGAACTTCGCAAAACTTGAAATCTCAAAATAATAACCCATGATTTCTTCCCATCCAAGCCACTTTCACAATGTTGCCTCCACCAAATTTCCATCCAGCAGTATAATAACTAATGTTTGGTACGTAAGAAGATCTTCCATAAACCCTAAATTGTTATCGCAAAATACATGTAATAAATTATGATATTGACGTCATAGGGTTCCCGACAACATTGGAAATAACGAAGAAATTTTATGTTTTGCATGTCTTCATGCTTGTGTGTTTGTTTCTGGATTTAATATTACAAATTCTGGTAAGACTGACAATACAGGGTAATGTGACAATGGGCTTCATCACCATATCATTAAGACAGGGATTGTTTATGACTAAGTAATGGGATCAATGTCAACCATTCCTCGGTAATGAGGATTAGGGTTTGAAATATATCTGTTTGGAGGAATTTTTAAAAGGAAAAAATCTGGGTAGGAAGCATCTAAGTTAGTCAGCATAGAATTGGAATAAGAGAGATATGTTCAGGAGGAATCTCACATTAATACCATCTTTATAATTCTATACTAAGATATTATTGACTTTAGGGTTTTGTTATCCATGTGCCTTAACATTGGTTTCAATATTTTTTATTTTATTTTATTATAATTCCATCATGACCGTACGTGTCGGACTTTTTCATTGAGACTCTATCACTTGACACGTTCAAATTAAGGTAGACCATTCACGTCAAGACTACTATATTCATGAGGGATAAATCTCTTATGATCTGGCCTCAAGGGATTACCAAGATTCGAACTCATGATGTCTGGATTTACAGCTCGTCCTTATTACCACTTAAGCTACGCCTAAAAGGTAATTATATCGGTTTTTTAGATCTCAATAAAATTATTTTATAAATAATAAGTCCCACTTAAATTTATGGTACATGATCTGTCATTCAAAGAACTTGAGAAAATGCACATTCAACATAAAATGTGAATGTGTGACAATATAAAGAGTGGTATGTAATTCCACAGTAAACTCTTTTATCATACCGACATGAAATGTCACAATCTTCATTTCATTGATAAATGCACATGGGTCACAATGTTCTCCAATTTCTACCTACCCTTTGAAGATTGACTGGAGAGGCAAATAGATACCTACAAAAGTCAGTTAGGCTACATTCACTTCAATGGAATCAGAATCAGAAAAGGAAATGAGTCAGTTCTACTGGACTATGCTTTGTATATTACGATTATGTAATATGTAGTTCATTATCTGTAGAAGCCACCTTTCAGCACTTTAAAGAGCTGCATAATAAATTTACAGAAAACAAGTGGCATATACTTGTGCTGAGCAATGACAACTTTTCACAACCATTTCTGGGTTACCTTTCCATTCAACAAATAAATTGTTTCTTTTATTCTATTTTACCAGTCAAGGGTTGTTGTCATTGTCATTGTGATTATCAACCTAGGCGAAGTAGAAGTTTCTATGGTATAAAAACGAAGGACGTGGTTCTAAAAAATGGGGTGGAAAAGCTTTAGAACACTAAATGCCTCAGTGACCCATGTAGGACCAGGATTGACTATCAGTCATATCATGTCGGCTTTGTGTTTTTGTTAAAATTAGACGTATTGTACGCACGGTTATCGTGTAATGAGAGAATTAAGTAGTTGAATAAGGTAAAAAAGTGAGTTGAGCTGTTGTTTGGGAAGAAATAAAGTACTACAATATTGATATTTCAAGAGTGCAGGTAGTTTAGTACAATTAAAGAGAGTAGTTACATGTAATTATTTGAAAGAAATAAAAGCAGAGAGAGGAAGTTGTTGGTTGATTGCTGTGTGTGTCGTCCGGATTTGAAGCATTAAGGTTTCTGTAGCCGAAAACTAAGGAGACATTTGGTGTATCGGCGTCCGAAGGACCAAAACAAAAGATAGATATTATGGACATTTAAGGGGTTCATTTATCGTTATGTATAGACGGGCCAATGACTTGTATAGTCTGATTTGTATTTTTTCATTTATTAAATAAGATTGACTGGTGAACTTGATTATGACTCGAACCTACTAAACCTACATGCTCTAATCATATTTCCAATAACTTTGTACCGATTTCATATTTTATGGGTGGGTTGTGTTACGAATCGTCGCCCTAATAAGGGCCAAATGTAGCTCGACTTTATAAGAAATGTTACGTGAACTTAAAATGCTGACTTGATTTGTTTCTTATTTGTATCTATTAATATGTAACAATCAAATTAATGAGAGAAAGTCTTCCCTTATTTTTTTTTATTTTTGAAGTTTTAACAGTTTTGATTTATTTAATTATATTCATCTACTCAATACTCAACATTAGGTTCATATAACTACTCTTTATTAAGTAATCACCACTTTTTCAAACTTTTTTTAAAAAATTAAATTTAATCTCCCATAACTTTTCATAATTCTTTGAATTCCCAAGTTACCTATAACTACTCATAATTCTTTAATTTTCCAAATGGTGGGTGGAAGGAAGAGTGAGAAGGAGATTTGTAAATTTCGTTAATCGCATAGATTTGACATTAGTATTAATATTAATATATAAAAAACACATAATTTGTAAATTTCGTTCATCGCATAGATCTTTTTTTTTTTTTTAGTTCAATGATTAGGAGTATTCGAGCCAACTTAATCGCATAGATCTGATACACATAACAGGCAAAATAATTGTTCAAGCTCGACTTGTTTTGAATCGAGCCATATACAAATTGAATCTGAGCTAAGTGTGAGTAGATTGATTCGATTATCAATCCTAATCATGGTGCAAAACATAAGCAGTCCATACGATGCCGTTTTTGAGGGATGTAAGGAAGTCGGAAAATGGGTCATTAGTGTTGGGTAGAGGGGAACAATTTGGGGTCACGAGTAATTGGAGTAATGAGAATGTGCTAAAATGGTCACATCCTGTGGTGGGACACAGACTTTATGAAGGCCTTAGACTTTAGTGAAACGTAATAGAATTCGAATATGGTAAGAAGAGTATATTATATTATTTATTTGTATTATTGACACAGAAAAAATAATTGTTATGGACCCCAACCCCAAACCTGGACCTCCCTGGACCCTGAACCTGGACACCTAGTACTTAGACTTGGACTCAGTCATGGACCCAATCTCGGAACTCGAACCCAAACCTTGACCCCAAACATGAGAATTCAACCTTACCCTATTACTATTACACCCCAGCTCCAGATCCTAATATAACCCGACCTCGAACCCAAACTAGGACTTGGACCTTAACCCCGGACCCTACCCCATGATAGTGGTCTGTAATGAGTAACACAAACACCACCTCACACCAAGTAATGACTAATTTTACAGCAGTGGGATGTGACATTCTATGGTAATAAGAATAAATTGTTATTTTTACAAATCAAAATTTGGAATAAATATTATTTAGTAATTACTGATTATTCTGTTCTTATGATCCATTACCATAAACCAAAAGCAGTGTATGAGATTGAGAGTTGACCAAAAATAAATCCCCATTTTTGTGAAATTAATTATGTATTTTTTAAATCTTTTTAAAAGTGAAAAAATTGCAATTATGAAAGTCTCCTAAATGATAGAATTTGGTTGAAAGTCCACGAGTTTACCTTACTTTATATATAAATATGTGACTTGCAGGTGCATCATGAGTTTACATACGAGTTGTGCGTCTAAAAAACACGTGATTGAAACCGTTCTTGATTATTAAAAAATTCAAGAGTTAAAGAATGTATATATATAAATTCAAAAATGAAATGCCAAGAATAGACACCTTGACAAGATGCCACGAAAATGGTAAACTTTAGCCAACATGGTTGCAACATATATAGTCAATAATAGGTGGGAAAGGAATCTAGTAACAGAAGTTGTTTTCAATTGGTGTGTATATATGTCTAAATCTTGATAAACACTTGGACCTCATTTTCTCCCTAATAATCAGTTTATTGGATGATTATAACAAACAACAAAGCCTGATCTCTAAACATGTATAATAGATCTGATAGCCAATGAACTTGATCCTCATTTTCCACTTATACATTATGCCCGCATAGGGAAAAAAAAACCTTCATAAACTGATTTTACTGATGCCTATGATTTAAAAGACTTTTTTTACATCAAGAACGGGCAGTGCATTGAGTGTAAACTAGTAACATTAGTAAAACAACTAATAGTTAAGGTTTAATTCTACGTAATCTCTCAAAAAGTGGTATTAGAGTCGATGAGTGATGATTCTAATTTCTAGGTAAACTCTTCAAATAGTGTAACGTGTCGATATTGGACTCTTAAAAAAGAACAAGATGGGCTCTGGCCAGAGTTGGAGTTGCGGTAATGGTCGATGAGCTATTAAGCCAATCTCTATCTAGTTGTAATGCACTGTCCTAGGAAAAATGTTACTGTAGACTAGGGCTTTGTGGATGAGGGTAAGACGCGTGCTCTTGATAGAAAGAATGTGATGAGTCATAAGAGTGTTAAAATATCTCAGAAGAGTGGGGTCTTGTAAAGAATGTTTGAGAACGATACTTGAAAAAAGTGATGGATCAGAGTCAAGGGACAACTAAGCTCGATGTAATTCACAAATGAGGGGAAGGTTATCGGGTATATTATATGTGTGAAAATTTCACAATGGATAGAGAAATAAGTGAAAGTTTCCTAATATACTATACACGAGTTCACTACTTATAGGCTTAAGTTAATAGGTACTTATGATTTTCAGACATTTATGTTGGGCCTTATACTCTTGAGCTCAGTTATCTCCCAACTTTCTCAACATTTATGAACATGAATACTTCAAAAGATGAATGAAGCCAAGTGGCTCTTTGCATCCACGCACAACTATTTGGTGAATATCCCATACAATCAAATGAAAGAGTATAAGAAAAAAGGGGAAAAAAATTACAAAGGTAAAAAGATAAGCGCAATAGGAGTGATGTGTCTTTCTAAATCAGTGACGTATAATTTGTTACTAAAGAAAAATTAGATGAAAAACTCAGTTTAATGAAACTAAAGTCCATCTCCTTCGTATCATGACTAAGTTCCATATCCACCAATCGAACCCACATGAACATGACTTAAAGTAGTGATTGCCTCTTTTTTCCTTGAGTTGTTGCCAACTTGCCATAGGTATTAGAATCCACCTGTAACCTAACGCTAATACTTGAGACAAAAGGTTGAAACATATTGTATCTCTTCAATGACTTTGAGCCAGGAATTTTCTACAAGTAGTACCCTTCAAATCTATCTTAACAAGGGGTTGGAAAGAAGTATACAGCTGATACTGACAATAACCCATCATCACTCTCTTTCTTTTTTTATTCCTTTGTCCTTTCTTTGTTCTATTCTCTTCTTCTTCTTCTTTTTTTTCTAATGTTTGAAAAAAGGGTAAAAATAAAAGATAATGTCCAAAGATTACCAAAATAGATTTTTACTCATTCCAAGAGCGAATTTTAAATTAGTAGCATATCAGTCAATCACTTAACTTTGTTATATTCTCATTATATTTTCTTTCTGGCCTTTCTCTTCAATAAAAAAGGTGGACATGACAGGACTTAAAGAGAAGGGTCCCACAAATCTTGCAATCCATGCAGCCCAATCACCTTGAAATGTGGTGCTCTTGTCATTCAACATGTACACAAGGCTGTGGATGGATTCATTTATCTCTAGGAAGTGGCTGAGTCAGAAATATTCCGAAATGGGGGAGCTAACTAACCCAATTTATTGATAACTTTTGGGCCACTAACTTGATATATTTTTGAAAAATTACAAAAAAATTAATTTGGTGAGAACAGAAATTTTGAACCGTGGGGCGGTATAGTCGCCTAGGCAACCATGTGGATCAACCACTAACAGGAGGATTGGGATCTCTTCTGTTATTAACTTTCTTTTAAGTACTTTCACGTTACACTAGAGCTATTAAAATATGACACCTATGAATACGATATAAAATTAAAAGGTTTGGATCTTTTTGAAGTCATCTTTTTCGTAAATGAACAGATTTGACACGATATGATTAATAAACGAATCGGGTATGAGTAAAGTTGATGAAATAAAATATATGACACGATTCGTATATATACCGATTATACACGATTCATATATGACACGAACTTCGATATGACACGATTCGTTAGACGTGAATTAATAAATGAATCGTGTATGAGGGAAGCATGGGCGGAGCTAATAAAAAAAATTAGGGTGGACACGTTAGCACGTTTTAATTTTTTTTTAATTGACCGTAGAAATTCATATTTGAAATTATATTTAACTCTTAAAAGTTCAATAAACATAGAAAATTAAAAATCGATATACATAACATGAACAAAAATAATAATTATTAAAATTTCTTATCAAGAATGAGACTAATTATTGTCACTTACTATTGACCCTAATATGTTTTTATTATTTGAAAGAGATATAAATCAATCTTATCAACAATATTTCTTTTATATATAAAACTATGATAACAATATTTCATTTATGATCATATAGTTTACTATATAACGACACATATTTTTATACAATAACGAAATAATCTTACAATTTTAAAAAGTTATAAAATAACCTCAATATATTCAAAACATATTCTAAATATCTGAAACGTATATAAAAGTTAATAATAATATTAGTTGCATCTAATTTGAGATTTAATTAGTGGAGACCTAATAGTTTGTGATCATTGGATAGATAGTGGAGTTTACTAAATATTGAAACTCACTATTATTAGACATAATATCACAATGCATTAAGTCTTTAAATTAAATCTCAATAACATTGTTCGAAAAGTTAACAATCATTTAGGTAGAGATCTATTCAAATTGATATTATTAGAAAACAATAATAGAGTCGACATAGTTCGATACGAACTTGCCTCAATACGATTCGCAGGCCTACTTTATATTAACCATCATGTATTCGTGAAGAACTCACTTGAATAGAATGAGGAAATTGAGGAAGATTAGTATTTGATCCCAGCATGAGCATCGCTGGTAAATGGGATTGGTTGTGTCCTTAAATTCTATGCTTTTAAAAAAACCGTTGGGCTAGCAATATTGGCCTTCTGAAATGTGTGGATTGGGCTTGGCCTGCAACTTGGGTCGGGCTGCATTACATGGTGCTCGGGTTTGAGGTCTAAAAACATTTGCCTGGCTAATTGAGAAACTCCAGTCCGGTCACTTCCCGTACTGTTAGAAACCTTATACACCATTTAACAGAAGAGAATGGGGAAGCAAGGAAAAGGGTGGAGGAAAAAAGATAGAAAGATATAAGCATTCCTTCGTTTGCTAGGCATGCAAGAGTTTAGGGTGGAGAAAGAGAGGATATCTTGAGCCCGGCAGCCACTGCGCAGCTTGGCATATTCTTTCCTTGAAAGTAAAAGGTGGAGGGAAGGACCTCAACCATGTTTCCTACGTACCCTCTTGTTATTCCCATGATTCCCTGTTGCACCTATTCTCTGCAACCGTTGGTTCAGATCTGTCTCGCGTACAGTCACTGCACTCCAATCTCTCAATCGATTGGTGCACCTATGGTTCTTAAGGTTGTTGATGCCAATAAAAAGACAAAAAAAGAAGCAAATTTCCCCTCTAATACGTAAATTTAGGTGAACAAGTAGAGTATACTAGGGTGAGAACCATGTCGAAGGAACTGAACAAAATGACCCTGTAACTTCAGGGGAACTGGCCTTCAACCTTTACTTTCACGCCAGGGTGTAACGGAAATATATGCAAATTGGTCTAGGAGACCCAATACCACACAAGTACGAGCTTAGATCACTCAACCATTGCCTCAACAATCTGAAAAAAAGCCACAAGGGCAAAAAAACTCCACTTTCTAGAATTATAAGCTTATACCAGTCTAAAAATTCATATACGCAACTAAAAATAGGTCTTTCCCCAACTACAGAATAACAAACTTGTGTGCTAAAGCGAGAGAATCGTGAGATAAACTGGAATTTCTTTGAATTTTATTCATGTAGTCCACGGTACAGAAGCCCATTGCTACAAAAAGAATAAAGAACCCTAGAAAGGGAAGCAGCAGGACTTAACATTAAATGAGAGGCTAAGTGGAAATACCCACTTGCCCACAAGAATAATGATCAACTGTTAAAAACAAATGTACATAGAAGTCACTAACCCAATATCTACTTTGTGCATCCAGGGAGGAGGAAGGTTCTCCTGCCAGAGATGGAAAAATACCTTGGCCCGAGAACCATAAGAATGATCACCGTGCAAATTGCCCCAGCTCTGAGGCCTGCACAAAATAGAATTGCAACGTGTCCATCTAAACTTGGTTAATCCTTGCCCGCTGCTCCAAGAATCGAATGTTCAGTATTTCGTGTAGTTAGAACTCCATTAGAGAAAATGAAGTTAGCAAAGTCAGGCTCTAGAAGATGCTACTGAGGCAGGCCAACCAGATTTCTCATCGGCCTCCAGTGATCTATTCAATCCAACCGGTTCTCCAACCCTAGAATTGAAGGACCTCTGACTTTAAGGCGCTTCGGCCCAATCTCTATAGGAGGTGGTTCCCTCATGGTTTTACCAAACTCATGCAGGAACCTACCATCTCTGTGATGTTCTCTATTCATTGCTTCCTCATTAGCCATTTTCTTGACCTTAATGGAGTTGGGAATGGTGGTTCCTTGGGCAAACCTGTCCTTCAAAGCAAGGTCTGGAGTTTCTGTAGAGTGAGTTGGACCATAGTTGTGGGTTAGATTGTCAGCTGTGGAACACTCTGATGACGACGGTCGGCTACACCTTCCTTCAGGCTGAAGTTTCTTTAGTCTCTTAAGCCCCTGCACAAATTAATGTCATCCAGATTAATATCTCACATACAAGCCACAATGCAAGAACTTGGATTCGAGAAAAACTATGTATATGGAGATGAGAGAATGTAATCATTAAACTCACTAGACAATTGAAAGTATGGATTCATCAGAATAAACAAATAAAATTCCAGATCTTGTTGTAGCCAGATGAATCAAATATCGGATATTGGTGCAGTGATGGCTCTAAGTTTTTGCCCTTTTCCCATTTCAAAAAAAATGTTGGTGCTACTATCATGTATCAATAGTTTGGTATTGACAGGAAAGTTTTCTTTCAGTATGTAAAAAAAAATTTATCCCAAAGAAATATGAATATTACAATAGAGTTGAAAACTTGTCCAATGGAACACATGAAACATGCCTACACAGCGATGCTCCAATCCTAAAAGCACACAGTCACTTCCCAAATCATAAGAACAATTCAAAATAGCTCAAAAGGTATTCCCAACAAAACAAGGTCCTTGAAATAAAAGAAGTTCAGCACTCGAGTGTGGACCAACTTTCTTGAGAAAGTAATGCCTGAAATAATGATGCAAACCAAGCATGAACCTGGGGGAAAAGTGATTTACAGGCAAGTTACCACCCACAGAAACTAGGGAACTGAACTAGGTATGAATTACTCAGAATTGCTACAAGACAACAAATATCTTCGAAATAATAAGCAATTGAAAATGTAATGAGGAGACCATTAAAAAGTAGCCCTCGCTACTTATATGCACAAATATATGTATATGTATATTTGACATGTGTAGATAAAAGAATAAAAAAAATTCTTTCACACCATTGAGCAACCATTCATCTCCATCTTGTACCTTATGCAGTCCAAATTTCTCTATTTACAAAATACACTAGATTTTTGTTCGATACCTTTAAAAAACAGCTATGAGCAGTGACAGAGAGTTCAACAAAAGAGTAACACATTCCGAACATCAGAGTTAACTCATTCTACTCCCCAAATTAAGAACTAAAACATTTAAGAGCAAACACAGTTTGATGGTTTGACAATTTTTAACAGAGACTTGTGCAAGGTTAGTAAGTCTCATTAGAATCAACTTTTCATAGCGCCTATATGAATAACCAGTAAATTGTAAATCTACATCCACTCTTTAAATTGTGAATTCAAAAGTTATATGTTTCCTTCCATCCGCTTTGTACTTATTTGGTTTCTAATTGAGGGCTAAGCAAATCAAACTATTCAAACTTAGGCATGAGGTTTGCCCAATTCAGGCTCATTGCATTTCTGGGGAGATAATGAGACAAACTCAATTCTGTTTTAGAGCTTGTTTGTTCTTTTTATTGATCTCTAACTCGAATGTCTAGAGCTGAAAGCAGCACAAAGAATGGACAAATAACATCCTTTTTCGCGTGAGATGAAATGGGTCTGTTAGCCATGCAGATCAGCACAATTAAATACAAGCACTACAAAAACCAACAATGCAAAGAACACAAAATCATCATCTGAAACAAAAAATAATGCAGTTAAAGGACAAGAAATGCCCAAATGAACCAGTACAAAACATGTAAACTGTTCAAAAATCTTTCTGTAACTAGGGTTTCCTTTATACACTAGATTCATCATCTTACATAAAAGGTCCATGGTTATATTAAACATGAATTGTAGAGAGGAAAAAGATTTCATATTTCATAATGTGGGTGATAAATCATTTTTTTTTTTGCGATTGTCATCTGGCAACAAGCTCCTTGTTGCACTAGAACCAACATGTAAGATGATCTGCTAAAGTAATACCTGTTCGGGAAAACGTAGTGAGTCCCACTGAAGCAACTTAGCAAGGGGTAACTACCGGAAAAAAAACCTTAGCAAAGGGTACAATTGCAATATTTGTTGATAATTTGTCTTCTTAGCACGGATTTCTTCTGTTGAACCAATTACTATCGACAAAATTGACTAAAGCATAAACCAAGCATCCCAAGCTACTCAAACTACTCCAAAAGATCAGCCTTAGATTCACAATGCAAACAAGAAATGATTGAAAGTAACCTCATGACGACCAGTTCTGTTCCCTAGATGATCACAATTCTTTCATAATTCAAGAAATTTCAATAAATAGCATAATCATCCTGCCATTAACAATGGGTTCTTAAAAGTAACATGCAGGAAAGAATAATATAGAAAAGAGCAAACTATAGTAATGAATAATCTTATACATAAAGTACCTAAATGACATGTAGTGTACAAACACATTGTCAAAATGATAGCAGAAACTGTTAGTTAAACAGAAGAGAAGTGCAAGAACCCAGTATCTTGCAACGAAAGTAAAGCCTAGAACTTTTGTCTACCATACCTGATGTTCAAAACTTGTAGAAATGGCATCATTTGCATCTCTCTGATCCCCTTTTGCAGACGGACGACGTTTTACCCTGAAGATCTCTGAGTCAGAATCGTCACTCTCTTGATCCACAATAGGCCTAACCTCTGAGCTATGAACCTTAGCTTTATTGGCACCAGCACTTTCATCATTCGGAGAGAATAGTGAAGCTTCATAGACGTGGCAAGATACTTCTTTGGAAGACCTGGTAGATACAAGACTCTCTAAGCTAGAGTTAACATGCCCCTGCACCTCCTATAAGCAGATGTAGAAACCAAAAGTTATACATCAGTTAGACCAATTTATTTAGGTATTGACTCATTTCCGATGACGGAAGCAGAAAATACTGTAGTAAAAACGAAAGGCAAAACAGGATATCAAACCTGTATAACAGAGCTAAATCTTACATTGTTGGCAGTGGATGAGCTTTGAGCTGGCTCAACATAAGAAATAATTGATTCAGAAGAAGCACAAGAAAGGGAAGCATCTGAAACTTCAGTTCTAAGATTTTCTGCACCACTGCACAACATGGACTGGTTGGAAGAACCAAATTGAGTTTGTTCTAACAGATCCTCAGTTTTGGCAATTTCCAGGTTTAGATCATAGTTTATCCTGCAGTAAGGAGTGTATCCATCCTCTGCAGCTCTTGGGAACATGTTTAACAGCAAAAGCATGTCTCCACCACTTCTGCCATGCTGTTGAACCTCATGTAAAACATCCTCCTCCTGCTCAAACTTTTTGGCCACAGCGTCCATATCAGATACATCATCCCTTAGGAAGAGAGTATAATGGCCTCCACAAGGTAAATCCAGGGAATCAATCTCTGCTTTGGACAATCAAGATGACCAGAACCAATAAGCAGGACTCGATATGTAAATGGCGCGACTAAAGGAAAATTCACCAAAAAACAAAATTGAATCATATTACCATGGCGAAGGCATACAGGATGCAAGCAGCAGTCACAGTTTAGGTATGCTATATAACAGTCACGATTGCATCGACTACATAGAATAGTTCCATTGGGATTTGGAGAAACACCCAAGCATGCTCTTGATTGCATTAGACACCAACGGGCACAGTGCTGGAATCGCATCAAATTTACAAAAGAAACTTTAATGCTACGGTTAGAAATTAACTCTGCAGACGAATAATCCAGATCTTGAAGTTCCAAACTCCTATGAAGAAGCATCGCTTCCTTGCAGAGAAGTTCCTCGTGAGGAAGGAGAGGCATCCTATTAAGAAGTGCATAACGACGGCTAGCCATTGACCCTATAGGAAACCAATCACCGGCTGCAAAGTTCACAGCTTCCCCACAATTAAAACCTGAAATTTAACAAAATGAAAGATGACAAAAGCTGCATAACATCCAGCAAGTCATAATGACCCCACAGTTAAAACCTGAAATTTAACAAAATGAAAGATGAAAAAAGCTGCAAGTGCAGTAAGTAACAATGAACTCCATGGAAACTAGCCATTTGATAAATTATTATGAATCTAATATCATACCATGACTAAAACCAGCATGATATGCTCTAGGAAATGTTATGATGAACTCCCCAGGATTTTGAACAGCCTTGTAGACTGGAACACCATGTTCTAGCAAAATGTTTGGAGGAAACAATGTGGTTTTCCCTAATAGCACATCAAAAGCTCCATCCTCTCCATCAGTCGGTAGAATATCATGGGTATACACATGCTCCCGGACAACCTTTTCAAAATCAAGGGCAGCATGACCAGGAATGCCATACCAAGTTTTCGCAGCTCCGCAATGATGATAATTTATGCTGCAATCCAAGAAGGTACTTTGGCATAAGAAGAAATGACCCTCCAGGATATAATAAATACTAGTACATGCTGGAATACAAATAAAATTACAATGTACCTATACAAGTAATGATCCTCCACATGCCAAGCAAACATACTAAAGAGCATTCCAATGTAAAGCATGGGTTCAGTAACTCCCTAAACCAAATACAGTAGGTCAAAAACAACTCAACAACTACGTAAATTAAACAAACCAAAATAAAAATGAATTTTTTTCTCTTTACCGGAATTGATGCTCTCAGAAGACGCAAAATGGATTTAGGCAGCCGAGAAAGTTTCTGAAACCGCAAAAACAAAACATACATCAGAAGTTAATGAGACATCCAAGATGTTGAAGACATTCAAGGGCAACCACTTCTAAAGACTACAATTGGATGATATGATGGCGCAAAAAAGGTGGAGAAAAATTGTAAAGGAAAACTGGGGAAGGAAAAATGTAAATGTTGATAGGCACAAAACTTAATTGAAAACACTGCAGATCATTTGAAAGCATGAGAAGGTTCCGAAACCATAAGCAAATGACAAACATCAACAATATATGTCCGGGCATGAATCTAAGTGAAAACACCACAAGATCATACGAAAGCATGAGAAGTTTCTGAAACCATAAGCAAACGAAAAAACATCACAAATAAAAGCCCTAAAAACAACACAGACACTTATTCAACACCAAAATGAACAAATTTAAATAATAGGCAGGCAAGAGAGCAACCCAACAGATGATAATAGAAAAAGTTAAGGACAGGAATGTAGACACTTTATTAGTGATTCATCAAACCAACAGGGAAGCACAGGACAGCATCTATTGAGAAAAGGGAAAAACATCCCCATTTCACAAAGATTATTTAGTCTTCATCTTAAAAACTTAAAAAAAATGCCATCGAAAGAAATATAAAAAAGCATGAGAAATTGTAACGAGATCAACACCTTCAGATTCCATTTGCTTTGTCCAAGCTCATCACTGGGAGAAGATGAAAATGCACTACCATCAACATCGCATGCATATTCTACACTTTCTGTCTTTCCACAAGCTATTTCATGCCAAAATTCTTTTTCCATATATGTAGCAGGAAGACATCCAGCACTATAATATCTACGAGCAAAAACCTTGTTCGCCATTTTCTCGAAATCACGAAATGTATAGTTTCTGAAAAACCATATTGATACTCAAAGCCTGGACATATATCAATTGAAAAACAATATCTCCAATGTTTTTGTACGCTCACCTTCCACTCATGAAGAAAGTAACCTTGTCATTACTATCCCATTCAGCAAGACGAAGGGGTTGTACTCTAGTTGTAAACTTAAAACCAGCTTTTTCTTTCATCAATACTACACCAGCAGGAACAGAAGCATTCAAAGGGGAAACAATCTTGCATATACCTGAAAATTGAAAGGACAGAGCAGGTGGTCACAATATAATTCACAAGAAACCACAAAAACCCAAAGTAAAAAATCAAGAAACTTGATATGTAAAAATAAGCAGCTAAAAAACAATGCAGCAGGAATATTATAGGTCTATTTTATCAGCCCAACAGCAATTATAGAATCAGTAGACATACACTAAGTGACCCCAACAACCAATATAGGGTATAAGGCATGGAGAAACCAAGGATTAAAATTTCGTTTTGGTGCATTGTTTCGGTCACCTAGGAAATGGAAAGGTTTCGAAAACATTTCGAAAACAAAATGAAAACGAATAAAAAATTTGGGAATTTATTTCCAAAATGTTCCAAAACATTGGTCAAAATATATCGAACCATCTTAAAACACCACGAAACATTCCGAAACAAAAGTGTAAAATATGTTGAAACACCTCAAAGCAGTCCGAAATAGGAATTTCGATCCCATCATTGTTTGTTTCGGTCTCTTTGGAAACAAAAACGTTTTAACCGTTTCGATCGTTTCGAAAGGAAATTTTGATCCCCGGGAGAAACAAAAAACACGAACTACTAAAATATACGAAACATATAGCATCGTCATCCAATCAGGAATATGAGCAAAGCAAAATCAGATTTCAATCAACCTTCCAAAGACCAACTTTCGTACCAAAACTAAAAATTGCCCAATGTGCAGGCATATGTAGAAATGAAATAAAAAAACTGGAAGAATAGAATTAAATTGTATTTAATTTGCAGAACTAGTACAAGTTACTGACAACAAAAATTCTCTGACACAAAAAATTGAGAATAAAGTAATTTTGAAGTGGATCGTTACTTTTATTTGGTTGTTAAAAGAGTTTCACCACCATAATAGTGTAGAATTAAAATAACATGATAAATTTCATAAGGATCACCGTCTAGAAAAGAAGGGAAGGAACAGACCTATTGGCTTGGACAACAATGGACTCTGCTCATAACTTCCACAAAATAAATCAAACATAAAAAATTCACAACTCAGTGTCTCCAGAAATTTATTTACAATATCAACCCTTACAACATAAAGCAAATATATACCATCTGGTATTTAGGCCTGGCATAGTATTTTACAACACATGAATGTTCGCACACACACGTTTGACAACCCAGGACCAAGATGGTTTTACAAAATATCTTGGCAGCATAAATGATACAACAAACTGCCAAATAAATACATGCAAGCTAGTTGAGTTTGAGTTTAAAAAAAAAACTCATCTATTAGAACATAAATGAGCAGACTTTTTCAAGTAAGTATAAATGGGCAGAGAGACCGAGACTATATATTGCGATGCGTGCTTTTTGCCCTAAATTAAGCGTCATAAGGATACTTGCCATATCTTGAAGCTTCTGGAGCTATCTTTTGGAGATAGACCAAAGGATCCTCAAACTCCTTTTTAGTCGGACAGTATACAGGACATTCTGGAATTTTATCAGTCCACTCAAGATCAGTTGTGTCGAACTTTGCAACTTTGCGCTTTGAGAAAACATCCTTCCCATTTGAAGCACCACCAGATCGAGAAAGCATATCCACACTACCATGTAATCTCGTACCACATGGTGCAGAAGCTCTTAAAGCATCTCCTCCACTTCTACTCATTGTGTTGGTGACACATGCAGTATCATCCAAAGTTTCTAATTTCCTCCGCTGAAGCCTTCTACGCTTCAGAAATTCTAATTTAGCCTCCCTGGACATACAAACCATTCCTTCCACCTGTCAAAGAAATTAAAAAAAAACACAAAACTCAGGTTAAAGGATTGGATTAAAAAATTCTGATATCCTGTAAGCATGCTAGATATCGAGAATACTAAGAATAATTAGATCCAGTAATAACCTGAAGAAAGGGTGATCAACTCAATAAGTAACTGCAAATACACCTTCTTTGCTGGACCAAAGCCCAATCTCAGACAAACCTTAATTTTGCACTCAACGGATAAGATCCTACCTAGGCCAGGGTAAGGTTATACACTGGGGGATGGCCACCCCACAGAGTGTGAACCATCCTCATCAACTTCCAAAGGAAAACACATAGGATACACAATTATAAGACTAATTCAACCAGTAACACCAAGCTTTTTGATTGGCTCAAAAGTCCCAAAAATCAACATAATTGCAACACATGTCGAGTGCACTTGAATTTTCAGGAATTAAATGCCTTACACCACATGACAACAAGAGACACTGGCACTCAGCAGGAATGCTACCCTCCACTTCAACAACGGTTGAGTCACCACAGGCAACTCAGATCATACCTCTCCACTCTGGAGATACTAAAGGCTGGGCATTAGTGCATAGACAATAGAACATTAGATGGCATATTTTCCACTGGATGATGCAACTATTTTAGAAAAAAAAATTACACCAAACAGACGATAGTACTCATTGAATGAAACATATGTAGAAACAAAACCGTCTTCCAAATTCTGCCAAAAAAAAGTAGAACCATTTACAGTATATGACATCTTTTATCAATGTAAAATTCAATTTTTTTTAAAAAGATACGATTTAAAGAAATTTGGTTGCAGATATACTGATCCAGTAACTCACCATTTGTTTGTTTGTATGTAGATACATACTTGTTACACTGTAATTGCAAACATTCTACATATGTGGATCTGAAGCTCAGATCATTATAGACTCAAATTACTGTGACTTAAACTATCAATCCTCTACAGGATATTATTCCGAGGTTGCATTCAAAATTGAACTCTATATCTTCAATAAATAAAAAAAAAGGTGAACGGTATTATCAGCAAAATAGTCCGCCAACATTCAAATAAATACGAGTACAGAAAAAATAAATAAATAAAAGTAAATTGCAAGACCCATCCCGAAATAAGCCAATCTATACATGAACAAATTATCTGAACAAACTAAAAACTAAAAATTATAGAATCAGAAAGAACAGATAACAGTGCAACTGCTCTCGAATTCAAAGGTATATATGTATATTAGTATATGAGAATATCATGAATACTTTCCCAAAAGAAAAGAAAATATCTTAAATAGCTCAAATATATCAACAATTTCGTCGAAGTGTGACCTCCTTTGATCTCTAAAATTATTTTTATCACCAATAAAAAAAAATATCACAAAGGCAAATAATAATAAGAAACATAAATATGCATATATGAAACAGATGGATATATTATGTACACCGATATAGAAAATTTACATACATTCAAAAATATAACGACAAAAACATGGTGTTTTTCACAGAAATCATTCCCGGGGGCAAAATTCGAAGAATGTTCGAGATCAGAAACACTAAGGGAAGAGGAGGGGGGGGGGGGGGGGGGAGGAAGAAGGAACACGAATCGAAAAGAAAAATAAAATAAAACAAAACGAGTCACATACCATTTCATTCCGATGTTCTTCTCTGTAGGCCTCCGTCTTCTCTCACTTCACCGGAACCGCTATCTAAAACACCAAATCACCACGAACCAAAACTCGAAACAACACAAACCAAGCCAAAGATCACGATCTAAGGCAAAAACAACCACTAAAACGCCTCCAAAATCACCACATTCTCTCAAGCAGAGTCCAACACGGAGATCAGAACAATTCCACCAAAGGCTCACCAAACTCCACGCGGAATCAAAACCGAAAACGAAATCAATGAAACTGAGACACTGCGTGCGAAAACTTCCCCGAGGCTGTTCGCCGGAGAACAAGCGGTTTCAGATGACAAAAGAGGTTTTCCGGTGATCTACAGTGATATATAAATACAGAGAGAGAAACTGAGGGGAGAGAGAGAAAGGAACAGTAGGTTATTCCCAAGTACGCTTTTAGAAAACCGAAAAAGAAAGAGAGAGATTATAATTTATAGTTTGATGCATACACTCACTCACACCAATATTATTGATTATTTCTGTTAATTGTTAATTAGTGCAAATAACTTTTTTATATTAATTAATTTAATTGATTACTGGTGAAAGCAAGGAAGTGGTGAGAGAAAGTGGTGGTTGTTAGGTTGGTTCAACCAAACGCCTGCCGGCCCAAAACGTGGCGTTTGGAATTTTCACCAAATACCCATAATACCCCCACAAAAATGTCCTATTTACAGTCATAAATTAATGAGAATTTCCATATTAGATCTGAGCTTTGTGAGGGTATTTTGGTAAAATGAGGTGGGACGGTGTTACCGAAGTATTCTGTTACCGTTTTGGTCAGAGACGTGAAAGATGCAAGAAAGGCGCCAATGTTTTGATCACGTGCGCTAATGATCACCTGGCATTTGTGACATATGGTCAATCTAGCCGTTCATCAGTTTATCCCTTTTCTAGTGAACGGTCAGATTTCGATATTCTTTCTTCTATCTGAACATCGAAGCGCATACACACTAATGTTGACAAGGTTGACACGCACCATCTCATTTGACTCAACCTTCCGTCAGTTATACTCACTTTATTAAAAGACAATTCTCACCCCGTTAAAAGGCTTTTCCACCGTTAGTTCAGGGGCATATTTGACTTTTCTTCTACCCAATCCGAACTGTAGCACCGAAATTCGTTTCCGTAACGTGGGCAAAACTTTATTACAATAACGAAAAGGGACAAACGCGGGGCTATGCCTCGACACGTGGACCAATAGGACTTAAGAAAGTACACGTGGCACGAGAATAAGGATAACATCTTGTGGGTGTGTACTTTGTGCGTGCTACTACTGGTGGAAGTTAGGAGGGAAACTGACAGAACGGAAATAGCTGGCAGTTACAGCAGTGTTCACGTTCCCCTGTGACCGGCCCAGCTTTCTGATATAATTTTCTCTCTCTATACGTATTGGTTGTATGTATATAAAAAAAATGGTGCATAACTCAAATAAAATTCAAAAATTAAAACTTAAATACATATTATTTTTTGGATGAGTGTGAGATAAATAGGTCTCACTGAAAAAATTGATGAGACCCACTTATTTAAGAGATAATATGTATTTAAATTATAATTTTTAAAATTTTATTTAAATTTTATGGCATTGCTCGTGTATATATTCTGTCGGTATATCTGTTTGTTTGCAGTTGGACATCTATATAGGTCTTGATGGCTATTGGTTGGGACTTGGGGGCTTTTGGGGCCTTTTACTTTGTTACGCGGAGGTTGGTGTAATGATTAGTTTTACACAGTCAGCGAAAACGAAGCTTTGAAGGGATATTATAGGAAAAGTTTTTGGCGGCTCGGCTTTGTACGTTTTTTTCTACAGTTAAGTCAACAATTTCCACCCGATTACTCACCGGCTATATTTGCTCAGCGGCTTCACTCGGCTCGGCTTTTTCTTTTCACCATTAGTCCTTCTCTTTCTCTTTCTCTTTTTCTTTTTCTTTTTTTCCAATCCACTAATTTATAAATTCTTTCTTTTGAAAACGTGCAACATGAGAACTTGTTAGGAAATTATTCAGCTTAATATTATTCTTATCCAAACACGCTTATCTGCGGAGTTCTTACATTAATACTGGTATAATTGCACCAACACTAAATTTCTTTAGTGTAGTTTAGTTCAATTAAATCTAAATTTTTGAATCGACTTCCAAAATTTTCATTTTTTGAGTTTTTTAGGTGTGAGTACATTTTTTTATACTTATTTGAGATGAAGTATATATATAGATAAATTGTTTATTCTATTAAATTCAATTTTAATAAAATATCTTATGATTAGGCATAAAATTCAAATGACTTTATATTTATTTTACTTACTTACTTACTCTTCCTTAAATTATGCATAATTTTTATTCTTTCATTCTCTCTCCCCCTATTTCTTACATCGTTACTCTCTCACCCTTATTTTCTCTCTATCTCTCTCCATTACTCTCTCTATCTCTCCCATTTTTTTTACTCTCTCCCATTGATAATTTATTTTATTTTCAAATATATAAAAATTTTATTTAATTTTTTCATATTTCTCCCCCCTATTTTTTTTTCTCTCTCTCACACTCTTTCTCCTCCTATTTTCTCGCATCATTACTCTCTCCTTATTCTCTCTCTCTCTTATATCAACATTACAACAACACGGTTACACCAATTAGTTACAATTGTCATATAATATATCAAACAGTTACTCATGTGTTATGATAAATCAAATAGTTATACTAAACAATTACACAAAATTACGACATCAACCCAATTTATCATTCAGTTGTTTACGTAAACTAAAGAGTTACACCGTTTAATATCACACACATGATTACACCAATTATATATACCACATTTAGTATAATGATAAATTCTTTTGTATAATAATAAAGTCAATTTGGTGTATGTAATTGGTGTAATCATGTCGTGATATTAACTGGCGCAACTCATTGATTTATTTAAACAATTGAATGACAAATTGAGTTAGTGTTATAATTTTGTGTAATTGTTTGGTTTATTATAAGACAATTGTAATTAATTGATGTAATTGTGTTGTTGTAACGTTGATATAAGGAGAGAGAGATGAAAAAATTAAATCAAATCTTTACAAATTTGAAAAGAAAATAAATTATTAATGGGAGAGAGGGAGAGAGAGGGGGGATAGATAGATAGAGTAATAGAGAGAGAAAATAGAAAAGAGAGAGGAGAAAAAGAGACAGAGAGAGAAAGAGCATTGTAATAATATATGATTTTTTAGTCTTTTTTTTTTTTAAAATGCACTTAGGGTCAAATAAGTTCCTTAATGTAATTTAGTTTAATTAAGTCTAAATTTTTGTATCGACTTCCAATTTTTTTTTTTTTTTTTTAATTCAACAATCAGGAGTGTACGACCCAGTTGATATACACCTTAACTAATTCTCTCTTCGGATCGATTAAAGATAAGTCATCGACATCAAAATTAAAAAATTCACTGAGAGACAAGTAATATTGTTCATCGTGTAATTCACCTTCTCCCATACTTTTTTCTTGTTGGGTCCACTTTTTTTATATTTATATTTTTGGGGATTATTATGTTGGGGGAGGAGGTTATTGCCTTATTTGGATGGCCATTGGTTGACGAGGTAGTAAAGTTTCCTCCTATTTCTTGGCAACAACTGACAAATAAGACCTTTTTTTATATTTGAAGTAAGTAAACTGCCTCTCGCTTATTTACTCAACCCACAGCTTTATTAGCTTTCCTACTCTCATTAGGTACAGCCTAACTTGTACTCGCTCTATCTACTGGACAACAATAAGGAAGTAGGGGTATTTTGGTAATTAGGCTGATATGACATAACTAACTTCATTCATTCGCGCTGACAAAAGAAAAAGAAAAAGAAAAGCTGAATGCTATCCGCCGAGTCCGGAAATGTTTGGGTTTCTGGAACTTTAGGGAAAGGACGAAAATGCCTTGACCAATCAGGTAAAATCACGTAAATACCTTTCACTTTTCAGAATGTATAAATGTTTCAAGTACAAGGGTTCGGAGGTATGAGAATACATCCGGACTTGAATTTCTTCGTTTAATATTTCCGTTTGAATTTTTTTAACTGCCACAGTTTATTGGGATTAAATTTATTTGTCAATGCCCAGAATACGTTGTGAGATCTTAACTTCGGCCCCAATGTAAGTGCAGTAGAATTCCTTGTAGATAGTTGTGTGATATTGATGAACAACATTTTTCCTGACGAATATATGAAGTGGTCTATCTACATATTCATAACCAAAAAAAAATTGTTTGAAGTACAAATGACTCACTTTCTTACCATCGAGTGAAGTGGATCATTGGGATACAGTCTGAATTTCTCACCTTGACTTGAGGTTGGATGTTTGCTAGGTTCATTTTCAAGAGGAGTAACAGACACGATCAAAGATTTCATGATATCACTAGTGAAAATTTGTCGGGATGGTCTCTCAACGCTCTCTTTTACTCCCACCCATTTTTTAACCAGCAAAAAAAAAAATGACTCTCTTTCTTCACAAAATATTCAAAATGGAACTGTTATACTAGTCGGTAATATTATACGGTCAATTGCTCACTAATAAGTGGATAAAAGACAAGTAAATGCCACAAATTTTAATAATCGTCCATCTATATGATATGATTATGATTCCATTTACAAAAAGAGATTTACTCTCTTATTTATAAACCACAACCTTTCTAGTCATGTGATTTCTATACATGATGGTGTTATAAACTCAACAATATATATAAATTCGTGAATCAAATCAGTTAGAAATTTGTAGGATTGGATTCGATACCCCCTGGGACAAAAATGCAATATCTTTGATCCTAATGTAATAAGTGAAACCACAAAAAGATTGGATTGTGATTCCAAGTCATAATTGTTAATCATCAATGATGTTGTGTTAGGCTTATATAGGTTAGTAATACACACTCTAGACTTAACTCTGTTATGACTCCGTCTGTTGCATAAGTGGATGTAAAATGTAAAGCCACCAAAATGGATTATTTTTCTTGGATAAAAAAGAAGTATATTATTAAAAAAATTATTAAAACATATTATTTTTTAATATGACATCATTTTTTTTAATATTACAACCTTATTCTTATTTACTAATTTTTTTTTTAAAAAAATGACATCACTGAATTTTGGAAATTGACTAATTCTAAAGAAACAACAGAAGTGTACCCGCAAAGCGTGTCCCCAATAGAAGTAGCATGTGACATTTAATGAAAGTGTGATCTTCTAAAAGGCCTAATAGCTAGGTTAGAAATTATTGAACCAACTTGGTAGACTTCATGAGGTTACAGTCCAACTAGTCATTGGAAAAAGAAAAGCATTGATATCCAAATTTAATGGGAAAGTTTCAAGTAATTAGCTCGGGTTTTAAACTTATCGCGCTGGTCCAATCATTAAGTTTGTCTTCTTATAAATAAGAGATTTTAAGTTTGATACTTTTCATATCCCATAAGAATTAACCACCATTATACTTTAGGGAACATTGACTCAGAATTTGAGTTACGGTGTTTGACTCAGAATCCGGGTAAATAATCAGCGCAAACCTAACCATACTGTAACAAAAAAAAAAAAATATCTTGGGTTTTAAGTTTGAATATTGTAAAAGACATTGAAAGTACTTAGTGTGTATGATTTGTATGTGATCATATTCATCCCATAATTCAACTTATAGCTACGAGCTTAAAATACGGGTAAATTGTTAAAATTATTTAGTGTGCGTGATTTATATGTGATCATACACATCCCATAATTCAACTTATAGCCACGAGTTTAAAATATGGATAAATATTATTATTAGTCCTTAAATTTTATCTCATGTTTTAAAATGGTATATGAATTTTTAATTGTCTCAATTTAATCTCTCAACTGTCAATTTTGTGTCAATAAACTCCTTCCGTCCATTTCACCTGTTAGAAAATAAGACAGTGTTTATCATGTGTTTGTATTTGTTCTAATGACTGAAATTGATGATAAGACTTAATTGATATAAAATTGATAATTAAGGAACTAAATCAAGACAATAGAGAAAGTTTAAGGATTAATTATAATATTTATGCTTAAAAAAAATCATAATTCTTGGTTATTAAAAAAAGCTGTAATGTGGATATTTAAAATTCAAATTTGGTAATTTTCCATGTATAGGGAGTTGTCTATGGTACCAAAAAAAATAATAAAAATTCGGTACTATATCTCTATTTATCACATTTATGGATTATTTTATCATTATTATGGATATTTTTATCACTGTTCTGATACCGAAATAAGTGGTAAAAATAGTTACCACAACAGTGATAAAAACACCTAGACATGTAATAAATTACCTATAAAAGTGATAATTTTTTTAGAAGCTGACCAAGTACAAATTTCATATGAACATACACAATTAGAGCAAAATAGGACCACCAAATGATTTGGAGTATTAAAGCCATTTTTTTTTTTTTTTTTGATAACTGAGTATTAAAGCCATTACTAGAACTTAAAAGGTCAATGGAAGTTGTCTCGTATGAATATGCTTAGTACCTCATGCTCCTACTATAAGGTGACAATTAATTAATAAGGTTATAGTTTTTTTTTTATCAAAAGGTTATAGTTTATTTAGTAGAGTTTTCTTAGTTGAAACATTATAAGACTCATAAAGATAGTCAATAAATATATATATATATATATATTTTTCTTAGGAGAAGAGAATAAATTGAAAATAATTGTAAGTTGTAGCACCAAAAAAAAAAAAAAAGAGTCACATCATAAATATCCTTAAGGGTCAAGAATAGAAAAAGTGTATACAAGAACGGATACTAGACTGTCTTTGTCTACGTCATGTCATGTCATGTTGAAATTTATTTCATCCATAAACGTTTTATTTATATTTTTGTATAACAGGTCCATATCGTATCGAATTTGTGAGTCGCGGAGTTTTTGTGATGCATAATTTGGCTTAGATTGACTAACTTTTGAAAAGTTTGATGGCTCAATTCAATGTTAAATCGAACACAGTAAGATTAAACTCGCACATAAGGATTTCGGTTGATTTTGTGTCAAGTTGGGGGACGTTGTAAAAACATACCCTTCTAATAATAAACACTAACATGCCCAAAAAAAAAAAAGACAACATAGACTCATCTAACGACTACCAACCTCCTCTCAAAATCATCCACATTACACTGTTCTTTAGGCACATATTATCTCTAGCTAAAAGCCGCAAACAGGCTTCTAAGAGGCAAACTGGCTTCTAAGAGACTAAGACAACAAACTTCCCTTAAAAATGCAACCAAAGCATTCTTATTTATAAACATTAACGCCAAAGCCGTCGTTAACTTCTCTCTCTCTCTCTCTCATGTGTGTCACATTCTCAATGGCTGATTTCCTAAGGAATCTCATTCAATTAACTATATACCCACCCACCCCTCTCTCTCTCTCTTATGTGTGTCACATTCTCACTGGCTGATTTCATAAGGAATCTCATTCAATTAACTATATACCCACCCACCCACCCCAGTTAAGACACTACATAAGCTAAAGTAATTTAACTATTCAATTATGAAGCCTTATCGCAACTATATATGTGTATATATATATATATATATGTGTGTGTGTGTGTGTGTGTCCATCCAATCAGCACTACCACCAAGAACCACACTAAAGAATTTGGAATCTGTTTAATAGTTGGTGGATATCTTGCAGACAAATTCAACCCTCTTTCCATGGTTTTAACTAATTCTGGTGCAAAAAGCTTGCCTAATAATCAACCAAAGAGACTACCAACAACTGACAGGTGACTTATAAAATGAAGTTGGTGATCCAAAGCATATTGCATAAAGTCTTCACAAGCATGTGATATTCTCAAAATGATGTCGTATCACTTAAAAAAAATTAACGTTTTATCTATATATATAGGTGGGGGTTAAAAAAGGTTGACAAATGTGTGTATGCTATTGTACTAAAAGAGATGAGTAGGATAAGTGGATAGAATGAAATGACTAGAGTTCCCTATTAATTAAGGGATCAATCAGTGTACAAAATGTTTCTTGGGTAGGTGGAGAGGATAAATACTCTTACCAAGCAAGATGTTTATCTCAGATCAGATAAATGTGTGTACTATTGGGGCAAGTGACGGAAGTATTTATAATACAGTACTCAGGCAGGTCAGGCTACCCGTCGCTTCTCTTGTATGAGGGTCAACGTTGTACTGACACTTACACCAACCTGTAATTGCCTCAACTGTAGTGATATTGATGGTCGTTCATTGCGAGCCACGTGTTCGAACATAAATTAGGTAGATGTGATTTTTCCTCGGACGTAGCCCTCGAGGAGGGGTGTGACAGTCAAGGTAAGGGGGAGACTCCCGAGGTCAAGGGCCAAAACTGGTCATCGTGAGACCATGACTGCCGGAGGGTCATGTCTGCAGTGGCCTCAGTGCACACCTAATCGGGGTCTTCCCTTCCTTTTCAGAAACCTTTTTCGAGGTATTTGTTGAGGTGCCCAATAAAAGAGATTCACATATGTTGATCTGGACCATTAACTCATGGTGCCTTTAGACTTCCCACAAGATCTCAGTCAAGCACAACCCCAATTTGTGGTGAGCCATACACTGGGAGGCATGCTCGAACAAACTAAACTTTCAAAACCCTGTCCGAGGTCGAGATTGACAACCATGCTCATCCACCTCCGTTGCTCAGTTCTCCCTTGAGGAGCCATACTGCCATTTCCTTATGTGGGACCCTCCTCTTAGTCTGTTGGGCAATCGAGCAATGGTATACCATTAGTTGATTTTACCACGATTGGCATCCAATGTGTTTCAGGTTTTCTCTATGAGATCCTAACCTTGTGTCTTAATTCCACAATAGGTAAGACGATTCACGTTGAGGTTGTCCCTAGACTTTTGTAGTGCCACTTTTGTCTGTTCTTAGTCAAAGATCCATTTTGTCACTTCTAATGTGAGAGAATATACCCCGCCTTTTCACAATGCTTGTTGTTTCCCGCGACACATGGTGCCTGCCGCGACGCTCTTATCGGTATCAATTATGCGGACTCTGTTGGGCCCCTCTGTCATGTCAGTTGGTGATTTCTGCCACTTGTTTTTTTATGGTGTGGATATGTGTCCTGAATTTATCAGGTACTATAATATACATAACGCAAAACAATATCATTTTATACATAATAAGATGTTGTTTTGGGAACACCATTCTGCTAAACGGTATAAGAGTTCTATTGGAGGGTTCAATGAACTCTTAATCAAAGGTTATGCATATAATTTGAAGGATTTGGAAAAGGTGACCCAGTCAAGGTTGCATTGATGACATGAGGTGTCAAAACTTATAGGGTAATATGGGGGCCCTAAACGTTTAGCTTATAAGAAAGATACTTGAGGAATACAGATATATTGATGGCAATTGGCAAAGTACTAAAATGAAAAGTTCAAATACTTGAAGTAGACATGTCAGACAATAAACTTACTTTAATGAAGGCACTTAGAAAGCAGTTGTGAGGAAGATCACTTTTCTTTATGGTTTTTAACAGATTTGTATGCTCTTTTTGGGTACATGAAAGATTTTATATCTGGCTGGGAGGACTTTAAAATTTTGATTTTATCTCAAAAATATAAAAAGTTTTATATTAAATTTTGAATTTCTTTAAATGGTAACACTGAACAGTCTTCTTTGTTCCAAATTGGGATGTAAATATTGGAGTAAAAGAGTCACATTGTCATTTTTAAAGAAAATTAATAGGGTAATGTGAGACTTTTGACGTTTGAAAGGGCAAAGTCACTCGTAATGTTTATATGTTTGTCCCACATCGGTTAGACTAGAAAACATCACTATTCTCTTGCACTCTCTTGTACCAAAGCAATATACATTTGTTATTTATTCTCTTATTTCATATGGTATCAAAGTCTAAGCTCGTGAATTTTCTGGCCAATGATATTATGCTATGTGGTTGTCCTGTGAGGAATCCTCCACACTCTATTCTCTTATTTCACAATCACAATGATACAAATTTCATAGACGTGCAATCACAAGTAAACCATACGTAATGTATAAGTTACAGTTCTCTTACGAGATTTATACTAGGAATTTTTAGGCATTATCTTCTGAAGTCACATCTTTTCATTTAAACTATACTTGCAAGTTACTGTTTGTTTTTGATAGTATGAGAAACTTGTGGTCCCAATTTTTAAGTGTTTCATAGTTTGTGAATTAGATGTAGCGGTTAGTTAGGTTGGACTTAAATGTCAAAAAAAGGGGAGAAGGTTGGACTGAGACATTTTGATGTTAACTAAACTGAGTTATTAGGCCAGGCTTATTCCTTATCTCGACTATTTTAAAAAACATTCTGATGGATTCAAATCTATTCAATTCGTTATATATCACCCGCAATAATAATTTTAAAAGACGTGTGATTGAAACGTTTCTCGGTATTAAGCCTGAACTAACATATAAATAATTAAAATCATTGTTTACTTTAACTAACACCATACACATCACCCATCGCCTATCGCCCATCGCCCAATGTTGGAGATAGGAAGACAACACCGAAATTGGGTAAATACATAAATTTGGAATATGTTTAAGGGTAAATGTGTAAATTTGATAATTCTATGGAGATATCTGTGTAATATCAAAAATTTACAAAAATATAAGTTTGTAAGAGGATCAGAATTCAGAAACACCCTTCCACTGCACACCATCACATCATTAAGGCCAACTTTTGTCTCTTCTCCACCGATGCCCATTCCCACTCACAAAAACAAACTATGGTATCAAAAAAAAATTTTATAAATTTTATGGATCGAAATATAATTTTTTTAGTTTGTTTATAAAAAAAAAAAAAGTTTAAGTTATAATTTTTAATGTCCAAGTTTCAACTTTTTAGGGGTCATTTACAATTTTTAGGATTATTTTTGATCGATGTTAAAATTGTTAAGACTGATCCCGCGTAATTTTAAAAATTATAATGACTTCTAAAAATTATAAATAATTTAACAATTTTATAAATTAAAATTTATTATTTGTTTTTAGGTATCGTATTCTTCTCTCACACTTGCATGTCAATCTCTCTCCTACACTCATCCTATTTAGGTCTTACAATAGTGTCGGGTGAAGCGGGTTCGTGTCAGGTATTATCGGTATATAAACGAGTCATGTTGTGTATTTTTTTTTTATTGACTTCATCAATACTCGATTTGTTTATTAATCGTGTTGTGTCAAGTCCACTCATTTACGAAACGAGTGACTTAAAGTAGATTCAAATCTTCTAACTTCATGTCGTGTTCGTGTAGGATTAACGACTCGTGTCATAATTTGAGAGCTCTAATCCCATTTCATCATCTTAAGTCAAAGTATTTAGGAGGTTATAGGTGGGTAATACCTTGAACCAGTCAGAAAGAGAAGTATCACACACGTTTCCATGCTTATTGCTCGTCAAAGGTTGGTCTATTTCTGACTTAACCACAACAAACCAATTTATACCACACATGCTAAAAATAAAAAAGGACAGACGTTGAATGAGTCAGAGCAATCAAGGTTTTAGCCACCAGTTTTGAGCTGAATAACCCAAAGCTTTGAATTTTCACTACCTAGTATCACTATAATAAGTATATTAACATGACCACGACTCTGTCTATTTTCAATGTTCGTATCTAATAAACTTCCAAAGCAGCGGTCTTTGGATCAAAGGTTTCACTTTCACCATATCAAAACGTGGAGAGAGAGAGAGAGAGAGAGAGAGAGAGAGAGAGAGAGAGAGAGAGAGAGAGAGAGCTTTCAACTTTTAGTGAATCAGCATCTCTCCTTTGCAGAATCTCTCAAAAAATACATCCAAACATGGACAAATACAAAGAGGGTAGTGAAAAATATGATTCAATCTGATCAAGTTATGCCTCAATAGCAAAAAAAAAACAAGTTATGATTCATAGAATCGACCTAAGATTGATTGAAAAAATTGAGGTTGATCGCAAACTTTTTCGATAATTTAGGATTTAATTTCCTATGATTGTATGATAACAAGTAGGCACCTTAAATATTTCCCACTAAGGGAGCCATTTAAATTGGCAATAAACTTGGGTTGACTTTTACGATGAAAAATTCGATTCACCACAATCACACGACAGAAGCCACACACTCGAGATTCATAAACCCTACATTTGTGTTAAAGGGGTGCCCTCAAATATAGGGTGTTAATCGAGTAGCATGTCTCGAATAAGATTTAACTCGAGCTCGACTCGTGTTTTAAACTAGTTGAGTTTGAATAATTTTTTACACTCGTTTAGAAAAATAAGTTAAAAAAACTCGGTTCAAACTCGCAAAACTCAGCTCGTATATATGTAAAATAGTCAAGTTGTTCGGGTTCAGCTCGAACTCAACTCATTTTCTAAACAAGGAGAGCTTGTACAATTTTTTAGGCTAGTTTAGAAAAACAAACTCGACAGACTTTGATTCAAATTCATAAAGTTCGACTTAATTAACACCCCTACTCGAATACCTATGAGAGGTGCTTGAATTCGGGTCATGTATTTTTTATCGTATAATTGTGATGGATCAAACTTCACCCTCTAAAATTTAACCCGGTGTGATTGCATCCAAACTCCATATGGAGAGTGTGGACATGGAAACCACCACGTCACATTCTTAGAAGGAGAAGGCAGTGATGCCAACTTTTCCACTTTATTTGGCCCAGAAACATACGCATTTCATTAGTCCACGTTAGGTATAAAGTCTCAACTAATATGCCTCCAATCTTTATTGGCATACAAAATTGTATAGTTCCACGAACCAAAAAGTTGCATGGATCACCCATGACAAACTATCAAAAAAAAAAAATCACCCATGGCCGATTCAATATGGATTTTTTTTTGTTAGAGAGTGTTAAAGTTTATACTAACTATTTCATCGAGATTTGAGACCAATCACCGTAGTTTTTTAACTAGTTTTAAGGATATATCTTTTAATGAATAAATGTGACTAGTCCTTGAAAAGTTTGAGAAATATCAAATTTGAGATCTTTTATTTACAAGTAAACAGACTTGACCACAGACCCAGAATGTTGGATTCTCTCCCCCCCCCCCCCCCCCCCCCCCCCCCTCTCTCTCCACTATCTCTTTCTCATGTGGTCAAGGACAAGAGGCCATTTATGGGTGCCACAAATTTTGGATATAGATTCCCCAATTTCTCACTTTGTGGCCGTTTTGGTGGTGAATTTATTATATTTTCTAAGCTCACACACTTTAGCATGTCCTGTCCTTTTCTGTGCCAATAACTCACAAATGCCCTACTATTGGTAGACAAGAAATCCATAAATTAAACACTACCCACTGCACTCGTGCGATGTAAGGGATTGATATTTTGATCTCGTTTTATTATTTTTATCAATCTTGATATGTTACGATATTTAGGAAAGTTAGAAGAAGAAAGATGACAAGAAGTTATAGATGTAGTGTGAAGTGAGTGGTTAGTATGAAATGTGGAAGATTTTGGTTGCTAAAAGAAAATAAGAAGGAAAACCTCTCCAAACAAAATCCGATTGCTGTAATAGATGGTATAAATTTGTCCACGTCTTATTTTCTTTCTCTTTGGGGGATGTTTGTAGATGTCTTTGTTATATTTGTTGTATTCCCATTTGGATTAGCACATAATGTTCTTGCCACAACTTAGGCAATAGACAAAGTAAGGAAATTGGGGGGTTTCTTAGCTCCATTAAGACCCAACACATTGGAATCCTTGCTTGTTGAATGAACTCATGACCAAGAACCTATAGTTCCATGAGAATGACAAAAGCTAAGTGGAACCCACCCAAAGGAATGGACCATCATTGGGCCCATTTCTTGCCATAATTTAAGCAAATCCAATCATTGTCTAACTCTAAAAGAGAAGTAGAGTAGGTTGGAAGACCATGACTTCAAGAGCATCTTTTGGGTTGAACACTTGAACTAGTCCAAATCAATAAAATTTCAATTGTATACATACCCACACACAATTATGATATAGATACATATATTATGATATGCATATATGTAGACATCTGTCTGTATATATATAGAGAGAGACGAGTTGTAAATTTAGATGTTTTGAGTTCGAATCTTGGCAACTCATGGGGCCAGACCATGACCCGGGATCGGATTCATGAATACCTTAATCTCAGTATGAATGGTCTGTCTTTAACCGAACTGGGTATGAGATTAATGGAAGTGTAATTAAATTTGTTCATAGATAAATCTAATGTTCCAAGAAGATGACGTGTTGTACCTTTCAAGCCTTGGTTTCTCATTTTCAAAGAAGAATACTTCTTCTCAAAGTATATTTCCTTTCACTGATCATTGTCATATGGACATGGTCAAGAAACTATGTTACGGGCAATGCCAGGATTGGTGGTGTTATTAATTATCAATCTGGCTGGTATAATGGGATAATGTTGGAGAATAATCAACCACACCCATGTGACCTAATCTGTAGTAGTTGTTGGAGAAATCTTTTGGTGACCACTTTGAATTCCAACTCCATCGACATCACTTAGAAGATTATCCCATCAATTTGACCTGTAAATCCAATTATTGAACGTCAATTTATATCGTAATAATTATCAGAATTAACGGTGTCAAAATATGAAACAACCCATTAACATGACACGAAATTAGAGAGTTTAAGTCTTTTTTCAGTAACTTTTTTCGTAAACGAGTGAGTCTGATACGACATGATTAATAAACGAATCGGTTGAAGCCAATCGAAAAAAATACATGACATAGACGACACGAAAAATATATCAGTTATACATGATTCATAGATGACACGAACCTGATATAATATGATTTGTTAGACATAAATTAATAAACGAATCGGGTATGGGTGAAGTGTTTTTTTGACACGAATCTACTAAGAACCGACATAAACTTGTCTCATCCGATACGATTGACAGATATAATCATAATCATGCTAACCAAAGTCTAATATATAACCTTATCTAATTTGATTCCTTGATGATTTGGTTAACCAAAAGCATTGGGCCTTACATTAATGTCTTTTGGAATCACCTAAAAAGCCCAAAAAAACTATGAATCTGCTTCTTGGGTTTGGGTCCGTTGATCCATCTTATTTGGGCATATAAATGGGCTTGTCGGCAGGTTTTTTTTGTCAACAATCAGGAATATTTAGATCAACTTACGCGTATCTCGACTAATCACTTTCTCAGTCCGATCAAAGGCATGTCATCCACGTCAAGACTAATAGACAGCCTTTGATTTCACATCGGTCAACCAAATCACCAGGCATCCCATAGAGGGGAATTTAAAAACCATAAGAGCCTTAGATGTTTGGTGTCACGAATGTAATTTGCAAGCAACATCTAAGTTTATAGTTTGGAAAAACATGTTGTGTTTTTGAAATTACTACGTAGAGCAAGTAATACAATGGATTGATTGTTATGCTATCGATGGATTCGAGATATTTTGTTCATTCGGGCCTCCAATAATCCCATTGGAGTTATCTTGGGCCAAAAATTTGCGATCCGCACTTCATTACACCCTCTTATCCTTGAACCAAATGGACATTTTTTTAAATGAATGCACACAAGAAAATATATACAAATTTGAACATATTTTATCTAATATCATACTTCAGTCGTAAGAAACTCTTAGATGTGGTTCAGTGGTTGAGCTTGCTATTTGATAACCCAGAAGTTTCACGTTCAATCCCTTTCCACACCCTTTAAAGGTTAGTCACTCTTGTCCCTTTAGGAACATACTTTAACTTAACTCAAGTCACGATAGTCAATCGTAGAGCTCGAGAGCGTAGTCAGCGCAAACTTGAACACTCTATAACAAAAAAAAACTGTAATCATAAAAGTCTAAGATATGTATCTATTTTTTTTTTAACATGTAACCAAACGCACCTCAAATGCCTATTTTTGACAATACATGACTACAAAAGTAGAAAGGGACAAGCCCAATTTTTATTTTTTTTTGGTCCGATACTATTACGGGGACAATGAAGTTCAAACCCGCAACTATAAAATCTAACAACAAGGGTAGTATCCATTAGGCAACAGCTAACCTCCAAGTCCAATCTTTCTTACTTTGTCATCACCAACATCAAAATTCTGAAATTTTCACCCCAGCCAAACAAGCTTCGAACATGAACTTAACCCGGACGAAGAATCCTAGGAATAAGCTACAACACAACTGCCAAACGATAACATACCTGTTTGTCTTGTAATATCACAGACGACAAGTTGATGGATAAGTCTTATTCCCAGAAAACAAAATCCGGAGATAATGTTGGGGCTTCTTGTTCAGAATAAGACAAACTGATCAATTGTCCACTTCGAACTGACCGAAACATCATATAGCTTTCGGGGGTTGTTCTCTAATTTTGGTAAATTGGGACAAGTTTGTTCTTTGATGACACAATCCGTTATAATTCCGTATTTTCACCGGTAATTTGAATCTGAATCCATTATATCATATTTCATGGATATGAATTTGAACATATCAATATTCGATTTGAGTGTGATCCGATCTAAATCATATATTAGGTAACTAAACAATGAAATTGCATGCTTATTTGACAAAATTGATTTGAAATTCATATTTAGTTTGCGAAAATTTGATTGATTAAATTGTTTGAATTGTATCCAAATCCATTTTTTTTTAGTTGGATTTGAATCAGTCAAATTCGATTCGAGCCCGATGAGTTGACAGGCGTACCATGAGTCATACCAATTATAATCTATCTAACATTAGAGATAGGAAATTGATTTCTCAATAGTACAAATTTTATATCAAAAAAAAAAAAAAAAATCGCTTATAAACATCATTTCTCTACACGGTCTTCCAATGTTAGACAACTCAATCAATACATTGTCCAATATCAAACAACTCCATTAGTTCTCACATACATCTCTCTTATTTTTTCTTATTTCAAATATAAATATTGCACAATCAATGTTCGATTTTTGATATCTTCAGACAAAGAATTACTACTAATACATCTCTATGCTACATTTACACTGTTCTAGTTTAGGAGAGTTTAAGACCTTAGTCAAACAACTAGAACTGTTGGGAAGTAGGTGTAAATTTTCTTCAATGGCTTGAACAAATCCCAAGTTAAAATGAAGAAACCTTGAAAATATCGATGTTGATGTAATAATATCATATAACCTGACCTTTGGGCTCCTCCTTAATTGGCTGCTTAAATGCAGATAATTCAAATGGTAGTAAAATCATCGACCCCCTTTTTGTTTGTGTTACAAATAGATCAGTTGTTATCAACATGTACAAAATAAGCAAAACAACAAGCAATCATAGCTATATATAGGTTTGCAAAGGAAGCTCTTCTTATTAGCATCAAGGCTATCAATCAAATTATATTCATTGTCTCTAGCTGTTTGGTACTTGAGAAAGTGATAAGAGAAATGGGGCTGACCACTGCCAACTTTGCACTTATCGGAGGTTGTCGCCGCTTGTTCAGGGAGGAAGACGATGCTCTAGCTACTACGAGAATTAAAAGGCGACGAAGATCTCCCTCGGGCTTTGAGCCAATCTGCAATGATAAGCAAAGAGATCAACAGCAGCCACAGGTCTTGCAAGTTGATCAATCCAACATTACCACTACTACTCCTACTACAACTGTGAAGAGAAGTTCGAGATTTCGAGGAGTCAGCAGGTCTGATATACATAAAAGCTTCAATAGTTTCTATTTTAGTTGTGTGTCATAAATCTTTGTTATTGTTTTCTTGGGTAATTAGTACATTTTATTTTTGAAAAAGAAGATATATTGTATAGTTCAAAACATACCCAATGGGCATATGGAGAAATTCTATAATCCATTCTACCAAGAGAAAATAGAACTCACAACACAGTTATATGTGCCTCAACAGGCATCGGTGGACAGGACGTTACGAAGCTCATTTATGGGACAAAGGGTCCTGGAATCCAACACAGAAAAAGAAGGGAAAACAAGGTTGGATGTTCTACACATTGCTAGTTTCAAGCGTTCATAATCAGTTAGCTTTCCTATTCTACTATTACTGATTGCTTGTGCTCTATTTTTTTTCTCTGATCATCTGATGGTGCATTGGAAAAAATTTCGGGTGGAGCAGTTTATCTTGGTGAGTAATTCGATTGCTAGTATTTTTAGTTTCGATGGCTTCTTTCTCCTGTAAAGTCGAACCTAGTTAGTCTTTTCTATGAGAAACACTTAAACTTTTCTGTGGCTAATTTATGATCAGGAGCTTATGATGAAGAAGAATGTGCAGCAAGATCCTATGATTTGGCTGCAATCAAGTACTGGGGAGCATCAACTTTCACAAATTTCCCGGTGTAGTTATCATACGATAACTTGATAGTTTCGTATTTTTGAGGGGTTAATTGATGGGGGTGATGGATCAAACACTGAATAATTACTCATTTTCCTCAGGTTTCTGATTACAAACAAGAGATCGAGATTATGGAGAATCTAACCAGAGAGGAATATTTGGCTTCATTAAGAAGGTATTTAATTTTTGGAAATACAAGATCACTAGCCTTAATGCTGGATTGGATTGGATTTGATTCAATTCCAGAATTAATTGAACCTTTTCTTTGTTAATTCTAGGAGGAGCAGTGGTTTCTCTAGAGGTGTCTCCAAGTACAGAGGGGTTGCAAGGTAAACAGACATTTTTCACCTTAATAGTTTTGACCTTTCCGTTGTTGCTAATGAGTAAACATGTTTACACTAAGGTTGCTTTTCGATTAACTCCAGGCACCATCACAATGGTAGATGGGAAGCAAGGATAGGGAGGGTGTTTGGAAACAAGTATCTCTACCTTGGCACCTACAGTGAGTTTTCTTATCTGTTTGTTATTCTAATGAAATAGATTGCATTATTTTAAGTATCAGATTGATTATATGTAGGGCTGATAGTCGAACGAGCTTGAACGAATTCGAGTCAAGCCTAAAAAATCGTTCAAATTCGGTTAGTTTTCAAACGAGCCGAGCTTGAATGAGCTCAAAACGAGCCGAAACCGAATATTTGCACATAAACGAATTGAGTCTGTCGAGTTCGAGCCAAGCCTATCGGGCTCGTTTGTTGTTCACGTTCCGCTCGTTTAGAAAACGAGTCTAACTTGAACGAGCAAAAAAGAGCCGAACTCAAGTAGCTCAGCTTGATTAACTGCTCTAATTATATGTTAGCATCCTCAACATTTTTCTGACCCTATATCATGGATGAAACCATAAGACAATCAAAATACTAACCCAACCAAATCCGAGTTTTTTCATGACTAGAACCTTGGGATTTTCATTTTCTTAAGGTTCATACATGCACTGATCCAATCGATGAATTTGGAGCAGAGCGACTACTCTCTGCCTAGCTTATCTTCCTGCCGCCCGGGTTTCTAACAAGCTAAAAGATAAATTGTTTAATCTCTTGCAGGTACCCAAGAGGAGGCTGCTCGTGCTTACGATATTGCAGCAATCGAGTACAAAGGGATCAATGCGGTAACCAACTTTGACTTGAGCTCATACATAAGATGGCTAAGGCCAGTTACCAACTCACTTCCCTCTCAGGGTCCAATTCCAGGATCAGACTCAGACTCTCAGCTTCTACAAACCACCTCTAACTTCATTTATTCAAATGATGAACCTGATCAGTTCTCTTTCCACTCTAATAATCATTCTCCAACAATGACACAAATGGCCATTCCTCTTCAAAAACAAGAAATTATTGAGAGAAAGATACCCATTAGTCCCAGCAACACATCGTCTCCGCGAACGGCACTTGGCGTACTTCTCAGATCTTCCATGTTCAGAGAACTGGTGGAGAAGAATTCTAATGTTGCTGTTGAAGAAACTGAAGAAAATGACACCAAGAACCAACAACAAAGTGCCAGAGACAATGAGTTCAAAGAGATATATTACAGTGGAATTGACAGTAGTCCATATATCTGTTCTTCCAGTGGTGATAAGTTTCTGGGCTTCGAGTCACCGGAGGTGAGCACATCCCCGTTGTCTGATCGGACAGGGAAGCCCTTCTGGATGATGTCTAAACCATGCCGCCCATATCCATTAACTAACAGTTTTGTAAAGTTGTAATGATTGTAAGGATCATAAGTGTCAATCAACCAGAAACTGATGTGATGAAGACTGTTTTTCGCTATGTAGAAGCAGTGGCAGCAACTAATGGAGAGTTGTGTACATTGAAATAAACTCTCAAGTTTTTCGGTTCATGAAAGCATCCAGATGTATTATGCAGTCAATATCTATTCATGGTAAGCGTAGCTTATTGTCACAGGCTTGCACTATTCAAGCTTCCCGTACGTCAGTTATGGAGTTTTGCATAGCTCTGAATATTCAAAATGGGGCTTGGTTTTGCTGGTTAATTTGGAATGACTTCATATGCAATTGATAGACTCAAATTCCCAAGAACCACAATCCCCGGATAGTTTGCACAGCATCTTCAGCAAGCAATACTTATACATAAAGTCAATCACATTACCAGAAGCAATAGTACAACCACTGGTTGGTTAATCTAGTGGTATCATCATCATTGCTTAATCACTAAGGTGGTAAAGGGTGGCAGAGAGAGAGAGAGAGAGAGAGAGAGGGGGTATTGGGAGAAATTGAGACCTCGGTTATGATTGGGGTGGGAACACCAATCCAAAAAATGGGGTGAGGAATGACTGGAAAAGCAGAGAAACAAGACCAGATATACTCGATCATTATCAACAAATCCAATCATCAGTTCCCTACTATTGGGCGAATGAAATCCCACACATAAATCAGGAATAGAAAAGCTTTGAGTACTCGAGTATGACCTTCAAATTATGACTTTTATGTCAATTAAACCGTTGAATTTTTTTTTTTTTTTGGGTATCAATTGAACCTTTGAACTCTCTAATTATGTTAATTAAGTCATTATATCTATCTTCGTTAGATTTTCTAAAGAAAAGTGGCAAAATGTGCCACTGACACAAATGGTTAAAATAAACTAAACATAAAACTCTCAAATTATAATCCTTATTTATGTCAATTAAGCCCTTAAATTTTTTGTTTTGTATCAATTGAACCTCTAAACTCTCTAATGCTGTGTTTGGTACGATGGAAGGATAGAAAGTTGGAAGGATGAAAAGTTTGAGGGATAGATAAAACATCATGTTTGGTAAGGAAGGATGGAAAAGTGGATGGATTAACTTTCCTTCCAACTCACCAAAATCGGAAGGAAAATGGATGAAAAATTAATTATTTGAGTTGAGATATATCTTATTTGTCTATATATCTTTTAATATATACATATATTTTATATACATTAATTTCATATAAAAATACAATAATAAAATATGTATTTATATCTATATTTTTTTAAAAAATTTTAAAATAAATTTTAAAATAAAAATAAATAAATAAATAAACAGGTCAACTTGCAATTTGACACGACACAATTAGTTAAATGAGTTGAATTAAATTTGACTAATGTTCGACACAAATCCGTAATAACTCAACACGAATCTAATACGACACGACTCGATTGTCACCCCTAATCTTAGCCAGCACAAAAAAAAAAAATTAGTTATTTTTATTTTCCATTCATCCAACCAAACACAAAGGAAGGAAAATGTATCATTCATACTTTTCTTCTTTGAAAGATATAAAGTGTATCCTTCTTACTTTTCATCATTCCTACCAAACGGAACATAATTGTGTCAATTAAACCCTTCTATTTTTTTGTCATATAGCCACATGAGCAACACTCTTAACGAACACACAAAAAAGCTCAATTGAGACAAAAGAAAAAGAAAAATTAGGGGTTTAATTGACACAAATATCATAATTTGAGGGCTATATGTATACTTTACTCAAGCTAGTGTTGTACCACTTAACTCTGTGTGTGTGTGTGAGTGAGAGAGAGAGAGAGAGAGAGAGAGAGAGAGGGGGGGGGGGGGGGGGGGGGGGGGAACCAGCCCGGTTAGAGCACAATTTCAGTCCAGAACCATTTTTTTTGTTTTTTAATTCTGATAGAAAATACAAATTCCTTTTGCCAACCACTTACTCTTTCACCGCTCTCTCTTCTCCATATTTGAATGGTAATTGAGAATAAGGACCCGTATGCAAAAAAGGACACCACTTCGACCCATGAATCTCCTGAATAAATGCATCATTCACTTCGTGTATGTGCTGTGTTGTTTGGAGACGGAGAGAGATAGAGAGAGAGTTCAGCTTGATATTAGACATATACATCAAACTCGAACCTAAAAAAGAACCATCAAACAAGTACATACCTGAAGAATCGATATAAAACAAATCCACAACTTCGATTTTGCTTTGTAACAGTACACTAGAAACTTAGTAACCTAATCTACGTACGATGCAAGGCTCTTGTAATTGGAACATACAGAATCTTCTTCAATGTGCAAAGAAGGAAAGCCACGTGTCATCCTTTTTAAAATGTTTAAATCAACTCTTGGTTGATGCCGTCCTGAATCAAGTCAACATTATTAATGGAAGGTGAAAAGAACAGTATTGTCAATGTAAAAGCCTAAAAAATGGAAAGTACTAGATGACAGAAGATTCGACAAAACTTTAAAACATGACTTATTCATTCCAAACCTGCGCAGGTAGTAGCACTTCTAAGTTCTAACACTCGCACATATTAACACCCTCCAACTATCCGAAATTTGTGTGTTAATTTGTGCATATTATGATAAAAAAAAAACTCTCCGAAATTTATGCTTGCACTACACCCACACCCACTAGATATAATAGTTTGCATCCGCATATCACACGTTATTGTTTCACTCAGCAAACAGACCATAATAATACACAAGTTTTCCCCCTCTGATCAAGCAGAGAGACATCTGACATGAATATACATGTCTCCGGCTCCGACAGTCCTCTCAATATGTGAGATGTAACATAACCAAAAACTCGCCAGGATTACTTAAGTAAACCAGATACGAGCTTTCACGCACAACAAAATAGGCTAAAACAGAAGCATTGTTGTTGTTCAGCATCTTGTTAAATTGAGAAAGAGCCAAAAAAGCAAAACTCCCCCCCCCCCCCCCCCAACAAATAAAAAAAAAAAAACCCCGACCCAACCACCAGTAAAAATAAAAACAAAAGGGGCCACACCCAATCCCCAGACCAAAGAAAAGGGGAAAAAGAGAAGTAAGCCCCCCCAACAGTACCTTTTCAACTTTCAGGAGAACACAATTCAAGATAAAGAAGAGAATCAAATTAGTACCTCGTCAGGGTTCTAGGAATATCATCCAAGTTATCAATGCCATCTTGTGTAGTGCCATCCGTTATCGATCGATTGATATTTATTGATGTTAAAGAGCCTGCGATCTCCTTAAGACCCTGAAAAAATGTCAAGTAACATCAGATCAAATGAAGATGCACGTGCGGTATCCTTTTTCTATTTCTTTCGGTGACATGATCTGTCTATTGACTTCTCAACATCATTAGCCCACATAACGCCGAGACAAAAAATCATATCATACATTATTTAGAATAAATTGTATATCACGGAAAATCAGTGATGCAGTTACCAGCAGATTCTTTTCTTATTTTTCCCCCTTTTTCTTTTGTACCTTGGCATTCGTTTTTGCTTTAACAACTAATCGTCCCACACTCCATGGAGATGAAATTATTAACAAAAACCAACATAAAACCATATGACATGTTTCACAGATTAATAATGAAAACATCACCAGCAGAAATCAGTATAAGGCATAAAGGCTTCCACCAATTCAAATTTGGGAAATGTCATGAATCTACAACAAACTTTCTGAAAATGATGCTTGGAACAAATTATTAATCAGACAAAAACGACAATCTTTGCAAAGATATCAATTGATTTGGGAATATAGCGCAGTCCAATAACCACATGAGAATAGTCATACCTTCACACGGATAATACATAAAGCTAATGAAATAGTAAATTTGCGAAGGGAAATGAACCAGAAAATAAATGAAAGAGAACCTCTTATCTGCTGTGTAAATCAACTTCTGTATGATGAGGGTGGAGCCAGAATTTAATATGGGTGGGCAATTAAACTACAATCTTTAATTTTTTTTTTCTCCCAATCAATAAAAGTAAGATATGCAGATATACTTATTACATCATATTTCATAACGGTTCACTAATCACAGAAGGGCCAAAAACTAATATATACTGTACACAAACAAATTACAACTCGCAAAACAGAGTCTAGTTTTAGTCGATTTACAATTGACCCCATGAGTATTCATATTATCAGGTCTTTGCATCATGCATTCATTATTAATGCCATTGAAAATATCTCTCTATATATGAAATCCAGCAACCAATCAATCATTGATGGCTCATTATATTACGCAATCAATTCTTCACCGTCTTCAACTTTAAAATTTATTGGATAAACTATTTCACCAACTTTATTAAGATATCACAATAGCATAGGCCACTAAACATCCAAGTAAGCATAGCAATTAGGGATGCAACTCGGGCGGGTTAGACAGTCAACCCTAGCTTAACCCTAGGTATATAATCTTCAACCCTAACCCTAACCCTAACTCGGGTTGAGGAACTCAACCCGAGCACTGCCCGAGTTGAATTCGGGCGGGCTCGGGTTGAATTCGGGTTCACTGCAAAAGAGACAGAGAAAGGGGGGAATAATTACAAATTCATAAAACAATTCATATATTTCATTCATAACAGTGCACGATTATTGATCATCTGCTTTCCCACCAAAAAACTAGTGATCTCAAAGCACAATCCCAGAAAACATAGAAATTAGACCCATAAAAACATTAAACTTAAAACATCACACTATCACCACTAATCACGCATAACAGAGTAGCAAGCAACAAGAAACAGAGGACGATAGAGTAAAAATAAATAAAAGTGCTAATGCTTTATATATATATATAATTATTTTTTAATTTGTCGGGTTCGGGTTGCCAATGCCTCAACCCGAGCCCGGCCCAAATTGAATTCGGATTGAGGTTTTTTGACCCAAGTCCAACCCAAATATTAAAAACCCTAGCCCAAGCCCTAATTTTTTCGGGTTGGGCTCAGGTTGAAATCGGGATGCCCAACCCAAGTTGCACCCCTAAATTAGCAATACCATTGAAACACAATAAACAGAATCATCAATAGTCGCATAAAAATAGAGTAAGGACAGCAGCAGAAAAATAGATGCCAATTGCACATTCAAGTTAATAACATACGATCAAGAAAAGCCATAAACTGGCAAATCAAGACCAATTGCAAATAAAAAGCACTAAACATGCACTTAAGGGACAATTGCAACTCATATTCTCCGAAAAACACAAAAGGGCAGGCCCAATAATTATATTTGATTAATCTTCAATACGTACATGATTTTTAAAAAAAATCAAGAGTGGGCCAAGCTTGCTTGACCGATAGAGGCAGAGGATTTCTCAAAGCGGAATTCCTGCATTAAGTGGAGTTGCAACTTAAGTTCGGCTGATCTGATTTCTGGGTCTTGTACAGTCGTTATTGTCAAGATAAAGGACTGTTAAATCCAGTGACGAAGTCGACAATGTACTGGTGAATGGAAGCCCCCCCCCCCCTCCCAAAAAAAAAAAAATCAAGCAAGAAAGAAGCGGCTCTTCCCACGGCAGAGTCACCATTGACTCTATTTATTATTATGGTAAATCAGTGCATCAAGATGTCAATCTGAGATCTTATTTCGGTTCGATATGTCCACTTCCGAGACTCACCTGTGGAGGCATAAATTGACTCTAAAACATAAAATAACAAGACCAGAACCCTGTGTGGACTATGAACCAACAAAAAAAAGAATGCATTTGAGCTCTTGTTCGAGTTCTTCCTTGATGACCGAGAGAAGGGGGGGGACATAAGTATCAAATGCCTTGGCATTTCATCTTCCTTGATTTCCGGAATGGGAAGCTCTCTGATCTTTCCTTCGAGTTCGAGTTTCCATTGGTGGCTCAAGCCCATGTGTGTGATTATATCCAGCAGTAAAATGAAGCCTAGAAAGTAAGAATTATACCTTGAGACTTTGTGATTCAGAGCATGTGAGAGAACCACCGGACTTGCCAAAGTGTTCAACTTGTTCCTGTAGGAAACCCATTGAGAAAACAATGGTTTAACAGGTGAGGGCATACTCGATGAAAATTTTATTCGGAAAAAGTGAAAGCCATGGAACAAATCTCCATCAAGAAGAAATTCTATAAAAACCAGCTGCAAAATTCTAATAAACATTTCAAGGGCATGCTAAAGAAATTGGACCACCCACAGAAAATATATGTACATCTTAAATTTGAAGGGGTGGAAATTTAACAGATGCGGGCATTATAGTTAGCATAATAACCAAGGGAAGAATAAGTCCAGAAAGCCAACTAAGAGAGCAAGTGGCATGAAATTAAAATAATTGCCGCAGCCCCACGTGAAAAATTCAACTTAGCATCAAGCCCCCACAAGTTTTTATAATAATGTTTCAACCCCCGAATTACAAATTTGCCAACCTTCAATGTCATCTTTTTAAGTAACACCAATGATCACCATCACTTCCACTATCCATTCACTAACCCCACGCTCTCTTACTAGTGTGTACACACACACACACACTGTGTAATGTATTTTTCTTTTTCTTATACATCGGAAACAAAAAAATAAAATGGAGAGGTACATGTGAACTGTGAAGTTACAACACCCTTATTATTGGGTAATGGGTATAGATGTTACAATGGCAGCTGTGGGCAACAGTTAAATCTTAAATGTATTGATTCAGTGTATTATATCGATAGTACCCTACTCGAAGCTGATGGTTTTATCTACAGTTCCAGAATGACTAAATAGAAAAAAACTCAAAACAATAAAGCAATATTACTAGTACCAAAATTAATACCAGTAATAGTCAGATAAGATAAGATGTAATTAAGGGAAAAGAAAGAAGGTGAATGAATTTTATGTTAGAAACAATGTATAGAATTAGATGTGAGTTGTACATTCTTTTAATGATAGTCATACTTTGTTATAGGACTTGTGAGACAGCATAGAAAACCACCCTAAAATGCACTCAAGTTGATAGGAATTATTCGGGTAAGTGGCCTCCAACATGTTTTTGCATGCTATTGCACCATGTTTGATTACAGTTTCTGATATTCAAAACCGGACTTAGAATGTGGAAAGTGTAATGTACGACGTAATGTTTTGTAAAAATGACATTTATGCAGGAATGGAATTAGTCCCTTGGGGATGCATGCGTGCATGTGCAGTTCGTGATCATGAACTACTGTGAAGGTTTTGAACTCTTATTTTATTTAATGCCAAGTATAGTTGGTAGAGAGAGTTTGCCACTTACTGTGCTGTCCAGCTCATCAAATTTTTACAAATTGTGAAGATTAGCAGTCAAAGCATACCTTGAAATAAGCGAGTAAAGAAGTAACAGACTTAAAAGTTGTTTGGCAACCTTCCAGTGCTAAGGATGTTCAAGTTTTGTTGATGTATGGATAATTGGGGTATTAGCATGCTTTGTTGATTATTATAGCCGGTCGATTTATTTTTTATATGTGATTCAGATTTATACGAATGTTGGAACCTTGCATGCCTTCGGAGTTTGGGCTTGCAGCGGTTGTTGTGCTCCTGGGCCTGCATGGCCGAGTTTGGAATCTCAACTGGTTAAGTCCCAAAACCCAACTCATAAAGCAAATGATGCAAACAAGATCTAATTAAATCGCCAGGAGTGCATTAACACGTGGATTATAATATGCTCTTGTCATAACTAAGCAGCTACTAAATCAGTTTTCACTAAGGCATCCAACCCATAAAAAAAAAGCTGCATAGAGTACTTGGGCGAAATCAACAATGTTAATTGGAATCGTAATCAGTGTTGCATGGTGGGGGTGGTGTTTAAGTTGCAGAAACATAAATTTCCAATTGTACAAACCTGCAGGAATTTGGGCATTTTCACTCTTTTCCCCTGAGCAACGTTCAACAGATACAGCACGCCAACATTTGCAAGATCCTGTTTCCATAATCATGTAAGGATAGCCACTAGAGAGAATCCAGATAAAAAATACAATATTAACCATTAATCAGATTTATTTTGGGCCCCACTCCCTCATGATCTAACCTACTATCTGAACCTACCCCATGATCCCTTGCCCATGTCGTGTGTTGGAATTTCATGAAAGCTGAGACACACAACTAATGAAGAGTTGACATTTGGAATAAATGAATACATTGTAAGCTCGGAAGCACGTATCAACATTTCACGTTTCTGTTTTCAAGGAAACCAAAACGAATTAGTTATTAAATCAAAACTCCAATGTTTGGAGTGTTTCTAAATGTTTTGAGATGTTTTGGTATGTTTCTGCTAATATTTCGAGGTATTTGAGATGTTTTTATATATTTTGATTTTTTACTAATGTTTCGCAATGTTTTGGAAATAAATTGCCAAATTTGTTACTCTTTCAATGTTGCTTCCGAAACGTTTCCGTTTTCTAAGTGACCGATACAAGATACTGAAACGAAATTTTGATCATTGATTGGAAATCATCAAATAGTCAGGGATGACTCCACATGTCTAGGGAAGTTATCTGTCAATGAGGATCTAATTATTCCAAATACTTATCAATTAGCAATTAATGGCAGAAATCATCCCCTGATCATCTAAGTGCAACTCTTCTTTCGAGTATACATATATGGTCCTCTGTACTTTTCACAAGCCATTTGTATGACTTAAACGCCACAATAAAATGAAATAATGTAATTGCCAATATGCCATACTAAAACACAGTTCATAATTTTAATTCTAGATAAAATATGGAAGTAGGTTAACCTGTTTGTCTTCCAATGACATCATCTTGCCATCCTGCAAGCCAAGGGAAAATGGAGGAAAAATTAGGAAGCAATCAACTAGAAATAAAAGAGCTCAAGTACTTGACCCACGAATTCAAAACGGTTATGATAAGAAATACAACTAAGCAACACTATAATTTCTATGCCAATTGCCAAAGCATTCTAATGTATTGTCCTGATCATAATAAAAAATATTTTAATAATGCAATTAATAATTCATGTATTTTACGTATCATGATGCCAAATCCATATCATGATGAAAAGGTCAATGCTCTCAAGTCTCAAAGTCAGAGGTTGCTTTCCACTAGACATCAGAGCAAGGTGCCAAAAGCACCAGCCCCCAGTGGACAAAGTAATCTAACAACTAACATCACAAAACCCAGAAAATCTTATTAGCATGCAACAAACGGTTGCACTCTTTTCATCATGTGTACAAGATACTAGATCTTATATAAAAACAGGTGCACTAATTGAGAATCCATGTAATTCAAGTTAGTTTGAATTGTTTTTTTCCAAAATGTAATCCTACTTAAATGCATTGAGTTCTGCCGGAGCCACAGCAGGCAACAGTAAGTCATGTTGCTTGCCATTCATATGGTGCTGTCTCCACAGTTGGATAAGCAGATTTACACAATTATAAAGTTACCAAACTACCATCGAACTCTTCCACTTCAGAACTGCCACAGAGCAGTCATCAAAATAGGACCCAGCAAAGGATAAAATCCGCCCAATGACTCCACACATAATTACCACATGAAGCTCCCAGACCAAGAAACCAACCAGACCTTCTACCTTGCCAGCAAATCCAACTCAGAACAAGATACAGATCATGTGGTTCCAATTATCCACGTCACCCACAATGGTCAAAAATAATTACACCCTCTGACTCAACCTAAGATAGTCAATTTGCAATTCAATTCCATAATCATCCTGAGCATCAGTTTCAATAATTTAGCCTATAAAGAAGCAAACAAATTGGAAAGCATAGGAGACTTTGTGCAGACAAAACTATCTGAATACACTTCTTAGCTTGGATAATAAAAATACACCCATATATAATCAAGAAAGTCCTTCTCTAAATTATTTCACTCTTCAAACTCAAGCAGCTCAGCAAATGTAATATTCTTAAAGATTTAATCATCCATTTTGTTCTCTTGGTGCAAAATATGATTCTTTTTCTGTCCTCCTGTTCAAATAAAATCTTATTTTCCAATGAGGAAGTTTGTTAAAAAGACAATTCAGACAAAATAGAGCTCACAAGAAACCTTATCTTAGAACAGCCTTTTATTTATGATGCAAATTTTGACGAATTTCACGAAATAAAACTCACCAAACCAGAAACTGTTGCCTGTAATGTATCCAAGTCATAGCCAATTTGAGAAAGACCAACACGAACATCAGCAACCTGTAATATCACTTTGAAAATTTTATTCATGATGTTTTTGGCCTGGGTTTGAATCAAACAAAATTTTCTTCTCTTTCCTTGTTTTCAGAAAGTTCAATCCATAATGTGATGGATATTGACCTGCCTATAATTTTATAAAAAGATAACCGGAATTATGTTTTCTTAAACCTACTGTCCGGAAAGCAACTGCATTTGGAAAAGCTAAGCTCAAATTCCAAACGATTTACATCTAAAAAGGGCACAGAATGAGAACTCAGTCTTGCAAATTTACATCATTCAGAATTAACTTCGACATCTGCAACTGCCCATCTAACTTTCCATCCAAGTTCTCAATTCTCTGTGTCAAATGCTTCTTTGTCGCCTGATCAAAAGGAGACATTCAATAATAATCAGGAATATGCATAGAACTCCAAAATATTCATTAACCATCAGAACACCAAGCTTTTGTATGTGTTAACCATTATGCTTCATTAAACATTGCAATTTGAAAACCAGAAAAAACATATTTATCTAATATTACAGTAGAAAGTTGAATTCTCAACTTTAAAAGCACAACGGTTAAGATTGATACAATTTTTATCTAGTTTGATCCAATGATACAAAATTCATTCCAAATTCCAACACACTTTGCAATAGCAAACAACCCTACTAATTCACACTTACCTCTCTCTTCTCTCTCCCCTACCCCTCATATGTTACTATAATGATTTGAGGGATCATATTGGTAATTTGGGCAGATTTTTTAGGGTTTCGAGATGCTATAAAAAGGCCTCAAAGCTGCTACAAGAAAAAAAAGAAAAACAGCCTACAAGATGTGAACTTTCTGGGTTTCAAATAGAGTTTGGCTCTCTATTTCTTTCTTCTTCTCCTTCCTTTCCCCCCTTCTTCCCTTCATCCTTACTCTACTTCATCCAGTTCCAATTCTTCTTACCTCTTATTCTCTACAATCTTCTTGGTCTATTATCTATTCGCTCGTCTCTCTCTCTCATCCATTCTTCCACTTTGTTTCTCCCTTTCTTCTCGTTGTGGATTCAAGGCCCCTAGAGAATGCTAGGGTTATCCCCCATTTCTTTCTTCTTTTAAGAGTTCCTGCCCTTATCTCTCTTCTTCTTCTCTTTTTTGTCATCTTTCCTACCTTATTCTATCAAGCACAAAAAAAAATATATACAAACTCTCAAAGTTCTGTCCCATAAGTGTTCGTAAGTTATTTAATAAGGGTGGGTCTTCCCCTTCAATGAATGTTCTGTGAGATCACATACATCAAGAATTGAATGGATTCAGCATAAGGCTTTATTTGTTCATGGGTCCTTCATTAGCTTGCCATGTGTTTGATAAGATGATCAAGAGTCAGGTTACATCAGTACATCTGTCCTGCCATACCCTAATTGGTTAGCAAATTCCATAAGTACCCTTCTTAATTCTTTAATTCCTTCAAATACCCTTATAAAGTACAAAATCAGATTGGAGTTTTTCAATTAGAGATTATGCTAAACTATCTCTCTCCATGTCAAACATCATGGCCATTCATGTTAAGATACCTTGCCTCCTCGAATATGTCTTGAATATTTGATGATATTGTATTTTCACAAAAATTAGCTATATTAATTACCTGAGACCAGACTATTAAATAAACCATGCCATTCTCTGTTATCAAAATACTTCTTCAAATATATTATTTTCATTTTAGTACCACAATGATGTTCAACGAGCCTCAATCTGGACTGGGCATATCCGAATTATTTAGATTATCCAAAACAAGATTTATGGCCAAATATTTGCAGAATTTACTTAAGAAATGATTTTTGAATATTTTTTAGCAGGTGTCAATACAATGATCTACTCTGATGCTTCCTCACTTTCCCAAATGAAGCTAACAGAAGATGGCTTGACAATGTGTTCGAGCTCTAAGCTCTCCTTCCAGCAGATAAATCTGAATGTGACCTCCAATAATTTCAAGAAATATACATGACCTACAACGGAAATAGGACCATCTATTCATATCAGCAAGGGAGAAATACAGGACATCATTGACTAAGGTCTGTTTTTTGGTTTGGAGGGGTGAAGGCTGTTTACTTCTTAAGGCAACAAGCTTGCTTATGTTAATGACTAGCTCAAGGAACTTGAGCTCAACCGATGGTCAGACAAGACAAACTGTGCTGACCTCATTCTAACACAATCAATACAAAACATGAAAAAATGAATCACAAGGGCTCTGATTTAATGCTGAAACAGAAAAAAAAATTATATTGGACATGAGAATATACGTTCATGAGTAATGGAATAACAGGTAACCTTGCGTGGTTCAAATCGAGGGGAGAAGAGAGACAAAATGTATCATTCATAGGGATCATGATGCGATGGGAAGTAATAAGGTCGGGATAGGTATTAGTTAAAGTTGATATATATTTTCTTTGTTATCGGCTCCTCTTCATATGCACAGCTATGACTGAAGAAATACCTCGGTTGGGCATAGTTACAAACTACATGCGGTTGGAGAACAGAAACTTACAGCAAGCACCTCGGATTGTTCTGAAATCATTCTAACAATCACTACAGAACATGAAAAAAAGGCGATGTCGGGCCATAATATGTGACCTAAATTTCCCCACAAAAGGGTTTCATATGTGAACAAAATTTCTCTATCGTTCTGATCTAATGCTTAAACAGAGCCATATTCTATTGGAATTTTTTTTGGGGAGAAAAGAGGGGGGGGGTTGAGGGAGGGAGGAGGCTGTGAACTTCTCGAGGAGACAAGCCTGTTTATATAAATGACAACCTCTTGGAAAATTAAGATGGTCTGTTGTGATGAACTTTAAAAAGCATGATAAAGAGGTAGAGGCAGCCTCTGGCATACAAGATGCAGCTCATTTTCCAACAATGAGGAATTAAAACGTGACAAAGAAATATGGTGATTCTGATTTAATGCTGAAACAGAGTAGAAGTTCTATTGGACATGAAACTAATTTCTCTTTCACCATTAATAACGCAATAACAGTAGATCCCCCATGTGCTTAAAATTTAAGGGAGGAAGACACATGTGACTCATAGGGGATTATGATACAATTAGATGTAAAAATGTCAAAATAGGTACGGTACTAATTATAGTTGATACAAATCGTCTTGAGGATAATAACAGCAAACAAGTAGTTGGAAAACATCAACTTACAGCAAGCGCCTCGGATACATGCTCCAAATGTTTTGTCAAGTTTGAAACAGCATTTGCCATACTACGCTTTGTCACATACATAAGATCTGAGAATGACAGACCCTACAAATTCAAAAAAGATGGGGTAGAGAAAAGAATAAGGAAAAATTAGTCTTTTCAAAGACTGCAAATTAGTCTCAGACAAAGGGACAGAAACGTCAACTACTCGTAGCAAAGCCGTATTTTAAATATTGAACATGTTAACCATAAAATTAGTGAAATAAAACAATCAAAACAAACACTTTCAGGAGCAATAAAAATGAAAAGCATAAGGGAACATATTATTCCACCTTCCACCACATGTATCCATAACCCAAGGCCCCCACAGCAGCAGCTGGTACTATGAGAGACGTCATGTTACCTGGCAAGAGAGAGAGAGAGAGAGAGAGAGATGATGTAAAATCCAATGGCAACTGTAAAATCATTCCAAGTAGAATTAAATCCTCTGAAGTCTGAAGCATGGGACACCAATGAACAATAATATGCTTAGGCGATAAGGAAGCAGAAATAAAGAATTTTAAGCAACTGTGAGTAGAAGTAGGAGATACCACTAGAATTTCCATTCAGAACAGTTATCTGTCGTGTTGAGGCCAATTGTTTGACTTCCATTGCTAGCCGACGAACCTATAAGATAATCAACAAAAAATAAAGACAATAAATTCTATAACTCACTAAGAATGAAACGTGCTATGTGACAAAACCACACTTAAATGCCCCCAACACTAGTTCTATCACCCTCATAAACAGAAGATTTATTATAAGCATTTTCCCAACAGACAAAGCAGTCTACAACTGTGAATGTTTACGACATATGTGCTTCATACCATCTGCAAATTACCAGAACTACATTAGTACATACTATTTCTGCTTTATGCAACTCCATGTACCCATTATAACCAAGAAGAAGTGTTTGGGCAAAAGCTGTCAACAAATTGATTTCATACGTAGGGTTCACAAGCAACACTCAATCACATTTCTCCGAAGGCTCAGCCAACAATTGTGGGTAGCGAATATAAAATACCTACAATGAAGTCACCACTCAGGCAACCACACTGATATGTCACAATGGCAGCTTCCAATAAGGTTATGGTTCGGAGGGCAAAAAGAGAGTCTTAACACGAGGAAGCTGCCATGTCGTACCCATAGCAACACTCTGCCAAGCACGTATCTCGGGCTTGCCACAGATGTCCCACCATATTAAGGATCCACACGACATGCATCAACCTTTGGCCAGCGATATATAAGCAGAGGAGAGAATTGGAAAGAGATTACAATGACGCGTGCTACTGACTCATTGTCTATGTAGGACAACACATTGGATACTTGTCATCATTAAATTTGCTTCCATCATAAGTGCCTCCAAACATATGCAGCATTTTCCTATAAACTCCCCCGTGTCATCACAAAAATGTCTCTATTTCAATCTAACCCATCAAGTCATCTAGTCTTGCCCTTCTCTCTCCTCTCCTCTCCTTCCTCCCCTACCTTCCATGCCTACTTGATTCCATTTAGCGTGACATGCCAAACCTTAATAGCTCCCACATTCAAGAATCTATAAACATATATTTGTATTAGTCTACTATATGCTACTTAAAAATTCTTCGTTTTTATGGTGTTTCCGGTAGTTGAGGTGCCAAGGATTTAAAAGAACTAAGAAAAACCTTCTCTCAACATTTCCATAGTACAGGCCATTATAATGCTTTATAAGCAATTGTCTATTTTATTAATAAACAATTCGAATGAAGAGTTAAATTAGGACAAGAACTCAAGAAGTCCAACCTAAAAACAAAACAAAACAAAACATACAACAAAGCAATTCAGCTTGAGATTTAGCTTGACATAGTGCAGTCCAATTATTACAGTCTTTGAAAAAACGCATCAAGATAATCGCACCCAATGTTATTTAAGGCAAAGGCGCACCGAGACATCAAGATTTTCTTGGGCCTAAGTGAGAGGTGTGGGCTTTATACACAAAAAGCGCATCTTGTAGATAATATGTAAAATCATAAAAACAATTAAATGCACCACATTTTAAAAATTCAAGCCAATACAAATACAACACATTTCTTAAAACCAAATATTAATTTAACACTATTAAAAGCGAATTGAACCTGATAAGAGGTTTACCATAGACAATGATTTCAGGAAATTAGGAGCAAGTTTCACAAAAACATAAAGGGAAAATATATATATAGATCTGGAGAATGATGAATGTGAAATTCACATCTGGAGGTTAGGGATAGAATCTAACATTTACACTTGGAGCTCTAATCTGGTGTTGAACATATATTCTAATTGAAGTCGGTAGATCAATTGACCAACATGTATCAGTAATAGAAAAAAAACGCATGCCTCATGCACCTCGACGAAGTCCTAAAACGATTTAGGTGCACTCACCTCACCTCGATCCTAGTGGTGCGCCTGAGCAAGTTTTCCCCAATATTGATTGCACCAAAATGTTTCTTTCCCGCTCACTTCATGTTCTTGGAAGAAAGGGGTGATCACATTACTCGCCGGTGCATTACTAAGGGTGCTGGGATTGGGGATAGAGACCTAATTTTTTTGCATATTTGAGCAAGGTAACTGCTCCCACAGTTCAGCACACATTATCATGCTCAACAACAGCCCAAGCAAATTGTATTTGACCAAAAGGAAAAATAAACAAGTAATGAAAAATAATTAATCCCTTATACCTTCAAAATTCTCCATTCTTCCTTGACATCTCGAATAAAATAACATTACTACTTCCCCGGTATTTCACACAGAACCCAATTACCAGCAAAAAATAATACATAAAAAGAACAACACATAAAGCAGCAGTAACCAACCAAAGGCCAATACTACAAAGGATCCCTCTGGATGCTTTCACCGACCCTACAGGAGTCTTAGCTACTCAGCTAAAATTCTAAAATACGAAGAGGACAGTGATCGACTTAAGCAATTCAGGAAAGCTTCTGCTTAATCGTCAAACAACATACCTGTTGTGCGATGGCATCAGAATAGTCGGAGTCGCCTTTGGATTCATCTCCTTGTGGTTCATAACCTTTCACCAATTTCTGCCCCCAACACAATGCAAAATCAAATATACAGAGTCTCAAAACATATATATATATATATACATACACACACACACACACACACACACACACACACACACACACACACACACACATATACACATACACAAACCGCATATAGATACATACGCAGTATATATATATATATATAGTGAAATCGAGCTAAAGTTTTAAGTACCTGAAGTTCGCCCAATATGTCAGATAATTTACCGTTCTTGATCAGGATCGTACTAGTATACCCTGTACCAATACATACCCATGTATATACAGATCCAATTTGAAGAGCAAATCAATTAAATCTGTTTTTTGATATATGAATATAACATAGAATTACCTGCTCCGACTAAGATGAGGATCTTAGAAACGCCCATGCCAGCTTGCATCGCCATCGCTGGCGGTTGATACACGGTGGTGTGAACGAAGAAACCCTTAAACCTTCTCTCTGCGATGAGAGACTGGAAATTGTTTCAGTAAGAAGCAAGTTTCTAAATACTTGTGCTAGGATAAACGGCGTCGTATGTTAGTGTAATAGGACTAATGTCGGTTGACCAGCGTTAGTCTGCTTTTTACTGAATAGAAATGTCACCGCGGTAGTATTGCGGATATTAAGGTCCGTTTCTTTAGTAAAATAATACAAAAAAATAAAAGAAATTTTTTTAAAAAATTTATTAAAACCACTGAATTACACTTTCATGATTTATCTATACTACTAATAAAAGTACATTAACATGAAAAAATTTTGATTCACTATTTTACCCTCATAAAAAATTAAAAAGGTCATTATATCATTCCACACTTAATATCTAAATTACCATCATATCCTTATGCATTTAAATATCTAAATTACATCTAATATCACTTTTATCTATACCACTAATAAAAGTAGCTTAACATGAAAAACTTGTGATTCACTATTTTACCCTTATAAAGAATCTATATATACTACTAATAAAAGTATTTTAACATGAAAAATTTTTGATTCATTATTTTACTCTCATAAAGAATTAAAAAGGGCATTCTATCCTTCCATACTTAATATTTAAATTATCATCATATCCTTATGCATTTAAATCTCTAAATTACATCTAAGATCACTTTTAGTTATATATTCCGTATATATAAATGTCAATTTTTATGAAACTTTGTGATTGATTATATTACTCTTAAAAAATATATGCGTCATTATAAAAGATAAATTTTAGTTATATATATTTCTTATATATAAATGTCAATTTTTATGAAACTTTTTGATTGATTATATTACTCTTAAAAAATATATGTGTCATTATAAGTTTAACAAATATTCAAAAAAGCCTTCAAAATTCCATCATATAATATTACTCACCTTATTTATAAAGATAATATTATGACTACATATTTATATTTTATTTTTCATCATAATATGTTTTATAATATATATTATAGCATTGTATATTAAATTTGATTCCAATTAACCTAGATAATCTTAAATACAGTAAGATTCCAATATGATTGGTATATTGATAATTATTTTTATTTTATTCAATGATTTATAAGTAGAATTTTAATCAAATTAATTTTCTAATTATCTATTCTCTATTTACAATTGTCAATTTTTATGAAACTTTTTGATTGATTATATTATTCTTAAAAAATATGGATTATTTTACATTTTAACAAAATTTTCAAAAAAATCTTCAAAAACTTCATCAATATAATAATACTAATCTCATTTATAAAGATAATATCATGACTACATATGTATATTTTATTTTTTTATCAAAATGTTTAACCACTTTATTTTTAAAATAAAAAATAATGTATATATAGTTTTACATGATTTTTTAGTCACAGTAAATTTTTTAAACTGTGTTAACATTTTATGTGAAAACTTGAATTTAAAAAAAAATTTAATATGCTTTATAATATATATTGTGGCATTGTATATTAAATTCTATATCAATTGACCTAACTAATCCTAAATACAGTAAGTTCCAATATGATTAGTATATTGATAATTAGTTTTATTTTATTCAATGATTTATAAGTGGAATCTTAATCAAATTAATTTTAAAAAATTTAATTTTCAAACATCACTAAAAAATCACTTTCAATTACAAAATTATAGAAACAAAATAGAACTTTAATTATTTATTTTCTTTTTTTTTATTATTTTTCTTAAAGTTAGAACAATAACTCTTGAAAATATACAAAGTTTTCAAAAATTTTATAGTGGAGCATGAGAGATGAAAAAATAAATTTGGTAAATTTGAGATAATATTTAATTCAAGTACTCATATACCAAATATTTATTTATTAATTTTTTTTAAGAAAAATAATTCACGTGCAACGCACGTAGTGCATTGCTAGTTTTAAAAAAGTTAGCGACTCCGTCAAGAGTTAACATAAATTTATACTTTTTACCCATATTTCATAACCCATTTTAGCTTTTTATGTTTTTTTTTTTCGCCTATTTAGGTTGGTGGAATGCCAAAATCCTTGCATCCAGGGACGGAGCTACTTGGGTCATTGCGGGGCAGTTGCGCCCCCCCCCCCCCCCCCCCCCCCCCCCCCCCATTTTTGAAGAAATACTACATATTTATTGTCTCAGAAAAATAAATTATATTTAATTTATTACATTGCCTCCTCTTAAGTCTTTGAAAATTTGCATAATGGCCTTAGTCTATTTTTTTTTCGGTAAGTTAGTGGTACATTGGCCTCTAATTTACTAAAATAAATATTTTATTTTCAAACTAAATAATAAATCAAATGTAAAACACCCTAACTCATATATTAACCGAAGATAACACATTTATTATTTAATATCCTTCATCTTATTCTTTAAAAACAGTTGTATAGTTGTCTATCATTTTTTTTATATATATAGATTGATAGCTCATAAGTTAGTAGTATCACACGAATTAATGCAACTAGTAAAACGTACTAATTAACTCGAAAGATCAATTTAAACTATTCCAAAAAATCAATTTCTCAACCAAATTAAAAGAAAACTATTGAAAATTTTATGTCACGAAATTGAACAATAATAGTCGATTCTTGAAATTTAATACAATGTTATTATATTCTACTTGTATAAATATAATACCCAATTTAGACCTTATTAATTAATATCCAAAATTTTGTTATCTCAATTAATTAATTTTTCACTCATATTCTTTGCCCCCTCTCGGATAGAATTCTGGTTCGGCCCCCCAGCTTGCATTTGTAATTGTGAAATCATTTTTTTTTTTTTTTTTTTTAACTTTTGGATGAATACTCTATGACTTGTAATATACAACATATAACTAATTGTTCAAAAAATTCAATTTTTTTTTTTAATTGTTCATTCATTTTCATTGGATTTAAGAACTTGCGGCCCCTTAAGTTTCACTTTTTTCTTGTAAATCATTTTTTTGGATCAATACAAATTTTACCTTTTGGAAAAAAAAAGTTTCATTTTTTCCCATTTTTATATCGTTTTGCCCTATGTTTATTTTATTACTTCAAGTGATTATTTCTTTACTGTCTTCTCTAAATTTTCGAGAAAAAGCTCTCAATCCGAGTGACATGAGAAATTTTTAAATTGAGCCAATATGCTCGATTTTTTAATGATCGTGTATATTTCGAGTTTTCATGAGCCTAAAAACAAATGATATGTTGAAACGGTTATTAAGTTATCGAAATAAACAGATTGGTCAAGAGCAATGAAGATATTTTTGACCAAATCATTCATATAGTTTGTACACTACACAAACTTTTCTGCCAAAAAGGTTGATTTCCACAAGAACTTGAACATTCAGAAAATCTAAAAATATATTATAGAAAAATTTCCTCTACACCCATATAAATTGTATAACTTTGTTCAATGACACCCCTATAAGTTTAGTCTGTGTATTAGGATGATTTTTATTCGAATTCTTATCATTAACATTTCCATTAACGATCACTCGTAACAAATATGATATTTTTAATGGCAATATAATCAATAACTAATTTGGTCCTTTATTAGATCATAGCGGCACGGATGAACATAAAAAGTCTTATTTATGTGTACATACACACACATATATGTTTGTGTGTATTTATAGAGCCACCATGCTATATATATTCACTAAAATTTTTACTAAATTTTGGATCCAAAATCAACATTGAGAGAGAGAGAGAGAGAGAGAGAGAGAGAGAGCATGAAATAACAAAATACCATTAATTCAAGTTGCATTGAATTAAAAAGGAACAAAAGGGACCAAACAAGTAAGAAGTCAATACCCGAACCACCACCCTTGCTGGCTGGTGAGGCCACCTCCAAATATTGCTTTAGCCTTAACAGGCAGCAAGGATCAAATCTGGTGCGCTCTTGACTTCCCTACACCACCACTGTTCTCCTCAGTTCTCATCATCATCACCTTCATTTAAACCTCTTTACAGACATGTTCCCATCAAACTTAGCTACCAACTACCTCACTTCATTGCACTGTCTTTCTTCTCTTTATTTACCAAAAGGGACACCACAACTACTTTCTAGTTGACAATTCTACCATCTAATTTTCATACTAATTACCCATAACCTCCCCCATCTCTCTCCACCAAACATTAAGAGAGAGAAAATGCATTTTTAAAACATTATACCATGAGGCACAACTAAATTATAGTATTCATGGCTCTCAATTGTAAGGGTAATGTTAGACTGACCGAAAAATTGAGAGACCCAATTGTGTTAAGACAACGTGATGATGCTGACTAAGCATAATTTTAGTCGAGTTGAACTCTCTTATCCTTCTGTCTTAGACAAGTTCTCGACTTCAGAACCAAAATTTTGAATCTTATTTTAAATTTTGACTAAATAAAATTCGGTCAAAATTCAAAACTTACCTAATCAGCATCGCAACATTAGCATCATGTCATTTAGTCGGTTGGTTTAGTTCTATTTTCGGTCAGTGTAGCATTACCCCAATTGTAAAGCCAGATCTCCCTTTTGAATCAAAATTCCTTGGAGAGAGAGAGAGAGAGAGAGGGAGGTTTTGAGTAATTAGGTTGCGGAGCCTTGGTCAGCTTGCTTAGGTGGTGGTGCACCTGCTGCTGGCTCTGTGGAAGGGCCAATAGTACTGCCATTATCGTTGCAACTGCTAAGGGCGCCATTGATCTGATGCACAGTGTTGCAAAGATGGTTGTTAATGGCGGTGACGCTCGAAAGATTGAGCTTTGCAGTTGGGATTGTGCTGGCCAGAACTTGCAGGCCTACTGTGAGGAGACAACCCGAGTCGCCGGAGTGCAAATAACCCATGTCGGTGGGGCTAATGTCGACAGTAATGGTGCCGTTGAGATTATTGGGGTGTTCCATGGGAACTATGACGAATCCTAAGGGGAGGAGAGGAATGCAGGAGGGATCGCCGCCACTCATCGCCACCTGGATAGCATCGACATCCACGGTGGTGTAGACGACTAGACTGCCGGAGTCGTCAGTGCAGCTCTCCTGTAGCATGAGCTCTACGTTCTGAGATGAATTACTTGCTACCTGCATACAGAAATATGACTGTTGGTTGGCCTTTCCAAACTTCTGGGCTTTCACTGTGTTATGTGTTTGTGTGTGTTTTTAGACATAAATTGCATAGTTTTGTGAACCAAAATCAAAATACAATTACAACATTGAAAATTAGGGTTAATAGCACTTTTAATCCATTAAACTATAGTTAATAGATGAATTGTCAAGTTTTTTTTGACGGAAGTGTCATATACATAACATGTGATTATTCCGTCAAAAACTTAACGATAATAGGGACCAAAGTGATAAAAGAATTCTTATGTCGATAGTATTACTGTACTCCTCATATCTCTCTTGTGATGAGTATAACTCTCTGGGTACCTTAGGGTATGTCTTGAGATATTTTGTGTGCCCAAATATTTTTTATCAATGAAAACCATTTTGGCCAATCAAAAAAAAAAAAAAAAATGAAGAAAAACAATTAAATTAGTTTAGTGAACTAGCAAAAACTTACATTTATGCGAAGAAGAGAGATGCAGTTTCCTGGATGAGAGCCATTTGCTATGTGAGCCACCTCATGTAATGAATTCCCATTTGAAAGAACATCCAGCTGCAACATAAATACAAATAATTAATTAGATTTATCTCACCTAAATAAGTGGATTTGGAATTTGGAGTATTAAATGAATTATATAATTTTTTTTGGTTAAATAGTATGTAATGACAAATATAGTGGAATGGAGAAAAACGAGAATGAAGATCAAATCACATCAATCAAGGCAAAAGATTGTAATCCATGTAAGAATCCCTCATTTGGGTTAGTTGTAATCAAGACAATATAATCAATCAAATACCGTCTTTCTTATGAAATTCTTCAAATAATAATGAACTATATATATCATTCATACGGACCTGAGCTCTGCGCCTTTCATCCCTCAAGAGATCGAAGACCTGATAGTGAGGATAGGGCAGCCAAGTAGTGGATACAGCAGTGAGGATTAAGCCATTGGGTTGGCCAGGCTCCATCACTTTCCTTGTGGTTATTCTAACAGTGTCATCAGCAGAATCAGAGAGGGCTGTCCATGACTGGCCATTGGAAGCACTTATATTTACGCAGAATGTTCTTATCATCCTCTGGGCCAAGTTCATCAGGTTTTTTCTTGCTTCTGGGGATGGTATCACTGTACAGTCCCATGTCATAAATTTATACTATCATGCAGTCTCAAGATAAAGCAAAACCGTAATTGATTTGTACTATACTTCGTAGTGTATCAAATCTTACTAATTAAATGGAAAAAAAAAAAAAAAGGACAAAACCAATGGATATATCCCACTCGAAAAAGTTAACGGGACTAATTGATCCAATAATATACAATGACTTTGGTAAACATTAGACAATATCGGATTAGACAAAGTTATTTATTCCATACCCATCCGTCTGGGCCTTAGATTAATTATAGAGATAATACCACCTTATCTATGTTTGATTAAAGTATTAAAAAATAATGAGTCTCACATTTATCCCGTCCAATTTTTTGTTTGAATGGAGTAAGTGAGAGAGAAGAAAGAGTAAACACCTCCAAGATCAGATATATTTCTGGCCATGAGGCTTGCCAGCCTCTCACATTGCCGCTGTAGGACCGCTAACCATCGTCGTGCACCAAACGCCATACCACTACTCACAAACTCATTAAATACCTGATGAACTGGTTTTTCCTCTACCTCTGCATGTTCTACCCATGTAACCTGCATTAAGAAGGCCAATGAAATCAGTAATCAGACCATTTTGACATCTTTTCCAATATATATAACAATCAGATTTGGGGAGAGAGCGACTAAAAAGTCATCTTTCTTCAGACTTTTGGAATATTTAATTAGTTCTGTTCGATCAAAAATTATCATATATCCCATAACAACAAAAAAAAAAAAAAATACCAAGAAATTAAAATATGAGAAGATAGCAATAAAATTGGATAATAAGACATCACCCTTGAGTATCCATTGGGCATATCTTGAATGATGCAGCCAGATGGCCGTTTCTTGTATCTAGGAAAGGAAGGTGAATTGTTCTCATGGAAGCTATCAAGAGGGAAATCAACAATTGCCCAAGTTCCCTCCTCTACATTCTGCTGGCAATACCTGAGGAAATGAGCCTCTCTTGTGGGCACCAAAGGTGAAAGAACATGCAGTTCAGCATGCATCTGTGAAGGATTAAAAACACACACACAATAAATAAGAACTATCTCAAAAAACAAATAGTAACATCTGATCCTGAATAGCTTTCCAAAGGGTAGAAAACAATAATATTATTTGGATCTAATTTACTGATATAATTTATTGATCTAATCCGTCAATTTGAATTGGTTGGGGGTCCAAACAAATACTGAAGTTTGTTGTCAATCCAATGTCTATTAGTGATTAGATCATCAAATTAGATCAATAAATTATGTACATATAGCATTGAACGGATGGAAATTCATTTAAAACTTATGTAGATTATACAATGGAGTATGCTCACCAGATAAAGGGAACCACTGGCATGTCCAGAAACACCTGAGCTTACTATTTGCAGAGTTTTTGCTCTAGAAACAATGGAAGGGAACAGTTCCATCCATTTATCCTGCAATGAAGGTAAAAAGATAATGATATCATTCACACTTTGTAGTGAGCTTTTTGAACTATACTAGTTCTAGTTCCTCCTCACACAAACTAGATTGTGGGATACACAAGTTAGTTTTTCTAGAAAAAAATTCTGACAAAGTGATAGATGACATAGTTCATTGGACATGTCTAATTTTTTATTGGTGATACACCCTATGGAACTGTCATATGATGTGTTAAACCCACACAAAAACATTCTCCACGTTGTAAGACTGGTAGTTACCTAAGTATCTTGGGTTACATAGTTTTATCTTCTAGACTAGTGAGTTTGTTTGCTTCAACATCTCCTATGTGAGTATATCTTGGAAAGCCTCTAGATATTCAACAATGCTACACTTACCATCTTTGTGCACCATTTCAATGTGATAATCAGATTAACTGGTTCCATTGACTTTATTAAATTTTTAATGGTTAGGATCATGCCACATTAGGTGATACAAGTCACATGGCGCATAAACGTGGTGTTCACATCATTATTGTTAGGCAACCACAGTAGGTATCCAACTTTAGGTTAGCCTAACTGTAGAAAACTTTAGATCATCCTAACAAATTATTTCAAACTAATTGCAAGAGTTTCTAATAACACATCTGAGACAAAGGGGACTTACTGCATCTAGGAAAGCATCAACCAGAGTGATACTATTCATTATAACAACAGCACTGTCCCTGCTGGCTTCTATCATGAACTCATTTGAATGCTGCTTGAGGCTCATCGGCCATGGAAACATACGACCATACTCATCAACGTTAAGCACATCCTTACCAGTGTCATTTCTTCGCATCCAAAGAGGCTCACCTGTCTTACACATCTTCACCAGTTCATCTACAGACGACATGGCCATGTCCAGTGCAAGAGATTTCTCGTCTTCCGATATGAGACAACCGGCAGGGAGGTGGGAATTATCGGGTATTAAAGGGAGAGACATCATGTCAGTGCAGTTAGGCATAAGCTCCTGGAAATGCCTTGGGTAGATGCTCATATCCAAGTCCAAGGAAGGAGGGAAAAATGGAGGAGCCTGTCCGATTGATTGGATCGTCCGGCCGCTGTATCGCGAAGTGAGACAACAAACACGTTCAAGCTGTAGAAACATTGGAAGTGTGAAAAACCTCAGTGAATTCCAGAACTCATATTTGAGTTCATTCTATGACTTTTTGTTTAACACATTTAGAGTACTCCCACATTTCATGGCATTTGAATGCAATATGCCTTTGTTCTCCAATTTTCCCCTTTGCCATAGGCAAAGGTCTTTGCCTGTTGCTTGCATGTCTAAACAGACTAAACCAAGTCATATGATACTAAGAAAGAATGTTTAAACCATTTTCAATTTAAAAGCCTCCCAAAACATGTTTCATGGCAAGATTACGTACATGTGATTCTTTTCAAATTTTGCGAAACCTCATCACTTGGACCATGATTATGACTTAATGGATTATTATAAGGTTAACTTAATCACAAAAGAGTAATGTTAATTGAACCTAACATATTAACATGATTTGTTGATCTTATCAATCCCTGTTATTAATTTATCTGTGGGTCTCAATATTTGTTAGAATCTAGTACCAATTCTATGATTATGATTGATTAAGTCAGTAAATTAGGTTAGCATTTTAAGTACAAATAATTTTTTCCATTACAAAATGTGCATGATACAAAATAGTAATGCTACTTAGAACCTAATTTCAGGACTCGTTCTCTTGCCTTGTTGGACATTGGCTTTTAATATTGAATAAAACTCTCGATCAAGCCAATAACAACAATGCATTACATCTACCTACCAAAAAAACAATGCATTACATCTCTATATTAAGTCTAACTAGCATCATGGAACCAATAGTCCCAGCTCTCATCAGTAAGAATATGTCAAATACAACATTACCTCCTCTTTAAGTCGAGCATTTTCGAGACGTAGTTGCTGCTCATCAAGTCCCATCTCCCCCAACATGGCCGGACCTCCACAATTAGGGCACATAATACTGCGCAACGCTGCTTGCAGCCGATAATTCTCATTCTTCAAATTCTCATTCTCTGCTCTAAGTATAACATTGTCTGACCGGTCTTGTTGTGCCTGTTACATTAACTTAACAACATTAGAATCAAAAGTACGAATTAAAACCTTATCCTACGCTCACAAGCGCATTTAATCTTGATGGAAAATGAACAAACAGCCTCTTTAAGTGTTAAACTTCATTCATGACCCTAAACCAAAATGGTATTGCATTAAAGTTGTGTTCCCTTTGGAAAGCTCATGTTGCAGGAGCAAGGTAGGGGCTGACTGCACCCAATGCGCATATTAATTGAAATGCAGAGTCTGAAAGCAACCCGAAGTTAATGAGATGTTCCTCACTTCTACAATGGGTGTAAATGGTGGTGTACGTTTTCAAAACCTGTTTTAGGGTTTACAGTTTTAACGCATGTAATAAACACGTCTTTTTGGGAAATGTGCTCTGGCTTGTATAGTTGTATGTGATCCAACAGCCTGGCAAATTTTAGGGTTACCATGAAAATGAAAGCTCCAGAGAGAGAGAGAGAGGGGGGGGGGGGATGAGTGGTGGATGCTAACTTGCGCACCTTCATTTGGGTTCTTCGGTTTTGGAACCAGAACTTGACTTGTCGGGGTTTGAGCCCTAGGTCTTGGCTTAGTTTCATCCTTTGCTTGTCATCTGGGTGTGGACATTCCTTAAACAGCCTGTAAAATGATCATGAATTTACATGTACTCTTGAAAAAGTTGAGGCTTTGAGTTAACAGTTCTTTAAAATTATGAGCTGGAAAACAGTTCACGATTAGCGACATTTACTGCATAATGAGTTTGTTTGTTTAACATCAATGGCAAGTATTGAAGATTCACAGAGAGAGAGAGAGAGATGGATCTGCATGGTGCAGGTCTTGTTTAGTTGTTTAAGAAGGATATCAAGTGATGTAAGTCTCTCAAATCTCTATAAGATTTGAATTTTGAGGGTGAGACAGACAAAAGGGTTTAATGGGTTTCATGAAAGAAGGATAGCAGGCAATGAATGAACTAAACATGGTAAAGATTCTAAAGACTTTCTCTGAGAGAGAGAGAGAGAGAGAGAATCATACGATTCCATTTCTTGGATTTGACGAGCAGTGTGCCTGTGGTAACGTTTCTTCTTGGGCTGTTGCTCAGTCTCTTGCTCATTACCTGACACTCCTTCTATGTGATCGCTACCGGAACCGCTTTCCATCTCCTCCTTCCCTCTCACTACCCCAGTTTCTTCTTTCTGTAACACAGACCACCCATTAATTTTTGAGTTGAACAAAATATATACAGATATGCATATATAGATATACGCACATATACGGGTATACAGACACAGATTAAGAGAGAGAGAAAGAGAGACTGCGTGTCTGTTTTGGGATTTGGAAGGGGACTTACAGGAATAATTGGAGGAAAAACATTGAAAGGCAGGTTAGCCATGAAGTTGAAGTTAGGATGGCTCTCCATCGGTGAAGAAAAGAGGGAATCTGAAGAAACAACATTTCCGCCCATGGAGGACAGTACTTGGCAATCTCCAAACATTTTCTATTCTAAATTAGAGCTTTAAGACTAGGGTTTCGTAATGATCTTCGATTCTTCGATTCACTTCAACTAGTCCTGTAAAAATGAAAATCACAACAAAAAATGAGACTTTGTTCATACCCCAAGAAGTACACATGAAAGGAAAGAAAGATAGAAGGCAAAAGTATAGAAAACCTCTGATTAAACAAGAAAAAAAGGGGAAAAAAAGAAGAAGGGTTGAACATGCAGAGATTGGTGTAGAATGAGGTGACTTGTATGTGCATCAAAAAGCTTGTCTTCACATTCAAGGGAAGACATTCAAAGTCTTGTGCTGAGTCCCAAAACCACCATGAAAGTTGGAAAAGATTAAAAAGAAACAAGAAGCAAAGAAGCAAAGAAGAAATTAAATGAAATTAGGAAAAAGGGTAGAGAAAGAAGAACGAGTGAGAGTAAATACCAGTGTCGGTGTGTTGAGGGAAATGGAGATCAAACATAAGACTTCTTCTTTATGCCCTCTTCAGAATTCTTTCTTCTCTCTCCATAATATCATCCCTCTCTCATACACACAGTGTAATAGTAATCTACCGGACGAGAAGGGTGTAAATGCGAGCTTTAACTACGCTAAAATGAAACTGATCAAACGCCTCAAAACGGCAAGACTCATCTGCTTGGTTTGAACAAGTGGCTAAAATTGAGAGGAGGAAAAGACCGTTTCGCTTTAGAATCCCCACATACAACAAAAAGTCAAACTTTCTCTCATCTCTTCAGTTCATTTTCAACTCGTCTACTTCTTCTTCTTCTGAAACGCTCGCCTTTTTCGCGCGTGTATTACAAATATTCCATAAGGTAAGTCAAGATTTCATCGTTTATGTAAAGCTGGTCAGCATGTCATGTTGATCTTCTTGGGTTTTTAATTCATAGGAAAGAGAAAGATCACGCTAGTCAAAACATAATAAACCCGTGTGAGATGTGTTTGAATCTGGACAATTTTTTGGTGTCGGTTTATAAGAAATTTATCTTTCATGAATATTTTAATTTTGGCGGAAATAACTTGCTTTTATCCGAATCAGAGAAGGAATTTGTTGAGTTACATGTAAACTGATCCAAACATCCCTGACTATTGAACCAAAAAATAAAGAACACGCTAGTCAAAACATAATAAACGGGCATCAGGGAGATTTTAGTCTTTTTAGATTATAATTTTTTTTTTTTGGGTAGGGTGATAATTTCGAACACCAAAATGTCAATATGATAAAAATCTAATAAGAAATTTTGTAGGTTTTAGTTGATTACTTGTTGATAATAACTTAAAAATAACACAATCTGCTAACAAGAGTCATGTTATTACCAAACATGCATAATTTAATTTTGACATATTAAACCATTTTGATTTGTATTGTATGAATAAAATATCTAATTTCTTTTATTTTTTACTTCTTGATCTTGTATTGTATAAATATTATTACAAAATGTATTGATTTATACGAGATTTTTGCTAGCATGTGCATCAAGTGAATTTTAATTTATAGGAACAAAGAGTGATTGGTTTTGTTAAGAGATAAATTTTATTTTAGTCTTGTGTTTTTCATTTTTGGATTACGTGAGTTAACTCAAATATAACCGACTAATAAATGAATTAGGTAATATTAAAATTTCCTACTTTTGATTAATTGAATGGGTAGAATTGTAATTGATTAGTATTTAAGTACGAACACAAATAATACAATCCAAAACGATGTAATGCCACTTAATTTGTCACTTTTTGGGTATGTTTAGAGCTGACTTTTTTAAATAAAAATTTGTTATTTAAATTTTTTTGCAAAAACAGTCAGAGTTAAAGAAGTCTTTTAAACCCGTTTAGTGTGTTCTTTAAAAAGTTGAAAAAGTCTGTTTATAGTGACTTTATAATTTTTTTGATTTTTTATTTCAAAATAAAAAAATAATTACATAAATAAATAGAGTATGCATAATAGTTATCAAAATATGAATTTCAATTTTTTTTACGTCACTAATAATATTCTATGAGTATAATAAACTAAAAAAAATGTGTGGGATCTGGCAAAAAACTCTAAAAAATCAAAAGAAAAATTCATAAAATCAATTTCTTGAACTAACATAAATAAATTTTTTTGAATCCAAAAAATTGTTACATAAGCCGGTAAAAAAGTCAAAATTTAAACAAATTTGACTTATTTTATTCCAAAATTCTTAAAAAAACTACATATTTAATCTAGTCCAAACAAACTTTTTCTTTTATTGCCCTTATATATAGCTGCATTGGCTTCTTCTCATTCACATGTATGTGTGAGATGTGGGGTTTAACTAGATTAGGTAAGGAAGCTATGAGCCAGTTGTTGGGCTGCACAGGTAATAAAGTATATACCAAGAAATATTAAGTCATGTGTGATCTAATTCATTTAAATACTAGACAAATAATTAATACAATTTTCAAGTTTGATGGCATTTCAATGTTTGTCAGTACCTTAATAATATAAACTCAAATGTCGTAAGTTTGGCCGTGTGAAAAAGCACGCGCTATAGAGGAGAGTGAAGTTTACCAAATCAGATTGAGGAGTGTCAAAACAATCTGAACCCTCCATTCCTGTGGTGTGGACCCCTTCATATACATCTACATTTTTGTCTCCCACCTATCTACAGACTACAGAGCTGGAAGCCACCGTGATGTTAGGGTGGACTTTAATGGCACTGTCAGTTTTTGACTCTACCTCCTCTAAAGCCCAGACTGCCATGCCCCAATTGGTCCAAAGGTGTCAATTTCACTTGGGTCCCCCACTGTTCCACTCATTAAGCCATTGTTTTGGTTGAATTTCAGAATGAAGAATTTTTTTTTTAGTCAAACTCCTTATGATTTACTATATCTTTAAAGACGCTCTTTCTATTTTTTGAATCTTCACTGACACCCCCTGTCAGATTAAAGGTGTTAACTATAATACAATTTTATTAAATTGTCCATAATATATTTTAGGAAAAATTTCATCAACACCCCCTCTAGATATGCATATCTTTAATAAAAATTCCTCTATTTTCTAAATTTTTTTACGTATTAAAATTCGAGCAGATTAAAAATTATATTTTTTTACGTACTAAAATTTGAGTCGATTAAAATTCGGCTCCAATCAAATTTTAATCCACACGAGTTTTAATAAATAAATAAAAATATAAATTTTAATCAGCTTGAAGTACATTTTAATTGGCGATAACAGCTCATGCAAAACTCAAATCAACTCGAATTTTAATACATAAAAAAAAAAATTAATAGGCTCAAATAAAGTAAATTATCCCGTAGGTTCAACTCAAATAGGTTCGAATCTCGCTTCATGAATATATTTCTCCTCTTTCTGTAATATGCAAAATTCCGAAACAGAAAAATATTTTATTTCCGAACTATGGAATAAAATTATAGGTACTGAAAATGGTGGAAATTTTATTGCAACCCACCAAAGTATCCCAAACTATATTAAATGCAGTGGCACATATTATATTTATTACATTATTTATGAAGTTGAATTTTATATGAATATAGAAAATTAATTACAAGTCCTTTTATTAAGTGAAAATTTAAATGTTTTTCAAAAAATATGTATGGTGAAATTATAGCCAATATTTAATTTGGATCAAACCCATATCTTTTATTAGGTCAAATCTAATTAACTACAAATCTACATTCAATTTTGTTTTGTTGCCATGTGAAAGTTGTATAAAGTTTTTAATTATTTAACTTAAATGAGTATATAACACATAATCGAAATGAATGACGAAGACATACTTATACAGCTGACCTCAAATAATTGAGACGTAGGACTTAATTTGATTGGTCGATTTGATTGGTTTATGAAAGCTGTATAAGAGCTTCTGTTTTGAGAAACTATTTAAAGTGTATCTTGTAATTCCAACCAGACACAAGATTCATAGCGTAAATGAATAATATAATTTATGTCATGTTTTGAAATTAGAGCTGATTGGGGATCGCGTTATCATTTGTCATAAATTCAAGTATAATTCATTAGATAGAAATGGGTCTCTTACTTATACACAGGGGTAATCTACCACTAAATCTATACTACTAATAAAAGTACATTAATTCACTATTTTATCCTCATAGAAAATTTAAAATGTCACTCTATCATTCCACACTAAATATCTAAATTATCATCATATATTTATGCATTTAAATCTCCAAATTACATCTTAGATCACTTTTAATTATATATTCCCTATTTATAAATGTCAAATTTTATGAAACGTTTTGATTGATTATATTACTCTCAAAAAATATATACATCATTATAAGTTTTAACAAAAAATTCAAAAAAAAAACATTCAAAATTTTTGTCAATATAATATTATTCATCTCATTTATAAAAATAATATTATGACTACATATGCATATTTTATTATTCATCAAAATATTTAACGCTTTCATTTCCAAGATAAAAATAATGTATATATAGTTTTACATGATTTTTTAGTTACAATAAACTTTTTAGACTGTGTTACGATTTTATGTGAAAACTTGATTTTTTTTAAAATTTTAATATGCTTGGAGTTTAGGACCCAAAAACAATCGTTGAGTGAACTGTATCTTCTTTGTGTTAGTTAACCTAAGCTGCACCCTTACTATTGGGTAGGGGTGCAACTTGGGTTGGACAACCCGAGCCCAACCCGAAAAAATTAGGGTTTAGGCTAGGGTTTTTAATACTTGGGTTGGGCTTGGGTTAAAAAATCTCAACCCGAATTTAATTTGGGCGGGGCTCGAGTTGAGGCATCGGCAACCCGATTTCAACCCGAACCCGACAAATTAAAAAATAATTTTATATATATAAAACATTAGCATTTTTTTTCATTTTTACTCCATCGTCATCTGTTTCTTGTTGTTTGCTACTCTGTTATGCGTGATTAGTGGTGATAGTGTGATGTTTTAAGTTTAATGTTTTTATGGGTCTAATTTCTATGTTTTATGGGATTGTGCTTTGAGATCACTAGTTTTTTGGTGTGAAAGCAGATGATCAATAATCGTGCACTGTTATGAATGAAATATATGGATTGTTTTATGGATTTGTAATTATTCCCCCCTCTCTCTGTCTCTCTTGCAGTGAACCCGAATTCAACCCGAGCCCGCCCGAATTAAACTCGGGCAATGCTCGGGTTGAGTTCCTCAACCCGAGGTAGGGTTAGGGTTAGGGTTAGGGTTAGGGTTAGAGTTAGAGTTAGGGTTGAAGATTATATACCTAGGGTTGGACTAGGGTTGACTGTCTAACCCGCCCAACCCGCCCAACCCGCCCGAGTTGCACCCCTACTATTGGGATGGGGCTCGACCTTCGAATTGTATGTGTGACGAGTTTCTGCCTCATACAGCTTGAGCCGAAGACCAAGGGAAGTTTAATAGAGATGGGGAGACCCAACAATTGCTGGTCGGGGTATGGATAAGCTTGCTTCTTCAAAAGCTCCCCCCCCCCACCCCACCCCACCCCACCCCACCCCCCAAAAAAAATAAAAAAATAAATAAAAATTTGACCCTATAGCGTTTGCACTTCGCGTTCTTTCTATTCTATCCTATTACGGGATAAGCGGCTAATACTAATATATTATAGCAGTGTATATTAAATTTTATCCCAATTGATCTAGATAATCCTAAATATAGCAAGGTTTCAATATGATTGGTATATTGATAATTATTTTTATTTTATTCAATGATTTATAAGTGGAATCTTAATCAAATTAATTTTTTAATTATCTATTATTTATTTATAAATGTCATTTTTTATGAAACGTTTTGATTGATTATATTACTCTTAAAAATATGTGCATTATTATAAGTTTTAACAAAATATTTAAAAAAACCTTTAAAAACTCCATCAATATAATATTACTCATCTCATTTATAAAGATAATATTATGACTATATATGCATATTTTAATTTCCATCAAAATGTTTAACCATTTTATTTTTAAGATAAAAAATAATGTATATATAATTTTACATGATTTTTTACTCACAATAAACTTTTTAAACTGTGTTAAGATTTTATATGAAAACTTAAATTTTTTAAAAATTTTAATATGTTTTATAATATATATTATAGCGTTGTATATTAAATTTTATCTTAATTGACCTAACTAATTCTAAATATAGTAAGATTTCAATACGATTGGTATATTGATAATTATTTTTATTTTATTCAATGATTTATAAGTGACATCATACTAAAATAAAATTTAAAAAATTTAATTTTCAAACATCACTTAAAAATCACTTTCAATTAAAAAATTATAAAAAAAATAGAACTTTAATTATTTCTTTTCTTTTTTATCATTTTTCTTAAAGTTAGAAAAACAAATCTTGAAAACATACAAAGTTTTCAAAAATTCTATAATGGAACATGAGAGATGAAAAAATAAGTTTGGTAAATTTGAAATAATATTTAATTCAACTATTCAAGTACACATATACCAAATATTTATTTATTAAGTTTTTCTAAAAAAAATTATGATGCATTTGCTAGTAACATTAAGAAAAAGTATATTAAAAAATGCCTAAATTCAATTCGAACATCTGCTCATGATAGAATCAAGAGGAAAGAATATCACCCAAGATTTTTTTTTAGGTTAACCTAGCTGTTTCGGTGGATCAATACAATACATTTTCCCAAGCATTTATCGCACCAATACGCCTCTTCACATAATGAGATAAATTTATGGACGATGGCCATAAATAATACATACCTGTGAAATATTCGAACCCTTAATTTACGCTTTTTGAGGTGCTTGTCAGATGGTTGAGTTATCACTATGTTATCTTCTCGAGGTTAATATGACCCAAATTCAAGTTTGATCTAACACCACCACCACAACTCCCCCCCCCCCCCCCCAAAAAAAACACACACACCCCAAAAAAAAAAAAAACCCCCTTCATTTTAACTAGACCTGGACTCTAATACCACTACCCTATGTTATGAAAAGTAATTGAGTCCAAGTTTGTCATAAGCCATTGTCATTTGACCCTTTCAGCTTCCATATACACATCATAATCGGGCCTAAATCTACATCATCTATGATTGTCAATTAAGTGTATAATTTTCCCTCGCATTTGAGAATCCTTCTAATCACATTCTTTTAACTCATAGTCACAATGTAAACTTGAGATGAATATAGTCATCTGGAAACCACACATATCAGATTAACCTAAAAAAATCAAGAAAATTATAACATGCAGAATCAAACTCGGACAAACATACACACCATGAAGGATGAGCGAATTTTCTCTTTTCGTACAACAAAAATTATACTATTTGACATATTTTCGGATTGCGTGCATACTAAAGTTTAATTGGACTTAAGATCTAAATACGTACGACCTTATCTACTAGAAGCAGGGTAAGGTTCTAAAATCGTGACTGTTCAGGTAATTATAATAAGGCGTAAGGTTACTTTTAAATTCTTTTATATGCCTTAGGGTTCAAGGATTTTAAATAATTTCTCAACTAACAGTGTAATCGACTGAAACGTAAGAAAGACAACTAGAATGCAAATCAACAAATAGACTCAGTTTGGAAGATGAAACAAGTATTGTACTTAACATTAAATGAAAGCAGTAAAAGATCACCGGAGTGATGAATTACAAGAAAAATAAAGTTGCTCGGGAGTAAAAATAAGTAAGTATAAGGTACTTTGGCTCTGTGTAGAGTTTATTGTGTTTGATTATAAATCTCTTCTCTGTAGCCTGACCTTTGTTATTTATAGGGATAACCTTCAACCGTCGAAGCCATCTTTTCTGATCATGACTACAATCATGACCTTTCTATCGACATGTATAAACATGCGCTGAATCGTCTCCAACTGGCGGCTCATGATGCCACGTCTCTTCACTCCCCAGGATTCTTATAGTCCTACTTCTCTAACTACTCTCTAGCAATCATAGACTCTCACAAATTCTTTCATGATCGTTTGATCTCTTCCATGTGTCACCCTCTAATTTTACTATTTTTTGGTGTAAACACATACAAAATACAATTTTTGCGAGAAAAAAATGACTCCCAGAATTACAAGCTAACAATAAACACACTAGTGATACCTCTTGTTCAAACAATTGTATTAGACATGAAGGTTGCCCTTCAGATGGTAGACTCTCTTTTACTCAGAATGAAATTGGATCTTTCAAAATGTCGCCTCTCCACATTAGACTGTATTAGTCCCTTAAAAATAATTAACTATAAAAAGCATTTAAAAGGAAGTCAAACACCAAAGAAACTACATTGTAATTATGATCTCTAACACAAGAAGTTTCTGAGAAAAAGGCTCAAAACAACATACAAAATCCAGGATGGGGAAAAAAGAGACTAGTGTCTCGTATCTCCTCCAGGACAAAATCAGAAAGGGATGAGTTTCCAACCATCAATTTTCCAGCATCCACTGCACTTACGTCTTTTTGAAGTGATCCCTTAAACCGATCTCTTCAAGAGTCTAATCTCTGCACTCGATGATCTCCATGCAAAAACAAGGGATGAAGAAAACTTGGTTATATCAGCTAGTGTTGTAACATCCACTGCATAATGTCCTTCCGTATCACTCCATCAAAACCAAGCCTTACATGGTTAACTTTGAATGCTTCAAGGCCACCAATGCACAGCTGCCTGTACTGCATGTTGGATCCAGATGGCTTTGTAGGCCGTATCATCATTGCAATTGTGGGGAAGGGTTTAGACCATATGTTCTTTGACAACGTAAACAGATGCCTATCAGATTCCCGGTCCACTTTTCTCATACTGGAACTTTGGGAGGCCCCCGGAGTTTTCTGGTGAGATGAGTTAGACAACTGCTTTGTCGTGTTTATGTTCGCATTACCACCTGATGGGGGATTTCCACCACGGATCTGGGCTGCTGGTTTCATTCTGTCAAGCCACCGCAGGATCCAGTTGCCAACGTTTCGACCAACTTCAAGGTCCCTTTGTTGTACACTTTGGTGAACATTGAGTGCCACATCAAATATAGCTCGTGTTCGTCTGTGACCAAAAAAAAAATAAAGATATGAAATAGCAAATATCTAAGAAAACATTACGCCCCTAACTCGGCAAAGATAGCTATAAAATGCAATGTACTTGGCTGCAGAGATAAACCATACACAAAGTTGGAAAGTGCAATATTTGCCGAGTCCTAAGGAACAAAATACCAAATAGTGTAAACCAGTAAACTACTTTTTACCCTCTTATGGTTCATCTACTTAAGGTTTAAACAACTACACTTAACCCTCCCTTTAAATTTAGGAATTAAGGGCTAACAGAGGTAATCTTCTAGTATAAAAATACCCTTTATCTGTTATAATATTCCAGAGTATTTTATTCCTAAAAATTGCTCAATAATTGAATATACTTAAAAGATACAAAGATAAAAAAAAACAGTTTGGTTTAGTTTAGAGAAAGAGATACGATATCTATATATAGGGATATAATAGTTATTTTGGCATGTGAAGTTATTAAAAGTTTTGGCTTTTGACCAACAAATTTAGCAAAAAAATTTAGTGGTGATACTTTATTCCAAAACCATAGGGGGTGAACTGTAGGTTTTCAAACCATGGGAAAGCAAAGTGCTGGTGGTTAAAACCACAAAGGGGCAAAAATAAGTACCCTAATTTTTTATTAAATAGCACTATAACTCGAGTCCTTTGTGATTTAGTTAGGTTCCATTTGATATATTATTTCATAGGAGGGACTTAATTTTTATTCTCATACAAATGTTTATTTTCCTTACAATAACATATTGCATATGAAAGAAAATGAATGAACATTCCCTGTTAGCTGAGAATCCTATTCGTACAAGTAATATTTAGCCTTGCAGTAAACGAAGGCTGTGTTCATGAACTCCATAGTTGATTGGCAGTGACCAATTGCCATTGTTCAACATTTGCAGCTTCAACATGTAAACTATATAAATTAGGAAGGACAGCCTTTATTTATCGAACACCTTGCCAATATCACCCCCTAAAAAAACACCATGGGATAGCGATATATTGACATGTCTTCCCCAAGACTCTGTTATAATTTATTGGGTTTTCTCACATCAGCATATCTGTATCTTGGGGCAAGATGGGCTCATATCTTTTTTCAAGATAGAGAGTCTAAGAGTTAACACATAAGCATAAGCACTCCAACAATACGTAACACTGAAAGGGATATATAACTTAGGTACAAGGAGTCTGAGAACCATAAGATGAGTGGGACCAACTGTTAAGGGTGGTGTTTCCTCTCAAGAGCCTACATGACTCCGTTCTGGAGAAAGGTGGAGGAGCATGGAATTTTTGCTTCAAGGGGAATGGTTCAAGTCCATGGCCTTTCGTGAAGCTTATATAGCAACTGGAGCACACTTACTAAGTAATCTAACCGTCAGCAGTTATCACCTAAACAAGTCAAGGTTTGCAAAAGGTAAACACAGGAGTCGGTAGTATTATCGACATCCTTGAAGAACACAGCTTTCTTAAGTAAAAGAGTATGCTAGCTTAGATTAGACTACACATGTGATGTTACTGATGATGGAAGTCAATCCATTCAACATTATTTGCCTAGATGGTGGGTAGCATGGTAGGAGTGAGAAAAGAATATATGTCAAGTCATTTCATATTGCAACTAATTTTATTATTCTGAATATCATGAACCAATTCCAATGTACAACCAAAAATTAGTAATGATTCAGGGGTTTCTAGTGCCTCAAAGACTTTCCTAGACAAGGGCAATATGAAATAAACATTAAGAAGTCTGATAATTCATTTGTTAAACAATGTCAACTAAACATAATCAATTAAACATGGTAATAGGCTAACCCTACAACTGAAATAGACATTGAAAGAGTCAATATTCGAACGTGAAAGCTTTCTTTTTTTTTTTGCTAAATTTGGGGCAATCCGAACCAAATTGATAAAAGACAAAACAAAATAAAGATTATAACGCGATATTTTCTATCAATTTTTTCTAAAAAGAAAAGATATATTTAGTTATATATCCAAATGGATGGGCCTTTGGTCCAATGGTACTCCTCGTAAAGACTTGACCTGACCTTCTTGAGGTCAAGGTTGAAGTCCCCCTTCCCCTTCCTCTTCCCCTTCCCCTCCCCCAAAAAAAAAAAATAATAGTTATATATCCAAACACTATTTATTCATTTCATATCAATTAAGTAAAAGCACAAAATCTTCCTTTACTCAGCAATCTTTCATTTGTTATGACACATTTCCATTAGATTCTAACAATAAACATACCCAGATTGAAATGGGAATGACCAGTCTCATCAAAAACCATAAAGACACACTTAACATTACAGAAAATTTCCGCATCATCATTAAGACATATCCCTCCTTCTCTTATTGAATCACAAAAACCAACTAAACTCGCTTGATAAACATACAAAATCAAAACAAGTGATCGGAAACAGTAACAATAAGCGAGAGATCGTAGAGAGAAAGAGAGAGAATTGAACATACACTACCGTACCTTTGTACAAATTGACGGGCTTTAAGGCGCTTAGGGCTTATGAGCCTCCGTTGAATCTTCAGAGCAAGTCTGTAAGTTCGTTTCAGACCCAAAAAATACGCAGTTCCTAATGTGATCTCCCATAGCACCATCGTCCCTTTCTCTCTCTCTCTCTCTCTCTCTCTAAATCTCTCTCTGCATATATAGGCCTGTGTATATATATGTGGATTTATAGCCGTTCTTCGTCACTAATTTCTTTTTCGTTCATCGCAAGTCACCATTGATTCTGGGAGCCGCCAGGATATTCGATCTGTGAGTGACGAGTTCTATTAGCTAAGACCCACCGTTGCCGGGTCGTAAGGTTATCACAGACGTCATCAGGACCGTTGGTTACAATTATCGACAGACTAATTGGGCCCACTGAATTGGGTTCTAAGACAAGATTGGAATTTGGGTTATAAAGACTAGTTGTACTGTATTGAATTGGGCTTGAGCCCAGAATAGAGTTTGGGTTATGGTTGAACTAAGTTTCACTGATACAATAAAGGGAAATTTGGAGGCCGGTCCCCCTATATGGACTTGTTTGGACTTAAGTCCGTCAAGGAAACTTATTTGTTATGAAGTCCGTTTTTTGTCAATTTTACCATATTATCCCTTCCCTTTAGAAGTGAAATAAAACTAAAAATTAAAAACTCCTAAATCTTAGGAGTTTGACTAACATTAAAATCTTTTCTCTCTCATATCTATCTATATCCAAATATAGGTTAAGAGTTTGACTAACATTAAAATTTTCCCTCTCTCTTATCTATATATATCCATATATAGGTTAGGTGCATATATATATATATATATATATAGTAACATTAAAAATAAAAAATAGTAACATTCAAATACAAAAAAAAGTTATGATTTGGATACAAAAAATAATACATTTAAACACAAAAAAATAGTAACATTTAAACATAAAAAAAAAAATTGAAACATTCAATATTAATATTTTTAAAAAATAACAACAGTAACATGTTCAACAAAAATTGTAACATACTTAACAATAATTATTTCTCTCAAATTCAAACCCAAAAAATAGTACCATTCAAATACAAAAAATAGTAATATTCAAAAACAAAACAAATAGTAACATTTAATATTAATATTTAGTAAAATAATTGTAGTAACATGCTCAAAATAATAGGAACATGAACAGTAACATACTCAACAAAAGTAGTAACATGAACAGTAACATAATAAAAAAAATAGTAACATGAATTTGATATATATATATATATATATATATATATATATATATATATATAGAGAGAGAGAGAGAGAGAGAGAGAGAGTTTTGAATTTGATATATATATATATATATATAGAGAGAGAGAGAGAGAGAGAGAGAAAGAGAGAGAGGAGAGAGAGAGTTTTCAATTTGAATTTTAAATTTATGATGGAGATTTTATATATATATATATATATAGAGAGAGAGAGAGAGAGAGAGATCTTTGAATTTGAATTTTAAATTTATGATGAAGATTTTATTAGCATATTTTAATTGACCTTGAATTAAGGGATAACAATTTCCAAAATAGGAAATTAATTTAACTTCCTTTCAAGGAAGGGTATTTTTGAGATAAAAAAAAAAGTGGACTTAAGTCATTACATATAATTTTAAATATGGATTTAGCCCCTTATAAGTTTCCTTGCCGGACTTAAGTCCAAACAAGTACATCTAGGGGGACTCACTTCCAATTTTCACTACAATAAAACCTTGATGATTATCCCTACGCTTAGCTTTTGAGTTTACGTTCATCCCTGATTGGGTACAGCTTTTTTAATTTTTCCCTTGTAACCATTACCCCAATTCGCTCAAGTGTGTCCACACCCCCCAAATAGCGTTGATAATTGAGTCGAATTTTATGAGTTCGAGTCGAGCCTGTCGAGTTCGTTTTTTTAAACGAGTCTAAAAAATTGTTCAATCCAAAGTGAGTCCAAAATTAGCCGAACTTTACGAACTCGAGTTGCGAGCTTAAAAAATTATTCGAACTCGACTCATTTTCTCTTCGATCAAGTTTTATACAAATCAAATCTGAGCTGAGTTCGAATAACTCAGCTCGATTACCTGTCCTACCTCTAAACTAACTTGAAGAGGAGTTTGGGTTATGATTGGACTAAGCTTCAGTGATAACAAGAGTTTATTCAAACAGCATGCTTCTTCTCCTTTTATTATAATTTTTTTTTCTATAACTATGTGACAAAATGCCAATGTGGCATGCTACTTGGAAATGAAATTCAAATATGGCATAGCAATGTGAAAACTTAAAATAGTTTTTGTGTGATCCCATTCAAGATATTTTATGCCAGGAAGAACTGCTCATAAAATAAATGGGTGGTCCCTTAAAGTACGCACTCAATATTTACTTTAATAGTTCAATATTCAATTGGTAGGGTGTCAAGCTCTCAAGTGGCAACATAATCGGTCTTTTCACTTTACTAATAGTTGCACACGTGCGTTGCACGTGAATTCTAAATATGAAAAATTATAGATTGAAGTTGTGGACTACTCTCTTCAAAATCCACGACCTGTGTCAACATTGTTGATCCAACAATCAACAATCATGTTTTATACAAAAACTATTAAAAAGACACTAACTAAACTCATATATCATAGAATATTTGTTTTAATTACATTGGTCTCTATTTCATCATTGTAACTCATGTTTTTACAAATTTTTCTTCTATTCTTGTTGGCAACATAAACAAAGAACTTCTGCCATCCTCGGAACAATATCTTGTATAAATTAACAAGACAAAAAAGAGATGGCGATGTGATGCCATTGAGAAGGGCTTGTTGTAGAATGAAGGACTACGTTGTACGAATGAAGGAATGCGATTGTCGATTGGTGTCGCTATAAGCAGAGAAGAAGAAATGTCTTGAAGGACTGTCATGCTCACGCAATCGCTTCCAACATAAGGTTCATTCTGTTGAGAATTTACTATCAGAATTGGTAGCGTTTAAACTTGAATGAGTAGTATGAATTTTTTTGATTTGTTACCGATATGTTTACTTCAGCTTTAATGGTTGAAGTGATTGTGTGGCTGGTCGGTGAATACGCTGGGGGGGGGGGGGGGGGAGAGAGAGAGAGAGAGAATAAATAAATTATAACGTAGAATTCTGGGAGGCGGTGTGATGACCGGTGATTTAGGTTTGGGTTTAGTTGAAAATACATTAATTCTGGCTTTAATATTGAGGGATGAGAATGTCATAGTTATAATTTTTTAGGGTAGAAGTGGAAAAAGAATGTTTTTCAGATATACTAATATTTTAAAGTGGTATAGATTTAATGGACTAAATGACTGATATTTCTTTTCTCGTATCCATTTATATTTATTATTTGGATGGAAGTTTTTGAAAACAATTATTTATAATTGAATTGACACAATGAAAAGTTGAGAGATCACAGTAAGACAACATGTATACTTTAGTGGCTATTAAAAGAGTGTGTGAAAAGATTAAACATGAGATTTCTGAGGTATCAAATATTAGATTCAATTATTGAACCACTCTAAACGTGTGTAGACAAATTCGTTGTTTGGATATTACTAACGAAAATTGGAACGATACAAATAAATTATAGCATTAGAATCAAAATTTTTGAGTGCTGGAGTGAGAAATTATTTTTTGATTAGAAATTTCAGTGTATAGACAATCGAATCTAATGAACTGTGTGCACTTCGAAACAGTGTTATTAAAACCGGACCGGACCGACCGGTTCGACTGGTTGGACCTTGAACCGGTACCTCAAACGGTCCGGTTCTCTAATTAGACCGCATAAGGAAGCAAACCGCTTGGGAACCTCTGAACCGGCCGGTTTTGGATAAAACCCGTGAACCAGACGGTTTGGAAAAATCGGCCGGTTGGAATTTCAAGCGCTATATTTAAAAAAAATAAAAAAATTTTGGGTCATTTGCCCTACATCAATCACAGATCCTGCCCTAAATCAGATCCCATCCCCTTTTCACACTTCAGGCGACCACCACTAAGGCGACCAACGACCAACCACCACTCAGGCGATCAGCCACCTGCCACCACTCAGGCGATCAGCCACCACCCAACCGACTCAAAGATTACCAGTATAAAAGCCCCATTTTGAGCCCTCTCTTGTCTTCAGCATTTCAGATCACCGAAGAGGAGCTCCACTCTTCCATTTTATTCATGGCTTACAAGTTACGCCAACCACCTGATGGCTGAGAGAGAGAGAGTGAGAGGGAGAGAGAAATAATGACAAAAAGAAGGAAGATGATGGAGACATGTCTTGGCTTTGGGCCACAAAGTGCACCGACCAGCTACAAAAATTAGTTTTTGTGGGTTTGTTGAATTTGTTCAAAATTTGTGGATAGGAATAGAGTGGGAGCTACTTTATTAGTTTACTAGTTATTGCATGTACCTGAAAGCACAGTGTAATAAAAAATGGTAAATAATAAATATATTTGTATTCATATCAAAAATTAAATCACAAACATAAAGAATATATAAAAGAATTTAAACATCGGTTTGTAGTGGGGGTGAGAGGTGGTGGGCGGCAGTGGTGGTAGTAAGAGACGGTGATGGTTGTGGTGGGTGGCAATGACTGTGGTGACGGTGATGGTGGTGGCAGTGATGGTGAAGATGGTGGTGGTGGTGGTGATGGTGATGATGGTGGTGGCGGAGGTGGTGGGGGGGGGGGGCGGTGGTGGTGGTGGCGGCGGCAGTCGTGGTGGTGGTGGTGGGGTAGAGGTAGTGGTGGAGCGGTTTCAAACACTATTATTTTTTTTAAAGTATTTATGAGAAATAATTTCTAGATGTATTTTTAAAAAATCACTCCAAACACACCTTTAGAGCCTTATTTTTCCTATTAAATTTAGGGTGTTAATATTAGCCGTTAGATTAACTTTAAAGTAAAATTTAAAGCGATCTCAACCGCGAATAACAAAAGTCATTTTGTTTATCTTTTGAGATTTAAATTGTAAGCTACTTTATTATATAGATTGTTTTGTTTTGTTTCATACAATATTTGTTTGAGTCATATAATATGCTTTTAGATTTCTTACATACTGTGGTTTTTTTTTCTTTGCTAGCAAAATTTTGTATTGGTGATTTGGGTATAATTTTTTGATATTTTTTGCTAATCAGTTTTGAAGTATGGTATTTTATCAATATCATATTTTTTAGTTTAGACACATTTTATATTTTTTGGCTAAATTATTATGTTTTATAATTATTATATATATATATTTATTTTATTTATTATTGACCGGTCCGACCAGTTGACCCGACGATTGAACACTATTGACCGGGTTCCTTTACCGGTTCGATGACCAATCCAGGTCTGATAACATTACTTCGAAGAGTATATACATGTCCCACTCACTTTCCACCGAAAGCGCCCATAGCTTGCGACATAAGCACGGGGACACCACCGTTGATTCAAACAAATAAGAAGGGTAAAAATGGAATAAAACAAAGAAATAGCAGCAACAACAAAGAGAGTCGCACACTCCCATCTCTCTCTCTCTTCTTCGAACATGCACAGGCAGTCTCTGGGATCACCAACTTCGAAGCTCCACATTCATGGCGCTAAAGAAGAAAAAATCACAGCAGAAGAGGAGGAGCATAAAGATCACGCGTGTTCAGCACTTATAGACAGCAACGATGATGAAGACGACCGCAAGTCACAGAAGAATTCTCATAAATCTCCTGAGGCTGAGAGATATATACACCTCATTCCCATTCTCACAGTCCTCTGTTTCGTCATCCTCTACCTCTCCTCTCACGATCCCTCTCAGAGAGGTAATTAAGCCAAAATCAACAGTCTCGATCAAGCATTACTGTTTTTCAACTCGATTCTCTGCATTTCTGAGTTTGCTTTCCGATTCAGATTTGGCTCAGTTCAACGGATTTAAGCGACTGTCGGAGCAGATAGGTATAATCGACAATGGACATGACATTTTCGTTGCTTATTGTGCTTTTTCTGCTTCATGTTTTTTGAAAAAAATTTACTATGCATTTTCTGAATTCTGACAAGTGTTTTTTTGTGTGTGTGTGTGTAGATTCGAGAAAGATTGATAAACTCGGAAGGCTTTTGGAGGTTCAGAGCAGCGATGTTTTGGCGATTCGAAGCCTGAGGAATCTTCTGGAGATCAATACGCAAGCTCTGAAAAATCGACTCCATCGGAAAATCGGCGATTTCTAGTCCGCATTCTCTGGTTCTTTTCTTTCTCCCTCGGCTCCATATCTATATTTGATCATCTCTATCGTTCGAGTTAGTGAGTCCGCAGGTACGACTCCGTCGGTGGAGCTCGCACATGCCTACTCGTTCTGCTATTTTTTATCGAATAATGTCATTTCAACTAATTTATTGACTTTATTTATTAAATTAATTTCCTATAATTATTTATTTATTTTGGTTGATCGGTTTGGGTGTTCAAGTCCAAGTGTACGGGACAATTTATGAGTACCTCGACTAATTCTTTTATTGGTTCGATTAAAGACATGTTATTTATGTGGGGATTAGTATATTCACTATAATTATGAGGTTATCTATAGACCCCATTAAATATTAAAATTTAGTATTAATTTAATGGTTATATTAAAATTGTATTATTAAATTAATAAATTATATCAAATTTTTATATTCAAATCACATTACTTTTTTTACCGCTTGTCGCGGTTACGCATGTGAATTTGTCGTTTTGTCAAAAGCAGCTTGACACGTATGCACCTCTATAATAATGTTTAACAATTCTATTTCAACCAAAAATTTAGCCCAAATTATAACTCAAATGATGTGAAATTTAATATATATATTAATACGTTGATCTTTAGGATTATATATTTTTTTTCTTTTCTTTATACTTTCATTCACTTCGGAAGCCCTTTTATTTTAGATTACCAATAAAAATGTGACGAAAAGAAAAAAGAATGTGATCTCCAAGATCGATATATGAAGTTGCTGAAAAACTTGTTTTTTTATATGATTTTGTGTTTTCCTCTCTCAATATCTTGAATTTTACATATCATTTTTTATTTTGGGTTGTGTAAAATAATTCAAAGTAATATATTCTACTGTAAATATAAATATTATACTTAAAAAAAAAAGAAATTTAGAATATTTATTGAGGAAAACAATAGATAAATGAGAAAATTATTATTATTATTATTTTATCAAAGCACAGAAATATGCATTTTATTAAGTTGAAAATTTTTGGTTACAGTCATTCAAAATAAAAGTCTTAAACTCTTGCGGGGGATAACCAAACCAGTCCAATGGGAGTGAGTTGTGCATTCCAACGGTTGCCACCCGGTAAGCCGCCTTGTTACAGGCACTTGGCTTGTGTCTTGTGTAAAAAACAAATGTTGTGTAATCTAGCAAAGTGTCTAATACCTTCCATAAGAGTACTAATTTCCCACGGGGTCCGAAATCTAGAAAGAAAAAATAGAAGGGTAGCGGTGCTGAAGCAAATCTTCTGGCGCTCCATTAGCTTTTTATTTTCTTGAAATGAATTTACAAAACCGTCCCTCTACCATCACTTTCCCCTACTGTGCAGATACAGAAGAAATGGAACCCTGATCTGTGTTTCATACTTCACCATCTACCACAAGACGAGTTTCAACTTAGCAATCATAATCCCTTCTCACGTCTCTTAATGAATAATCACCTTTATCTCTTTAAAGACATATTTTAATTTAACTTAAGTCACGGTGGTCAGTCGCAAACTTGAATACTCTATAATAAAAAATTAAAAAAAAAAAAAATTAGCAACCATACGAAAATTTGGTGAATTGGTAGAACATGAGATGATGCAACGGTTGGTGATTTGCAATCCAAACTTGCTCCTCCCTTGTTTATTTAAAATGGGAGATGGAAGTTTTAGGCTTTATTAGAATTGTGAATAAATTTCTAAAATTAATGCTGTTTTTTGACTTTGTTTCTCAAATAAGGTAACTTCTGACTTATTTTTCATTTTTATCGTGTAATGATATATTGACCCAAAATAGGACAAAAATATGGATTAAATAATGTGGCATTATTGTAATAAAAATTTTTAAATTTCGAATATCTAAAAGTGGGATCAATAGCACCAATAAAATCACATCATTTTGGTCCCATGGTTGTGGCAGCATGACCAACGGTGTCGGTGTGTGTTTGGATTAGGTATTAAGAATGATCGAATTGGATAATTCCATTCATTTCATACTCAATCGGATTTTATTTAAATCACGAAATAGGTGGGTTTAATTTAGAAGATGTATGTGGAAATAATAACAATATTCATGCGGGCCTAGACTATTTTTAAGTGAGAGTATTAGACCTAAATTGTGTATCCAAAATTGAAAAAAAAAATGGTATAAAGTGGGCCTAAAAATTATTTAATACAATCTTCATTATTAATACCTAATCAAAACACAAATGTTGGTATGGGAGTCTCTCTCTTAGAGTATCTTCAACAAAGTTTTGTATTTTAATTATCCAAAAGTACATTTTTTTATTTTATTTACTCACTTTTTTAATACATACTTCAACAGATTTTTTATATTTTAACTATTTTTTTAAAATATTATTTCTCTATGTACCTTTGTTGGGACTATTAAAGGGAGAGAGAGAAAAAATAGATGAAAAAATAAAGAGTGAACAAGAAAGGTGAGAAATAACAAGAGGAGAGAATATATATTATAAATTATTTATACATAATGCTATAGTAATACTTTAAATATAAATCATCACTATAACAAAAATGTATTTTACCTACTCTGAATATCTTCTATTGGAAGATATTTTTTATTTTTAAATAATTAAATTTTAGTTATTTTAAAATTTTACATCACTTGTAGTTGTTGGAGATGCTCCTGGTCGGGTAGGCTCTGATGACTTCGCCTTAGAGGGGAATTATAAGAGGAAACATGGTGTGGATGATCATTATAATGATGTTACATGGTACCATTTGTCATCATTCCATTTGTGGGCCCCGCTTATAAATTTAGGTATCAAAAGTTTCTAATTTCTTCTTGAATTCTTTGTTGTGATGTAACTTAAAAGTTGAAACCCACTTACCCAAAAAAAAAACTTGAAACCTCAATTGTTAAGTGGATTAGCCAATCTGACCAATCATATGTGGAGAAATGCATCATGTGGGGATCACTCTATTGATAGAAGTCCAGCTAAAGCAAATGATTCCTTATGTGAGTGAACTTAACTTAAGAGTACTTAAGAGTATCAATCGTCGTGTCGTATCATTTTCATGTCGTGTCATTTTTGATCGTGTTATTTTCGTGTCGTATCACTTTCGGTACGTGTCGGCTTTGTGTCAATATTCGTGTTAATAAAAAATTATTTAATTTGACAATAACTAATATAATATTATTTAAAACATTATAAAAAATTATAAAATTCTTATTTTATATCTACAATATTCGTTAAATAATTATTTTCTATCTACAGTACCCATTAATCGTGTTATTTGTGTCGAACCTTAATTTAACCCATTTATTATTCGTGTCAATAAATCGTTTTATTTTCGGGTTCGAGTCGGGTTCGTGTTAACGGAAAAAATTGAAATCCCTAACTGTTGTTTATATTTAAGTATTAATTTGTAGATATATAATTAATATATTGTGACTTGAATCTCAAGGCTTTAAATCGCGGACATATTATTTACATGAAAGAATAAGGTTGAATGTATTTAACATTCCTCAAACAATAATTATTGTGTGTTAATCGGGCAATATAATTATACTGGTCATAACTCGTGCTTAAAGATTATTGTCTGAAATAAAAATTATATTAAGTTATAAATTAATTAAAAATAAAATAATTTAACTTGTGATATAAATAAGTGATGTAATAGAAATTGACAAAAAAATAATATGAGATATATTTTCAAACTACTAGCTCTCTCTTATTAGATAGATAGAAGTTTGATTTTGCAAGGTGTTTTTATATGGGTCGAGTGATTAAAGTTTGATTTTGATTTTTCAAGTCATTTTCTCGTTGGAATAGAATCTTCGTAATGGTTTGAATTCTTGGATATTCAAATTTTTTTAAAAAAAACTCTTGAATGCTTGATGACTGATAGCCATTTCATGGTATAGCTTGACAGCAAATAGTTTTTTTTTTTTGTTACAAATCTTTAAGTTTACGTCGATTATTCTTTTAAACACAGCGACTGACCATCAGGAAATTTATTTAATATAGTCCTCATGATTTTTTTGAAGCCGGAAATGGGGGAGTGGGGCGACCAGCAGGTAGTGACCCCCCCTGGGCCTGACCATGAGGGTCTCCCCCGATATGGAATGTTCGGTTAGCTATAACTACAGACCCCTTTGGAGTAACCCGTCACCACACTACCTCCGAAACACTAATGAGTAAGGCATGGGGACCCCGTGGATCGATCCCTGCTTGCTAACCTCATGGGAGTCAGGGAGCGATCCAAGACGAACAAACCTTACCATTAGACCACCAGCTCCGGTGGTAATATAGTCCTCATGATTGATAGCTATGATGTATCCAAAAGTTTGTATCAATCAAACATGTTTCGGTCGGTTTGTATTTTAATCCCAATAATTATAAGCCATGATGTAATGTAACCAAGGATTTGTATCAACCAAAACACAACGGCTATGTTATCTAAAGACCTCTCTCTCCATCATTTGAAAAATAAATCATTCGATTCGGTTGCCTTCAAAGTGGCCCCTCACAACCAAAAGAAAATGTGGCCCCTCCTCTAAGCTTGGTAATTTTGAACACAACTCATAAACACCATACAAAATTGATATACAATTAAATTGAATATTAGCCAGTTTTATGATATATAAATGGGTAAATTACATAAAGTTGCTCTGAACTTAACGTCAACTGCACATTATCCCTTCAATAATTACGAGTTGCATTTAACTCCCTCTTACTTGTGAATAAAGTGAAAATTTAACAGAATCTGCTGATTGTAATGGAATCGCTATTACACGCACTAATTAAGCGCATGTGTTATGAAATAAATAATTTATTTCCTAAATTAAAAAGTTATATTGCCAATTTTACCCTTCATCCAAATTTTCAGCCCCTTTCTTTCTCCAGCCTCTTCACCGACACAATTCACACCACCACTACAACTCCCCTCTTCTTTCTCCTCTCTAACCCCACAGTTGTTGCAACTTCCCCACCCAAACAACTCACGATGTTGCAACTCCCTCACTCAACCCTCCCCGTGTCGATACAACTCAACCACCTAACCCACCCATAACCACTACGTTTCTCCTACCCAAACCCACCCCACATTGATACAACTTTTCTAACCCACAGCCACGATGATTCTCCCACCCCTCGCTGTTGCAAATCCCCCATCTTATAGCCGCTGCAAATCCCCCGAAATCCGCATCCGAATTGAACAACCTTTTAATTTTGGTCTAATCTTTGATTCTAGTTTTGATTTGAATGTTTTTTTTTTTCTGAGTTTGATTATGGTTTTTGACACAATGAATGTGCAATGGTAATGTGTTGGTGGATGTTGTTTGGGAGGGGTGCGCCAGAGGAGCTTTGAGCTTTTGACTATTGTGTCAATGGGGTTTTGTTGTATTTGGGTTGGTTATGGAAAGGGGAGTTTCTACTGGGGTGGGGCAGTGGTGGTGGCTCTGGTGGGGGTAGGGCAGTTGTTGTTGAGAGAGGGGTGTGCCTATTTTTTTGGGGTAAGTCGTTGGAATGGATGGCATTACAATAGAAATTAGAAGAAAAATAGATGGCCTTTTAGTCTTTCGCAAAAAATCGCTAGGTCTGCCACAATCTCCACTTTATTTGCAAGTAAGAGAGATTAAGTGTAACTTGTAATTGTTGAAATGGTGATGTGCAACTGATTCTAAATTTAGGACGATTTTATATAATTTACCGTAAATAAATTGACCCACCAAACATAAAGATCAATGTGAATTTAACTAATTATGATTTAATTACAACTTATGCATAATACAAATCAAATTTGAGTATACAAAATTTAACATATAACTTTGGACGAGTTAGCAAAGTTTCGCAGAAATCCAACAAAATTAACATGAAAGATTTGTCGCATCCAGGGTGTGGGTTCCACTCTAGCAGCAACACCATGGGGCCTGTCATAACGTGTGGAGCCTTCTGTGAGTCGTGACCTACTATACTAGGTTATGTTACTTTTGGACACGTCCATGTGGCCGTGGTCGGTCCCTTCAACATAAGTATCTAGGACTGGAATAATCCATGTCTTAGTCGATTATTGCGCTTGATTCGCACAAGATCACCGTACTATGTGCGCTGTGGGCAGGATAGCCTAGTTTTATGGTTCAATAATCGTTGATACCATGGCCATGGGACGACAATGACATAATATTACCATTAGATCGCAAGATGCGGCTAATTCCGCTACGCCCCTTGATGATAAGAACCATCCAAAAAGGACTAAGCCATATTAGCCCAACTGTTGTCAATAGTTTTTTTGGGATTAATTATTCTTTTCACCCCTGAAGTATTGCCCGATATTCATTCTGGACTTTAAACTTTGTGTGTGAATTTTATCTTCAAGTTTTCCACATAATAGGTCATGTCATATTTAATTCGAATTCCGACCAAAACACAACCCGGGAACTAAATTTCATTTTGAAATGGTCAAAATGTCATAAACATTTCCGTTTCCGTGGAAATCGAAACAAGAAAACAGAAACAAATCATTAATTGAATATAAAAATTCTTATGTTTAGAGATGTTTCGGAATATTTTGACGAACATTTCTAAAATAAATTTTAAATTTTTCTTTGTTTTCATGTTGTTTTCGAAATATTTTCAAAACATTACCAAAACGTTTCAGTTTTCAAGCATACCAAAACTATACACCTAAACAAAATTTTAATCCTTGACACAACTTATCTCTGAATGAATTCCCACAATAGCATAACCAAGCAAACCTAACCATAAAAGGTCAGAGAAACAGACTAGCCAAATTGTGGCTAAAGAAAAATTCAAATCGATTTAACATTTAGAGCCTAAAATGTAGAGCCGACTCTAACCTCATAAAAGTTCAACGGGTGAAAAATTAGTCAAGAAATTGAATGCAACGAGGCCTGGTTATTCATAGCATGCTTGTTACGTGCACACTTTGAGGAATTTAGAAAATAAACGAAAAATAGAATTAGAGAAGAAAATCCGCTTCGAGGGGGAGTGAAAACCTCCGATGACTCAATTTGAGAAGAACCGAATCTCTAAAACTTTTACAAGAAAATTCAATACAATATTCAGCATATCCATTTTATTGATAGAAAACCTAGACAAGATAATAAAACTATCTTAATAACTAACTTGACCCATGACTCTAATATCTTAATAATCACCTAGGAAACTACCCACAAAATACTCTACCACTAACCCACTTGCTAAAATAACTCCCTAATAACTACCTCAAATACTACATAAAAATATATTAAAAATATATACATAACATTCCATTCTCTTTTAAAGAACTTTGTCCTCAAAGTTTGATTTATCATGAAAATGAAGAAACCAACCAACCAGCTTTCTTGACTCAAGCGGTGCTATATTATGCACAAGAGTGCTCGGTCAAATTCATAGCTCTCTTGAAGGTTCAACTCCATCTTGTTTTGCCACCAAAGGACTTCATAATCTGCATCTAAGGCAGAGCCTAATGTGACACAAAATTCTAAAACACGAACAATCCATTGATTGAGCAGCTGATTCAAAGCAAGGATGTTTTTCCAAGACACAAGAAGGTTGCTACTGATTGTGCAGCCATGTAGAGAGGGGAACTAAGAAAAGAAATGGTAAAGATGAAAAAGATTTGGAGGAGAAAAACCAATGATATAGACAAAGATAAAGGAAAAGAGAGACGTTGCAAGAAAAGGAGGCAGGCAACCGACTTCTTTATCTTTATAACAGTAAACTATGTCAATATTCTCACCAACAAACATGTGCACTGCAGCATCTAACTTCATGGTGCCCCAACTTTCACTTTCTCCAATATTGACATTCACTTTGCTTGATACGGTTGGGTTTTCTTTGTGGAGTCTAGTTTTGTGTGCTGACCCGGATGATGACCCCGACCCAAATAATGTTGCGTGGATCTTAATGGGAAATTTAATGAGGCTTAGTCCATGGAGCGAAGGATTGGGCCGATAGGCCCAAGAGGGGGTCCGGGGGCAACGCCCCTGGGAAAAATTTTCTATTGGACTTGGGCCCGTGCGCAGGACATATAAATACGCTCCTTGGTGATTAGGGTTCAGTTAGTGTATTGTACAGCCGTCATTGTAATCCTCTCTCTCAATAGTAAAATCCCTGCAGCTTCGTGGATGTAGGCAAAATTGCCGAACCACGTAAAATCGTTGTGTCTTGTTCTTTCTTGTTTCTTATTGCTTTATGTTCTTGGTTTGTTCTTCGATTGTGTTTGTTTGTCTGTGGGTTTAAAGCGATTCAAATCATAACAGATACCTCCGCAATGACATCTGAATTTTTCTCGTAAATAATGTATTTTTCTATATGACCAACTAATTGACAATATTGACCGAAACTTAAATTCCCTTCTTGAAATATGTTTCTAAGTTTGTTTATCCCTTCTAGCATCCGTTGGTTTTCTTCAATCAATCTCTTGAATGCCTTCTGAAAATTATCACACATCAACTTCAAAATCTCTGATGTTGTAGCCATTAACAGGATCGTCAGCTCTGATACCAATTGTTACATGCACACGTTGAGGAATTTAGAAAATAAACAAAAAATAAAATTGGGGAATAAAACCCGCTTCGAGGAGGGGTGAAAACCTCCAATGGCTCAATTCGAGAAGAACCGAATCTCCAAAACTTCCACAAGAAAGTTTAATACAATATTCAACATATTCATTGATAGGAAAACCTTTAAATACAAGATAATAAAATTATCTTAATAACTAACTTGACCTATGACTCCACTTAAATCACTATCTTAGTAACCACTTAAAAAACTACCCACAAAATACTCTACCACTAACCCACTTGCGAAAATAACTCCCTAATAACTACTGCAAATACTACATAAAATATATTAAAAATATGTACATAACAATGCTCCACAAAGTGAACGTGAAGCTTCGGGATACTGGTTTACCCTTAAGGAATTCAAATCATAAATTGGGTTGACTTGTTAAACCCACTTAATAAATAGACCATACATGAACCGAGCTTATTTTGACCGGAGTTACACGACCTAAACATAATAATGCCTTGACGCTAAGTCACTGTATAGGTTTATCGTATCAGTTTCGGGTCATAATCGAGTTGACTCGTCAGACCCATTCAATAAATGGATTGTGTGCAATCACATCACAGTAGAGGTACAATGTTTCTATATTCACCACATCTTACTTAAATGGTGGAGTAGGAAATCAAGACTGTAGAATCCAAAAGTATGGACAAAACAACATTGAAAAAGCAGGTAATTAGAGGATCAAACCTTGAGCTGGTGCAGGCTTAGAAGGATGCTGCTCACTTAAATCAGAAGCTTTAGGAGACTCAGATAGGTGAACCTGAGCAAAGTCATCAACCATTTTTCTTCTCTGTTCATCTTCAGCAATTCCCACCTTCTCTTTCGTCTTCTGACCGACTTCGCCTGCTGCCTTAGCAACTTTATTAAACGCACCTGTTACCCATGAAGCCCCAGTAAAGACGTACCTGTTCTTCATTATGGCCGACCCAGCACTACTGACTGTTTGCTCGGCTGCTGAAAATGCCGATTTGGCTTTCTCAGAAACCTGGAGTTTCTGATCCACTCCCCGAACTTTGTCATTCACCATTGAAGTACCGACGCTTACCTTCTCACTAAACCCAATTTTTTTGTCAAAAGAGGAAACTTTAGCGCTTGCCGTTGATGTCAACTGGTGCTTCTCGTCGAATGACTTAGCCTTGTTGACGGCATCTTTACCTAAGACAAAACCCTTGGCAAGCATGCCACTGACTACATCTTCTGCCTTTCGAAAAGCCGATTGAGCACCACCTGGAGTTTTATTTTCTGTTGGCTGCAGAGATTTGAGCAACTATGAGGTCTTAAATACTTGTGTGGTAGTAAAGTGAATCATAAGCTATAAAATGATTTCTTACAAGGTGTGGTGCTGAAGCAGCAGCCGGAAGCCGGTAATCTGGATCCAGAGTAACGGTGACAGACATATTGACTATTGTTGCACCCTGAATAGCATCATAGGATTAAGTGAAAATCGTTAGAATAGTTGAGAATGTGGAGATACACTATATATAGTCTACAGAACTAGGGATAGAATGATATCAAATAGAATAACTGATATTGTATGTGATAATGTCACAATATATAAATGTCTAGAAAAATACATTAAGTGAAGTTATCTGAATCTATGAGAATGGCACTAACAACGTTGCCATATAGTATATACCATGGAATTAGTGATAGAGATGCTATCAAACAAAATAACTAATTATATAAGTAATAGTGTCACAAATACCAATGCTTAATTGAACAAATCAAAACTTCTTCCTCCTTTGCCAAAAACCTTGTTTTTCTTCTTAACGAGAGAAAGATGGCGGAAGAAGGGGTAGCCCGGGGGGAGGGTGTTTGGCTGCCCATGTCCCTCAGATGGTGTTCAGGGATATTGGAAAAAGCCTTTCAGATACAATAATGAAAGAGCACTGTTGCACTTCCACGACATGGGAAAGGTCATAACAAAATAACTAATTATATAATTCTAGCACCAACAAACTGCCAACCTGTGTGGAATATCTTGTCCCACACCTCCTTCTCCCTATTAGTAATACTCTCCTCCTATTTGAAAAATAAAAAAGAATTACAATTCTAGCTATTCCAGAACCAACAAATTCTTATTCGTGGCTTCAAGCTTCCCAAAACTTTGCAATCCTGCTGCTCTAGCTTAGTTATCACTTTGTGGTGTCTTAATTCAGGTCCTTCGTGACTAATCCTCAATAATGTAACATATTTTAACAGAGAAGTAGGCCTAAAGAGATTAATGCTTAAAATGCATCACAAGGAAGGCAGCCTATCAAGTGAAAAAAGGCAAATTTCCCCCTTAACGTTTGAGCACATAAATGAAACACGATCATAGGCTACATTCCAAAGTGAACATGTACTAAAAGAAATTTTGTTCAAGCAAAGATGCTGGAACCTGTTTATTTTCATCATTTCATCTCACATTTTGGATTACCAATCAGGTGTACAAGAAAAATGAACGAGGGTAAAATATATCAGAGATGTAAAACTGAGTATGACATAATGAGAAGTGAAATCACCGAAAGAAGAACTGCAGTCTCTGCTCCTTGTGTATCCTTGAAGGTAACAAATGCAATTTGAGACCGATCTGTGTCACTGAGTAACCATAAGATAATATTGGCATTAATCTAACAAAGAAAATGATAAAGTGGAAGGAAATTTTCACATACTAACCTCTGCAGCTCAACATATTCAATATCACCAGAAAAAGAAAAGAACTCCTTGAGATCTTGCTCAGATGCCCCTAAGGAAACATTAGTGACTTTGGCAGTTCTTATCTGCAGGAAAGGCCTAAGTCGTTAGCATATTTGGGGCGGTGGTTCCATCATTCGGACAAAATTTATGATTTATGCAATCCAAGGAAAGATCATGATCATGGCTACATTTGAAAAAAACATGGTCGTTATTTCTGTTTTTTTTTTTTTGGTCATGAACATGATCGTTATTTCAAAAACATCATTTTGATGAACAAATCAGGATTTTTCTGCATAACAATCACCACCACCATCAGGATTTGTAAAATTATGTTTCCACAAGCACAAGCTCTGAAAAAATTGTTATGTAATCCAAGGAGTTTTTCTGCAGAAATTCTACTTGAGCTTTATCGAACAACAAGAGATAATTGAATGAATTTAAACGCCATTTTATTGTCCTTTCAACAGTTGCCTAATTGGCAAGGTTTTTGGGGCCAATCTTATGAGGCTTTTACACAGTTACAACTTAGAACTAACTCAGAGATTCTAGAATGACAACTACATCAATCAAAAAGGTCACCAATTAATGCGAAAGCTTTCTACATTTCATTTCATAATAGGAGGATAATCAATGTTATAAAATTTGAATCGTTGAAACAATGGAAACAAGGCTACGATGACTACAGAACTATAGGAATGCGCTATGCAAATGACATTATTTGCAATAATCAACAAGTAGAAACTTCGTAGGCACACTTCCATGAAGATCTATCAATTTCTCAGTGGGACATTTCTTTCAAAAAGCAACAACTTAATGGACATCAATGCCAACAATTATCACAGGAGTATTTCACCTATCTCTTAGTTACTAATCTTTGTCCAATAATATATTCCAGATACATTTCCTACGTAAATACATTAGATTGGAGTATATAGCAGAACGAAAGAGAATTACACACAAAATCAATGTTATAGGCACGAAAAAAAAAACAGATCTCTGCCAATTCAATAGTAATTCGACGCTAACCTCAAATTCAACATCAGATGTAAGCACACAACAATTATTTGTAGCTCGATATTTTCATGACCCAATCAATAAAGTTAACAGCACGAAACACTTCAATCAAATACACACACACACACACATATATATATATAACATTGAATCCTATGCCAAAGGCCCAAAACGAGAGAGGATTGCGTTAAAACAGAAACAGATCTATAACAATCCAATTTTAATACCACGCTAAGCTCAAAATCAACATGAAATGTAAGCACACAGCAATTATATATACCTCGTATAATCTCCCGAAATAATGAATCAAGGAGAACAATACAAAGCACTCTAATCAAATACATGGCTATATATGCACACATATATGTGTGTGTGTGTGTGTGTGTGTAGATATATGGCACGCAAGAAACGCAAATGTGTGGAGAGAGAAAGGTGAATGATCAAAACTGACCGACATCGCAGCTGAATGAAGTGCGATTCTGAGTGAAATGGGAGGAGAAAGATCGATAGGTATATATACAGAGAGAGACAGAGATTGGGGGAAGCGTAGCAGAGGGATTAGATGCCGGCGAGAAGTAACGGCGTGGCGTCGACGTGATTGAGAAAATATTCTGTGCTCATAGGGTACCAAGCTGGCATGCTTACATGGTACTCACCACCAATCAAAGGTGACCACCTCAATAAAAAGTCAGAACATGGCAGAAAGCTGCCAGATCAGCCAAATGAATTGACAAATATAACTCTGTTTACTTTTCCGTCTTCTCTCTCCTCTTTCAAATTTTTTTCTGTCTAGCTTTCATCTGTCATATCATTTTAAATCAAACTCTATTTTATTATCTCTCTATTCTCTTAAAATTCAACTTTTATATCTCCCGCCTACACCTTTAAAATTTGAGTATGTACTATAAATAAGTCTGCAACTACAAATCTTCTCATAAGATTTATTTTTATTTTTCTCTCTTCAGCCCACCATTGCTGCCTCCCTTAAACGGATTATTTTTCTCTAACTCTTGTGGGTTCACGGTTCATGGTCAGATCATTTTTTGCGGGTGTTCATTGTTAGTACCTACTATTCCGGCAGTCGAGCGCTTCTATGAGTGGTTTGAGTTATCCAGGGCCACACTGGTAATGGTGCTTATTCTTGTGGCAAAACCGATTGAAGACCAAAAGTGTTTGACCGAATTGAAGGCGGCACACTTGGTCAACGTGAGGCCCTTGGTTTTTTATTTTGAGCTCACACAACCAATGTTTGTAATGTGTAATGGTGGGTTCAGGGATAAAATCCATACGGTGCAGGTTGGATTGTTTTTTGGGGCTTGTTCTTCAATTTTTGCTTCAGAGGGTGCGGTCTGAAAATCTTACATCTGAAGTTGGTTTTCAATAAGTTGCAATAATGGACTGTTGATTACCACTGCCATGGCTCTGAGCTTGAATCTTCGCTGGTGCGTGAGAAGGGTGCTTGGTAGACGCCGCGTGGGCCACAAATCATGCTGGCGCATGCCCTTGTTTTTCTTGGACGTGGTGGGCTGCAAAAGTTGTTGCCGCCGATTAATTTTGTTGGGTTTAATTGGACCCATGTGCACAAATTATATTATTTAGTTGGGTTTAATTATTTTTGTTCTCCTTGTAGATAGCTTGATTTAATTTCATAAACTAACGGAGATCGAGCAATTATTCAATATTATTTTATGAGCCTATTAAGGCATGTATTGAGTTTTATTGTAATATTTTTATTTCTTTGAAATAAAATTTATTTACTTGTCAAAAAAAAAATTGTGCCTCATTTTTATTGGTCTGTAACTTTCTGCAATTCTTTGACAAAAAAAAAAACTGTTCATTGCTCCATTTCGCTGTAGGAAGAAATCTTGATTCATTTCTGTAACAGTTGATCCAATTTGCTGTTGGTATGTAACTTTCTCATGCTTGATTCATATTTGGTGGATTGAGAGAACTTGGAGTTCCTATAACACTTTTGGAAGAAATTTACAAGTTTTTTTTTTGGTATTTCAAACTGAATTTAATCATTTAGATATTGAAAATATGACTCAAATTGGGTGCAAAAAATTGGTTTGTAACAAATTGAGTATTGAAACATTTCCATCTACATTAACAACACAATAATTGTCAAATAATAAGACTCGGTTTAACAACACAATTAACATGTCAGTTTTCCTATTTATTCATGGGTTACAATTCGTGTCGGATTTACGAGTCGTGCCTAAAATTGTCAGGCGAGAGTTTCAAGGGGCACTGCTACCTCCATATATAAGGGCTATTTGAACCTACCAATCACCATACACTACCTAAAATTAAAAAAATATACATTGAAACACAATTAAAAATTGATCTGGGCATGAACCATGAAGCTCCAATTAAGAGAGAAAAATAATCCATTGAAGAGAAGATGCAAAAATGGATTCACTACAATTTTCACTCAATAGACATTCTATTTATTATGATCAAATTCTTGATTCATGTCTGAGAGATTGAGAGAATTTGAACTCCCTATGACATTGTTGGAAGTACCCTGCAAGATGTCATATTTTTTTTGTTAGTTTATGTAGTACATAAGAAAATACCTTTATACAAGTTAAATGTTGGACACATACCTGACTTAAATGGGACATAGGGAAGTTGGCTTGTAACATACTTGTAAAAGGCATATTTGAGAATTGAAACATCTGCATTTGTATTAACAATAGGTAATAACAATCAAAATACATGACTCAGCTACAAATTAAAGTTAATGATTTTATTTTAATTGTATATAACCATATGACAAAAATACCGAGTTGGTCGCTTGCATGTTCGTATGAACATTTGGTGTTGTCATACCAAACATGGGAACAAACTACAAAGAATGAAACAACGAGTAATTTAATAATACTCTTTCATACAAAAAAATATAAGATTCATGTGGATAAAAATTTCGTTTAAAAGTATAATCATACCTGGTTTTGGTAGTTTTCACTCATTTGCATCCCAAACGAATGTAAAGCTGAAGCACTTAACATAGATGATTGCATTCCTAAAACAAAAACGAGAGAAAATTAAAATATTCATTTTAAAATTAAAAAATATATATATTTTATATGCTAAAAATATTGTTACCTGTCAAAGCATTGGTAGGTTGTGGTATTTGAGATATGCTCACATCTACCTTTCTAGACTTATTTTTTTTCTTCTCCAAAAAACCTTTCACTCGACCATGTGTTTGACCTTTTTGTCTCAATCTCGGGGGATCCAATATTGGAGTCTCGTTTCTGGATAAAGAAATATTTCTATCATCTTCAAATGTATCCTTTTCACTGGATATTGCATTAAATTTTGTAACTTTCTCAAATATATTGTCCATATCATGATCTGCAATCTCAGTTGTGGCATTAGAATTAGCACTCAAATTCATAAGACCAAAGGCTTTGCGCATTAACTTGTTAAGCCGCACTGTTTTTGCTGAGTTTCCACTAGTATCCAATAGTGGAACATTTTGTCTATCCATTACAATCCCATGCTTCGCAGCTTTTGTCCACCTCCTCAACATATATTGTTCGGGAATTTTATTGACGCCATTCAAATTTAAAACTCTCAATGCGTGGCGGCACAACAATCCCAATGACTGAAATTGCTTACAACTACATGAGAGTGAACAATCAGATGAGTTAAACTGTATAATGTGTTCATGATGACCACCCTCCTTCTTCAATTTATACGTGTGCAATGTATCAGTACAAGTGGATTCAACTTCTACTTCAGAAAGAGATTGCAAAAACTCATCTTGAAACACTGCAAACATTTTATGCGTATACACCTTACATGCATGTCGAAGAAGCCCACTACTACGAGAAATAATACGAGGTTTTCCATGAGCACAATTGTGATCATCATTCACTTCAGCCTCGCGCATCTTTTCAGCATTTTGTTCATAGTGATGCACAAATTCAGTAAGACTCATTGTCTTGCATGCCATATGTTGGAAAACATTATTTGTACTTTCACTCCTTTGACTAGCCCGAATGTTGCATGAAAATGTATCACGACTAAAGACTGGAGCCCATTTTCGACGAAGATCATATAATTTTCGAAGCCATGACTCATTCAAACAACCCCATTTATCAATCATTTCTGCCCATTTTTCCTCAAATTCGCTTTCACTTTCACATTTATACAAAAGATATGAGAACATCTCCCTAAAACCAGATTGTTGATAAAGACCAGAAATATTCGAAGCAGCATTTTTTGAAATATGCCACTGACATAAGCGATGTTGTGTATTACGAAGCACCCTCGCAATGGCATTTGACATCGCATGGTCTTGATCAGTAAAAATAGTTTTGGATGCCTTATAATCCATAGCTTCAAGAAAAGTCTCAAACAACCAAACGAATGAAGCTGTTGTCTCATCACATAAAAATGCACAACCAAATAACACATTTTTCCAATGATGATTAACCCCAACAAATGGAGCACAAATCATGTTATATTTGTTCGTACGATAGGTGGTGTAAAAAACTACAACATCTCCAAAACATTCATAATCCAATTTTGATAATCCATCCCTCCAAAAAAAATTTGTCATTCGATTCTCTTCATCAACTTGTACAGTATAAAAAAACATTTGCTCCATTGCTTGCTTGTGCTTGAAATAATTTATTAAACTCTGTCCATCACCAGCTTCAATCTTTTTTGATCGTTCAACTTGTATAAAATTTTGACAATCACGTTCAGTAAATCCAACATTTTGATAACCACCCGCTTCATTTAACAAGTATGCATATGTCTTGGTTGCTCTTATACCAGCTTCACTCATGGATTTGATAACACTCTTACTTGTGTTATGCATTGTACGTGAAGACCTTATTAAATGCCTTTGGTTTGGTTCAACAAATGGGTGATTATGCTCGGTGATTAATTGGCTAATTGTATAAACACCATTTTCCACTTTAAACACCACTCGAGCCCGACAACCACACCTAGTCTCTAACCTCTCCGCCTTCTTCACTTGAGTAGGATCTGTAAATTCCCTAAACCCCTTTTTTGAACACACAAAGCTGCGACGAATAAGTTCACCACTGTTTCTTTTAAAACTCTTTTGATCTCTTCGAATGCTGAAACCTTTGTAATATGCATATTTGTTATACATATTAAAAGCTTCTTCTTCACTATATGCAACCATGCCAAATTTTAACTCAATTTCATTGCTTTGGCTACTTAACACACCATTTGGGACATCAATATTATCATAAACATAGTTCTCTTCAACATCATCATCATCACCACTTAGATCTACACATATTCAAAAATAATAAAGGACACTATTTTAGTGGTGCATATAATATTTATCATTATCACTACATACCATGCATACCAATTTGTAAAAAAAAATAATAATAATATCAATCGAAAATGAATCCTGTGTATCTCAAAACAAAATTTAAATTACACATACCTAGTTGTACAATTTCTTTTCCTTTGCTTGACGACATTGTTGAAATTTTAATAAATAATTGCTGAAAAATAAAAATAACAATTAGAATTAAAGTCATAATAAAATTGATCAACTAAAATTTTAAATAAAAAAATAATTTATCTTTTCTATGCCTCCATGCTAATACACATACACACACATGAGACACACACACTAAACCATACAAACACTACACATACACATTACACACAAAACTCACATGGCAGCACCCAAGACACACGCAACACGCAACGACTACACATGCACAACACCTTCAAAGGCCAAAATCGACACATTAAACACCACCCACAAAATGTAGCACTCAAATATAAAATTGGAGAGACCCATACCTGTGTAATTTTTTTTTTCGGCGTAAATGTCACGTACAGGAAAAAAAATGGCTAGTGAAAGCTGTTAGAAATGGAGGAAGACAAATGGTGTAACTTGGAGAGAGAGAGGGGTAGGTGGGTAAGTGAAGTTTGAAAAGTCAGATCAAAGAGATGAAATCTTCATGGCAGGAAGAGAGAAAATAATAGGCATGCAGGGGAGATAGGCATGCAGTGGAGTCGGCTGAAATGATAGGCATGCAGTGGAGAGAAGAAAGTTGGAGGAGAGAGAAAATAAAAACGTTACCTCCGTTAACCGAGGCTGACTTGTCATTGTTTCTGCCATGATCTGACTTTTGCTGAGTTGGCTGTTTTTAATTGGTGTTGAGTACCATGTAAGCATGCCAACTTGGTACCCTATGAGCACAGAATATTTTCTCGACGTGATTAATGGTTTTTTTTTTTTTCGGTAAGTACGTGATTAATGGTCATGGTCCGCGTGAAGGCAGATATTAATATATTATCTTTAAGTAGGATTTTTCACACTTTCTACCTTAAAAGTTTTTTAAGTTTTTCGCTTTGTATTTTAAAAGATTAAATTCTCTTAAATTGTACTATCAATGTATTAGTATTATAATGTCGCTCTTCTGTTACCTTTCATTATTTTTTTTGTCAAAATTCAATCAATTGACACTGAAAAAAAAAATTAACAGAAAACTAACAGAATAACCACATTATAATATTTTGTATGCATTAAGAGTGAAATGTGAAAATTTTAATCTTTGTAATCATAAAATAAAATTTTTAAAATCTTTTAAGCTCTAAAGTGCAATTGGCTCTCATAAATAAATTATAATAAAATATTATATATTATATACTATCGTTATTAGATTTAGTGGTTATAGTAGTGATTCAAATAATAAAATTTATTATATTTATATTTGATTAAAAATATCAAGTGTTACGATAATATTATTGTCGACGTATTCATGCCAGTTAGACGTCGGCCATGAAATCCATCACAATACTGAGCAGATCACCGGCATTCACATCTCGGTCAAAGGGAATTGTGCGCGATTCTCTCGTGAATCACCTTCAACAAGATATGGCATTTAGGGTTTGAACCCGGGGATAAATCTTTTTTCATAGATACAAGACATTCGTTGATGATTTAAAAAAGATCTTATCCCATGGGCGTTAGTGGACATTTTTCATTCTTCACTTGGTTGTAAGTAGCGTTTCTAAAGTCAACATAATCGGTTACCCGTGGAAACGCGCTAAACATGCCTATAAGTTCGCCTTTCTAATAGAAGAAGTATAATTAGATAGAAGTATATAGAATTAGCCAAATCATCTGAAGCATGAACAAAATCGTTTTTTTTTTCCGAAGGCCTAGTGAGTTAAGTGAGTTCCTTCTCTTTTTTTTTTTTCTCAAAGAAGGTCATTTTCTTTCCTTGGACCGTCAGGGTTGGAACCTGTTTTCGAAGCTGGCTGCAAAACCCTTACTAGATAGGGGTAGCGGCATATCGTACTAGATCCGTAACCTATAGCATCATTAATAGAGCTAGCGACAGATTCTTTAGCACTCATACCTTCATCATAGATTAACTAGCACGAGTAGCGGCTTCAGTAGCTTATCCAGGATACGTCCTGAAGTGGGGGAGGCAAAGCACTAGTGGTAGCATAAGAAATATAGACTTGTTTGCCATCCACACCAGAATAAATAGAGTTTTTCGGAAAAACCTACTAGTAGAGGAAGACCTCCTAAGGATAAGAGACATAGGGCTAAAGAGAGAGCTCAAAAAGGATATAATCCTGCATAATTTCGAATGTTATCAGTTCCGGTACGTAGACCAAATAATACAATGCAAGCAAAAGTTCCTAGATTCATGGAGATATAGAACAACATATAAGTTATCACGCTTTGCATATCCATCGTTTGAGTCTTCAACAATTATTCCAATAATTACATATCCGATTTGACCTATGAACGAATATGCAAGCATACGTTAACGAAAACCACATTGACCGGATCATAGTAAACAACAATGTCGAATCAGGGCGCCCCTTGCCTTGAAAGAATTCACACGCGGCCACCAACTTTCCCAAAATAAGGCGAGATCTGCTGCTACGCTTCCCATTGTTCGTCTGATTGATTCCATAGGGATTTCCGGTGAAGAAGAGAATAAATTAGACCACAATCATTAATTAAGATCATATATCCTTTCCACTCTGTCACGAACTATGATTGAACTGTCCAACTAGCGAGGGGGCTCCAATTTGTTGAAGTTTACAAATTAGTTTTGCATTTAATTATCTAATGATTAATGGGATTATTGAAAAAAATGTAAAATACATAAACGATCCCGATAAAAGGAGAATTTCCAAGACTATTCATTCATTTTAAGGGAGACAGAGAGAATTTTGTTTCGAATATATGAATCGGAGTTGAAGTATTTTTGAAGCAAATTAGAAATGTTATTAGATTTTGTCATTAGCCTTGTTTTTCATTCAAACATAGTAAAGAATCATTAATCTTTAAGTTTATGAAATTTAATATATATTGGTAAAAAAGATTAATTACTATGAACCCTTATGAGATTGTCCCCTCACATATTGATAAATTATCTTCCTCCATTCTCCTACCATTAATGATCGTGTCAATCTTATTTAAAAAAATAAGAAATGAGAGTAATTCCCTGAATGTGAAAGTATCAAAAATAGATGAGTTTAAATTCTCTACAAACTACCTATATAAGGTTGTATTTGTAGCACCCATTCCATATGCCCAATTCATGATTTTAAGATAAATAGAGTGGGAGGGGAGAGGGAGAGAGAGAGAGAGAGAGAGAGAGAGAAGAAAAAGGGGAGAGAAATGATGGAGAGGAAGGCCTATCCTTGTTATGGACTCACAATCCTTCTAAAATTAGGCTAATAAATTAAACCCAAATAGTATTATTCTATAATTTAATAAAAAAATATAATATTTGATAGATCCCAATGATGAAAGATGATTCGTTTAATCGATCCCAAAAATATTAGTGTAAAATTTTATTGAGTTTTTTTTTTAACTATAGATTTTATTGAGTTGAGTTGTATTGAGTATAAATATAAGATATTATCAAGGGTATTTAGACCAATTTATCCATACTTCGATTAAATCTCTCCCCGATCAGGTCAAAAATATGTCATCAACACCAAAATTAGGGTATTTAATTAGGGATCTTGGCCCGGCCTTAAGGGGTTGCCAAAATTTGAACTCATAACGTCTAGGTTTACAACTCGTCCCTATTACTACTTAAGCTATCCCTTAGAGTTAATCCCAACATATTTCAAATTGTCCCCCATCCCCTTCCTCTCTTTGTCTCTCCTAAGAAAATATTGAGTATAATAGTGACATAAATTAGTGAACAAATACCAAATAGACTTAGTGGGCTCCGTTGTTAACAAGTGAGAATTGGGGATAAGTCATATTTAGGAGACTTATAAGACTTAAAATTCTAGCCTCAAACATATTTGTTATTAAGTCCTAAATTATTAATCTTATATGATAGTTAAATTCATTATAAGTTTCTTTTTTTTTTTAATTACTAAAACACCTTTATTGATTGGTTAATGATATAAAGAGTTTTTTAATTTATTTGAAGAGTCATTTCATAAAGTTCGACATTCTTCTCGTTAAAATGGATACTCATAAAAGAAGGTTGATAATGAACATTACGGCAAATGGTGGGTTGGCTGGGTTAGACTGCCGGAGTTGATGGTGAAGTAGAGTACTTTGAGTGTTTGTTTGGATGAATTTTTGGGGAGAGTTTGGATTGGCTTCTCAAAATCCTTTCAAACTCAAACCCCTCTTTACAAAAATGAGATTTAACATTTAATCCGGTTCATACTCATGTTTGATACGCAACACATATACATGTACGACCCACAAATATATCATAATTATTAACAACTATTTGTCATATAAACGACTATTTTACCCTTGATCAATCCAATCATACCCACATTAAGGGTACAATTGTTTTTTTGATCATTAATCCCTTACCTATCTTCCCAAGCCCACCCCCTATGGGTTTGATTAAACCCATGATCTAAGGTTTATGTCCGGGCCTTGTAGCGGGCTGGGCTTGATAACCCAAGCTTCAAATGTTTACTCAAACATGAGTTTTGTGTGTGGTTTGAACTATTTATCCCCAACCCATCTTCCAAAGCCCCCCCAAACCCACAAAACAAATAGCCCCTGAATGTTCAGCTTGAAATCAAATCAGCATCCGAATGGGAGTTGACTATGGTACTAATTTTTTTTTTCGGTATTCTACCTCTATTTACTATATGCATGGTTACTTTTATTATATTTGTGAATGTTTTTATCAAAATTGTGATACCCACAAAAATGATAAAAATAATTACAATAATACTGGTAAAAATCCACAAATGTGATAAAAACATCAACAAATGTGATAAATCACCCATATAAGTGATAAATTTTTTTTTTGTACTAAAGAAAAGTGATAAGAATAATTACTACAAATGTGATAAAAATATTCATAATAATGATAAAAATACCCACAAAAATATTAAAATTTTTAGTTATAAAATAACTCATAAAAATACCCTTTAAAATAATAAATTTTAGAAATATGGTACCAATTTTTTTTTTTTTATGGTACCATAGTCCAATCCGTATGAGAGAGCTAAGAGGGAAAATAAACATAAAATACTTCTTCTCTCTAATAATCTATAATATAAAATATGACATGTTTTAATAAATTCATTCAACAATTTCCAATAAACTCGTTCAATAAATATTTTTTTCAAAATCCTTAACGTAGACCGTGCTTTCAAATATATGTTAGCCAAGTTAAAAAATAAACAAGTACGGAAGGTTGTGAATTTCCAACGATGAGAGAGGGCTCCTTCCTAAGACGTCGTTTCACGTGGTACAATTTTGATTGATTAGGAGACCCTTGAGTTGAGGAAGCAAGATTGGTCCCACTATATTTCTCATGAAAGTGGGGTCCGTTCATGTCCAAATGGTATTGATTTATTTGGGTTTTAGATAGGGTAAAATGCACCAATAGTTCCTAAGGTTTGACACGTATTGCACTTTCGTCCTTAAACTTCTAATTTCGTCAATTTCATCCTCAATGTTTACACATTGACCCACGTTGGTCCTTACCTCTAATTTCCGTCAAAAAAATTAACGGAAAATGTCATGTGCCAAACACACGAGGGTATTAAGGGACATTTTTGATATTTTACAACTATTTATACATCCAAACACAATTATTCTTGGATCCAAACACCCACCTTCTTCTTCCTTTCTCTTCTCTCTCCTCACACATGCATAATATCTGATGAGTCCTCTCTTCCTCACACACAGACATCTCTCTCTCTCTCTCTACTGTGTCTCCACCCCCAAAACCCAACACATCCCCTTCTCTTCTTACTGCGTCTCCACCCAAACCTAACAAATCTCCCTCTCTGCTCTCTCCTCTCTCGACTCCACCCTCAAACCCAACACAAAAATCACAAATACACATCCACAACACAAACCCACAAATACATATCCACAACACAAACCCACAATCGCAAACACCCACATGAATTCAGAATTGAATTTTCCAAGACCTCCATGGGCAATCAAGCCCCAATTCTTTCGAAATCAAGTTTAAATTCAAAATCGAAATTGAAACCATAGGGTGCAGCTTGATTTGTGTGTGAGACGTCAAGAATGTAATAAGGCAAAGAGAGAGAAGAGAAGAGAGAGAAAGTAGATGAATTTCAGCAGTGGTGATCGATTCCAACAGTGGTGGGTGGTGGCGCTCGATTCCAACGGTGGTGGATGGTGGAGCTCGATTTCTAGTGGCGGTGGGTGGTGGCGCTTGATTCCAGCGGTGGTGGATGGTGCAGCTTGATTCCAGCGGTGGTGGATGGTGTAGCTTGATTCCAGCGGTGGTAGGTGGTGGCGCTTTATTCCAGCGGTAGTGGATGGTGGTGCTCGATTCCAGTTGTGGAGTCTTGCGCATAGAGAGAGAGAGAGATGGGGTGGTCGCTGGTTAGAGAAAGAGAGAGATGGGTTGGAGAAGAGAGATAGATGGGTTGGAGAAGAGAGATAGCAATTTTTTTTTCTTTTTGTGAGACTATTTTATTTTTACATATATGCCCAAAGTTTTGAGAGTATAATGACTAAAATGTCCCTTAATATCCTCATGTGCTTGGCACATGACATTTTCCGTTAGTTTTTTGGACAGAAATTAGGGGTAAGGACCAACGTGGATCAATGTGTAAACATTGAGGACGAAATTGACGAAATTAGAAATTTAGGGACGAAAGTGCAATAAGTATCAAACCTTAGGGACTGTTGGTGCCTTTTACCCTTTTAGATATTATTTTTAAATGTTATCAATTTTCACCTCAATTGTCGGACTCTTTTCCGCAACCTTTTTGCGCCAACTCCAACCCTATCACCCTCCAATTCACTGCTGGAAGTTTCCCCAATACCCTAAATTCCTCCGATCCAATTTCTGGGGTTTTCGGAAATTTCCAGTCCCCATTTATATTGAAAAAATAAATTGAATTCTCTCTGTACTGTTTGTTGGAGAATAGTTAGGGTTTGGGAGGTATGAGCTTTCAAGACCTTGAATCGGGAAGGGCATTGGGTTCACGGAGGGATTACATCAATGGCAAACAAGACCCGACGCAAGCCGTGGCTTCGGGAATTTTTCAGATCAATACTGCGGTCTCAACGTTTCAGAGGCTTGTGAATACCCTTGGAACGCCGAAGGACACGCCTGAGCTCCGTGAGAAGTTGTGAGTGCTCATATGTCTTCAATTGTGTCGAATATGTTGTTTGATTTGCTGGGATGATCCTGAATTGTCGAATTTTTGGTTTGATTTGTCGGAATTGGCATTTTTTTGAGTGAATGGCTTTAATTGACATGTTCTTGTGGTGGGTTTGACTGGGTTGAATTTCGTTTTTATTGGTTCTGCTTATGTATATTTGCTTCTGATTGGATATGAGCGAGGAGTTTAGAACGATACTGTAGTGGCGTTTCCTGCCATGTTAATACTTGTCTGATAAGTAAATTATTTGGAGGCAGATAGACGAACTGCAAATGGAAATTTGTGGGAAGCTATGTATTGATTCAAAATTAACAAGAAAATACTGGTATATAAAATCTGGTTTGTCTTAGTGAATTTTTTAATTAAGTGGATATCCTGCTATAACTTGAGATTCACGGTTCAAGTTTGTTGCTTTTGAGTTATAGCTGCATTTATGAGAATATCATCCGCTCTATTAATGGATACACTTAATAGAAGATGAAACAGATGTAAATTTTTAAATTTCTTGATGAAGGAATAATGGGAAGAGATAAATATGCGTAGAATTTGATGCTTTATAGTTATAATAGTTATACATTTGATTATTTTCCCTTTTGAACATTGGCTCTGAGATGCTCATTGCATGGCGGGCTTTAGTCTTCTTAATGGACTCGACACTGGTTTTGTACAACTGGCAGGCGCAAGACAAGGCTACATATTGGGCAACTGGTGAAGGATACATCAGCTAAACTTAAGCAAGCTAGTGAAACAGATCATCGCGTTGACGTTAGTGTAAGTTTGTTCTTGAGGTCTTTGTCTATATTGTTTGGAGCTAGTTCACTACATTTCTCGTAATCACCTTGCCTCATCCTTTTATGTTTCAATTCATGGAAGTTCCTTGTATTGTCCCCCACAATTATAAATGGGTTATGTTTGAGATAATTTGAGATGTTGTGTACCTGCAAACACTTGTGGTTGTTAATGGAAGTCCTTTGTAGACAATTCTTTTATTAGCTTAATAGTTTTAGTTTAATATGACTAGTGGTTGAAATGTCCCTCTTTGGGTATGTGATGGCTTAATGCCTTCCTTTTACTTGCAGGCCAACAAGAAAATTACAGATGCTAAACTTGCAAAAGATTTTCAAGCAGTTTTGAAAGAGTTTCAGAAAGCTCAGCGGCTCGCCGCTGAGAGAGAAACAGCATATACTCCTTTTGTTCCTCAAGCTGTTCTTCCTTCCAGGTAATCATAGTTAAAGACGTTGTGGTCATATAGTTAGGATCAGAAGTGTTTATTTGTAAAAAAAAAAAAAAAAAATGCTTTCAATGAGTAGCAAAGGGAAGTTTGCTAACTTCAATTACTAAATATGAGCATTTCCAGAAATCTTCTGGACAAATCGCCGGAGTGATTAGTTGATACTATTGTTGTTGTTCTATGGTTCTCCGGAATTTCTCTCTCAGTTTTCTATGTTGCTTATTGGTTTGCATTGATTGTTTTTCTGTGAACAGCTACACAGCCAGTGAGATTGATATATCATCAGATAAGAGTCTTGAACAGCGTGCTCTTCTTGTGGAATCAAGAAGGTGAGTTCTGCTCACATTGTTATGCTGTGCAGGTATATTTATGTTCCTATTAGTTTGAGATGCATTGAACTTCTCCAAAATTAAGATACCTCATTCTTTGATTGATGATTTTCCTTATTATTGTTCTCAAAATTCCATCTGGACAGATTTTTTTTTTTTTATCTTTAGGATGATATTATCCAAGTGCTTTCTATGCCTGATGAATTTTTCTCCTTTTTCTGAATGGAGGAGAGAAAAAGAAGGGGGGGGGGGGGGGGGGAGGGGGGTCAATGATGCTATGCATGACTTTGTGTTTCAGTGACACTACTATAGACGAAGCTCCTATTGTGCTGCATGTTTCTCTCTGCTGCGTGATTTCTGTTAACTCTGTTATCTGTCAAGTTAAGATGTTGTGTATACTTGAAAGCTTATACCAGGAAAGCTGATGTGTCAAAACTGTTGAATAGTATTTAATGACATGCTTCTTCACACTGAAATTTCGAAAGGCAATGTTCCTCATTTCCTTTTCGTAAAGATGCCTTCCATACGAACAAAAAAATAGTCAAAACTTAAGAGACTGACTTTTTATTTTTTGCTCTCCAAAAAACTCCCCAGCCTCTCACCTTAATTCAAATCTTTTACAGAAGGACAGCAATGCCATTTCTGAACGTTGTTCCAAAGGCTACACCTATGAATATCATTTTATCTCTCTTGCCTATTCTGGCAGTGTCGAAGCACAAAGAATTTGTTCTTTGTCATCACTTTCTTTTGCTCTCTCCCTTCTTTACCCTCCTTTTAGAAGCCTCGTCCCCTTCTCCCTCCAACAATCTTCCCTGTCTACACTACTGATATAGACCGAATTACTTATAGACTTAGACACACACATTGCATGTGTGAGTGTGTCATACTTTTATTAGCCCCATCCATCTCATTCAACGACATAATAACAATGACAATAACAGATGAAATCGATCTAGCACTATGGCACCTTGATGCATTTAAGATGTTGACTGTTTATTATTCAAATGCACATAAAGATCTAGATCAAGGAAAATTGAAATAAATCGAATTGATTTTGCACAAGCCATGGGCGACAAACTCGACGTGCGGAAGCCCTCCCTTGCCAATAAAGCTTTCACATTTCTATGTGAACTCATTAGCTAGTAAATGCCTGTGTTTCATCCTTCTAAGCAGGATCGAGTTGAAGATTTGAGAGTTCAATTCAAAGCTTAAGGATGCGAGTCGAGTCAATTTCGCTTGGTTGTTGAGAGAGAAAAGCTTTTCTTTATCTTTTGGGACACGAATAACAGCTGCATGACTTTGATGGTTTTCAGGGCTAGACTTTCAATTATGGGCTAAATGCTGCATTGACATTATATTATCTTGTTTGATCGAAAGTAGACAGCTTCTTCAGATGATACAGTTGCTCTATTTTAATGCCCCATATCTTGTTTGACTGAAATGCACCTCAAATTTGATTTTCACCATACTTCAGTGAACGTCCAATTAATTAGTAGACTCATCAGTTGTAGTCTCCTAAACTTCCATATGATTTGTGCTGCAGACAGGAGGTTTTGCTATTGGACAATGAGATTGTCTTCAATGAGGCTATTATTGAGGAAAGAGAGCAGGGAATACAAGAAATCCAGCTCCAAATTGGTGAGGTGAACGAGATTTTCAAAGATCTTGCAGTGCTGGTTCACGAGCAAGGAGCTATGATTGGTAACTCAGGCCTTCTTCTCTGGGATCGCTTTATGTATTTTAAATTTGCCTGCTTCACATTACCTAATGGCCATAAAAATTGTTTCAGATGATATTGGCTCCAACATCGAGGGTGCTCATGCTGCAACTGCACAGGGAAAATCCCAACTTGCCAAAGCAGCAAAGACCCAAAGATCAAACTCGTCTCTGGTAATCTATAAGACTTCCTAATTCTTTATTTGGTAGGGGAAATAAACAAATGCGATAGGGTGAGGGGTACCATCAATTGCGTGTGTTGTTTCAAAAGATTGCACTTCAATAGTCTCTAATGAACTTGTAATTTGAAAATCATGTTGATCAATCAAGATTATGAATTATAGAAGGTGAAAGGGGGGTGATTAGTTCCATTATCACGGCGTAAAGATGTTTGCTTGGTTACTGCTACCATAGAGAGTAATCTCAGTCCACTGTGTTGGCAACTCAAAAGGAGCACAATCATACCCCTTGGTCTTTTCTATGATGGGTCGTGAGGCACCTTTTTCTTGGTGGAAACCATTAAATGGTTTTTATAACCAACTGACACAATGAAAAAATGTCAACTTTAAAAGCCAAGGGTGTAGTTTCACCATTATGTGTTTTTTAACGCGTATTGCTTCTGTTGCTATTTAGTATGTATATCTTGTTGAACTGTTTACCATTAAATTAATGTATCTAGTTGAACTTAAGATGTACCCCGTGTGGTTGTGCACTGATAGATTAGTATCAGGAATCATATGAAGAGTTGTGATCCATCTTCTCCATCATGCATATATCTGATGAAACAGTTAAATTTCATGCAATTAGCAGTTTTTTTGAATGTTTGATCTTTGATGCAGACATGCTTGCTCCTGGTGATTTTCGGCATTGTGCTTCTCATTGTCGTCATAGTACTTGCAGCATAATCAGGAAATTGTTTTCAGACCATGACAAAGACAACTCAGAATATGTTTGGCAACGGGAGAGTGATCTCTTCGCTGATCTTTGTTGTTTTATTGTGTTTACAATGCATTGTTGATCATCAGATTCTCTACCTCCAGTTCAATTTATATGACAATTGACTTGTGGTGGCGTTGAGTGGTTTTAATTTGTGGGTTGGGTGTGTGTTCTAGTTTGTAAATTGGTGTTTGGGTTTTGAGGGTGTGTTCCCTGTTTCTCAGCTACTGGCTGATTTATATCTCTATCAATGAAATTCATAGTTCTACTGGGGGTCATTGTCCTCTGTTTCGGAACAATTTGGTGCCGTCTATTTTTACGTGTATTGATGACAGTAAACTATAACAATGTCCTTAATAAGAAGAACGTTTGAAGCTTTATTTGAATTTGTACATGACTTGTACATTGCCTTGCTTTATTTTTAAAGTTTTTAAAAAAATGGTTAATTGCACTGAAGGTCTTCAAAGTATAGAGTTTGTTTCATTTTAGTCTTCAATATCTTAATTGTATTATTTTAGTTTATGAAGGATTGAATATATTTTTTTGTAGTTTCTCAAGCAAATAGAGTCTAAATTGTTAACTATTTTTTATTATAAATTTGTCATGTAAAATTTAAATATGAGTAAAAAAATAATTTGGATAATTTTTATCAAATTAAACAATTAGGAATCAAAAAATAGACAGATAATTTAGTAGAAATAAGATGGCAGATTATACTGTAATGTTTTTATTTCTTTTGAGTTTTTTTATATTTTTTAGGGGCAAAATAGAATTTACCCTAAAAATGAAGAGAATGAAAGATTGGCATGACGAAGTCCAACCAGAATGAAAAACAGCCGTTGAACTCAATACTAAGCCCTAAAATGATGATTAATAAGCTAAGCTCCATTCAACAATGTAAGGCATAACCAACCAGCTCTTCTGAAAACCCACTGTTGTCTTTGGTCACAAAAGGGTGAACAAGAAGCTCCTTCACGGTCCCTCTCATCCTCCAATCCTTCTCCAAACACCTCCACACAAAACTCCGGAACTCCGGTGAGGCCGTCTCCGGCATCTTTGTTCTCTCTCCGAAGCAAATTGCGCACATTAGTGTTGTCCAATCTGGTTTTTGTTCTTGACCGATCAACGGAAAATGACCCACATGGCATTCCAACACCACCACTCCGAGGGACCACACATCTCCGGCGAACCCATCGGAACAATCTCCGTTCCACCCCTCCGGATCAAATCTTTCCGGACTCATGTATGCACACGTACCCATACTCGAGTCTCGCTCTCTAGCAGTGCATCTCCCAACTCGACTCACCCCAAAGTCTGCAATCTTTATTTCTCCTTTGTTGTTAATCAGTAAATTTGATGGTTTTATATCCCTATGCACTATCTGCATGGAATGCAGATAGTTTAGTCCTTCCAAGACACGTTTTGCCATGACGGAGATGAGTTTTTCCGGTAATATCCGGCGTGTACGCAAGACGTCGTGTAGTGATCCTGCTTCCATGTACTCCATGATGAAGCAAAGATCACCACCTCCATATATATCAGTGAACCCATGATCGAAAACTCCATGACACCTCACGACAAACTGCGAGTCAACTCGTCTGAGAATCTCAGCCTCTTGTGCCGCCTGCTGTTGGGCCATCGCCGCTACATCTTTGCCAAACCGGAGGACTTTCAGCGCATACACTGCAGAGGTTTTCCGGTGGCGGACTTTGTAGACTGTGCCTCCACTACCATGGCCTAAAATCACCAGTTTCTCGAGGTCGGAGAGGTTGTCAGTGCCACAAGAGTTTGAACTTGAGAATGACAATGGTGAAGGTGACAGGGTACGGTTCCAGAGATCAGCCTCTGGGGTTGGAAGTGGTAAGGGTAGCCTCAAGGCTTCCTGGTGCCTTCTCTCTCTTACCAAAGTCTTGTACACAGACATACTACTCTCTCATAGACCCTCCCTCTCTCTCTCTCTCTACATCAACCTATATATAGACATAAAAGCTTCAAGGGAGGACCATATTGGACCAAGACGTGGATGACTGGAGACAATAGGAAGGTGACAGATGGAGATGAGGATCAAAAAATTCAGGGCAGGTGAGCTTTTCTTGGCGGTGAAATCAGCTCCTATATTTGGCTGTGAGTGGACTTAGGTTTTACAGTGAGTTTACGAAGTGCCATGTGTTTTTTTTCATTCTAATTATCACTAAATTGTTTGGTTCCATGGCTAATGTTAAACATGTGATTAATTATTAAAGCGACTGTTTCGCGGTACTTAACAATAAATCAGTTTTTTTGTTTAGGATTAACACACCCACCACCACCAGGCACAACTAACTGTATATATATATATACTTCATGAGTGAGATTACAAGGCAAGGATTGTAACTAAAACCTACAATTAAGGATTGCATTAGCCAGCCTATCTCAAAATATTAGGACTCGCAAAGCAGATTTGGTGGCAAAATCAAGTAACAACCAAGTTTCGACGGGTGGTAGTAATTACATATAAGGATAGAAATTGAGAGACGCACCCGAGTAATTCCAAAGAGTAGCTCAAGTGAAGATAACAACGAACTGTAAATTTAGACGTTTTGAGTTCTAATTTTAACAATCTCTTGGGACCAGACCATGAGAAACTTATCTCTCATAAATTTTCTAGTCCCGGCGTAGATGGAAGCGCCTTTTGACTGGATCGGAAAGAAAATTAGTCGAGCTACACATAACCTAAACTAATCTAGACATCCTGACCAATTTACCATTATGATATTCTCTAATCAAGTAAATTTGCAGAAAATTCTTCACCGCCTACCCCGACCCCCTCTTCTTCTTTGATGCTGTCAAAAGTAAAATAAGCTTTCGGGAAAGAAGAAGCAATATTATCTGCCAAAACGAGAACAACACTATGTTTTTCTGAGACAATAGTTATACTACAAAAATCCAAAACCGATATGTAAGAATGTAAAGGTCGGGCTCAAGTCTAGACCCCCTCCTACCCTTACAAAGCTTGGGCTAAGGGCCTTAGATTCTGTATATGTATTGATATTCTAAATCCATATACTGATATACTGCATGAGAGAGTCTAAGCATCTGTACTGTAGGTAACCCATTTGAACAAAGCAAACATTTATCCAGAACAAAACATCAAAGTTGGAAAAAAAAAAAATTCAAAGCACAAGCTAAGCCTTCAACACCACCGTGCCCACAAGGTTAAATTTTCTTTAAGAAGAGGTGAAGAGACATTAGAAGTTACAAAAGTTGAATAAAACCTATTCTCTCCATATGTGCAAAACAAAGACAAGGTAAAAGGGTACAAAAGGTATTAGGCTACTCGCTGCCATTTCAATGGTCAAAACAAGAGGACCAAGTTGGCTAGAAGACTACTATGTATATTGTTTTCAGGCTTTACCTGAGACGATATTGAGACACGTACATTTGGTAACGAGATCAGACTTTTTTGGTTTCCACTGCAAGAAACCCCATCTGTTCTGTAAGGTGTTCCATATGCTGAGCTTTGTTTCATCCATTCTCCAATGGCTTTGCTTCATTTCCCTTGGTAAGATCTTCCAATGGAGTTAAGTCCATCTCCTCAGTGTCCACATGCGGTGGGCTCTGTGCAAGAAACTTCTCCCAGAAGGGATCACTTACACTAGGAAGATCTTCATTCCCATCCAGCAAAGAACCGCCCCAATCAATCTCAGTATCAGCAGAGAAACTGCCAATTTCTACAGGCATTTTCCCGTTCACTGCCACGGAGGTTGGATCCATAAAAGAGGTATTCCCTGATTCAGGTCCCATAATATCAACATTGCTTTCTGGAGTTGTCATCATCTCAGAGCTTGCACCAAGGAAGGAAGACTGAATCTCAGATACGCCAGCTGAAGGACCATGGCATGTACTAATTGAAGCTGCTGGCACATAAGACTGCCCAGAAGTAGGTGGCACCTCCTGAAGAGTCGCTCCTGAGATACAGTTTAACAAACTCCCACAGTCCAATGCATTGGATGTTGATGAACTGTCGTTAATCAGGAAACTATCAGAACTGTTGCTGAAGGTTTCCATCCGAGGAGAAGTATCCACTTTTATGATCTGCCTAAGCATTGCTTTGGCTGCCTCATTCATCAAAGGCTGGTACTTAACAATCTGTCTATCCATAGGGCCGAGATGGTCATCCGAAACACCTTCCTGCTTAAGCCTCCGCTTTTTGTTCCCTTCGGTTATGCACTTGCTGCTCTCATTCTGCTGCTGTACAAACTGTGCCAAAAAACCAGGGCTATTGACAGCCTTTGCTAGGAATGACATCATCTGTTGTTGCCGCTGCTCCATCCCCTGAAGTCGCTGCACCATTGCCAGCAGCTGACTATCAGTAGACTGCTGCTGCTGTCTCAATCTGACAAGCTCCTGCATAAGCACATTCTTGTCCCTTTTTAGCTTCTCAAACTCTTCCTCAAGCCCAAATTTCCCAACCTCAACACATGCCCCAACTGATGTACTCTGTCCAAGTGGTTGCTGAGCCTGTTGATCAAGTCCACTGACAGGTTTTCGGCGACTAATACTACTAAGCAGGTGCTTCTGACCTCTTAAGAATCCCTCATTTGCAAACTCCCAGCGATCTGTATCAACCTTCCTGAATCCCTGTTCGCCCGCAATTACCCCACAAAGGAGGACAACAATGCAATTGGATAACAAGATTTTAACCAAATAAACATTACTATGTGCGTTAATCGGCAAAAATTCAGGAATAACCACAATCAAACAAAAGAAAAAATAGACGATTACTTGGTTTAAGAATAATTTTGAACATTTGGTTCACCCAACCCACAACGAGAGCAAATGCTGGGTGCGTTCTGGGAACATATGCCTGCTATCTCAGGTATACAAGGGTTAATCCCAGGGAAATTGGTTGGCATTTCTATTCTCAATATCAAGGTGTCAACAAAGGAAGGAGCAACCTATAGACAGACGACGTTCGGATAATTTCACGTAGTCGTGCTGGACAGATGAGGCGCATACGTGTCTTAAGTTGGCTCTATCAGAACTGAAGAGAGAAAAACTTGTTTCAAACTTTAATATCCTGTATTTTGAAAATTTCAGTATTTTCTTCGCCCTAAATTTTCTAACAAAGCACTGCCCTTTGACAATACCCATACACGCACCTACTACTGTTGTTATTACTATTATTATCGTTACCATCATTAACATCATTATTGATGAACAAAATTCAGAAGTGCGCCAAGAGACCCATGACAAAAGAAAACACCGACAAATGCTAAGGAAACATGTACAGCCGAAAATAAGTACAACTAGAGGTTTAGACCCCATCTCTCCCAATGCGATGTTTGCTTTATAGAAAGCCCAAAGATCACCATGTTAGCAAAGTAATCACAATTCACAAGCATTCACTTGCTTCAACACTGCATGCATGCTCCCCCTTCCCCGAAAAGAATACTTGGGCTGACAACATTGAAGATATTGGTCAAAATCCGAGAACACTATCCTCAGAAAGAATTGAGCGAACATCTCAATAAATGATCGTAAAACAACTTACACTAGAACACAGTTATTTTTTAACAAAGAAGTATCTAGAAGACTAGAACCACTAATGACCCTTGTGCAATTTTGTAACACTTGAAGTCTAACATGAAAAAAAATCTTACATTTAGCTAACCAACGGATAAATAAAACTCTTACCTGTCTGGCGTTGTTGAGTACTTAAACATGGTTTTCAACTAGATTTCATATTACAACTAAACGAACAAGAAAGTACAAGCGTAATTTTCCAAATAACAATCAGTCTGCCTCTTGCTTCGTATGGTTCCAATATTTTCCTTCTACCCTTTGATCTTCTTTTTTGACAATGAAAATAAAAATCATTTTCTGAGCTCTATAATTACACAAAAAAAATCACAACTCATTTAAGCAGAACAACAAATGTTTTATGCTGAGTTGCATTACATGAGATATTCACTTGCAGATGTACAAATTTTTTTAAAAAAAAAAACACCTTAAGGTCCAAAAACTTTGTTCTCTGTAACCGTCTGACTCTCCAGTTCTTGACAGGTGCGCGTATTTGTTTCTCCTATTTTTCTTTTCCATTTATCCAGATCTGCCCCCGCCCTTTACCCTTTTTAAACATACCCCCCCCCCCCCTCCCCCGGGGTGGCTATTTATGGACAGGATCCATGTTACTGTTTATTATAGTTGGAGATTCCTTTGACTTAATTTATTTGGTCGCAGAAACATTAAAAATGTAAGTGCAAAATAGTGCAGTGGACAAGTATTGGGGTCTGTTAATGTTATTGGGGTAAATGATGTTTTTTTCCCTTCTCCTTACATAATGATTCCTTCTCCTTAGACCATGAACAATGATCTGCCAAAAAGAAAAAAGAAATCTAGAGCATAATAACCAGTCATTCGTAAATTAAAACTCTACAACTCAACTTGTACTATTTTCTCTTGATTTTCCCACCTCCTAACTCCAAACCACCGAGAGGTTAGCGGTTGGCCTAATGGGAGGTTGGGGGTTTCGAACCTCGTCCCCTTCCCTATAATAGTGTCCCCCTCCCTATAATAGTGCATGACCCAAAAACAAAACTCCAAACAACCAATTAATCCACCGAGTAAACGGTGGTCTAGCCCCAATTCCACAACAGCCATAGAAAACAATTCATACCATTGCAAAATTACCTCAACATAACCAAACACAAGAACCCTAAAATTATTTACCATAAACCAAGAAAAGGAAAATTTGTACGTAAGTGTTTAGCTGTCGAACGAAGCTCGAGAAGTTGTTGTGTTTGAAATACTTGGGCAAGAAGTCTCTCGCGAACTCCGGTGGGTTCCAAACCACGAAGCTGTTGTTGGTGTGACTCCACGACACGATTTTATCGGTGGCAGGGTCGTCCACCATATCGTAGGTCTTCACGAGGAACCGCTGTGGGGTGTTCGCGTTCGGCATCGCTGCCGGAGTAGAAGCCGGACCCAGCGGTGGAGGATCCAGAGCACCGTCGCTGGCGGTTTTCCTGCCGCCATTAGAGGCCAATTCCATGTCGCCGGAAACCATCAATCAAGAAACATAGGGTTTTTAGGTTATCTAATTTCGTGATTTGGAGGGGTTCGAAATGAACGCCATTGATGGAAAGTAAACCCCTAGATTTTACAGAGAGATTTTGTGTGTAATTACAGAGAGAGAAAATGGGTGACCGGTCACGAGCAAGAGACACAGAGGGAGAGTCGTGTAGTTTATGGAGAAGAGGGGGAGACGATCGGAGGAAACGGGCACGAACCGGTCGCTTAACGGGCGTAACGACTCAGGGAGCTGAAATAACTTAATTGTCATTGTACTTCGGTATGAATAAGAGTTATTTACACTCTACACCCTTCAAATATGCCGTTAGTAGTCTAATCTACTTGACCACCCGAATTGATAAATACTCTCTATTATATTTTTATTTAATTGTATTTAATAGTAAATTATTTATGATGCATAAAAATAAAACCCACCTATAAATAGTAAATTATAATTTAAATAAATGATAAGCAATTTGTCATTAAATAAAAATATATAATTAAAAAAATCTCAATTCCAAATTTGGATACATATTTAATTCAACTACTTCCACCTAACTTGTTACTTGACCCAAAAAAAAAACCCTAAATTTGTTAAAAACTTGCAATAGAAAATCTGCACGGGACCACAAGTGACTAAGTCAGTGGATATTTTTGATCAAATAAAAAAAATTTCTTGTGCAATTATCAATTATTGGTTGATGCACACTCAAACGATTTACAATCAACATGAGTTACCACTGAAAAATTTGCAAGAATACCATCTTTTTAATGATATATTTCTTATCATGGAAAGTGCATTGACAAAATGAGGACAATGGCTTCAAGAAAGAAAAAAAAAACTACCTCCATAAACTATTGTATCTTGGGAAAACCTCAAATCTTTCCAAAAACAATGCACATGCATATTAATAATAAGTAATGGCCTAGATAAAGTCCCAACTCTTGAAGGAGGCACATTGAACAAATTATTTATCAATATACAATTGTTTTTAAACAAATTTACCAATTTAGAGTTGTTTTTAATTTATTTATCTATTCACGTTACTTTTTGAAAACGAAGTCAACAAATTCATTTTTGAAGTGTCAACCTTCTTCAACAACTATGAAAGCGAATTCAAAAAAAATTATTTTTTTTTAAATTCTGATAAAGCCCTTTGAAAACAAATTTGTTAATTCTGCTTTCAAAAGGTATCATAGATTGATACTTTAAAAAAAAATAATTGGCAAATCAGAACCGACTATATATTGGCAAATAATTCCACATTGAACCCAATAGACTAATCGGTTAAATGAGGGAAAGGTGGGCAGGTAGTAGAGATAAATGCCTATTGTCTAATTATTCTCAATTGGACAATGAGATGCTTTGGATGAGCACTTAACATTAAGGGTGTCAAAATATGACACGATTCATTAGCACAACACGAAATTAAAGCGTTTGAATATTTTTTAAATCACCTATTTCGTAAACGAATGAACACGATTAATAAATAGGTTAAACCAATTAAAAGAAATACACAACATGACTGGTTTATATACTGATTATACACAATTCATATACGACACTATCATTAAACACAAATTAATAAACGAATTATGTGCTGCATCATCTATTTCATTGCCAAGTAATATTTGAGTAACATCATGTAAGAAAACAGGAGATAACACATTGCAAATTGTAATACCATCGTCAAGTGGGTAACCTCGCAGAAAAATGAGAAATGAACAAAGACTTTTACAGAATCAATGTGTTGTGCAGAAGAAGCTTGCATACATTACTACTTTAACAACAATAACATATAGGACCAGAAATCTTTACGAGGTACATTTTTTTATTTCTCTAGGTGCAATTTGATAGTGTGTAAACAATCAACTGATCTAACATAGCGTGGTAATAATTTCAACACTCTTCACATTTAACCTCCTTGTACAGGCCATTTCCATGAGAAAATAAAATATATTCCGGAGAGAATGAGGTACCGACACAAGACTTGCTAGCTCTTATAGCATAACAACAACCTAGTGCAGTAAAATTACATTAGGAATTTTAATAAGAAACTGTGTTCATGTGGTTCAACAACTACCAAAAAAAACCTCTGGTTATAGTTGAATACCTATAGTTGGTTATTATATAAGATTAGATTATATAGATTTTTAATTTGTTATGATTTTGTAATCCATCCTTTAATACCGCAACCAAAAGAATATATGTAAATTGGGAGAACTGCATATAGTCAAGTACTTGAGACTCGAACACCTTATATGTAACATTAAAAAATACCTCAATCCCTTCGGAAAACCAAAGTTATTATGTAAACAGTGACACCTATATGATTGCAATGGTATAGGCTTTTTTTATTATGATAATGGTTGGATTTAAAGAGGTAGTTTCGTGTCCCCAATGTCTCACCTACTTGGCATTGCATGAATCACATATTCTCCCTTTGCTAAGCAATTTTTTTATTTGAACGTTAGGCAGATGTGTTGTAGATAAAGACAAATAACTACCTACATCTTCCTAAATTGCGAGGTATCACAACCTTACTTGAGCAGGACTTGTTATATAGGACTCCTACCTCTATATCACCCATGAGTTGTGAGATAGGAACCTAAGAAGTTGCAGTATCAGTTATGAATGATAAGCATTAACTTGATTGGGGTAGTCCCCACTCTAGATGAATCTGAAGGTGGGGAAATATATTCTTTTTGACAAGAAAAATTATAAAAGAAAGTCAAGAACAAAATACAATATAAGATACCTCGAAACAAAAGACGGGGGTGGTGAAATCCAAAATGATGCATAAACCATTCTTGAAGAGTAACCATTTGACCTGATGACGAAACCAAAACCTGAAAAATTGTAAAGGCAAGTACAATCACTGTCGCATCTCAAAACACAACTACAGAAGTGTGAGTTCATTACACAACATTATTCCCCAAGTTCCCGCTTGTCAATAACATTGCTGCCAATTGAACTCTTGAGCTTTCTTTCTAGCTTTTGAGAAATACTAGGTAGAGAAGGCAAAAGAAGGGAATACACGAGAAAAAAACAAAAATGAGAACATGGTATAGAACGCAACCAACATATCAAACTTATAGGTGAGATTTTGCTTGCTCCACTGGAGAACTCTGCAGTGAACAGGTACGAACATTATTAGAAATGCAATATTAGCAGGCAAAGCAGGCACGCGGAAGAAGTATGTGTTACAATCAACCAAAAAAATCAAATATTTACTCGTAGGCCAGAGCTTTCTGTAGGCACCATGTATTAACATCATTGTGAGCCATTTTTACACAATTTGGCCAGTTACCAAAACAATCATGGCTCATCATGTGATGGACTCCAGTCAAGTGATGAATTCCAGACATGCACGCATGATTCAACTGAACGTTACAGAATTGATTTCATTCCAGAAGTTCTAATTTTTGGTAGATCAAATTGTCAAGCAAACACATGGAGATGGTTAGAACTTCCTGAATAGTTGAATCATATTATCATTCTTGCAAGGTTGATCTTGTGGACAAGACCCAATAGATGGCGGCCCTGATCCAAATGGCACGAAAGTCAATTAGACTGGCTGACTACATGTGACCACATGTTTGCACCAGACCAAAGCTCTTACATGACTATTAAACACAAAAATTTGCAACTGGAGATTTGTACAGGAAGACTCCCTAATTGAAAACAGACAAAGGTGGATCTATCGGATAAGATAATGTCCAATGGTCATGAATAACTATGACCCTGTCCTAAATGCTCATCTTTATTTTCATGAATTATTAATCATATCAACCACAGGAGTCAGCTTGAGAATACTTACTAGAAGAGTCCCCTTGGCGCCTCTCAAATAGGCGAAGACTTGAAAAATCCTCCATACATATTTGACCACTCATTCAATCTCGAGTAAAGGTAATTCGACCCAACAGAATCTTCCCAAAACATAATCCCTCTTCTGTTCAAAGCATATCAAAATATATTACTATGAGCATATTATGACATTTGGAGGAAATGCCTTCAACCACATGTAATCACAAACCTGTAAGGCAGGAACCCCATGCCCATCACAGCAGAAATGTCCAGGTCAACAACTGCTTTAACAAATACCTTCAAAAAGTGCTCGGCAGGCCTCATTAACCACAGAGAAGAATACCATCTCGACAATATCCTTCTCCGACAATTTTGTCAACTGAGTCCAAGTTCAATCCCACAGTTTAGAGAAAGAGGGAGGGAGAATAAGTTGGACGTGATATTTATTGTTCACGAAGTTAGTGTAGTTATGAGGTAGCAGGATTATATGACACATATCATTGCATCTCTTTCCAAAGTAAAACAGTGCGACACCAATCCAACCTCAATTGGTAGAGAGAGAGAGAGAGAGAGAGAGAGACCAACCTTTGGGTCAATGGTAACACCAGAAATCAACCTTGCCTTCTCAATATATTTTTTAACTTCCGGATCTGAGCGTGCCTTGCTATTATCATCGTAGACATAGAACCCTTTGCAAGTAGCTTCACCTAAGCCAACACATCGTTTGTTTAAGAACTGCTTTAACATTTAACTGACCTGTAGACAAACAAAGTAAGAGGCTTATCAACAGCACTCTTGAGGTTTGAAACCCACAAAAAAAAAAAAAAAAATGCCTGATCTCTTATCCTCTTGCATGATTGGAATTAGCATCGATTTAACCCCAGTCATACAATTTCCAAAAGAGGCATGACATGAGCTGGACTGCATCATAAACCAAGAACTAATTTTTTAACCGAGCAAAAGCAACACAAGAAAAATAATGATTACTATGCAACAGAATACTTGAAAAAATGGGCACCAATAAGGCGATCATCATACCTGGTCCTCTCACCAATTAGGTCTAAGTCGACAGTGGAAGTGTTACTCGCAAGTATGCAATCTGGAGGGCAGTATTTTTCAAGATCAGCAAAAATTTGTTGCTTTAAAGAGACATTCTCATCGTCAGCCTGTTGCAAACATCAGGAACAAGAAGATTTCAGATGGGAAAAAGAGAAAACAAATCACGACATGTTGGGATATATTAGATGTGTTTCCGTAATACCTCTATGACCATGTCCACATTTCTAAAGCTTTCATAGTTGAGAACACCTTTGAGAAGAGAAAAGTTTCTCAAATTTATCTCTAGTCATTTTCCCTTTCTTGATGCGGCTTTGCAAATTGGCTGAGTAAAGGAACATCAGTAAGCAACCATTTCATAAGATACTCAAGTAGTAGACATAATCAGAACACCAATCTGACCCCACCTCTGACTCTACCAATCACAGCCTGTAGGAACTTCTCATGTACTTCTTTTAATATCACAGGATAATCACTGAGAATCAGTGTTGTTGCTATCCCAGATCCCATTAATCCTCCACCAAGAATTGCAACCTTATTTATTCATCTTGGTACCAAACCTAGATCGGTAATGCCACAAACCTATTTGCAGTGTTGAGACAAAAAGAATTCGCTGAATTAATCAACGAAGCTGCCGTAGTTTAAACCATAAAGCTGAAATTCTAGTTGCAAAATCCCCGACTGTAATAATTCCATAAGATTGAGCTTCTTACTCGAGTGCTTCATATAAATCATCAAGACAATCACAAAAAATAGATGTTTGACTAGAACTGACTTAGATTTACTGATATTAATCAACCCAAACGGTTTAAAAACTCCCGCAAGTGAAATCCAAAATCTAAGTTCGACCAAGTTGATGTTTTGTCATTAATTAATAAGAGTCAAGTACGGAAAAGGAAATTGATTCTTGAAGTGTTAAACTTCCTAAAATATCACGGCACATTCACGAATTATTGTCAAATCCTTGATTCTAGATCCTACCTTAGTGGACAAAAATATTGCCAGTCTTTTCCTACTTAAGTTGAAAATTAGGTACATTTAACATACTAACTTTTAGAAAATACAAAAATATATTCAACCTTTGTGGTTCCACGTTGGGAAGAGAAGATGTGAATCAAGCTCTTGCAAGTATCTGAATGTAGAAGATCTTGGAACACTTCAGCTTCCTGCCAATGTTAGACATGCAGTCATATGGTTACGTTTCAGCCGTGATTTAATTGGAAGCAAATGAGAAGTGGAGTTGGGCATCCACAAGGCCCAAACTAAGAGCTTCCTCTCCTTTAAGGCTTTAACCGGCTTTGACATCTACCACAAAGAGAGATTTATGATCATTGATTAAACTTTTACAGCTACTATGCTAACTTTGCCTAATAACATGATAAAAAAAACCCAAAACCAAGCCTTCAATACCAGCATCATCCCAAGGGCCTTAGAAAGGCCAACAAGGCCCGGAAGATGCTGCGTTCCAGAGATAATACGAGACTATGAGTTTGACAACAGTAAGAGAATAAAAATTCTAGTTGCTTGACTTTATAGACAGCACATGAATGGCGTGAACATGTAACTATTAACGTGATCTCGGCAAAATATTCCAAAATTCTTCGATCTATCAGATCTAGGGTTTTTTGCCAAAAACATTTGGTTCAAATTTTCTCTAAGAGGTGCGACCAAGCTTCCATGATCATCTCTTGAGAGACCTGAAGCTTGTTGAGGAGTTTTAGGCTTGATTTTGGCCACCAGTGGGGTTCGGCACCACTGTTCTTCGACTTCCCTTTTTTTTTTTGTGTGGGTTTATCTGTTGGTTGTTCTAGCAGTGATTTTGGTATATGTTGGGGTACTGTAATTCTGTGTTATTACTTGGTTTGGAGTGGCTACGATCTCTCGGTACCCCTGTTCTTCGGCTTTCCTTGTTTCGGTAGTTGTGGATTTTGCCTTCTTTTTGTTCTAGCAGTGGTTTTGGTCTTCCAATATGTTGGGTTGCTCATTTTTTGTGTTATTGCTTGGTTTGGAGTTGCTAAAATCTCTATTTGGCTTATAAATTTGCTTGTTGGATTGGTTTGGCATTGGACTTTCTCCTAAATCTGATTTTCTAGTTTGGATTTTGGCCTGGACAAATTTGATTGTGTTTTGATAATTGTTAGTGATCTTCCTTATTGACCCATCACAAGTGGAAATTCTGATTCTCTTCAGGCTATTAGTGTGACATTAATGGGTGGAAAATATATTTTTTGGACTTATGTTATGAAAAAAAAATTGTTGGGGAAGGACATGCAGAATTACATTAGTGTGCTACACAAGCTCCAACTGATACTAAGACAAAAAAGTATGTTGATTTGAAGAGTACTTGGGACATAAACAATACAAAAATTATCACTTGGATCAACAACTCAGTTGATCAGACCATTAGGGTTCATCTAGCCAAGTTTAGCACAACCAAGGAAATTTGGAATTATTTGGCTTCACCATTTGTTCAGTCTAATTTTGCAAAGAGGTATCAACTAGAGCATGAGATTCAAAATGCGCTTTAAGGAGACAAAAACATACAAGAATTCTACTCAGTTATGACGGAATTTTGGTATTAGTTAGGACTTAATGAACCCACTTAGTTGAGCATTAATCCGATATATGACATTTTTAGAGAAAAGTAGAAGCTGGTGCAATTCTTGATGACACTCAGAGATGACATAAAGGAACTTCGTAGTTCAATTCTTCATCATCATCCATTCCTCTTAGTGGATGCAATTCCTAGTTTGCCTATGGTTGCACATTAGTTGCAAAAATTCTCTCTTTAATGCCTAGTGCTCCCACAATTTTTCGCATAGGTCCGCTCAGTTCAGGTTCTTCTGGTATATCTTGAATTGCCTGGAACTTTGACTTAGATGCCACACATCATATGACTAGTGATTCTTCTTTTTTTGCATTTATTTTTTCTCCTCCATCTGTATCTGTACTTGCTACTAATGACACTCAAATGTTGTTAGCTAGTGTTGAGACAATTATTTCTTCCAACCTTACACTTTCAAATGTTTATTCCTCAACTTACATTGAATTTAATTTCAGTCAATCAACTATGTAACTTTGGAGTTTCATTCTATCGAAAGTTGAGAGTTCCTCGCATTATGGTATATACTATGTGGATTTTTTGATTCATTTATCTTCCTATGGAATTGTGTAGAATCAACAGTCCAAGAAGTTGATTGGAACAAGCCGTAGAAAGGGAGGGTTATATGTGTTGGAAGAACTTCATGTCCCAGACGTTGATACTTCAACAGTTGATTTATCTCCTTTTCGTTTGAGTCCAGAGTTATCTAATTTTTATTTATGACATTCTCGTTTTGTTCATGTTCCTCATTCATGTTTGAAGTTTCTAGTTTCTACTGATATTTTAGGTAATTTGGAGTGTCGTGATATTTCTGATTGTAGTGGCTGTAAGTTAATTAAATTTATCGATTTACCCTTTAATAAAAGTATTACTAGCTCTCTTGTACCATTTGATCTCATTCACTCTAATATATACGGACCTGTTCTTGACCCTACACTGGGAAGTCCAAGTATTATGTTTCATTTATTAATGACTATGCCATGTACTCATGGGTATATTTGATGAAACGACGTTCTACCATTGTGGATCGTGCTTATTACTATCCTGAGCACTGTCGAAAATGTCCAGATAGGTTTGATTTCTCCAACTCTTGTTATTCTTCTGATTTTTGTGTCTTTCTTACTTCTATTCATTCTTTGTTTGAGCCCACCTCTTATAAGGAGGTTATCCTTGATCCTCTTTGACAACAGGCTATGGATGAGGAACTATCTACCTTACATAAGACCAGAACTTGAGAATTAGTTCTTTTACCTACTGACAAACGCATCATTGGCTGTAAGTGGGTTTATAAGATCAAAACCAAATTAGATGACACTGTAGAAAGATACAAAGCTCGATTAGTAGCCAAATAATTTACTCTGGAGTATGGGTTAGACTATAATGAGTTGTTTTGCCCTGTTGTCAAGATTGACCATTGTCCGTACTGTGATTGCAGTAGATATTATTTATCAATGACACTTGTCTCAACTTGATGCAAAAAATATTTTTCTTCATAAAGACTTATCTGAAGAGGTTTTTATGACTCCCACCTGGATTATCTCAGAGTCATGGTCAAGCATACAGACTTCACAAGATATTATATGAACTTAAATAAGCTCATAAGGCATGATTTGTCAAGTTCTCATCAATCATGTGACTTGGTTTTCCATGCATCATGACTCTGCTCTCTTTCTACAATCTACTTCCTCTAGTTCAATTGTTCTTCTACTTTATCTTGATAATATGATTATTACAAGTGATGATATTGTTGACATCTCTACTTATTGAAAACTCAATTATAAAATCACTTCTAGATGAAAGATTTTGGTCAACTTTAATATTTCTTGGGGATTGAGGTTATTTCTTCTCCTAAAGGTTATTTTCTTTCTCAATCTATGTATACATCGAATGTTATTCAACAATCTCATTCATCAAACAGTAAGACAGTTGAGACACTCTTAGAGCTCAATGTTCGGTATTCTTCCTCTGATGGTACTCCTCTATGTGATCCTACCCTCTATCGCACTATTATTGGGAGTCTTGCATATCTTACAATTATCTGTCCAAATATATCTTATCACGTGATCACGTGTTCGGTATTCTTCCTCTGATGGTACTCCTCTACGTGATCCTACCCTCTATCGCACTATTATTGGAAGTCTTGCATATCTTACAGTTATCCATCCAAATATATCTTATCACCTCACATGCCATTCTTCACTAGATTGCTGTTCTTCGTATTCTTCGGTATCAGAATTTACTATTTCCTCACTCCTCACCTATGAACTCAGGACCTACTCCAATGTTGATTAGGCTGGTGACTCTATGGATCCTAAGTCCACCACTGATTTTTGCCTTTTTCTCGCCAATTCTCTTATTTCCTAGAAAGGCAAGTTGTTACTCGTTCTTCTGCTGAAGCTAAGTATCATGCTATCAAATCTACCACAACTGAGATAATCTAGTTGAGATGACTACTTGATGATTTTGGCATTTTCATATCTTCTCTTACTCCTATGTACTATGACAACACCAATGCTATTCAGCTTGTTCACAACTCGGTCTTTCATTAACGCACAAAGCACATCGAGTTGATTGTCACTTTGTACGCCATCATCTTTACTCTCCCCTTTCTTCCTTCCACCATGCAGATAATAGATGTTTTTACAAAATCTCACACCATAGCATGCTTTCGATTTCTTCTTGACAAACTCTTGATATTTTTCACCACATCATGAGTTTGATGGGAGTGTTAAGAGTATTAATAATAAGAGTAGTTTAGGCATTTACTTTATATTGTGTTGCCCTACTATATAAGGGTTGACATTATGCATTTCTATTTTCTGGTTAAGCAGGATTACAGACTTGTTTAGCAGTAATAATATTTTTCTATTTCTCTTCTCTACTCTCTTTTCTTGTCTTTTATATCAATCTTAACAAGTATAACCGTCACAGGGTCCGGCCCGTCACATAATCTGCCCAAAAACATGGCCCGCGACTTTCTATCAAGTCAGCCCTAATAGGCCTTTAGTTGCCAATTGCCAGTCTGACCTTAATGGGCCTATTTCTTCAAATTTATCATCTTTATCTTTTCAAATTTGGGGGCTCCAAAGATAATAACAAAAGACTAAGTGACCAAAAATAGGTTGTGTTAAAAATATAGGACAAGGCTTTCACAGATTGTGAACTTTTCGGAACACAAAATATATATATATATATATTATGGCCAAGATATATATAAGCTCGCATACTTAATTTTCATTTTCAAGAATGTTGGGCAACTAGGAAACAACATAGTGATAAAATAAATGTAGCGGAAATGAGAATGTTAAGGTAGATGTGTGGAAAAACTAGAAAGTATAGAATAAGAAATGACCAAGGGTAGGAATAGCTCCAATTGAGGATAAGTTAAGAAAAAATAGATTAACATAGTTTGGTCATGTTCAACGTAGGCTGATAGAGGCATCGGTTCGAAAAAGTGAGACAATCTCTCTTAATGGTACTAGAAATAGGGGTAAACTTAAATTAACATTGAACAATATAATAAGAAAAGATATGAAAATATTTAACTTAAATGAGCATATAGTGCATGATCGAAAGGAATGGCGAAGACAAACTCATATAACCGACCCTAAATGATTGAGACATAAGGTTTAGTTTAGTTTGGTTTGTAAGTATATTGCATTATTGGTGATCCTACTGGCCTATTTACACATGGTTATAAAAGTGGGAGGTTTGGTGACCCCACTTCTTAGCATGTATCTTCCACCATTGACCCAATCTCAGGACCCACCAATTTGTCTAACTTCATGCTAATCTAGAAATGGAGAAACCCAAACAAGATTTGTGGTAGCTAGGGCTATAAGATTGTTGTATACCCGGTTCACTTTGAACCTTTATTATATAAAATATATTTATAGGTTTTCTTCAGATAATATCTATTTGCCTTCAGGGCCACAATGTAATATCCAGGTGGCCGCGCCTCCAGAGTCAAATTGGGAAGAAGAAAACTCCTTCAAGGTTTTGATTACATTCCAAGAGGAATTATATATAGTATCAGTCATTGACTCTCATATTGTAGGGGTCATGATCATGTAATGTATGCATCACTTATGCTCCCTAAGGTTGCAATGGGAATCATCCTCCGAAATCTCCTGGGGTTTGGCACGACGCTACATGAGGGTGTGCGGTACTATTAGGGGATAATTGAGTGAGGTACCACCTAGACCCTCATTATTCAATGTATGTAATAATCTATGAGTGAGGCAATTGTGTAAATAATAAACAGAATTTATCCCAAGGAAATAATCTTGCACGAGCAAAGCATAGAAAAGTCCAAATTCCTCCATTCAGGAAAACAAAAAAGGACGGGAAGAATGGCATATATTCCATCCTCTTCGTAGTCACCACTGTTCTCTGAAAATGACACTGCCACCATATATATTAGTATTAGTCTGCATGCACTTTTATTTGTCCAAATCAATATAAATCATGGATAAGACTTAGGTACTATAAAGCTACAATATTGAAGATTTATAATTTTATGAATTACGTTATAAATGCTTAAGTTATCATAAAAAAATATTACGATCGATAATTTTAATCGACCCTAATAATTAGGTCAGGAACTCATCTGTGCCACAAAAGAGCCAAAAATCAAGATTATTAGACTAAAATAGATATGATATAAAGTGGCAACGATGACTCGTTTGTAGGTCAAAGGAATGCCATGTCACCGATTTGACATCTGGTTCATTCTTTTCTTCCATTCTGTCTTAATGAGGAGGGGTTGGGGAAGGAAAATATATATTATGAAAACAAAAGTTGCCTAACCTCAATTCGAGGTGGAAATATGTTGTACATATTTTCCAGGCCATGGAAATGCATAAATATGTTTTCCGCAACGATGCAAACCAAAACTTAGTGCCAAACTAGCTTGATTAATCATGATAGGTAATGCCACTCTTTTTATCTCACCATGACTAGGGGAAGCATTTTAAGTAAAATTTAAACAAGTTCCTCAAGTTAGCCCACTCAACTTATTTAGTGGGACTTAATAGGAGGAAACCCAACCACCAAAAATATACTAGTGCTTAGGTTTGAAAATCAACAAGTAACTACAATTAGGTTATCAAAATGATTAAAAGCACCATAAAATATGTACCCCACACCACGAGCACCAACAAGATAAAGAAAATGGCTGAGCACCTACATTTTCCGCCACAATGTAGATAAAAACATTCTAAACACCCATTTTCCCACCAATTAGACCTTTTAATGCATAAACTACTCAATGATGGTATAACAACCAAAACCTAGACGGTGCATGTTTACCACATTAGGAACAAAATTCAAGATCACATTTCCTAGAAGCTGAAGACATCACTTTTTCTCCTAGCTTAGAATCGGTTTCAACATAACATGTACTTGGTGACACATGAATTTTTTAAAATAATAAACCATTTATCTTCATTTTTCAAGGAAAGTTGGTCGAAGCTTCAAAATTAATTTCCTTACTAGTAACAAAGTGCAAAGCTGCACAGTATGTCTGTGTGCACGCTCACAAGATGCACATGCATAGCTTCAATACTTCACACATTTTAATTCTTGTATGAATGTATGGGTATAAAAAACCAAAAACCAAAAACCAAAATAGTGGAATTCAAAATTTAATGGACTATACTTGACAAAATGCAACACCATGTCACTGGGACATGAATGTGCAGATAAAAGCAAGACCTGACAATAGTAGACTCACAATGATCAGAATTGAAGTAAAGCCTATTGCAAACCCTGGTTGGTACGATGTAAATAATGATCTAGAATGGGAGATGTAGTAGCAAACATACTTCACCGCAGACCACATGCAGGCTTTTACCATGGTATGGTGTTTGTGTGTGGGAGGGAGGGAGAGAGAGAGAGCAAACAAACATAGTGCTAATGAATGGCACGACGTTGGATTAAGTTAGTTGAAAATTTTGGGGTAGACATTCACCCAAAAACGTGTGGAAGCTTGGATCCTCGTCAAATTTTCAATGGGGGCATTATGTATGGTATTCTGACACCCATTTTATTTAAGTAATCAGCCATTTCCTTTAGCACGTTGGCCTACATACGAATTTTTCATTTAAATAAAGTAGAAAATAGAGGAATCTCAATTTTGGCTGTATGATATTACCATTTCAATAGTCACCAGACAATAATATCTATCTCAACTTTTACACTTAAAATAACAATCAAGAAAAAATTCGGATCATATTCTGCTAAACACTGTGACTGAGTCAAGCCATTCTCTTATTTTTGTAGTGCCTTTACTTCAACGAAATAACTCCTCACAAGGAGGATCCATTGGTCTACATTTCAGTACATAACTAGAATATCTTCATGATCTAATCCATTACTGTTGCTACCTCAATCCTCTCAAAGAATGCACCCATTTTCTGATACTTTGTTTCATCTATTGTTAATTATCCATCCCAACAATTTGAGGACAAAACCAAGTTATAGTCATGGCATAGTATTTCTTATCAATCCAACTTTATATCCACAGAATCACATTAGGCCTGAATGTCCTTGTAAAAAAGGGGTACAGGACAGATTGAGTTACCAAAATTCAATGACACATAAATCAGACGTACAATGAACATGTTCATATACTAGGCGAAATAAGATCAATTAAAAAACATTTTGATTACCTTAATTGGACTGGGCTGTTGCTCTATCAATATTTTTTTTTTCTAATTTGATCAAATTCTCCTAACCCTTTTTAGTATATTGACATATGAACACAACCAAAAAATTGAATTAGGAAACATCAATAAATATCTAGAGCGGATTGAAGCGGGAACAAAAAAATTTATACCTTTCACCATTTTCGCATGCAAATGTGCAATAATCAAGATATGATATAATTATCACAAGAAATTTTGAGTAGTGATAGCCAAAAAAAGATGAAGACATGAATAAAAAGAACTTATAGAGAAGACCGGGAAATAGAACACTAAGGAAAAAAAATACTAAGAAGAAGAAGATAAAAAATAAGAATACTAAGAAGGCGACAAAAAATAGAACGAAAAAGCATAAGAATATTTAGAAGACGATGAAGCAAAAATACTTGAAATTAAAAATTACTAAGAAGATGAAGAAGACGGCAAAAAAGAAGAAGAATAGAAGAAGATAAAGAAAACATACTGAGAAGAAAAAAAATACTAAAACAAGAAGAGGACAATAGTTAGAAGAAGAAGAATGCAAAAAAGAAGACGACGGATATTATGAAGAAGAAAAATGAATTATATTGAAAAAAAGAATGCCAAAAATAAAAAGACAAGTAAAAAACAAGAAAGGAAAGCCTTGAAAAGAAGAATAATAAGAAAAAGAAGACGACGAATACTATGAAGAAGAAACATGTTAAAAAAAAGAAAAATGAATTATGCTGAGAAGAACAATGCCAAAAATAAAAAGACAAGGAAAAAAAGAAGAAAGGAAAACCCTGAAAAGAAGAATACTCAGAAAAAGAACAAGAATAATGAGAAGAAGAAGAAAAATGTCGAAAAAAGAAGAATAGTGATGAGAAGAATAAAAAGAATACTACTAAAGAAAAAGAAGAATGAGAAAAAGAGGAATGAGAATAGTGAAAAGAAAACAGAGAAAAAGAGGAATAAGAATACCAAAGAATACTGAGAAGAAGAAAAAAAATGAGAAATAGAAGAAGAAAGAGAAGAAGAACAACAACAAAAAAGATGAAGAATACTGAGAAGATGATGAAAGCTCGGACGAAAGCCCCTCCTCAGGCGGATTCCTCCTATTGCTCCTCAACCAAATACAGGTTTTACGTGTTTTTCACCCATCCGCCATCGGAAAAACCACTTACCGTCTAACTTGCATGTGTTGAGCCTGCAACCAGCATTCATCCTGAGCCAGGATTGAACTCTCCATGAGATTCATAGTGTCTAGCCTATGAAGCACGGATACTTCAAAAGGGTCAAGGTATCGATATCAGATACTTCTCGGATACGGATACGGATACGCGTCCGATACGGCCAGATACGTATCCGATACGGCTGAGAAGTATCCTAAAATTAAAAAAAAAAACTTAATTTTTGGATACGGCATGATACGACTTGGATACGAATGGGATTAGCTTAGGATACGCATAAGGATACGGCGGGGTATTATTTGAATTTTTTAAAAAATATATGGGCAGAAGAGCAAATATATTTGGGCCCTTATTTGAAAAAAAAATTATAAAACCCCAACTCAGTCAACACCCCCCCATCTCAATCGACAATCGACTAACTCTCTCTCTCTCTCCCGCTCTCACTCACGATCGACTGACTGTATTTGACGCCGATCGACGATGGGTATCTCCTCTTCACCTTCAACGACCTGTATTTGACCCCAATTAGCCCAACTTAGTCGACAGCCCCCTAGCTCTTTGTTTCCAAGTACAGCGGGTAAGCTCTCTCATCTCTCTCTATTTTTCTGTCTGTCTATCGTCTCTTTTGCCTTTTACCAGTGATTAGCACTCCTTTTGATCCTTGAATTAGGGTTTGCAATTAAGAGGTTTTTTTGGGGGGCCTTGAATTAGGGTTTGCAATTAAGGTTTTTTTTTTTTTGGAGCAATTTGGAGAACAATCTATACATATACAGATATACAATAAGATGATGTCTGGTTCAAAAAAAATTAGATACCTGGTTCAAATGAAGATAATATTAGGGAAACATCTTAGTAACAAGAGGGGACTGTTTTGTTGCTTGATTTGTAATAGGATAATATTCCAATTTGCAAGTTTTTTGTTGCTTGACTTATAATCGGATGGTTTCTTTTGTTTAAGCATGGACTTGATATTATGCAATATGTATGTGATATAGAATGTATGATTTATGAATGATAGAATAGTTATTATTATTATATATCTTTGGTAGATGTGTGATTCACTTTATAAATCATAATTATTACATTAAATATAATAATAAAAATTTTAAAAAATATATATTTTATAAACGTATCCTAGCCGTACCCGTATTCTGTTTTTTTAGGTTTTGTCGTATCACCGTATCCGATACAGCTCGTATCCGTATCCCGTATCCGTATCCGTGCTTCATAGTGTCTAGCATTAATCAAAACGAATGCAGTTCCATGTAAAGCATTTTGCAGAACTTTTCGATCGCTAATCGAATCGTTTTCACCTCCTCTAGAACCACCCCTTCTACCTCAAGTCTCTATAGGGAGTATAGCTTTCTTTTCAGGTTCGCTATTCGATGGAAGAATTTTGTGTTCTTGTTCCCCTCCCATACGTCAAAAAACACTAATAATAAGGGAAGAGAAGACAACAAAGAAAAAAAATAATATTGAGAAGAAAAAGAATACTAAATACGCCGAAGAACAATGCTTTGAAGACATAGAATACTAACAAGATGAAAAATAATATAGAAAAGAAAAAAATTACTAAGAAGAAGACGATGAAGAAGAAAAAGAAAGTTATTAAGGAGAAGAAAACCACATAGAAGAAGAAGAATATTAAGAGAAGGAACAATTACTTAGAAAAAAAAGGAAGAAAAAAATATTAAGAAAAAGTAAAAAAGAACAATAAGAAGAAGTAGAAGAAGAATTAGAAGAGTATTATTTAATACTGAGAAGAAGAAGTGTTATGTTATGTAATATTAGGATGTGTAACCCTTAAGGGTATTTTTGATACTTTGTAGTTATATATATAAAAAGGGATGTAGATGTGTAACTCTAACACACCTTAAGGATATTTTTGATACTTTGTGGTTATATACATAAAAGGGGATGTGGTTGTGTAACCCTAACACACTACACTCTTCCTTAATCCATTCTCTTCTTCTTCCTAATCATCATTTCTCTTCCTCAACCCAATTGATAATTTAACTTGATATCAAATCAACGATCTAAGTTTGAAGATTCAAAATTATCAAAAATTGTACCAAATCATCAAATCTAAAACAAATTATCCTGTGCACCTAATTTGGGATGGAGTCTACAACATTTGGATGTTAAAAATGCATTTTTTTCAATGGAGACTTGTAAGAAGAGGTATATGAAGATTCCACCAAATTTTTCATCTCTAGTAACTAAAGGAAAGGTGTATGGGTTGAAGAAGTCACTTTATGGGTTGAAGCAATCATCCAGAGCTTGGTTTGATAAGTTTGTCAAAACCATGTTGAAATTTGGATATAATCGGAGTCATGCTGATCACACTATGTTTATCAGACAGGAAAATGACAAAATAGTTATTCTCTTGTTTATGTAGATGACATTGTGATAACTGAGAATGATGTGCATGAAATTACCAAACTAAAATCTCAACTGACCACGGAGTTTGAAATCAAAGACTTAGGCCCATTGAGGTATTTTCTTGGGACTAAGGTGTCAGATCAGACAAAGACACTTTTATCTCCTAAATAAAATATATTCTTGACCTACTTGAAAAAATTGGTATATTAAAATGTAGATTTGCAGATTCTCCTATTGAAGTCAACCATCGACCGGTGAGTAATGTTGGGTGATGTTGTGGATAACAAGAGATACCAAAGCATTTACTAATGTGGATTGGGGGCAAGTTTCGTAGATGACAGAAGATCCACTTCAAGCTATTGCACCTTGATAGGAGAAAATATTGTCAGATGGCGAAATAAAATGTAAGTAGTGGTAGCCAGATCTAGTGCAGAGGTTAAATACAAAGCAATGACTTATGGAGTTTGTGAGCTTATGTTGCTCCAAATCCTACTGACTTAAGAATTTGTCGTGATGGGCCTATAAGACTGTACTGTGATAATAAGACAGCTATCAACATTGCACACAATCCAATTCGATACGATAGAACTAAAATATTGAGATTAAATGACACTTCATTAAAGAGAAGCTAAACAAGAGTTTGATTTGCATGCCTTTTGTAAAATCAGAAAATCAGCTGGCCGATATATTCACAAAGGGGCTTAGTAGCAAGTTTTTCCATCCTATCATTTGCAAGTTGGACATGAGAGACATTTATGCACCAACTTGAGAGGGAGTGTTATTTTATGTAATATTAGAATGTGTAACCCTTAAGGTATTTTTGGTACTTTGTGGTTATATATATAAAAGGGGATATAGTTGTGTAACCCTAACATACTACACTCTTCCTTAATCCATTCTCTTCTTCTTAATCATCCCTTCTCTACCTAAACCTAATTGCTCAATAATTTAACTAAAAGAAATAAAAGCATATGAAGAAGAAGAAGAATACTAAGAAAAAGAAGAATACTTCAATCCTAAGAAGAGTACTAAAGAATACGAAGAAAAAGAAAAATACTGAGAAGATGTAGAAAAATGCTGAGAAGAAGAAGAAGAAGAAAAAGAAAAAGAAAACTATTGCGGAGAAGAAGAAGAATATGAAAATGAATACTGGAAAGAATAAAAAAAATATTGAAAAGAAAAATAATGAAAAATAAGAAAAAAAACAACAATAATAATAAGAAGAAGAATAAGAACACAAGTTAAGATAAAGGCGGCTGAGAAAAACAAGATAAATACAAATACGAAAATGAAGGATACCGAGAAAAGACAAAAAAGAATACTTATGGAGACCAGAAGAAGATTCCAGAAAATAAAAGAATACTAAGAACAAAAAGACGAATACTGAGAAAAAGAAATCCGAAAAGAAGAAAAAAGTACGACGAAGAAGATGGACTACGAGGAAGAATACAACAAAGAAGGAAAAGAATATGAATAAGAATACTGAGAAGAATAAGAAGCAACACTAGGAAGAAAGAGAATATTGCGAAGGAAAAAAAGAAAAGTAATCTTGAGAAGAAGGAAAAGCAGGCTAAGAAGAAAAACAAGAATGCTACAAATAAGGAAAAAAAATACTGAGAAGAAGAAAAAGAAGAGGAAAAAAATATTGAAAAAAATATTACTCACAAAAAGTGAAAGAAGAATACCAGGAAAAAGAAGAAAGGATATTGATAGAAGGAAAGATGAAGAAGAAAAAAAAGAATATCGAGATAAAGAACAAGAAGAATACTCAACTGAGGAAAAAAAAGGGCGAGGAAGAAGTCGGAGAACAAGAAGGAAAAGAAGAATTGAAATACAAAAAGGAAGAACAATAAAACAAAGAATAAGAATATGAAAAGAATAACAAGTAGAATACTAGAGAACAAGAAACAGAAGATGGCGATGAAAAATAACTAGAATATTGAAAACAAGAATATTGAGAAAAAGAAAAATATTAAGAAGATTATGACGAGGAAGAAGAAAAAGAATACCGAGAAAAATAGATAAAAAAACTAAAAAGAAGAAGAATACTAAAGAATACTAAAATTATTATGGAAGAATATTGAGAATAAGGAAAAAAAATATTGAGACTAAAAAGAAGAAGGATACTGACAAATATTAACTAGAATGTAGAAAAAAGTTAAAAAGATAAAAAAGAATACTGAGAAGAAGAATGCTGAATAGAAATGAAATACTTGGAGGAAGAAAAGACGAAGAAGAAAATTATTAATAATAATACTAATAACAATGACAATATTCAGTATTAAGATTGTATTTAAATGTGCTAGAAACAGTAGGAATGGGGAAAAAAAAAGAAATATGCTTAAGAAAGACCATAACAACGATAATCTTTTCGTCCTTCACCATAACCAAGAAAAATATACATAGTAGAACAAGCAAATAACTTATTTTATTCAGCTTTAGGAAGCAAAACAAAACAAGTACAACAAAAGACACGCAATGAAAAGTAGTTTGAATGTTTACCATATAACCGTTCAAAAAGAGAAACACTCAAAAGTAATAATAGAAGGAATCAGATTAATGAAATGAACTATGAAAACTGGCTTCCCCCAAAAAGAGCAACGAACAGACGTAGATAAAAGCAATGAACGAGTAATCTCCATAATGTGTCGGTATTTTATTTAGTCACATTATTTTGCTCAAGAGTGTGTGCACAAGAGGAATGTTGATCGTTCTATCAGATTTCAATAAATCAAGAAAATCAGTATATCTCTATTCCCCATCCAAATCACACCGAAAACAAATGGGTAATAGTGGCCACTAACCAACCAAGGCCAACATTGTTACCATGTGTTAATCTAGATCCAACAATACAAATAACAAAATAAATGTAGAAAGGGAAAAGAAAAAAAAAATATGATTGTTACATAAATATTCAATAGTAATAATAACTAGTTATAGGATACACTATATATGCAACCCTACTATAAAAGAAAGACCAAAAGACCCCTAAGGATAAACAAAAATACAATCTTAACAATCAAAATAAGAGGAATACTAATACAAAGAAAAAGGGGAATATGAAGAAGAAAACGATGCATGCCGAAAAGGATAAGAAGAAACAAAACACTAAGAAGAAGAATAAAGATACTAAGAATAAGAAGAAGAACAAAAATACTGATTACGGAAGAATGCTACTAAGAATATATTGAGAACATTAGAAGAAGAAGAATACGGAGAAGAAAAAGAAAAAGACAAGGGATATAGAGAAAAAGAGAAAGAAAAAGATTATTGTGAAAAAAAAAATATTGAGAAGAACAAGAAGAATACTGAAAAGAAGAATATTGATAAGGGCAAGAAGAAAAAATAGCATACCAAGAAGAAGAATAAACATAAAAAATACAAAAAAAATACTAAAAAGAAGAAGAAGAATGCTGAGAAAAAGAGGAAGAATATTAAAGATAAGAAGACAAAAAGAAGAATAATCAATAAAAGAAAAAAAAGTTCACCAAGACAAAGAACAATACTGAATGAGAATGATGAAAAGAAGAGCATAGAAAAGAAGAAAAAAATACTAAGAAGATGATAACGAAGAAGAAAAAGAATATTGAGAAAAAGAAGAGAAAAATGAATACAACCAAGAAGAAGATTACAAAGAAGGAAAAAGAAAAAGAATAAGAATGCTGAAAATAATAGTAATAAAAAGAAGAAGAGAAAAAACTGAGAAGAAGAAGAAAAAAAATACCCATAAAAGAACAAAGAATATTGAGAAGTAGAAGATGAAAAACAAGAAAGACGAATACTTGGAACAAAAATAGTGAAAAAAAGGCAAAAGAATATTACTGGGACGAAGAATAATACTGAGAAAATGAAGATGAAGAAAAAAACTAATAATAATAAGAAGAAGAATAGTGAGACGAAGAACAATACTGGGATACTGAGAAAATGAAGAAGAAGAAGATGACTAACAAAAAAAAAATACAGAGAACGAGGAGAACAAGAAAACAAGAAGAGAAAAAAGAGTAAGTCTTAGATAAATAGGGAGAAAGGAAAAAGGAGGATACTGACAAATACTTAAAAGAATACAGAAGAAATGCTACTGCAAAAAGAAGAAAAACACTCAGAACAAGAAAAAATACTATAGAGAAGAAGAAATAATATTAATATAAGGGAAGATGAAGAAGAAGAAAAAGAGTATTGAGATAAAGAACAAGAAGAATAATGAAAAGAGGAAAAAAAAGAATTCGAGGAAGAAGTAGGAGAATACCGAGGAAAAGAATAATTAGAATAAAAAAGGAAGAATAATAAGAGAAAAAATAAGAATGCTCAGAAGAAACAAAAAGAAGTAGAATAGTGGAGAAGAAGAAAAAGGAGAAGAGTACTCATAAAAGAAGAAGAACACTGGGAAGTAGAAGAAGAAGAACAAGAAAGAAGAATACTTAGAACAAGAATACCAAGTAGAAGACAAAAGAATATTACTAGAAAGAAGAAGAATACTGAGAAAAGGCATATGACGAAGAAAAATATTTAGAAGAAGAAAGAGATCACTAAGAAAAAGAAGACATAAAAAAAAGAATAAGAATAACCCTGAGAAAAAGAACACTACTAAGAAGAAGAAAAAAACTACTACTAAGACAACAAATTACTAATAAGACGACTATGAAAAATAAGTAGATTAGGAAGAACACAATTTTCTTCTTCATGGCATTCTTTTTTTTTTAGTAGTGTTTTTTATCTGTAGTTATTCTTTTTCTTCTTTTTTGCCGTCGTCTTGTCTTCGTAGTCTTCTTTTTTGTTTTATTTCTTCTTCGTAGTCTTGCCCTTCTTCATAATCTTCTTATTCTTCTTCTTCTTTTTCTTGTTCATACTCTTCTTCGTAGCCTTCCTCTTCGTAGTCTTCTTATTTGTACTCTTTTTCTTCGTAGGTTTTTTCTTATTTTTCTTGTACTTCTTTTTCTTTTTCTTTTCTATAGTCTTCTTCTTCTTCGTAGCCCTCTTTTTTTTCTTCGTAGTTGTCTTCTTCTTCTTCTTCGTGTTGGTCTTCTCGTTCTTGTTCTTTGTGGTCTTTTTCTTATTCTTTTCCTTTTTCGCGCACTTTTTCTTCGTATTCTTTTTCCTAGTTTTCTTCTTCTTCTTTGTCATCAAGTGTTCTTTTTTTTCATAGTCTTCTTTACAGTCTACTTCTTTTTCTTCTTCATAGTCATCTTCTTCATTTCGTAGTGTTTTTCTTCTTCTTTGTAGTCGAATAAGAGTATTAGCCTATATGAATTCCCTTATCTATAAGTTATGAACATGTCTTCTTCTTCTTAGCCTTCTTATTCGTCGTTATTTTCTTTTTCTTCTTCGTATTGTTATTCTTCCTATTTTTGTAGTTTTCTTATTCTTCGCCCGAAGCTACGAAGCCATTTTGCCAAGTTCCTTCGACATGGTTCTCCCGAGCGGTCTTTTTATTTTTTTCTTTGTAGTATTTTTTTTCTTCTTCTCTTCTTCTTGGTAGTCATCTTCTTTTTCGCAATAGTATTCTTCTTCTTAGTAATAGTCTTTTTCTTCTTCTTGATAGTGCTATTCTTCTTCGTAGTCTTCTTCTCGATAGTATTTTTCATAGTCATCGTCTTCTTCATATTCTTCTTTTTCTTCTTCTTTTTTTATCGTAGTCTTCTCTTTTTCTTGTTCTTCATTGTAATGTTCGTAGCATTGTAGTCTTTGTAGTCTTCTTCTTTGAAGTTTTCTTTTTTTTTGTAGTCTTTTCCGACGTAGTTTTCTACTTCTTCGTAGTATATTTTTTCTTCGTAGTCTTCTTCTTCTTATTCGTAGCCTTCTTTTTTGTGATTTTCTTATCCATCTTCTTTTTCTTCATCGTGTTCTTTTTTGTAGTCTTCTCTTATTCTTATTCTTCACACTCTACTTCTTCTTCATAGTCTTTTTCTTCTTCGCAGTCGTATTCTTCTTATTAGTGTTTTTTCCTCATAGTCTTCTTCTTCTCCTTTTTCATTGTCGTCATCTTCGTATTCTCCTTCCTCCTTGTAGTCTTCCATTTCTTTGTAGTCTTTTATAGTGTTCTCCTCCTCCTTCGTAGTCTTCTTTTTTCTTCTTCACCTTCATGGTCTACTTCCTCTGCATAGTCTTCTTCATAGTATTTGTAGTCTTCCTTCTTCCTTTTCTTATTTTTCGTAATCTTCGTAGTCGTCTTCGTGGCGGTAGTAGTAGTTTTCTCTTTCTTTTTTGTATTATTTTTTTTCACAGTTTTCTTCTTCTCCTTTGGAGTCTTCTTTTTTTTGTAGTCTACTCTTTGTAGTCCCCCTTCTTTTTCTTATTCTTCTTATTTGCAGTCTTTTACATAGTCTTCATTTTCTTTTTTCTTCTTCTTCGTAGTCTTCCTCTCTTCTTCGTAGTAGTGGTGGTGTTGTAGTTTGTTTTCTTCTTCTATTTCTTCTTCTTTGTAATCTACCTCATCTTCATAGTTTTCTCTCTTCTTCTTCGTAGTGTTCCTGTTATTCTTTTTTCATAATCTTCTTCTTTGTAATCTTTTTATTTGTATTCTTCTTTCTTCTTCTCCGTAGTCTTCTATTTCTACTTCTTTCTCTTATCTTTTTCTTCACAGTTGTCTTTTTCTTCGTAGTAGTGGTGGTGTTGTAGTTTGTTTTCTTCTTCTATTTCTTCTTCTTTGTAATCTACCTCATCTTCATAGTTTTCTCTCTTCTTCTTCGTAGTGTTCCTGTTATTCTTTTTTCATAATCTTCTTCTTTGTAATCTTTTTATTTGTATTCTTCTTTCTTCTTCTCCGTAGTCTTCTATTTCTACTTCTTTCTCTTATCTTTTTCTTCACAGTTGTCTTTTTCTCCGTCATCGAGTCTTCTTTTTCTTTGTTGGCGTCTTATTCTTCTTCATCTTCTTTGTAATCTTCCTTTTCTTAATCTTCTTTGTTGTCTTACTCTTCGCAATCTACTATTTCTACTTCCTTTTCGTAGTTTTGTTCGTCTCTCTTTCTTCGTCATCAAGTCTTCTTTTTTCGTAATTTTCTTCTTCATATTTTTCTTCTTCGTTGGCGTCTTATTCTAAAGAAGAACAAAAAATCTACTAAGAAGAGGAACAATAAGACGAAGAATACTAAGAAGAATAAAACTACTAAAAAGAAAATCATTACTAAGAAGAAGAACATTACTAAGCAAAAGAAGAGAACTGCCAAGAAGAAGAAGAAAAATACTAGTAAAACTAAGAAGAAGAAAAAGATGACTACTACTAAGAAGAATTAGTAGAAAACTACAAGGAAGTAGAAAAAGACTACGAGAAAGAAGAAGAAAAAGACGACTATGAAGAATAAGATGACAATGACGAACAAGACTATAAAGAAGAAAAAGAACAAGAAGAAGAGAGTAAGAAGATTATGAAGAGGAAGACTATGAAGAAAAGGAAGAACATGAAGAAGAGTACCAAGAAACAGAAGAACAAGACTACAAAGAAGATGACTCCGAAAACGAAGAAACAGATCAACAACATTACGAATAAAAAGAGGAAAAAAGAATAAGATGACTATAGAGAACAAGAAGAACACGACGAAAAAGACGATTAAGATGGAAGAAGACTAACGAAGAAGAAGAATATGAAAAAGAAAATGACTATGAAAAAATAAGACTCGATGACTGAAAAAAAAAAAAAGACTATAAAGAAGAAAAATAAGACGACAACTACGAAGAAGAATATTACGAATGGCGGCGAGAAGAAGAAGACATCTACAAAGAAAACTGCAAAAAAGACTACGGAGAAGAAAAAGAATAAGACGACAACCACGAGGAAAAGTGCGAAAAAGAAGAACAACATTACAAAGAAGCAGAAGAAGAACAACATTACAAAGAAGCAGAAGAAGAACAACACTATGAAGAAGAAAAGAGGACAAGAAGTACAAAAAAAGACTAAAAACAAGAAGACTGAAGAAGAAGAATAAAAGTACGAATAAGAAGCCTGCGAAGAGGAAGACTACGAAGGAAAAAAAAACAAAAAGAAGAACCAAAAAAATAACGAAGAATAAGAAGACGACGACTACAAAGAATAAGAAAAAGGAGACTACGAAGAAGTAAAAGAACAAGAACAAGAAGACCATAAAGAAGAAGAATAAAAATACGACTACAAAGAAGAACAAAAACACTACAAAGAAGAAGAAGACTAACGACTACGAATAAGAAGAAGACTAGCAACGACGATGACTACGAATAAGAAGAAGACTAGCAACGACGACGAATGACAAAAAAGAAGAAGACTACGATGAAGAAAGAAGAATGAGAAGAAGAAGAAGAACACTACAAAGAATGAGAAGAAGAAGAACAACAACAACAACACTACAAAGAAGAAGAACACTATGAAGAAGAGAAGAAAGACGAAAAAGACTACAAAAAAAAAAACGAAGACTACGAAAAAAATTGCAAAGAAGACTCTAAAGAAGATGACAGCTACAAGGAAAAAGAAGAAAGAATACAAAGAAGTAAACTACAAAAAAGAAGACTACAAAGAAGACTATGAAAAAAAAAGACTGAAGAATAAGGGGGAGATGAAAACTACGAAGAAAAAGACTGAAGAAGAAGGAAAGGAAACTACGAACACTACAAAGGCAAAAGAAGAACAAGAAAAAGCCCTTGAACGCGAGAAGGCGGAGATAATGCAATTTCAAGATAGATAGAACCTCTGCTTTTTTCATCTTTGCCCAGCTAATAGTCACTCTTGGCAAAAAGACATAGGATGAAAACAAAAACAGTCCCGACATATTCCTTTGCCCCCATAGAATATTGGAAACAGAGGACAAATTGATACTTCCGATGAATTCTAATTCCTCTAGACTTCCATCATGAATCAGATTTATATGTTTCTTGGTGTCTGTGATTTGTCTTCCCTTTTATGGGCTTTGTATCACATTGTTTTCGAGGCATAGGGGTTCTGAAAGTACAGGGGCATAGGCTAGAAATATTTTCCATGAATGTTTAACTAGAATAAATTTTGCATATAAAAAGTGTATTGTGACACTATGGGATTGGTACCAGACACTGAAGGAAAAATTCTGCAAACATGCCGAATCATAAGACAAATGCAATACTTCACACCAGTTGAATTAAACAAAAAATAAAACAACAAAACAACAAATGTCATCAAAATAGTCCATGGAAAAAATCAGAACGAGCATAAAAAAACTTTGTCGAACTCCACCTAACCAGCAAACAGACACGTGAAAGGAAAAAATAAAAGAGTATAACTGGCTTTGGTGGTGGGTGAACAGTTCCCTTTAGACAATACGTGTCTGTTTTCACATAGTGATATAACTGTTTTCACATACAGAAACATTACCAAAAACATGGAGTCACTAAAGAGAATTATATAATTAACGTTCAAAAAACATAACCTTCATAGTAGCAAAGCAGAAAACCTTTGTAAGAACTGATGCAACAACTGAGAAAGCTCAAATTCCAGCGCAAAACCACCAAATTCATCTTCCACAAAGGGACAGCTTTTTCCTTATATAACAACTAGCTGCACACAAGAACAAGAAGGTATCCTACTAATAAAAAAGAAGATAAAAGGAAGGGGGAAAAAAAAAAACACTGGCTCATTACAAAACACAATGGCAGATTCAGTAGTTATCTCGCCAAAAATAAGCATTCTCCACAATTTTCACAAATCAACCAATCAACAGCATGACTTATATCCAATAGCAAACAACACATGTAACTTGTGAGTTATTTAAAAAGGCAAGCCCCTACTCCAGCACTATTACGTATAAGGTAGAATAATGTAGGGAAAGTGATGAAGGAAAAACAGTGAAAACCTGTGTTGCCCACCTATCAAGCTCCTTAAATGTCTCCCACAGTTGCCACAATATCACTTCCATCTCTAGCCTCTTACTGAAATCCTCCAGAGTCTATTGCTAAATTTTGACATCAAGTTGAACAACGAATGAATCTCCATAAACAAGCTCAAGAAATTTAAGGATATAAGAGGGCACAAGGAGAAAGCAGATGAAAATAGTGGAATAGCCATTGATAGTTATGATATGATCATGATACCTTTATCGGCATTTTGGCTAAAGATCAAGTGTGTCCACCTTTGCCACCAATTCTGTTGCTGTTCCATTAGATCATGCTACATATCACAAAAGAAACTAGCATACAAATTTCTCTTGAATAAAATTTAAAAAAAATTTGTCGATATTGGTTCATGAAGAAAGATCACAATACAATGTGAAAAATGAATACTTCCATAGTACCTCCAACAGCCAGATAATATATTAGCCCAAGTCATACCCAAGGTCAAGATAGCTGTAGCAACTTCCTACTGAGTATCACACGGGGGTTCATTACAAAAAGAAATAGTTGAAGGACAGCATTGATCCTGGTCCCTATGTCATTTTCTTAATGTGATGTTACTTATGAATAATAAGTAAAAAAAGATGATGTCACAGTATGAGTTGAAGCAAGCAATTGTTTGGTTTACATTTCACCACCTCAAAAACAAGGATCGGGGTAAAGCCCAAGACGTGACCTATAGATGATACTTAAAATGCTTCTACCGAAGCAATTAAAGTACCAAATAATTCATATCTGACTTCATAGTCCAACTATTGATTCATATATTGATTTTTTTTTTTAAAAATGGAATGCAATGGATTCGATTTCGAATGCTGACAAATAATTCACATGCAAAAGGAAAGGAAGAGCTCAAGAGATAAACACAACTTGAAAAATAGATCCAGTGACAATGCTGAGGACTACCTCAGGTATACCTTCAACCCGGCAGAGCAATGAAATATCGAACATGAATGACGAGTTATACAGCTGTCACAGAAAGCCTCCACCGTATCTCACTGTTGACAAAAACATTCAGCAGCAATTATTGAGGAATGGACCAAACCCTACAAAATTCAAAAATCCATTTTTAGAAGTTCTATGCTTGGATTGCAAGGTCCCATAATTAAGGAATCATGTGAACTAAGAAGACCTGCACTATCAACAGGTGCTGGCCAAAAGACTCCGTGATAAGGAGACTCTGCAACGGCTGCCTCAACTGTACACTCACTCTGAGATGGTTTAAAGCATACATAGGCAACCTTCTGATAAGGCCTTCTGCAAAATTCTGAACAATTTTTCTTGAGGGACTTCGGGACGTACAGCCTGCCCATCTGTATGTCAGAGATTAGTTAATCTGTTGAATATAATTGCAATTATTGTATCTATTGCAACAACAACAACAACAAAAAAAAACCTAGCAAAGCAGAATGTCATCATCATAATAGGCATATGCTGTAGTTTCATAAAGCACAAGTTGATCACAGTTTGGGAAGAGTATGCAGTAGAATATTCAGACAACTATTAACATACAGTCTGCTTCATTGTGTTGTGAGTATTGCATATTTGGTCTCAACATCATCATATTTACAGAACTCCACAAGTGATAAGTGCATTATAACACTTTAAATTAGCAGACAAAATGTTTGTTGAGAATAGTCTGAGACTTGAGACCTACATTAATGGGCCCATGTAACATGGCATCAAGTTCCCTCCTCCTTACAAATGTTCAAAATGACCTTAAAAGGGCAGATAATATAACTCATAAACTACAGAAAAATAAAGCAAAGAAGAAGAAAAAATTGATTGAAGCTTGAAGATGCCATAAGAACAAGGGGGATAAAAAAAAGAAGAAAAAAATATTTCAAGCAGTAAGAGAACATATAACGATTAAATCTGGTCCAGATTAACCTACTGAAATTTAACTTCTAAAACCTGAAATAATAGCAGAAATGGTCAGATCCAATGACCAATCAGAAATAAGATTCAGATAGAACAAGCAATTCCTAATATTTACATGACCAGATGAATGTTAACGTTACCACAATAGACCATTCAGTAACAGTACAATAAACTTGGCTAGTCAGAGAAAACACCCAAAGCAGGAAAATACAGTAGTTAGTAATCGACATCTCCAGCAGCAGAAAAATATATAAATAGTGAGAGATAAATAAATACATTAATATCACCTGAATGGGAGGGAAAGGAGAGAGACAACATTGAAAAAAAATGGATTGACAGTCGTCTAACTGTGTGCTAGACTGCTAGTAACAGTGAAGCTGAGTGTTAGAGATTTGCAAACTTTTGTGATGAATTGGGTATGGTTTTCCTCTAAATGAAATAAAAAAATGCGAACACAAATAAATATTCACATGGTATCTTTAGGCTAATAAAAAGCAAATGAATATGAAAATTTAACTCAAATCCACATTTGCAGAAATGTACTGCCCTACATATTTGACCATTTTGTTTTTCTTAACAGCAATGCCATTTAGTCAGTATTACATCAGACATTATCATGCTGGAAAATTTGTTTCTAACCATTAAATAGTAGGGAAAATAATAGAATTAATGAATATGGGGAGACATTTATTATTTTGAGATATTAGAAAAAAGGTAGGGTTATGACTGATACTAATAATTATGGGAGACTATTTTTGTTAAGTATTTTGATAAGGACATTTAGGTGATCAAAAATTTTTCATGGACCCATAGTATAGATTTAAATGAAGGAAGCATTGGTTGTATTATTTCCGTGAATCAATTTTATTCTATCAAAATTAAGATGCAAATATGGAATATGGAAGTGTACAACAAGGAATAGTCAGGGAACATACAATTGGATTTGAGGATATGTCTCTATTCTATGCAAAAGCACTGGTAGGTAGACAAAGAGTTCTTGAATATAGGTGCACCACACAGATAGTTGTCATTCGCTTGTTCAAAGAAGTGTACGAACTTATAATACCTAAGGGCACGCCAATCACTAATTTTACCAGAGGATATGGAATACCAGTCCGAGCTTTACATTCAAAAAGCACCGCGTTACTCTAGAAGATCTAAGTTTGCACAATTCTGAGATGTATTTGCAAACCTGTAAAGTTGGATAACTCATAGTCAATATCAAAATTATCACAACGAGCATAAAAAAACTTTGTCAAACTCCACCTAACCAGCAAACAGACACGCGAAAAGAAAAAAAAAATGAGTATAACTGGCTTTGGTGGTGGCTGAACAGTTCCCTTTAGACAATACGTGTCTGTTTTCACATAGTGATATAACTGTTTTCACATACAGAAACATTACCAAAAACATGGAGTCACTAAAGAGAATTATATAATTAACGTTCAAAAAACATAACCTTTATAGTAGCAAAGCAGAAAACCTTTGTAAGAACTGATGCAAATACTGAGAAAGCTCACGTTCCAGCGCAAAACCACCAAATTCATCTTCCATAAAGGGACAGCTTTTTCCTTATATAACAACTAGCTGCACACAAGAACAAGAAGGTATCCTACTAATCAAAATGAAGAAAAAAGGAAGGGTGGAAAAAAAACACTGGCTCATTACAAAACACAATGGCAGATTCAGTAGTTATCTCTCCAAAAACAAACATTCTCCACAATTTTCACAAATCAACCAATTAACAGCATGACTTATATCCAATAGCAAACAACACATGTAACTAGTGAGTTATTTAACAAGGCAAGCCCCTACACGAACACTATTACGTATAAGGTAGAATAATGTAGGGAAAGTGATGAAGGAAAAACAGTGAAAACTTGTGATCCCCACCTATCAAGCTCCTTAAATGTCTCCCACAGTAGCCACAATATCACTTCCATCTTTAGCCTCTTACTGAAATCCTCCAGAGTCTATTGCTAAATTTTGACATCAAGTTGAACAACGAATGAATCACCATAAACAAGCTCAAGAAATTCAAGGATATAAGAGGGCACAAGGAGAAAGCAGATGAAAATAGTGGAATAGCCATTGAAAGTTATGATATGATCATGATACCTTTATCGGCATTTTGGCTAAAGATCAAGTGTGTCCACCTTTGCCACCAATTATATTGCTGTTCCTTTAGATCATGCTCTAACATATCATAAAAGAAACTAGCATACAACTTTCTCCTGAATAAAATTAAAAAAAAAAAAAAATCGATATTGGTTCATGAAGAAAGATCACAATACAATGTAAAAAATGAATACTTCCATAGTACCTCCAACAGCCAGATAATATATTAGCCCAAGTCATACCCAAGGTCAAGATAGCTGTAGCAACTTCCTACCGATTATCACACTGGGGTTCATTAGAAAAACAAATAGTTGAAGGACAGCGTTGATCCTGGTCCCTATGTCATTTTCTTAATGTGATGTTACTTATAAATAATAATTATAAAAAGATGATGTCACAGTATGAGTTGAAGCAAGCAATTGATTGGTTTACATTTCACCTCCTCAAAAACAAGGATCGGGTAAAGCCCAAGACGTGACCTATAGATGATACTTAAAATGCTTCTACTGGAGCAATTAAAGTACCAAATAATTCATATCTGACTTCATAGTCCAACTATTAATTCATGTATTGATTTAAAAAAAAAATTTGGAATGCAATGGATTCGATTTCGAATGCTGACAAATAATTCACATGCATAAGCAAAAGAAGAGCTCAAGAAATAAACACAACTTGAAAAATAGATCCAGTGACAATGCTGAGGACTACCTCAGGTATACCTTCAACCCGGCAGAGGAATGAAATATCGAACATGAATGACGAGTGATACAGCCGTCACAGAAAGCTTCCACCGTATCTCACTGTTGACAAAAACATTCAGCAGCAATTATTGACGAATGGACCCAACCCTGCAAAATTCAAAAATCCATTTTTAGAAGTTCTATGCCTGGATTGCATGGCCCCATAATTAAGGAATCATGTGAACTGAGAAGACCTGCACTATCAACAGGTGTTGGCCAGAAGACTCCGTGATAAGGAGACTCTGCAGCTGCTGCCTCAACTGTACACTCACTCTGAGATGGTTTAAAGCATACATAGGCGACCTTCTGTTTGGTTTTGAGAAAAATTGTATATGTTTAACAACTGAAAAGGCCTTCTGCCAAATTCTGAACAATTTTTCTTGAGGGACTTCGGGACGTACAGCCTGCCCATCCGTATGTCAGAGATTAGTTAATCTGTTGAATATAATTGCAATTATTGTATCTATTGCAACAAAAAAAAACCTAGCTAAGCAGAATGTCATCTTGATAATAGGCATATGTTGCAGTTTCATAAAGCACAAAGTTGATCACAGTTTGGTAAGATTATGCAGTAGAATATTCAGACAACTATTAACATACAGCCTACTTCACTGTGTTGTGAGTATTGCATATTTGGTCTCAACATCATCATATTATCAGAACTCCACAAGTGATAAGTCCATTATAACACTTTAAATTAGCAGACAAAATGATTGTTGAGAATAGTCTGAGACTTGAGACCTCCATTAATGGGGCCAAGTAACATGGCATCAAGTTCCCTCTCCTTACAAATGTTCAAAATGACCTTAAAAGGGCAGATAATATAACTCATAAACTACAGAAACATAAAGCAAAGAAGAAGAAAAAATTGATTGAAGCTTGAAGATGCCATAAGAACAAGGGGGAAAAAAAAAGAAGAAAAAATAATTCAAGCAGTAAGAGAAGATATAACTATTAAATCAGTTCCAGATTAACCTACTGAAATTTAACTTCAAAAACCTGAAATAATAGCAGAAATGGTAAGATCCAATCAAAAATCAGATCCAACCAACAATCAGAAATAAGATTCAGATAGAACAAGCAATTCCTAATATTTACATGACCAGATGTATGTTAATTTTACCAAAATAGACCGTTCAGTAATAGTACAATAAACATGGCTAGTCAGAGAAAACACCCAAAGCAGGAAAATACAGTAGTTAGTAATCGACATCTCCTGCAGCAGAAAAATATACAAATAGTGAGAGATAAATAAATACATCAATATCACCTGAATGAGAGGGAATGGAGAGAGACAACATTGAAAAAAAATGGATTGACAGTCATCTGACTGTGTGCTAGACTGCTAGTAACAGTGAAGCTGAGTGTTAGAGATTTGCAAACTTTTGTGATGAATTGCGTATGGTTTTCCTCTAAATGAAATAAAAAAATGCGAACACAAATAAATATTCACATGGTATTTTTAGGCTAATAAACAGCAAATGAATATGAAAATTTAACTCAAATCCACATTTGCCCAAGTGTACTGGCCTACATATTTGACCATTTTGTTTTTCTTAACAGCTATGCCATTTAGTCAGTATTACATCAGACATTATCGTGCAGGGAAATTTGTTTCTAACTATTAAATAGTAGGGAAAATTATAGAATTAATGAATATGGGGAGAGATTTATTATTTTGAGATATTAGAAAAAAGGTAGTGTTATGACTGATACTTAAGTATTTTGATAAGGACATTTAGGTGATCAAAAATTTTTTATGCATCCATAGTATAGATTTAAATGAAGGAAGCATTGGTTGTATTATTTCCGTGAATCAATTTTATTCTGTCAAAATTAAGATGCAAATATGGAATACGGAAGTGAATAACAAGGAATAGTAAGGGAACATACAATTGGATTTGAGGATATGTCTCTAGTCTATGCAGAAGCACTGGTAGGTAGGCAAAGAGTTCTTGAATATAGGTGCACCACACAGATAGTTGTCATTCGCCTGTTCAAATAAGTGTACGAACTTATAATACCTAAGGGCACACCAATCACTAATTTTAATAGAGGATATGGAATACCAGTCCGAGCTTTACATTCAAAAAGCATCGTGTTACTCTAGAAGATCTAAGTCTGCACAATTCTGAGATGTATTTGCAAACATGTAAAGTTGGATAACTCAGTCAATATCAAAATTATCACAACGAGCATAAAAAAACATTGTCAAACTCCACCTAACCAGCAAACAGACACGCGAAAGGAAAAAAAAATGAGTATAACTGGCTTTGGTGTTAGGTGAACAGTTCCCTTTAGACAATACGTGTCTGTTTTCGCATAGTGATATAACTGTTTTCACATACAGAAACATTACCAAAAACATGGAGTCACTAAAGAGAATTATATAATTAACGTTCAAAAAACATAACCTTCATAGTAGCAAGGCAGAAAACCTTTGTAAGAACTGATGCAACAATTTGAGGACTGAGAAAGCTCACGTTCCAGGGCAAAACCACCAAATTCATCTTCCATAAAGGGACAGCTTTTTCCTCATATAACAACTAGCTGCACACAAGAACAAGATGGTATCCTACTAATCAAAAAGAAGATAAAAAGAAGGGGGGAAAAAAACACTGGCTCAATACAAAACACAATAGCAGATTCAGTAGTTATCTCGCCAAAAATAAGAATTCTCCACAATTTTCACAAATCAACCAATCAACAGCATGACTTATATCCAATAGCAAACAACACATGTAACTGTGAGTTATTTAACAAGGCAAGCCCCTACTAAAGCACTATTACGTATAAGGCAGAATAATGTAGGGAAAGTGATGAAGGAAAAACAGTGAAAACCTGTGTTCCCCACCTATCAAGCTCCTTAAATGTCTCCCACAGTTGCCACAATATCACTTCCATCTTTAGCCTCTTACTGAAATCCTCCAGAGTCTATTGCTAAATTTTGACATCAAGTTGAACAACGAATGAATCTCCATAAACAAGCTCAAGAAATTTAAGGATATAAGAGGGCACAAGGAGAAAGCAGATGAAAATAGTGGAATAGCCATTGATAGTTATGACATGATCATGATACCTTTATCGGCATTTTGGCTAAAGATCAAGTGTGTCCACCTTTGCCACCAATTCTGTTGCTATTCCTTTAGATCATGCTCTAAAATAACATAACAGAAACTAGCATACAAATTTCTCTTGAATAAAATTAAAAAAAAAATTATCGATATGGGTTCATGAAGAAATATCACAATACAATGTGAAAAATGAATACTTCCATAGTACCTCCAACAGCCAGATAATATATTAACCCAAGTCATACCCAAGGTCAAGATAGCTGTAGCAACTTCCTACCGAGTATCACACTGGGGTTCATTAGAAAAACAAATAGTTGAAGGACAGCATTGATCCTGGTCCCTATGTCATTTTCTTAATGTGATGTTACTTATGAATAATAAGTATAAAAAGATGATGTCACAGTATGAGTTGAAGCAAGCAATTGTTTGGTTTACATTTCACCACCTCAAAAACAAGGATCAGGTAAAGCCCAAGACGTGACCTATAGATAATACTTAAAATGCTTCTACCGAAGCAATTAAAGTACCAAATAATTCATATCTGACTTCATAGTCCAACTATTGATGCATATATTGATTTTATAAAAAAAATTATGGAATGCAATGGATTCGATTTCGAATGCTGACAAAAAATTCACATGCATAAGCAAAGGAAGAGCTCAAGAGATAAACACAACTTGAAAAATAGATCCAGTGACATTGCTGAGGACTACCTCAGGTATACCTTCAACCCGGCAGAGGAATGAAATATCGAACATGAATGACGAGGGATACAGCTGACACAGAAATCCACCACCGTATCTCACTGTTGACAAAAACATTCAGCAGCAATTATTGAGGAATGGACCCAACCCTACAAAATTCAAAAATCCATTTTTAAAAGTTCTATGCTAGGATTGCAAGGTCCCATAATTAAGGAATCATGTGAACTGAGAAAACCTGCACTATCAACAGGTGCTGGCCAGGAGACTCCGTGATAAGGAGACTCTGCAGCTGCTGCCTCAACTGTACACTCACTCTGAGATGGTTTAAAGCATACATAGGCGACCTTCTGTTTGGTTTTGAGAAAAATTGTATATGTTTAACAACTGAAAAGGCCTTCTGTCAAATTCTGAACATTTTTTCTTGAGGTACTTTGGGACCTACAGCCTGCCCATCTATATGTCAGAGATTAGTTAATCTGTTGAATATAATTGCAATTATTGTATCTATTGCAACAACAAAAAAAACCTAGCTAAGGAGAATGTCATCTTGATAATAGGCATATGTTGCAGTTTCATAAAGCACAAAGTTGATCACAGTTTGGTAAGATTATGCAGTAGAATATTCAGACAACTATTAACATACAGTCTACTTCACTGTGTTATGAGTATTGCATATTTGGTCTCAACATCATCATATTTACAGAACTCCACAAGTGATAAGTCCATTATAACACTTTAAATTAGCAGACAAAATGATTGTGGAGAATAGTCTGAGACTTGAGACCTCCATTAATGGGCCCATGTAACATGGCATCAAGTAACCTCTCCTTACAAATGTTCAAAATGACCTTAAAAGGGCAGATAATATAACTCATAAACTACAGAAACATAAAGCAAAGAAGATGAAAAAATTGATTGAAGCTTGAAGATGCCATAAGAACAATGGGGAAAAAAAGAAGAAAAAATATTTCAAGCAGTAAGAGAAGATCTAACTATTAAATCTGGTCCAGATTAACCTGCTGAAATTTAACTTCAAAAACCTGAAATAATAGCAGAAATGGTCAGATCAAATCAACAATCAGAAATAAGATTCAGATAGAACAAGCAATTCCTAATATTTACATGACCAGATGTATGTTAATGTTACCATAATAGACCGTTCAGTAACAGTACAATAAACTTGGCTAGTCAAAGAAAACACCCAAAGCAGGAAAATACAGTAGTTAGTAATCGACATCTCCTGCCACAGTAAAATATATAAATAGTGAGAGATAAATAAATACATTAATATCACATGAATGAGAGGGAATGGAGAGAGACAACATTGAAAAAAAATGGATTGACAGTCGTCTCACTGTGTGCTAGACTGCTAGTAACAGTGAAGCTGAGTGTTAGAGATTTGCAAACTTTTTGTGATGAATTGGGTATGGTTTTCCTCTAAATGAAATAAAAAAATGCGAACACAAATAAATATTCACATGGTATTTTTAAGCTAATAAACAGCAAATGAATATGAAAATTTTACTGAAATCCACATTTGCCGAAATGTACTGCCCTACATATTTGACCATTTTGTTTTTCTTAACAGCTATGCCATTTAGTCAGTATTACATCAGACATTATCGTGCTGGGAAATTTGTTTCTAACCATTAAATAGTAGGGAAAATTATAGAATTAATGAATATGGGGAGAGATTTACTATTTTGAGATATTAGAAAAAAGGTAGTGTTATGACTGATACTAATAATTATGGGAGACTATTTTTGTCAAGTATTTTGATAAGGACATTTAGGTGATCAAAAGTTTTTCATGCATCCATACTATAGATTTAAATGAAGGAAGCATTGGTTGTATTATTTCCGTGAATAAATTTTATTCTATCAAAATTAAGATGCAAATATGGAATATGGAAGTGAATAACAAGGAATAGTCAAGGAACATACAATTGGATTTGAGGATATGTCTCTATTCTATGCAGAAGCACTGGTAGGTAGGCAAAGAGTTCTCGAATATAGGTGCACCACACAGATAGTTGTCATTCGCTTGTTCAAAGAAGTGTACGAACTTATAATACCTAAGGGCACGCCAATCACTAATTTTACCAGGGGATATGGAATACCAGTCCGAGCTTTACATTCAAAAAGCATCGTGTTACTCTAGAAGATCTAAGTCTGCCCAATTCTGATATGTATTTGCAAACCTGTAAAGTTGGATAACTCATAGTCAATAACAAAATTATCCCAACGAGCACAAAAAAACTTTGTCAAACTCCACCGAACCAGCAAACAGACGCGCGAAAGGAAAAACAAACGAGTATAACTGGCTTTGGTGGTGGGTGAACAGTTCCCTTTAGACAATACGTGTCTGTTTTAAAAAAAGGGGTATAACCGATTTCACATACAGAAACATTACCAAAAACATGGAGTCACTAAAGAGAATTATATAATTAACGTTCAAAAAACATAACCTTCATAGTAGCAAAGCAGAAAACCTTTGTAAGAACTGATGCAACAACTGAGAAAGCTCACGTTCCAGCGCAAAACCACCAAATTCATCTTCCATAAAGGGACAGCTTTTTCCTTATATAACAACTAGCTGCACACAAGAACAAGAAGGTATCCTACTAATCAAAAAGAAGATAAAAGGAAGTGGGAAAAAAAACACTGGCTCATTACAAAACACAATGGCAGATTCAGTAGTTATCTCGCCAAAAACAAACATTCTCCACAGTTTTCACAAATCAACCAATCAACAGCATGACTTATATCCAATAGCAAACAACACATGTAACTTGTGAGTTATTTAACAAGGCAAGCCCCTACTCAAGCACTATTACGTATAAGGTAGAATAATGTAGGGAAAGTGATGAAGGAAAAACAGTGAAAACCTGTGTTCCCCACCTATCAAGCTCCTTAAATGTCTCCCACAGTTGCCACAATATCACTTCAATCTTTAGCCTCTTACTGAAATCCTCCAGAGTCTATTGCTAAATTTTGACATCAAGTTGAACAACGAATGAATCTCCATAAACAAGCCCAAAAAATTTAAGGATATAAGAGGGCACAAGGAGAAAGCAGATGAAAATAGTGGAATAGCCATTGATAGTTATGATATGATCATGATACCTTTATCGGCATTTTGGCTAAAGATCAAGTGTGTCCACCTTTGCCACCAATTCTGTTACTATTCCTTTAGATCATGCTCTAACATATCATAAAAGAAACTAGCATACAAATTTCTCGTGAATAAAATTAAAAACAAAATTATCGATATTGGTTCATGAAGAAAGATCACAATACAAAGTGAAAAATGAATACTTCCATAGTACCTCCAGCAGCCAGATAATATATTATAGCCCAAGTCATACCCAAGGTCAAGATAGCTGTAGCAACTTCCTACCGATTATCACACTGGGGTACATTAGAAAAACAAATAGTTGAAGGACAGCGTTGATCCTGGTCCCTATGTCATTTTCTTAATGTGATGTTACTTATGAATAATAAGTATAAAAAGATGATGTTACAGTATGAGTTGAAGCAAGCAATTGTTTGGTTTACATTTCACCACCTCAAAAACAAGGATTCGGTAAAGCCCAAGACGTGACCAATAGATGATACTTAAAAGGCTTCTACCAAAGCAATTAAAGTACCAAATAATTCATATCTGACTTCATAATCCAATTATTGACTCATATATTATTTTAAAAAAAAAATTATGGAATGCAATGGATTCGATTTCGAGTGCTGACAAAAAATTCGCATGCATAAGCAAAGGAAGAGCTCAAGAGATAAACACAACTTGAAAAATAGATCCAGTGACATTGCTGAGGACTACCTCAGGTATACCTTCAACCCGGCAGCGGAATGAAATATCGAACATAAATTACGAGTGATACAGCTGTCACAGAAATCCTCCACCGTATCTCACTGTTGACAAAAACATTCAGCAGCAATTATTGACGAATGGACCCAACTCTACAAAATTCAAAATTCCATTTTTAAAAGTTCTATGCTTGGATTGCATGGCCCCATAATTAAGGAATCATGTGAACTGAGAAGACCTGCACTATCAACAGGTGCTGGCCAGAAGACTCCGTGATAAGGAGACTCTGCAGCTGCTGCCTCAACTGTACACTCACTCTGAGATGGTTTAAAGCATACATAGGCGACCTTCTGTTTGGTTTTGAGAAAAATTGTATGTGTTTATAACAACTGAAAAGGCCTTCTGTCAAATTCTAAACAATTTTTCTTGAGGTACTTCGGGACGTACAGCCTGCCCATCTGTATGTCAGAGATTAGTTAATCTGTTGAATATAATTGCAATTATTGTATCTATTGCAACAAAAAAAATCCTAGCTAAGTAGAATGTCATCTTGATAATAGGCATATGCTGCAGTTTCGTAAAGCACAAAGTTGATCACAGTTTGGTAAGATTATGCAGTAGAATATTCAGACAACTATTAATGTTTGTGGAGAATAGTCTGAGACTTGAGACCTCCATTAATGGGCCCATGTAACATGGCATCAAGTTCCCTCCTCCTTACAAATGTTCAAAATGACCTTAAAAGGGCAGATAATATAACTCATAAACTACAGAAACATAAAGCAAAGAAGATGAAAAAATTGATTGAAGCTTGAAGATGCCATAAGAACAATGGGGAAAAAAAGAAGAAAAAATATTTCAAGCAGTAAGAGAAGATCTAACTATTAAATCTGGTCCAGATTAACCTGCTGAAATTTAACTTCAAAAACCTGAAATAATAGCAGAAATGGTCAGATCCAATCAACAATCAGAAATAAGATTCAGATAGAACAAGCAATTCCTAATATTTACATGACCAGATGTATGTTAATGTTACCATAATAAACCGTTCAGTAACAGTACAATAAACTTGGCTAGTCAGAGAAAACACCCAAAGCAGGAAAATACAGTAGTTAGTAATCGACATCTCCTGCAGCAGAAAAATATATAAATAGTGAGAGATAAATAAATACAGTAATATCACCTGAATGAGAGGGAAAGGAAAGAGACAACGTTGAAAAAAAATGGATTGACAGTCGTCTGACTGTGTACTAGACTGCTAGTAACAGTGAAGCTGAGTGTTAGAGATTTGCAAACTTTTGTGATGAATTGCATATGGTTTTCCTCTAAATGAAATAAAAAAATGCGAACACAAACAAATATTCACATGGTATCTTTAGGCTAATAAACAGCAAAGGAATATGAAAATTTAACTCAAATCTACATTTGCCGAAATGTACTGCCCTACATATTTGACCATTTTGTTTTTCTTAACAGCTATGCCATTTAGTCAGTATTACATCAGACATTATCGTGCTGGGAAATTTGTTTCTAACCATTAAATAGTAGGGAAAATTATAGAATTAATGAATATGGGGAGAGATTTACTATTTTGAGATATTAGAAAAAAGGTAGTGTTATGACTGATACTAATAATTATGGGAGACTATTTTTGTCAAGTATTTTGATAAGGACAATTAGGTGATCAAAAGTTTTTCATGCATCCATACTATAGATTTAAATGAAGGAAGCATTGGTTGTATTATTTCCGTGAATAAATTTTATTCTATCAAAATTAAGATGCAAATATGGAATATGGAAGTGAATAACAAGGAATAGTCAAGGAACATACAATTGGATTTGAGGATATGTCTCTATTCTATGCAGAAGCACTGGTAGGTAGGCAAAGAGTTCTCGAATATAGGTGCACCACACAGATAGTTGTCATTCGCTTGTTCAAAGAAGTGTACGAACTTATAATACCTAAGGGCACGCCAATCACTAATTTTACCAGGGGATATGGAATACCAGTCCGAGCTTTACATTCAAAAAGCATCGTGTTACTCTAGAAGATCTAAGTCTGCACAATTCTGATATGTATTTGCAAACCTGTAAAGTTGGATAACTCATAGTCAATAACAAAATTATCCCAACGAGCACAAAAAAACTTTGTCAAACTCCACCGAACCAGCAAACAGACGCGCAAAAAGAAAAAACAAATGAGTATAACTGGCTTTGGTGGTGGGTGAACAGTTCCCTTTAGACAATACGTGTCTGTTTTAAAAAAAGGGGTATAACCGATTTCAAATACAGAAACATTACCAAAAACATGGAGTCACAAAAGAGAATTATATAATTAACGTTCAAAAACATAACCTTCATAGTAGCAAAGCAGAAAACCTTTGTAAGAACTGATGCAACAACTGAGAAAGCTCACGTTCCAGCGCAAAACCACCAAATTCATCTTCCATAAAGGGACTGCTTTTTCCTTATATAACTAGCTGCACACAAGAACAAGAAGGTATCCTACTAATCAAAAAGAAGATAAAATGAAGGGGGAAAAAAAAACACTGGGTCATTACAAAACACAATGGCAGATTCAGTAGTTATCTCGCCAAAAACAAACATTCTCCACAGTTTTCACAAATCAACCAATCAACAGCATGACTTATATCCAATAGCAAACAACACATGTAACTTGTGAGTTATTTAACAAGGCAGGCCCCTACTCAAGAACTATTACGTATAAGGTAGAATAATGTAGGGAAAGTGATGAAGGAAAAACAGTGAAAACCTGTGTTCCCCCCACCTATCAAGCTCCTTAAATGTCTCCCACAGTTGCCACAATATCACTTCCATCTTTAGCCTCTTACAGAAATCCTCCAGAGTCTATTGCTAAATTTTGACATCAAGCTGAACAACGAATGAATCTCCATAAACAAGCCCAAGAAATTTAAGGATATAAGAGGGCACAAGGAGAATGCAGATGAAAATAGTGGAATAGCCATTGATAGTTATGATATGATCATGATACCTTTATCGGCATTTTGGCTGAAGATCAAGTGTGTCCACCTTTGCCACCAATTCTGTTGCTATTCCTTTAGATCATGCTCTAACATATCATAAAAGAAACTAGCATACAAATTTCTCGTGAATAAAATTAAAAAAAAAAATTATCGATATTGGTTCATGAAGAAAGATCACAATACAAAGTGAAAAATGAATACTTCCATAGTAACTCCAGCAGCCAGATAATATATTAGCCCAAGTCATACCCAAGGTCAAGATAGCTGTAGCAACTTCCAACCGATTATCACACTGGGGTACATTAGAAAAACAAATAGTCGAAGGACAGCGTTGATCCTGGTCCCTATGTCATTTTCTTAATGTGATGTTACTTATGAATAATAAGTATAAAAAGATGATGTCACAGTATAAGCTGAAGCAAGCAATTGTTTGGTTTACATTTCACCACCTCAAAAACAAGGATTCGGTAAAGCCCAAGACGTGACCAATAGATGATACTTAAAAGGCTTCTACCAAATCAATTAAAGTACCAAATAATTCATATCTGACTTCATAGTCCAACTATTGACTCATCTATAGATTTAAAAAAAAAATTATGGAATGCAATGGATTCGATTTCGAATGCTGACAAATAATTCGCATGCATAAGCAAAAGAAGAGCTCAACCGATAAACACAACTTGAAAAATAGATCCAGTAACAATGCTGAGGACTACCTCAGGTATACCTTCAACCCGGCAGAGGAATGAAATATCGAACATGAATTACGAGTGATACAGCCGTCACAGAAAGCTTCCACCGTATCTCACTGTTGACAAAAACATTCAGCAGCAATTATTGAGGAATGGACCCAACCCTACAAAATTCAAAAATCCATTTTTAAAAGTTCTATGCTTGGATTGCAAGGTCCCATAATTAAGGAATCATGTGAACTGAGAAGACCTGCACTATCAACAGGTGTTGGCCAGAAGACTCAGTGATAAGGAGACTCTGCAGCTGCTGCCTCAACTGTACACTCACTCTGAGATGGTTTAAAGCATACATAGGCGACCTTCTGTTTGGTTTTGAGAAAAATTGTATATGTTTAACAACTGAAAAGGCCTTCTGCCAAATTCTGAACAATTTCTTGAGGGACTTCGGGACGTACAGCCTGCCCATCCGTATGTCAGAGATTAGTTAATCTGTTGAATATAATTGCAATTATTGTATCTATTGCAACAAAAAAAACCTAGCTAAGCAGAATGTCATCTTGATAATTGGCATATGTTGCAGTTTCATAAAGCACAAAGTTGATCACAGTTTGGTAAGAGTATGCAGTAGAGTATTCAGACAACTATTAACAAAAAGTCTACTTCACTGTGTTATGAGTATTGCATATTTGGTCTCAACATCATCATATTTACAGAACTCCACACGTGATAAGTCCATTATAACACTTTAAATTAGCAGACAAAAAGTTTGTTGAGAACAGTCTGAGACTTGAGACCTACATTAATGTGCCCATGTAACATGGAATCAAGTTCCCTCCTCCTTACAAATGTTCAAAATGACCTTAAAAGGGCAGATAATATAACTCATAAACTACAGAAACATAAAGCAAAGAAGAAGAAAAAATTGATTGAAGCTTGAAGATGCCATAAGAACAAGGGGGAAAAAAAAGAAGAAAAAATATTTCAAGCAGTAAGAGAAGATCTAACTATTAAATCTGGTCCAGATTAAGCTACAGAAATTTAACTTCTAAAACCTGAAATAATAGCAGAAATGGTCAGATCCAATCAACAATCAGAAATAAGATTCAGATAGAACAAGCAATTCCTAATATTTACATGATCAGATGTATGTTAATGTTACCATAATAGACCGTTCAGTAACAGTACAATAAACTTGGCTAGTCAGAGAAAACACCCAAAGCAGGAAAATACAGTAGTTAGTAATCGACATCTCCTGCAGCAGAAAAATATACAAATAGTGAGAGATAAATAAATACAATAATATCACCTAAATGGGAGGGAAAGGAGAGAGACAACATTGAAAAAAATGGATTGACAGTCGTCTGACTGGGTGCTAGACTGCTAGTAACAGTGAAGCTGAGTGTTAGAGATTTGCAAACTTTTGTGATGAATTGGGTATGGTTTTCCTCTAAATGAAATAAAAAAATGCGAACACAAATAAATATTCACATGGTATCTTAAGGCTAATAAACAACAAATGAATATGAAAATTTAACTGAAATCCACATTTGCCGAAATGTACTGCCCTACATATTTGACCATTTTGTTTTTCTTAACAGCTATGCCATTTAGTCAGTATCACATCAGACATTATCGTGCTGGGAAATTTGTTTCTAACTATTAAATAGTAGGGAAAATTATAGAATTAATGAATATGGGGAGAGATTTATTATTTTGAGACATTAGAAAAAATGTAGTGGTATGACTGATACTAATAATTATGGGAGACTATTTTTGTTAAGTATTTTGATAAGGACATTTAGGTGATCAAAAGTTTTTCATGCATCCATAGTATAGATTTAAATGAAGGAAGCATTGGTTGTATTATTTCCGTAAATAAATTTTATTCTATCAAAATTAAGATGCAAATATGGAATATGGAAGTGAATAACAAGGAATAGTCAAGGAACATACAATTGGATTTGAGGATATGTCTCTATTCTATGCAGAAGCACTGGTAGGTAGGCAAAGAGTTCTTGAATATAGAGGCACCACACAGATAGTTGTCATTCCCTTGTTCAAAGAAGTGTACGAACTTATAATACCTAAGGGCACGCCAATCACTAATTTTACCAGGGGATATGGAATACCAGTCCGAGCTTTACATTCAAAAAGCACCGTGTTACTCTAGAAGATCTAAGTCTGCACAATTCTGAGATGTATTTGCAAACCTGTAAAGTTGGATAACTCATAGTCAATATCAAAATTATCACAACGAGCATAAAAAAACTTTGTCAAACTCCACCTAACCAGCAAACAGACACACGAAAGGAAAAAACAAATGAGTATAACTGGCTTTGGTGGTGGGTGAACAGTTCCCTTTAGACAATACATGCCTGTTTTCACATACAGAAACATTACCAAAAACATGGAGTCACTAAAGAGAATTATATAATTAACGTTCAAAAAACATAACCTTCATAGTAGCAAAGCAGAAAACCTTTGTAAAAACTAATGCAACAACTGAGAAAGCTCACGTTCTAGCGCAAAATCACCAAATTCATCTTCCATAAAGGGACAGCTTTTTCCCTATATAACAAATAGTTGCACACAAGAACAAGAAGGTATCCTACTAATCAAAAAGAAGATAAAAGGAAGAGGGGGGGGGGGGGGGGGGGGGGGAACTCTGGCTCATTACAAAACGCAATGGCAGATTCAGTAGTTATCTCGCCAAAAATAAGAATTCTCCACAATTTTCACAAATCAACCAATCAACAGCATGACTTATATCCAATAGCAAACAACACATGTAACTTGTGAGTTATTTAACAAGGCATGCCCCTACTCAAGCACTATTACGTATAAGGTAGAATAATGTAGGGAAAGTGATGAAGGAAAAAAAGTGAAAACCTGTGTTCCCCACCTATCAAGCTCCTTAAATGACTCCCACAGTTGCCACAATATCACTTCCATCTTCAGCCTCTTACTGAAATCCTTCTATGTCTATTGCTAAATTTTGACATCAAGTTGAACAACGAATAAATCTCCATAAACAAGCTCAAGAAATTTAAGGATATAAGAGGGCACAAGGAGAATGCAGATGAAAATAGTGGAATAGCCATTGATAGTTATGATATGATCATGATACCTTTATCGGCATTTTGGCTAAAGATCAAGTGTGTCCACCTTTGCCACCAATTCTGTTGCTATTCCTTTAAATCATGCTCTAACATATCATAAAAGAAACTAGCATACAAATTTCTCTTGAATAAAATTAAAAAAAAAAATTATTGATATTGGTTCATGAAGAAAGATCACAATACAATGTGAAAAATGAATACTTCCATAATACCTCCAACAGCCAGATAATATATTAGCCCAAGTCATATCCAAGGTCAAGATAGCTGTAGCAACTTCCTACCGATTATCACACTGGGGTTCATTAGAAAAACAAATAGTTGAAGGACAGCGTTGATCCTGGTCCCTATGTCATTTTCTTAATGTGATGTTACTTATGAATAATAAGTATAAAAAGATGATGTCACAGTATGAATTGAAGAAAGCAATTGTTTGGTTTACATTTCACTAACCTCAAAAACAAGCATCGGGTAAAGCCCAAGACGTGACCTATAGATGAAACTTAAAATGCTTCTACCGAAGCAATTAAAGTACCAAATAATTCATATCTGACTTCATAGTCCAACTATTGATTCATATATTGATTTAAAAAAAAAATTTATGGAATGCAATGGATTCGATTTCAAATGCTGACAAATAATTCACATGCATAACCAAAGGAAGAGCTCAAGAGATAAACACAACTTGAAAAATAGATCCAGTGACAATGCTGAGGACTACCTCACGTATACCTTCAACCCGGCAGAGGAATGAAATATCGAACATGAATGACGAGTGATACAGCTGTCACAGAAAGCCTCCACCGTATCTCACTGTTGACAAAAACATTCAGCAGCAATTATTGAGGAATGGACCCAACCCTACAAAATTCAAAAATCCATTTTTAGAAGTTCGATGCCTGGATTGCAAGGTCCCATAATTAAGCAATCATGTGAACTGAGAAGACCTGCACTATCAACAGGTGTTGGCCAGAAGACTCCGTGATAAGGAGACTCTGCAGCTGCAGCCTCAACTGTACACTCACTCTGAGATGGTCTAAAGCATACATAGGCGACCTTCTGTTTGGTTTTGAGAAAAATTGTATATGTTTAACAACTGAAAAGGCCTTCTGCCAAATTCTGAACAATTTTTCTTGAGGGAGTTCGGGACGTACAGCCTGCCCATCTGTATGTCATAGATCAGTTAATCTGTTGAATATAATTGTAATTATTGTATCTATTGCAACAAAAAAAAAAAAACCTAGCTAAGCAGAATGTCATCTTGATAATAGGCATATGTTGCAGTTTCATAAAGCACAAAGTTGATCACAGTTTGGTAAGATTATGCATTTGAATATTCAGACAACTATTAACATACAGTCTACTTCACTGTGTTATGAGTATTGCATATTTGGTCTCAACATCATCATATTTACAGAACTCCACAAGTGATAAGTCCATTATAACACTTTAAATTAGCAGACAAAATGATTGTTGAGAATAGTCTGAGACTTGAGACCTCCATTAATGGGCCCATGTAACATGGCATCAAGTAACCTCTCCTTACAAATGTTCAAAATGACCTTAAAGGGCAGATAATATAACTCATCAACTACAGAAACATAAAGCAAAGAAGAAGAAAAAATTGATTGAAGCTTGAAGATGCCATAAGAACAAGGTGGAAAAAAAGATGAAAAAATATTTCAAGCAGTAAGAGAAGATATAACTATTAAATCTGGTCCAGATTAACCTACTGAAATTTAACTTCAAAAACCTGAAATAATAGCAGAAATGGTCAGATCCAATCAACAATCAGCAATAAGATTCAGATAGAACAAGCAATTCCTAATATTTACATGACCAGATGTATGTTAATGTTACCATAATAGACCGTTCAATAACAGTACAATAAACTTGGCTAGTCAGAGAAAACACCCAAAGCAGGAAAATACAGTAGTTAGTAATCGACATCTCCTGCAGCAGAAAAATATATAAAAAGTGAGAGATAAATAAATACATTAATATCACCTGAATGAGAGGGAAAGGAGAGAGACAACATTGAAAAAAAATGGATTGACAGTCGTCTGACTGTGTGTTAGACTGCGAGTAATAGTGAAGCGAGTGTTAGAGATTTACAAACTTTTGTGCTGAATTGGGTATGGTTTTCCTCTAAATGAAATAAAAAAATGCGAACACAAATAAATATTCACATGGTATCTTTAGGCTAATAAACAGCAAATGAATATGAAAATTTAACTCAAATCCACATTTGCCGAAATGTACTGCCCTACATATTTGACCATTTTGTTTTTCTTAACAGCTATGCCATTTAGTCAGTATTACATCAGACATTATCGTGCTGGGAAATTTGTTTCTAACTATTAAATAGTAGGGAAAATTATAGAATTAATGAATATGGGGAGAGATTTGTTGTTTTGAGCTATTAGAAAAAAGGTAGTGTTATGACTGATACTAATAATTATGGGAGACTATTTTTGTTAATTATTTTGATAAGGACATTTAGGTGATCAAAAGTTTTTCATGCATCAATAGTATAGATTTAAATGAAGGAAGCATTGGTTGTATTATTGCCGTGAATAAGTTTTATTCTATCAAAACTAAGATGCAAATATGGAATTTGGAAGTGAATAACAAGGAATAGTCAGGGAACGTACAATTGGATTTGAGGATATGTCTCTATTCTATGCAGAAGCACTGGTAGGTAGGCAAAGAGTTCTTGAATATATGTGAACCACACAGATAGTTGTCATTCGCTTGTTCAAAGAAGTGTACGAACTTATAATACCTAAGGGCACGCCAATCACTAATTTTACCTGAGGATATGGAATACCAGTCCGAGCTTTACATTCAAAAAGCATCGTGTTACTCTAGAAGATCTAAGTCTGCACAATTCTGAGATGTATTTGCAAACCTCTAAAGTTGGATAGCTCATAGTCAATATCAAAATTATCACAATGTACGACTAAATACCTCCGCTAAAACGAAACGCATGAAACTTCAACCCCACCGCAAAACTGAAGAAAATATTTATGTAGGCTCACAAAAGCTCCACAGATATGTTAGAAGGAAGAGTCTAAAGTTGTACTGTCAAACTAATCGTGGCACCCGCACCAATGTAATCTCGTCATCTTTCAGCAAAAATGGCCACGCAGTATGCTGCAAATACCACAACATGATTTCGGTTATGATAATGTATGCCCATCATAAAGACGAAAAGAACTATCCAAGCAAAATAAAAAATATATGATAAAATAAAGGATCAACATTCTAGTATACCCATTTCTGGGACGGTGATAGTTATAAAAAGAATACCTTTTTGAAAGACTGCCCTTAACTCTGTTGGACAGACTGCCTCAGTCTTCACCTGAGCACACTGAGAACTAAGCTAACTACACTACAACACAAATGACGACATATATGCAATGATTATGACACTCCCAGACAAATCAGGCACATGACAACAAACCACAATTATTAAATGAATTAGAACCTCTTAATTTCAAATATTGTTAATTTCGGTCAAGTATGATCATCCATTTTAAAATTAATTGGATCCCACTGACAAAACCATATGAATCAACCAGTGGTGTATAGTATGTATGCATATAAGCTGAAGTTTGAAAAAAAAGGGAGCAAGTTTGGACAAAGAAAAACCAAAAGGCAACTTGAAAAAGTAATAACAGGAGGGGGGGGGGGGGGAGGAGGAGAACGAAGCACTAAAAATAATATTACCACCTAAGCAACAGCATAGAATTCAACAACAAAGTACCATAAACTCACCAAAACAAAATTTATTGTCAATGCAGCTTGCGGCAACGTTCCATTCAAGGTCTACAGTCAACCGTTGTGATCCCATTTAACTTGGCATGCATATGTATGCACTATACATGTGATTACGCTTCAAAAGGAGGAATATGCATAGGGAAAGGAAAAACAAAGTTTTGCTACTTCAAGTAAGCTACTACACATGCAATTAAGCTTGAAACAAGACCATCGAAATGATTAAAAGCTAATTAGAGAGACACAAATCAAGAGATCAATTATGCATGTCACTCCCCTTCTTCTTCCATTTTCCCAAATTTGAGTTCTATAACCATTAAACAAAAGTGGGATGTGCCTATATTCATCTACGTTAATTTTTTTTCTTGCAGGCAATTACTTCTTTGCAGATGACTGGTTATTGCCCTCCTCTTAATCTAGCAACTATTTTGGATTAATAAACTCCTCTCAAGCGTGAGATTCAAAAAAACAAAGAGAAAGAAAGAGAGAGAAAAAAGAGTAGCTTGTGGCGATAAAATTGGGAGAATTTAAGAACAACTTAATTTGGGATAAGATTCCAGTACACAAATGAATGAAAGAAAAATTCCAACTAACCATTTCGTAGTAATACACAAACAGCTCAAACAAATAAAGCACACAACACAGGTTTTATAAAACCCCTACCAAAGTCAATAAAAGGGATACCCCAAAAAAAGCTGCATAATAAACTCAAGCATGCAAGAGAATCTGTCGGGTGCACTTCAACAAAACTTGTGCTCGATATAGTACTGAACCATAACCTTCATAACACAAAAAAAATAAAAGAGGAAAAACATAAGTCAAACAGGTTGCTACGACCACAGATACTCGATGTTCCTCGAAAGTTCATTTATTTACATATTCAAAAGAATTAAGCTTTGTACGAACCACTTGGGATTGTTTAAAATAATTATAGAATACAATAGTAATAAAATACACCCTCTGTCCTAAAATATTGGCCTCCTCTGCTCTTTTGGATGCGTCCCCAAAGCATGACTTGTACCTTCAATGAGATGAAGGTACAATACAATTGTGAATTCAGTATTTACCATTCGCAATCATAATGGCCAATTCAAACTCTATAAGTTCTATTTTCCCGGTTGATATCCCTATGTAAATTCACTAACATTAAAGAATAATGTTATTTAGACCTAAAAATCTGACCTAATTTACGGATATAATAACGTGGCTTTGTAGAAATTATTGAATCAACACCAATTTCCAATATTTAATGGGGCTACCATCAAAAGTTACACTGAATTAGGCCTGTAAATTATGTCAGTATATTAAGTCTCCATTGCTCAACAATTAAATTCCTTAATAAAACAAAAAGTAAACAGTGGAGAGGCTGTGATGGGTAAGAAATAAAGAAACAAAGATGAGTTGCTAGAAAATAAAATAGCAATCCAAAAAACATAAATATCTTTACAGCTTTTAACACAAACACACACACACTGAACACACAAACACACACTGAACACAAACACGCACGCACACACAACGCTCACACACACACAATGCGCGCGCACACACACAACGCTCACACACACACAACGCTCACACACACTCTATCTTACAGAAAAACGTACAGTGATACAGAAAGGAATACCGTGACTTAGGCAGAGGGAGAGTGAGAACGTTATGTTGCGCACACACACACACAACGCGCGCACACTCTATCTTACAGAAAAACGTACAGTGAGTAGTGAGAGAGAGAAAGGAATACCGTGACTAAGGCAGCGGGAGAGTGAGAACGTTGTGTTGCGCACACACTCTATCTTACAGAAAAACGTACAGTGAGAGAGAGAAAGGAATACCGTGACTTAGGCAGCGGGAGAGTGAGAACGTTGTGTTTGGTGGAAACCGGCGTCGGCGTCGGCGTCGGCGTTGGAGAGAGAGGGCAGACTGTAGGGTTTTTGTGTGTGTTTGTGGCGTCAACAGTGAAATAGGGAGAGAAACAAGGCTGGGGCGATAATTAAGGTTTCTAGGCGTTGGCCGGAGAGACAGAGAGAGAGATAAATAGAGAGAGAGCGCGAAATAGAGCGGTAGGAGTGAAAGAGCAAGTTAGGGGTGAAAGAGTAAAAGAGGAGGATCAACAGCTCTGATTGCAACCGACATCAGAAACACACTCTTTAAAGATCACAATCCTTTGTATTAATTGCAATTAAAAACCTCTGATTGTGATGGGATCATTGGGATGGGATGGGACCGTTGTGAGAGCTTATTTCCTATTTCTTATTTCTTATTTTTAATTTTGAGCCGTTAAGCTCTTATTTCCAAAGTCGTATTATATTACTTGCAATTAAAAAAAAAGCTAATCTCCTTTGCATCCCAAAAGCTGCTTTGATTCCTAATTTACACTATTAAACATTAAAATTTTAATTTGTACCATCAATACCTAAAACACTTACATCTCACGTGCTTTAATTTATGATAAAAATTTATGAAGATTTAAAAAATTTTTTTTTTCTTTTCAAAAAAAATAAAATAATGTTACCTGGTTTATTCAGTGACTAGCAATATGGTGGTATTGTTTCTTTTAAATAAGGGTTTGGTAAGAAGTATAAAGGTTCCTAGACACTCTATCCATGTAAATCGATTTCAAGGGTGAGCTTTGGCCTAAGTTGATATATGACTTTTAAAATGAATTAATTATATTGCATGAGAATATTAGAATTTGATCATGAGAAATACTTGACAAGCCCAATTTTAATTGAGTCAAGCCCAATTAATGAGCTAGGCCAAAATCAGCTACAAGATAGGTCAAGCCCAATTCATGAATTCGGTCCAATCTAGAGTTCAATGAGTCCAGAAGGATTAGAGCACGTTGAGAACAATTACTGGGATACTCACTCTCGAATATCAAGACAACATTTAATTGTACTTACCTTTTGTAACTCTCCAAAGATCCAGTACATTTACCCTCACGTCACCGTCTCAACTAAGATTTTGTACCTATAAATTACAAGCTCTTTTTACATGAGAGGACACTTATTTACACACCTCACACGTAACTTTTCTCTCTCCTAGCTATTGTATCCTTTGTGGGGCTAATCATTACTCTCTTTCTCGTTCACCTTACTTAATCATTAAAAGGTTTTCGACCACCGTTGTCGTTTTTTGGAGTGGAGTAGGTCACCCAGACCGAACTACTATATATCTGCGTGTTGACCCAATATTTACATTATTATTATTGATTACTCTATTAATTGTCCATTAATTACACTTTATCACACACTCTCTTGTTGATCTTACATAAGAAGACCCTTTTGTGCATCATCAATACTGTCGTTTTAATTTGTCTCATTGTGTGATTGAGCTACCTCAAAGTTGGAATAATAATGTACACATTTTCTGGTATGCAAATGTCTTGAAGATAAAGACAAACATCTTCCTAAATTGCTGAGCTATCACAATTTTACTTGAATAGGACTTATTATATACGACTCCTACCTCTATAACATCCGCGAGTTCTGAGATAGGAACCTAAGAAGTTGCAGTATCAGTTATGAATGATAAGCATTAACTTGATTGGGTTAGTGTTCCCCCCTTGACTATGGTGGCAATCGTATTGGTTTGTGTTGGGTTATTATATTTTTGTGTTAAGTATTAGTTAATTCTAATTCAACTCATTTAATTAATTATATCGTGTCGACTAACCTGTTTATTTTCGTATTGGATTCATGATGACCTATATAAACTTTGAATAAAGAATTTAACGTTAAGATTTAAGTTTAAAACTTTATTATCACTTAATAGATCAATTTTCTATAAACTAAAAATTAACTTAATAAATATGACAATAATAATAAATAAAAAAATATTTTTTTGTACAATAATTATGTCAATGCTTAATAAACAATAATAAATAATTAACATTTTCTTTCTATAATATTAGTTAAACATATTAATCGCGTTAATTTCTTATTATTTTTATTTAACACTAACCCAACTCATTTATTATTTATATTAACGGGTTATTTCTTCTTTTTTTTTGAAAGAGAAAATTTATTGATATAAACCAGAAATTACAAGAATCAAGAGCACCAAGGCTTGCAAAAAACAAAACATATCAAAATTACAAAAACCATTCAAACTACTATTCAAACTATCTGCCTGCCTTCCTTCTTGAGCACCATCACCTTCTTCTTCCTCAGGGTAGGCAGAGAATATTTATATTGGTGCAAAATCAACAACCCAGTCACAGGCAACCCAATAACAGTGAAGTCAACACAGCCTCCTATATGAACAGCATGAGATGCCAGAAAATCAGCAAGGGCATTAGCTTCCCTATATACATGTCGAATACTTACTTTAAGCTTCCTAAACCAATCCCAAATCTGATCTAAAACAGATTTACATTTCCAAGGAACAGCTACCTTCCCCAACACCATCTGTACAAGCACATGCGAATCAGATTCAATATAAATCTGATAATCCCCAAAATTGTACTTTAATGCTAATCGAATACCATCCAATAAAGCATTGCATTCCGCTTGCATATTCGAGCCTGTGTTATAAAATGCAGCAGCAGCTGCCAACACATGGCCCTCTGAATTCCTAATGACCATACCCCCTCCAGGCCAGTTGAACCTTTAGCAGCCCCGTCGACATTAAGCTTCAGAGAACCGGCAGGAGAAGGCTCCCATTTTATCCATAAAGCCTTCGTCATCACCTCATGAACAGCACTGATTCTCAGATCAGTAAGCATCTCTTTTCCTCTGAAATCATCAACATTCTTGGGCTTAATAGAGAAAGCTTGGAAACGAAGAGAATTCACTACCTGTAAAAACACAGCATAAGAGTTCAATTGACCCTCATCATGTCTCCTCCTACACCTTTCTTTCCACAAAGCCCAAAATAATAAAAGAGACACTTCTCTGACAAGACCATGACTCAACGACTGAGACTTAAAGCACCTGTTCAGCCGCAAAAATCTGGATATAGGAGTCTCACCATTAATTAACTCAAAACCCATAATACCAGCAAGCCATAACCCTCTAATTGCGTGTCGAATTCGAGTCATGTTTTCGTGTTGTATCAAAAATTGCCAAAATAGATGAAACTTGGAGGTGGTGAAATATATTCTTTTTGGCAAAAATATAACTTCATCTGTCACTAAATATTCATTTTTTTTTCATAATTTACAGCATATTGAAATAATTAAAAGTTCAATTTCTATCTTCGTGTACTTTTCCATGTTTGTGTATATAAAAATCTTTCCAAAGAAAAAACAACCAAGATTAGAAACAGAGCCAAAATTATTAATTTCAAAGTCAGAGTAAGTTAACAATTGCTTGAACAGTAGTATCACCCACTGACTCTGCTTCTTTGTGTGACGTACTGTTGGTGCACTAGGCTGATCGAGACTCGACTTTTCGAATCTGGAACTTGCGTCTAGCCTGATTCAAAGATGAAAATTTGATTTTGGAGGATTGTTATAATATAACTATAACAATAACCACGTTTTTTAGCATTGTGGAAAATCGGAAGATAGAGTACTGGATTTAAATAGGCATCATACCACGTTTTTTAGCATGTCAAATTGTTTGCAAGGAACTACTTCTCAATCCCTGACTCATCGTAGGCACTGCAAACACCCTATAAAAATAAATTAGCAAAATCATATGAAAATAACTATCGAATAGAAACTGAGAAAACTCAAATACATACAAAGTAATACCAAAACCTGATAAGCAACCCTAAGGTTAGACTCTTCAGAAGCCAAATTGGACAAATGGGTTGAAGTTAATAGCCCTGAACTTATTAACTTTGAAGTTAATAGACCCTTCAGTATATTCCCCACTGATAAATATACCATTGCATGGATGACATGGAGAGGAAGCAACCGAGAAATACCCATTCTGACAACTTTGCTTCACATATCTGTTGACATCAGATTGTGAAACTTAGCAACAATTTCAAATCAAGAACTTCAATTAATAGACTGATACGAATATAAAAAAAACAACTCTCTCTAATTTACCATGACAGTTATTCGGCGCATGAACAAAAGAATGACTAGTTGAAACAATCCTCCAAGAACAACAACATGACCAACAACTTCTAGCTGCAGAATTGGAAGCCTCTAGAGAAGTTTCTGAACTTTGTCAAAGTAAACTGTAGTCATAAAGGAAATGGAAGGAAGACAACACCAAATTGAGCAAAAGTCTTAACATGTAATGACACAAAAATTCAACCTCCTGAATTACAACATATAATTTCTTGTGGAGTCATTAATTTTTCATGCTGTGTTAAATTGGATTCTTCATTCATCGCCATAAAATAAAATAAAAAATACAAGAATGTTTATTCTAAAACTTGTCAACATCCAAACATGATGGCATGCCTTGTTTTAGAGGGATAAGTTTTGTTAATCTAACTGTATATAATTGTTAATTCTTTACGGATATGTTTTTCAACACTTACTTCAAGTTGAAAAAATCTAATTTAATTCCCAGCACTTGCAAGGAAAACTGAAACCAAGTATTCTATAAAGTGCTTTGTATACCGGAAATGCGCAATCGCTTTTTGAAACCATTTCTTCTTCTCTTCCTTTCTTTCGAAATCCCTGCAAAACCAAGAGTTCGAAGTACGCTTCTAATTTACAGTAGCAAGATCAATAATTGAAATTTCAAAAGGAAAATACTTGATTATAACCTTCAGCCAGCATCCGAAGAGTGAAACTGATTTTTGGGCTTTGGCTTGAACTTCAAATAATGGATCATGCCAAAAAAGGATGGAAATTTTCTTCCCTAAGAAAATCAGATTTAACAAAACATGTCTGCAATCCTACATATATAACCAGCAATTATGGAATGCAATGGATTCAATTTCGAATGCTGACAAATAATTCACATGCATAAGCAAAGGAAGAGCTCAAGAGATAAACACAACTTGAAAAATAGATCCAGTGACAATGCTGAGGACTACCTCAGGTATACCTTCAACCCAGCAGAGGAGTGAAATATCGAACATGAATGACGAGTGATACAGCTGTCACAGAAAGCCTCCACCGTATCTCACTGTTGACAAAAACATTCAGCAGCAATTATTGAGGAATGGACCCAACCCTACAAAATTCAAAAATCCATTTTTAGAAGTTCTATGCCTGGATTGCAAGGTCCCATAATTAAGGAATCATGTGAACTGAGAAGACCTGCACTATCAACAGGTGTTGGCCAGAAGACTCCGTGATAAGGAGACTCTGCAGCTGCTGCCTCAACTGTACACTCACTATGAGATGGTATAAAGCATACATAGGCGACCTTCTGTTTGGTTTTGAGAAAAATTGCATATATTTAACAACTGAAAAGGCCTTCTGCCAAATTCTGAACAATTTTTCTTGAGGGACTTCGGGACGTACAGCCTGCCCATCCGTATGTCAGAGATTAGTAAATCTGTTGAATATAATTGTAATTATTGTATCTATTGCAACAAAAAAAAAAAACCTAGCGAAGCAGAATGTCATCTTGATAATAGGCATATGTTGCAGTTTCATAAAGCACAAAGTTGATCACAGTTTGGTAAGAGTATGCAGTAGAATATTCAGACAACTATTAACATACAGTCTACTTCACTGTGTTATGAGTATTGCATATTTGGTCTCAACATCATCATATTTACAGAACTCCACAAGTGATAAGTCCATTATAACACTTTAAATTAGCAGACAAAATGTTTGTTGAGAGTAGTCTGAGACTTGAGACCTACATTAATGGGCCCATGTAACATGGCATCAAGTTCCCTCCTCCTTACAAATGTTCAAAATGACCTTAAAAGGGCAGATAATATAACTCATAAACTACAGAAACATAAAGCAAAGAAGAAGAAAAAATTGATTGAAGCTTGAAGATGCCATAAGAACAAGGGGGAAAAAAAAGAAGAAAAAATATTTCAAGCAGTAAGAGAAGATCTAACTATTAAATCTGGTCCAGATTAACCTGCTGAAATTTAACTTCAAAAACCTGAAATAATAGCAGAAATGGTCAGATCCAATCAACAATCAGAAATAAGATTCAGATAGAACAAGCAATTCCTAAAATTTACATGATCAGATGTATGTTAATGTTACCATAATAGACCGTTCAGTAACAGTACAATAAACTTGGCTAGTCAGAGAAAACACCCAAAGCAGGAAAATACAGTAGTTAGAAATCGACATCTCCTGCAGCAGAAAAATATATAAATAGTGAGAGATAAATAAATACATTAATATCACCTAAATGGGAGGGAAAGGAGAGAGACAACATTGAAAAAAATGGATTGACAGTCGTCTGACTGGGTGCTAGACTGCTAGTAACAGTGAAGCTGAGTGTTAGAGATTAGAAAACTTTTGTGATGAATTGGGTATGGTTTTCCTCTAAATGAAATAAAAAAATGCGAACACAAATAAATATTCACATGGTATCTTAAGGCTAATAAACAACAAATGAATATGAAAATTTAACTGAAATCCACATTTGCCGAAATGTACTGGCCTACATATTTGACCATTTTGTTTTTCTTAACAGCTATGCCATTTAGTCAGTATCACATCAGACATTATCGTGCTGGGAAATTTGTTTCTAACTATTAAATAGTAGGGAAAATTATAGAATTAATGAATATGGGGAGAGATTTATTATTTTGAGACATTAGAAAAAAGGTAGTGGTATGACTGATACTAATAATTATGGGAGACTATTTTTGTTAAGTATTTTGATAAGGACATTTAGGTGATCAAAAGTTTTTCATGCATCCATAGTATAGATTTAAATGAAGGAAGCATTGGTTGTATTATTTCCGTGAATAAATTTTATTCTATCAAAATTAAGATGCAAATATGGAATATGGAAGTGAATAACAAGGAATAGTCAGGGAACATACAATTGGATTTGAGGACATGTCTCTATTCTATGCAGAAGCACTGGTAGGTAGGCAAAGAGTTCTTGAATATAGGTGCACCACACAGATAGTTGTCATTCGCTTGTTCACAGAAGTGTATGAACTTATAACACCTAAGGGCACGACAATCACTAATTTTACAAGAGGATAAGGAATACCAGTCCGAGCTTTACATTCAAAAAGCATCGTGTTACTCTAGAAGATCTAAGTCTGCACAATTCTGAGATGTATTTGCAAACCTGTAAAGTTGGATAAACTCATAGTCAATATCAAAATTATCACAATGAGCATAAAAAAACTTTGTCAAACTACACCTAACCAGCAAACAGACACTTGAAAGGAAAAAATAAAAGAGTACAACTGGCTTTGGTGGTGGGTGAACAGTTCCTTGTAGACAATACATGTCTGTTTTCACATAGTGATATAACTGATTTCACATACAGAAACATTACCAAAAACATGGAGTCACTAAAGAGAATTATATAATTAACGTTCAAAAAACATAACCTTCATAGTAGCAAAGCAGAAAACCTTTAGAAGAACTGATGCAACAATTTGAGGACTGAGAAAGTTCATGTTCCAGCGCAAAACCACCAAATTCATCTTCCATAAAGGGACACCTTTTTCCTTATATAACAACTAGCTGCACACAAGAACAAGAAGGTATCCTACTAATCAAAAAGAAGATAAAAGTAAGGGGGGAAAAAAAAAACACTGGCTCATTACAAAACACAATGGCAGATTCAGTAGTCATCTCACCAAAAATAAACATTCTCCACAATTTTCACAAATCAACCAATCAACAGCTTGACTTATATCCAATAGCAAACAACACATGTAACTTGTGAGTTATTTAACAAGGCAAGCCCCTACTCAAGCACTATTACGTATAAGGTAGAATAATGTAGGGAAAGTGATGAAGGAAAAACAGTGAAAACCTGTGTTCCCCACCTATCAAGCTCCTTAAATGTCTCCCACAGTTGCCACAATATCACTTCCATCTTTAGCCTCTTACTGAAATCCTCCAGAGTCTATTGCTAAATTTTGACATCAAGATGAACAACGAATGAATCTCCATAAACAAGCTCAAGAAATTTAAGGATATAAGAAGGCACAAGGAGAAAGCAGATGAAAATAGTGGAATAGCCATTGATAGTTATGATATGATCATGATACCTTTATCGGCATTTTGGCTAAAGATCAAGTGTGTCCACCTTTGCCACCAATTCTGTTGCTATTCCTTTAGATTATGCTCTAACATATCATAAAAGAAACTAGCATACAAATTTCTCTTGAATAAAATTTAAAAAAAAATTATCGATATTGGTTCATGAAGAAAGATCACAATACAATGTGAAAAATGAAAACTTCCATAGTACCTCCAACAGCCAGATAATATATTAGCCCAAGTCATACCCAAGGTCAAGATAGCTGTAGCAACTTCCTACCGATTATCACACTGGGGTTCATTAGAAAAACAAATAGTTGAAGGACAGCATTGATCCTGGTCCCTATGTCATTTTCTTAATGTGATGTTACTTATGAATAATAAGTATAAAAAGATGATGTCACACTATGAGTTGAAGCACGCAATTGTTTGGTTTACATTTCACCACCTCAAAAACAAGGATCGGGTAAAGTCCAAGACGTGACCTATAGATGATACTTAAAATGCTTCTACCGAAGCAATTAAAGTACAATAATTCATATCGGACTTCATAGTCCAACTATTGATTCATATATTGATTTTAAAAAAAAAAAATTATGGAATGCAACGGATTCGATTTCGAACGCTAACAAATAATTCACATGCATAACCAAAGGAAGAGCTCAAGAGATAAACACAACTTGAAAAATAGATCCAGTGACAATGCTGAGGACTACCTCAGGTATACCTTCAACCCGGCAGAGGAATGAAATATCGAACATGATTGACGAGTGATACAGCTGTCACAGAAAGCCTCCACCGTATCTCACTGTTGACAAAAACATTCAGCAGCAATTATTGAGGAATGGACCCAACCCTACAAAATTCAAAAATCCATTTTTAGAAGTTCTATGCCTGGATTGCAAGGCCCCATAATTAAGGAATCATGTGAACTGAGAGGACCTGCACTATCAACAGGTGTTGGCCAGAAGACTCTGTGATAAGGAGACTCTGCAGCTGCTGCCTCAACTGTACACTCACTCTGAGATGGTTTAAAGCATACATAGGCGACCTTCTGTTTGGTTTTGAGAAAAATTGTATATGTTTAACAGCTGAAAAGGCCTTCTGCCAAATTCTGAACAATTTTTCTTGAGGGACTTCGGGACGTACAGCCTTCCCATCTGTATGTCAGAGATTAGTTACTCTGTTCAATATAATTGCAATTATTGTATCTATTGCAACAAAAAAAAACCTAGCTAAGCAGAATGTCATCTTGATAATAGGCAGATGTTGCAGTTTCACAAAGCACAAAGTTGATCACAGTTTGGTAAGATTATGCAGTAGAATATTCAGACAACTATTAGCATACAGTCTACTTCACTGTGTTATGAGTATTGCATATTTGGTCTCAACATCATCATATTTACAGAACTCCACAAGTGATAAGTCCATTATAACACTTTAAATTAGCAGACAAAATGATTGTTGAGAATAGTCTGAGACTTGAGACCTCCATTAATGGGCCCATGTAACATGGCATCAAGTTCCCTCCTCCTCACAAATTTTCAAAATGACCTTAAAAGGGCAGATAATATAACTCATACAGAAACATAAAGCAAAGAAGAAGAAAAAATTCACTGAAGCTTGAAGATGCCATAAGCACAAGGGGGAAAAAAAAGAAGAAAAAATATTTCAAGCAGTAAGAGAAGATATAACGATTAAATCTGGTCCAGATTAACCTACTGAAATTTAACTTCTAAAACCTGAAATAATAGCAGAAATGGTCATAGATCCAATCAACAATCAGAAATAAGATTCAGATAGAACAAGCAATTCCTAATATTTACATGACCAGATGTCTGTTAATGTTACCATAATAGACCGTTCAGTAACAGTACAATAAACTTGGCTAGTCAGAGAAAACACCCAAAGCAGGAAAATACAGTAGTTAGTAATCGACATCTCCTGCAGCAGAAAAATATATAAATAGTGAGAGATAAATAAATACATTAATATCACCTGAATGAGAGGGAAAGGAGAGAGACAACATTGAAAAAAAATGGATTGACAGTCGTCTAACTGTGTGCTAGACTGCTAGTAACAGTGAAGCTGAGTGTTAGAGATTTGCAAACTTTTGTGATGAATTGGGTATGGTTTTCCTCTAAATGAAATAAGAAAATGCGAACACAAATAAATATTCACATGGTATCTTTAGACTAATAAACAACAAATGAATATTAAAATTTAACTGAAATCCACATTTCCTGAAATGTACTGCCCTACATATTTGACCATTTTGTTTTTCTTAACAGCTATGCCATTTAGTCAGTATTACATCGGACATTATCATGCTGGGAAATTTATTTCTAACTATTAAATAGTAGGGAAAATTATAGAATTAATGAATATGGGGAGAGATTTATTATTCTGAGATATTAGAAAAAAGGTAGTGTTATGACTGATACTAATAATTATGGGAGACTATTTTTGTTAAGTATTTTGATAAGGACATTTAGGTGATCAAAAGTTTTTCATGCATCCATAGTATAGATTTAAATGAAGGAAGCATTGGTTGTATTATTTCCGTGAATAAATTTTATTCTATCAATATTAAGATGCAAATATGGAATATGGAAGTGAATAACAAGGAATAGTCAGGGAACATACAATTGGATTTGAGGATATGTCTCTAGTCTATGCAGAAGCACTGGTAGGTAGGCAAAGAGTTCTTGAATATAGGTGCACCACACAGATAGTTGTCATTCGCTTGTTCAAAGAAGTGTACGAACTTATAAGACCTAAGGGCACGCCAATCACTAATTTTACCAGAGGATATGGAATACCAGTTCGAGCTTTACATTCAAAAAGCATCGTGTTACTCTAGAAAATCTAAGTCTGCACAATTCTGAGATGTATTTGAAAACCTGTAAAGTTGGATAACTCATTGTCAATATCAAAATTATCACAACGAGCATAAAAAAACTTTGTCAAACTCCACCTAACCAGCAAACAGACACGCGAAAGGAAAAAAAAAATGAGTATAACTGGCTTTGATGGTGGGTGAACAGTTCCCTTAGACAATACGTGTCTGTTTTCACATAGTGATATAACTGTTTTCACATACAGAAACATTACCAAAAACATGGAGTCACTAAAGAGAATTATATAATTAACGTTCAAAAAACATAACCTTCATAGTAGCAAAGCAGAAAACCTTTGTAAGAACTGATGCAACAATTTGAGGACTGAGAAAGCTCACGTTCCAGCGCAAAACCACCAAATTCATCTTCCATAAAGGGACACCTTTTTCCTTATATAACAACTAGCTGCACACAAGAACAAGAAGGTATCCTACTAATCAAAAAGAAGATAAAAGGAAGGGTGAAAAAAAAAACACTGGCTCATTACAAAACACAATGGCAGATTCAGTTGTTATCTCGCCAAAAATAAACATTCTCCACAATTTTCACAAATCAACCAATCAACAGCATGACTTATATCCAATAGCAAACAACACATGTAACTTGTGAGTTATTTAACAGGGCAAGCCCCTACTCAAGCACTATTACGTATAAGGTCAATCACTGCAATACTTACCAGGTTGCATTTGCTGACTGACGCTAATAAATGTTCAGATCTGCCACACAAGGTGATCATCTCATCTCCATTACATGCAATAGGTCCCTTCAAGCTGAAGAAATAAAGGCCCAAAATCCCAGAATTACTTCTACTACATTTCAAGATTGATGTATTTCACACAAGTCCAAGTTTACATGCAAAATCAGAAGCTCAAAAGCAGTTTAAGAAGGTAAAAAAATGCAAGCAATCTAACATGAATCTGCAAAATAAATTTCAGTGAAAAAAAGTTTGAATAACCTATACTCCGTTGGAGACGGCGAAACAGTTGTTCCTTAACTCATGCTCCCTTGGAACCATTCTGAATGTCATAAGTTGAACTTTGCCAAATTACGTGTCTCGTCTGCAAAACAGTAATGTAAATTTCAAAATTGTTTATGAAATCATGAAAATATAACATGCTTTGGTTGTTGAATGCAGCCTTAATATATCCTGAGCCCTAGTTTTGTTAATTGTGTGGAAATTTTGCAAAATACTTCCACCTTTTTTTGGAGAAAATATCGATAACCCCATTGAGGTAAAATAACAGCACTTCTGAGTTTCAATGGAGAGCTATTTTCCTACCCTATTTAAAAGTTGAAGGAGAATAGAAGTGTATAAGATGTAAATGGTGATCATGCAAATAAAATTGTTTTTATCATGCACTTGCTTTGGAGAGATTATACCCAACTACAAGTTAGTAAATAGTACTATGTGAAAAGGAGATGTAAGAAATAATCAGTAAAAGAGGTCCACTGTACTACCATTGGTCTTAACCAAATTGTTTCCTCCTCTGTCAACCACCTTCCTTAACTGCATCTGAATCCAACCCTAGCGTTCTCAAGGTAATATCATCTGGAAATATACCCTCCTTCCTCATTTCGTCGAACACCTTATGAGCTATATCCACATGTCCAAGTCTTCGATACCCACCAATGAGAACATTATAAGTGACTACATCAGGAGAAACCTTCTTCCTTCTCATTTCCTCAACTAAAGTGTTTGCAATATCCATCCGATTCACCTTGCAAAAGCCATCAATCAGACAAGTATAAGTAACAATGGAAGGTACATGGTGTCTCTGCATCTCATTGAACAATTCCCTTGCCATTTTCATATCTCCAATTTTACAGAAACCAGCTACAATTGATGTGTATGAGATCTTATCAGGATAAGAGCCCTTCCATATCATTTCCTTGAACAAATTATAGGCTTCTTTTATTTTACCTGAGTTGCATAAAATGTTGATAAGAATTGTACATGTAACCATGTCGGGAGTAACCCCAACTTTCAACATTTTTTCATACAGCCTAAGGGCCTTCTCTGTATTGGACTGTTTAGCAAAACCATCCATAAGGGTGCTATAGATTACAACACTGGGGAATACTTTCCTCTTAAGCATCAAAGGGATTAGCTCCAACGCTCTTTCTGATTTCCTTTCTTTGCACAGCCTGTTAATAAGTGCATTATAGGTGAACATGTTTGAGATAACGCCATGGTCCTGCATTTCATCCATAAGTAGCAGAGCTTCCTCTACACGTCCTGCATTACAGTAACCAGAAACAATAGAATTGCAGGTAACAATGTTGGGCAAAATACCTCCTTCCAGCATGATATTGAAGAACTCCAAGGCTTTATCCAAGAATCCCATCTTACATAAACCATGGATCAGGCTATTAAAATTTGAAGCATTGGGAACCAGATCATTGCTGATCATCTCCTCTAAAAGTTTCTGGGCCGAATCCAAATCACCATGCACACAAAATCCAGTGATTAAGATGTTGTAAGCATGATGATCATATTTAAATCCGGATGTCCCAAGCTTATGGAATATATCTAGGGACATTTCCATCAGTCCACTTTTACAAATACCTTTTAAGAATGAGCTATAGCTAACAAGGGATGGTTTCAAGTTCCTGGATTCCATATCCTCAATTAGACAAAGCCCTTTTTCGAGATTCCCAATTTCACAATATCCATCAATCAAAATGCTATAGCTATATACATCTGGTGTAACTCCACTACCCTTCATCTCTTCAAAAACCCTGGAAGCTTCATCTGGTTCGCCTTTTTTGCAAAAGCCATGAATAACAGCGTTGTAGCAGTAACTGTTGAGAGGCTGATTTCTATGTCTCAAGTACCTAATGAAGTCTAATGCAAACTCAATAAATCCAACTCTACAAAGTCCATGAATATATGTTCCGTAAGTTACAACAGTTGGGCTTATCCCAATCTTCTCCATTTCTTCCAGAATCTTTGTAGCTGCTTGGATATGCACTTTTTCTCGCCCATAATGTCCTGTACAATAAAAGTTCATCATAATGGTATAGGTAAACACATTAGGAACTGGTCCAAAGTTCTTCAATTCTTCGAATAAACTCATTAGGTGTTCCTCTCTGTTTGTCTCAGCCAAACATTTCAGCAAGAAATTGCATGAGAAAATACTTGGTTTAAGCCCAATTTCCTTAGCCCGAGCAAAGACATCAACTGCATTTTCAAGCAATGAATTTGATGCAAAAACCTTGATAAGCACATCAAAAACAACAATTGATCTTACAGCATCATTAGGTGAATCCAATAAGGTGGGGAACAATTTAAACAAATCATAGTTGACCTTCTTATAGTAGCCAATGATATCTCTAAGCAAAGCATGCACTTCTATATTCATTCCTGCCAAAGCAAATACATGTACGGTAATCCTAAATGCATCAATTGAGTGAGATAACCCATACTTCTTCACAGCTCTGGAGAATTTTCTCTCTCTTGCAACCTTCCAATCCAAAGTTTTCAGTACTCTAACTACCATTGGAAATAGCTTGCGCCTTTTAAGGTTATGCAACCTTTGTCTGTCAACAACTGTATTTTTTACTGAACTAAGGTCGCCATACGAATAAGAATCAGACATGGAATCTGATAAATTGCTTTTGCCATTTGAATTATATTCAGACACAGAATTTTTTAAATTTTTTTCAACATCCGAACTAGAATCAAACACATTGTCATCCAACAACAACACTGAAGAAGCATTATCATACATTCTGCAAAAGCAACTTTCTTTGAACAGTACCCGACTTCGAAAGTAACCCAATTTGTATAAACACGTCGAAATCAAATCAAATGAGTGAATTCTTGGAAATAAGCACATACCCATGAACCAAATTTGGTAATTTTGAGTAATACCACCACGACCTCACCTATTCCAACTTCTTTGGTTCGGCAAAGCATCTGTTTTGGTCCCCAAATCTAACGCAGTTCAAGCACTGACAGGCTAAAGCTTGACCACTCAACTGAAGTTCACAGAGAGTCCAATAACACGGGGCATGAATAAAACAATTTTAGAGCAATTAGGTCGTTTTGGTCCAGCTAAAAACCAGATCTGAAACCCTTCATCTACCTTCGGCTTCGTCAGACTCAGGCGCTCCTATCTCTCTTCTCCATACCCAACAAGCATACTGTTCCATGAAACCAATTCCCCTTGGTCATTGCTCCAAAAAATCATTGCAGAAACCATGTCCCCTGCATCTGTGAACCCATCGAGCAGTACATTCTAAGCAGTTGCATCCTTTTTCAGGCATCTGATTAAAATATGAAACCATCAATCAGAGGGGTCCAAAGAAACATCAACAATCATGTAAATCTTTACCTGATTATATATGAATGAATCAACTTTCCACAGTGCAAATCAACCGTCTTAGAACAGGAAGAGAGAAGGGCAAGGAGTGTAACTGATTCGGGTTCAAATCCACATTGCCGCTTTTCATCAAATGCAATCAAAACATAGTTAAAGCAGTCCTATTTAGCAAGATCATCAATGCCCACATTCCATGAGACCATGTCTGGTTCAGGAATTTCATCAACCAATGTTCCAATCTCTTTTAGGAACCCAAATTTTACATACATGTGTTAAAATGAAGGAAGAAACGTAGTACAACTTCACATATCCTCTCACACACAGTATGGCATATATGAAGCAAAAGTGCACTGAGCTTTTGGCGTTCACTGCCTTTGACGAAGAAGAAGATGGAGAATGAGTTGAGAAGAGAGAGACTGAGCTGTGAAGAAGGCGGGAGAAAGAAAAGAAGAAGAAGGGTTTCAGAGTTGGTTTTTACCTGGACCAAAACGACGTCGTTTTGGTAAGGGTCAATAAAAAAAAAATTGCATAAAAGTACAAAAAAAACGCTGCCGTTTTATTAAACCGCATATCATGCGGTAACCTCCCAACCACAGACGAGCCAGACCCGAACAGAACGTGAGTTCTGTGGATTGAATATTGTTATCACCGATGTTCATGGCTCATAGCTTAAAACTGATAATTAACAAGAAAACGCCGCCATTTATATTAGGTTAACAGAAAAATATTTTTTTCTCAAAAACAACAACCCAGTGAAACTTTGCTCAGGAAAATGATTCTTCTCTCCTCAGCGCTATCTCTGTCCAGCTTCTCATTTGCAGAGACTCCCATGTTTTGCAGATAGCTTCAATTCGTTGTTAGAAACGCCGAAACCCAAAATTTTCCTTAAAATTTTCATAGTACCTACATACCTGGAACTATCCATCTCTCTTTCCATGATTGCTTTGTCCAGGTAACATCCAATCAACAATTGTGAAGGAAGACTTTGAAGTTGAACTACCTCTCTCTCTGTCTCTCTCTCTCTGGTTGAGGTGAAGTAATTTTGTCCTGGAAAAAAAATAGGGAGGTAATGACGAGAGGCTTTGTTTTGGCTTTTGGGAAACCAGGTTGAGTTTGAATTTTGGCTATCACTATTTAAAAAAAAAAAGAAGGTAAATTACGTTTTACGCTCTTGAATATTATTTTTATTTTACTTTGCATCTGCAATTATAAAATTTATCACATTATATTTTAAAGTATAAATTTTATTTTATATCACTCCAATTGGTAACGAATATTAATTTTTTGACAATAAATATGTATGTACGTGGTCTGTATTATCAATAAACAACTGTTTATTATATTTGTGCATGTCAAAAATTAAAAAAAAAAAATACCTATCAATAACTTTGTTTTTTCTAATTTCTAAATTTTTTTCCTCTTCCAAACCACCATTTGTCTAGGACTATTGAAAAAAAAAAGGTAAATTATGTTTTACGCTCTTGAATTATTATTTTTATTTTACTTTGCATCTGTAGTTATAAAATTTATCACATTACACCCTAAAGTATCAATTTTATTTCATATCACTCCAATTGATAACGAATATTAATTTTTTGACAATAAATATGCATGTAAGTGGTCTGTACTGTCAATAAGCAACTGCTTATTGTATTTGTGCAGGTCAAAATTTTTTTTAAAAAATACTTATCAATAACTTTGTTTTTCCTAAACTCTAAACTTTTTTCTTGTGCCCGACTTTCTTTTTATCCCCCAACAACCATTTGATTGTAAAAGATATAAAACAAAGTGGTACTAAACTCTTGAGGAAAGTTCTTTGGGATTTCCTTCCCTTATTTGAAAGATTTTCAAGTTTGTTATTATCTATTGGATTAATATGAAACAAAATTGATAATTTAATGTGCAATGTGAGAAATTTTATAATTAAATGTACAAAATAAAATCAAAGTAATAGTTCAAAGAGGTTAAAGTGTAATTTATTGAAAAAAAAAACTACTTGAAACAATATCATTTTTGTCTAGCAATAAAGCTGATAATCGAGTTGAGTTGCTCGAACTCGGCTCGAATTCAACTCATATAAAATTTGATTAGAATTCAATTTTTTTTTTAAATGAGTTGAGCTCAAATAATTTTCGGCTCGTTTATATATAAAATAATAAAGTTACCCTGATTTGATAACGAACTGAATTTGAATAATTTTTTAAGTTCGTTTTAAAAAATGAGGTTAACTGACTCAACTCAAACTCAAAAAACTGGTTCGATTAATATCCTAAACAAGACCGTTAATGGATTAGACTAAATAAAGGCACTCTGAAAACTAGCTAACGACAAAATACCTCCTCATCAATTGAACAGTAATTTCGCTAGACTTCGAGGACTACATAAAAATCCAATGTGTTATTTGTTTTTGTATAAATCAAATGGTATAAGAATTAAATTGATACAACTGGAATTAATAGACTAAAAATAACACAAATCATATGTTATGATTTTTTACTGTTACCCAAGTTCGACTGCTCAATAACATTAAATCTCCACGAGTTAATTCGAGCAACAAGAACTCTTGAAACTTGAGGTTATGAATTCGAGTTTTGCGATAAATAATAACTTTTATAAGAAATCAATCAATTCATAATATTCCCTAGAGTTTTGATTTGATTCTCACATATCATCACTCTAGTAACATTAACAAAATAACAATTGCCATCGTACAAAACTAATACTACAAAATCACTTTTACTTCGCTCTTTTTTTTTATTTTTTGGGTTATGATAAAAAAATAAGTTTTTTGATTTATTTAGACAGACGTAATTCAGTATTTTTGTAACAAATTTGATAGTAAAATAAATGTATGAGTGTAAGAGAATCGTAAAGAGATTCGAAGACAGTCGAAGAGATTGTATTCGTGTATGAGTGATTGATTCTAAGTATAGAGTTGAAGAGCTCTATGATGTTGCAAGAAGTAAGAACTTAAAAAAACGAAATAACATGTGATTTAGTGGTTCACTAAGTTAAAAAACTTGATTAGTCCACCATAATGAAAGCTCTTACTCTCTGTTTTCTATTGTTTGAGAAAGATAGTGATTATAATGAGATTTCAGATATCTTTTTTTAAGGTATCTCCTCTTATTTATACAAGGATTAATTTTTGTCCTTCTCTCAGATTATGTGATCCCCTCGGTTAGAATCATAAGGAAAATATCTTTGGCAATGCTCCATGTGTCCTCCTAAAAACAAAGTGACATCATTTGATAGGATTGAACTTTCGAAACTATTGGATGAACTGGTTGAATAGTGTTCAACGGTCTGCAAAATTCTCATTTCCGAAAGAGTTTATGGAAGGTAAAGTAGTCAACTCGCACAACCTTTATGTTCGTTCTGTATTAGGTGATGCTGAGCTTCGATTATGCCATAAAAGGAGTCGTGCAACTTTTCGATTGTTTCGGCTTTGGTCTTTGAAGTCGTGCTGTTCGAGGTTGAGCTGCGATAAGTAAATAATAGTCTACTGATTATGGTATCATCAAAACTCATAACCAATATATTTCTCCATTCTCCAAATGGTACCATTTTAACACAAATTTGGTATATTATATCAACCAAAAAGGAAATATCGTCACTTAATCACATCCCGCTGTCTAAAGTTTGGAACCAAGGCAATAAGAAACTTAAACTCGCTGTATTAACGCGTAAAAACCTAAGCAAAAACAAAAGCCACTCGAAATCACCTACAGTTGGCGGGGAATCGCTTACATAATAAATCTAAAATTGATGCAGAAAGGTGATAAGCGTCATTGACAGCCTTCCAATGCTAAGGCTCCGACTTGTATGAGTAGAGAAAAGGCTGTTCAGTTCACGAGACTCCATATACTGAATGAGAATGACGTGAATTTATTTACTTTCGATCGAACTTGGCTGCATGAGTCGTCTCATCTGCTGTTTGCCAGGCACATTTTGTAGTGTAATGCCACATTGTTGGGTTTACCCTTTAAAATATGTTGACAAGGTCATCTGAAACTAGCCTTCTGTGTGCTGTTTGCAACCCTTGGGACCATAGTGCTGAGAGCTGCGCCTCACCATCTTTCTACATAAGTAGCAGTAATGATTTTGGCATGCCCAACAGAAGATGTGATTGTTATTGCCGACCTGTTAAGATTACAACAGAGGGGAAAGAGACGGAAGGTTAAATGACATCCTCACTAAATTAAAGGGGCAAATCAAGCACTCCCCAAAACAAAAAGATTGGTCCAAATGCAAATTGATTTGTTTTGTACCAAAGAACACAAAGATTGAAAATAATGCCAACCATGATGAAAAAACAGGCTTCAGCACCAATTTAATGAATCTGGTTTCACCCTTTGCAACAATAGGAACTGAAAACTCAGAAAATCCCGCAAACCAGATTATCTGAACAATTGGAAACTCATAGCACAAGTCTGTCTTTATTAGTTCAAAGTCTTCTCTCTCACTCTCTTCCCTGCCCCTCCCCCAAGGCCAGGTGGTGCATGGTTAGCGGCTATTCACTTATAGTTTATGAATAAATCTTTATATCCTGCTATCTTAATTGGAGAAGCAAAACAGCTGGATATGGGGCTTTTTGAAGCATAATTCATTACATGGTGGATTACTGATACAGGCAGCACCAGTTGGTTTTCTAGTGTGTTCTCGTGAGGTTTGTTAAAGAATTTTCTTGGATAAAATATCTGGTTATTAATGTAGGCTGGCTTTGTAAAAGTAGATCACATTCCAGTTTCAAACTTTGTTTGTAATAAGCCCAGTGTGTGGATCTGGTAATTTCTGCTCCTGAGAGGCACTAACTACAGGGCGACCAACATTGGCATCATTCTGATCCAAAAGTCTGACACAAGTTACAAAACTCAAAAAATCAACTTTCAATTAATTTACATTTTACATCTTTCATTATTAAATTTTTTAGCTTTAATTACACTAGAGGTCCCTAAAATATGGAGTTTGTCTCATTTTAGTCCCTAATGTTTTAATTGCATCATTTTGATCCCTGAAATATTGAATATGTTTCTATATGGTCTTTTAAGCAGACAACGTCTAGATTGTTAACGATTTTTTATTATAAATTTGTCATGTAATAGCTAAATATGGACAAAAAATAATTTTGATAGCTCTTAAACAAAATTTAAGTAGCTCTTAACAAAAAAATGTGTAACATGGGTAGTTTTTGACCAAAATTTGGATAGCTCATGATCACAACTGTGTAATTTAGATAGGTATTTAACCATAATTTGAGTTAAAATTTGATTAAGTGTTATCCAAATTATTTTTTTGTCCATATTTAAGTATCATGTGACAAGTTTATGATAAAAAAATCGTTAACAATCTAGACATTGTCTGCATGAGGGACTATATAGAAACATATTTAATACTTTAGGGACCAAAATGATGCAATTAAAATATTGGGGACCAAAATGAGACAAACTTCATATTTTGGGGACCTCCAATGCAATTATCCCAATTTTTTAACAGTATGTACTTTTGCATTGACTAGTACAATCGATTTCACTTTTTCTCTTTACATTATGTAGGTTCTTATGGTCCTTAGCATAATAGCATGTGTAATTCTCGTTGCTCATATTGTTAATTCGATGGTTTACTGTCAAGGTTCATGAACCTTGACAGTAATAGAAGAATGGTGCAACTAAATTCCATGACAATTTACACTGATAATCAGCTTTGCATCCACTCACCTTTACATTGGCTTGACCACAATTAGGGCATGGATGACCACGGTCAGGGAAGAGTTGAGCCTGAACCTGGCCCATCACTTGGCGCATATTAATCCGCTCCTCCCAGTTCTGAATCATTTCCTGTGGGAAAAGTTCGCATTGCCCTTCCCTTCAATAAGAATTAGCTGCTTAGTTATGAATGGAGATGACAATTAAAAAATCAAGTACTAAGGCATGAAAGCAGAAACCATCTTGTTGGAAAGAATTACAAACCTGAAGTGCTCATATCCATCAATAGCCTGATTACAGCGGTAGCAGAAATATTGCCCACAATTGTTACAGACCATCTTATTGCAGCCTTCAGTCCGGGAGATTGCCATCTTACAAGAAGGGCATTGTTTGGCATCACGGAGTATAGCCTCCACACTCTTCAAATCATAGATTAATTCAAGCTCGCGACGCCTCTGTTTATCATCCAGTTGAGATGAATTCTGTCGCTCCTAAAAGAAAAAATAAGAAGTCCAACAAATTTAATTTTCCACAAGTTCATAGCAGCTCTTTAATACAGGAAGAAAGGGCAAACAGAAAGTTAAAAAATTCGACTTTTAAGGAAGAAAATTATGAAAGCTCAAACTAACATTATGATTGCCAACTAATCCAAGTCACTAAGAATATCTCTCATAAATGAAAAATACAGATAAATTAAAAATGAAATGGGCGCAACAAGTGATTTAACAAAAAGGAAAGAAAAAAAAATATATTATGCACAACAAATCGAACAGGTTCTAACAATAACTGGCCATGTAAACATTTTGTATAGGGAATAGAATATTTTTTATTACTACACATGTATACTCAGCCAATTTTTTATGATTGCTTTATTCAGTAATCCTACTGACTCCAACAACTTAGGTGTTCAGCACCCCCCTTTAAAAATGAATTTATTGGCTACATAACTTGGCAATAATGGGATTGGGATTTAAGGTAGAGGAATTTGCATCATGGAAATAATGCAGTAGCTTTCAACCTTATACCATAACTTGGTCAGAATGTAGTAAAGTGCAACAGAAAAGAAAAAGATAATGTTATAGCTTTCATGGGATGAGATTGTTTACGCATAAGTCAGAAAAGAAAAAAAGGATTCAATGGATGCAAGCCAGAGGTCCAAGAACTGGCCAGAGACCCAATGGGGCATTAATGCAATAATCTTGGAGTGGATATGCGTGTTGAGAATTGCGTAACTCTAAATATTGCCATTGAAGAGTAATGTGAGAAAGTGCAAAGTTTTGTGCATGGATTTTGGGGGGGGGGGGGGGGGGGGGGGAGAGAGAGAGAGAGAGAAACATAGAAGCAAAATTTCACGATTAATACATGCACTCATTTGTGAGAATATAAATCTGCACTAATATTTTTGTGTGCGTATCAGGAGGTTGTCTGGCTGCAACCACTCACAACTTAGATTTGCAAATTAACTATCCCAAAGCCAGTTTACACCCACTTATCCAAACCTCCCCAATAAACTAACAATTATGATGGAGTTAAGAAGCTAAAGACCAAAATTCAACAAATAAATTTTTCAGGCAGCCTCTGGCAATCAAGGAGCCAATTCATGGGCAAGTGGTTATCAAACCTCATTACAGGCTTGTAGGGGCATCAAGCCACCCTACACTCTCGGTCACAGCATGTCACAGCCCATAAAAATAACTAAAAAAGCAGCATAACTATCATTTCCATAGAGAAGGAGTTGAATTATAATACTATCCTGCCGTTGGTCAAGTAATAAACCACAAAAATGAACAGGTAGAGACACCATACCTGCAAAATACGGAGCTTCATTTCTGGAGTCATACATGCAACTCCGACATGGCGTCGCTCCCTACAAAGGGTACAAAAACTAAAGAAGCATTTTGAGCATTGTGCATGTTGGTCTTCATCCTCTATGCAGGCAGTTTCACATCTTGGGCAATAGGCTACATCAGACATTGACTCCAGAGTTTTTTGTAACATCAATGACTCCCAACGTTCAAACTCCTTGTCACCAAGCAATCTTTTCAACGAACCAGGTGGCACCATGCCTCCACATTTTGCATCAGGGCATAGAAGCTTGCTTATTGTGCCTTCTTTTACATGCATATCAGAATAAGTTTTCATGCATGTCTGGCAGAAAAAATGTTGGCATGGTAGTCTAATGAACTCTGTACCTGATAAGGGAAAAGGAAAAAAGCTAATTGAATATGGTCATAATAACATAAAGACTTGATAATCAGAGTCGGGATAAGCTGTACCAATTGTTACAGACTTACAGGGTATTAAGCTGGAACCATCAACGAAGATGTTGAAAAATAAGCAAAAAGAAATTATTTTAGAATAATCCCATGCCATTACTATCTGTAGGGACAAGCCTCCTGGGAGAAAAAGAGGGGGGGGGGGATTGTCTCTATATATTTTGCTGTCACGGTAGTAGTAAAGTTCACTTTTTTTGCGAATCAGATACAAGGAAATGGTCATTTGATGTACAGATGACCTTTGAGAGATAGATCTATATTGATTTTGCCTCTTTTTCTTCATCATAACCTCCTAGAGCTCTGTCCCAAACCGTCATTCAATTAGGGAATTTCAACCAAATAAGATCTCTTTAGTCGAAAATGCTTTATAATATGAGCACATTTTTTTCACCTGAAACCTTTTCATTTTAATATAAGGCTATAAATATATTATCACCTGTTTTCCTGTGTAGATTTCCCACATCACCTGTCTCAGTCACCACCTCACTTTCCCTCATTTTAAAAAGGCACAAATCCCATACACCAGATGCAAACAACACGCTCAGAGAGACAGGAAGACATTACAAGAAAATGGGAAAACCAGATTTGCAAGCTAGTGCAGTTACTTTGCAACATTCTGATTTAGTTCTTGCCCAGAAGATTAATTATATTCAAGATTATAGTTGTATTTTAAGTTCTTTACATTAAATTGTTTTTAGTAAATTTGTCATGGGCCTTAGGAGTGCGCTACCATTACAGACTCTTATGTTGTGAGTATTACTTATGTATCCTATATCATGTTTGATGGGTTTAGTAGGTCCCAAATGAAGGTCCAAGCCTCTCTTTAGTTTTGACTTACCTGGGCTCCAAATACAATAACAGTACCAAACACTTCAAAGTATAACTTATATCAAGCATATGTTATAAAAATTACCAACAAACTCGCTAAAACAAATGCAGCACTCATGGAAGTCTTTGCAGAAGTTCTCGTAGAGTTGCTCATCATTGTAACTCTTCATTGAAGGAATATCAACTTCTGGGGAGACACTTCCCGAAATTGCACGCCTGTCTCCAGCATGCCTCATGCCATATGGACCAAGAATTATTTCATGATCAAAGCCAAGATAACAAAGAGAAGAACTCTGTAGCCATTCCACCCACCGATAGATAACCTCCTGCACCGGTTGTTCCTTCCAAATTGAATCCAGCATGGAGCAAAGATTGGAAATTTGGACAGAATTCAACCATTGAATGGAGAGAGTAAAATAAGGAGGGAGATGACTCGGGTATGATTTAGGTAACAAACATGTCAACAAAATTGGAGGAAGATATTGGACACTGAAAGAGTATGAGAACTTCTGTGACTTATCCATTTCGGCCCCAAGATTACTAGATGAATTCAGCTCTGCTGAAATGGTAAGTTCCGCAGGAGCTTCAATATGTACTTGAATCTACAAAATGAAACACAATTGATGAACAATTTTGGTTTTCATACAATATAAAATAGTTTTTCAATCACTACAGACCTGAAAAGATCGTAGTCCATTCTGTTTGTCAAGGATGTAGACATTCTCCCCATAAATAGACTCCATAGCTAGTAACTGCAAAAAGGCACATGGAAATGTACGTGTGTTTGAGAGATAGAGAGAGAGTGGCAGAATCAGAACAAAATACGTTGCTAGAAGCCTAGTAGTATGAAAATGTTTCAACTGAATTGTTCAGAACTTCACAAATCTCACAAAGGCAACTTAACAGAATTTGATAAGCCTTTTCCCCCCCTCTGGAGCACATCAGTTTGATAAGCTCACTACTGCCTCTTCAAGCGGGGGAAAAGGAAATCCCTTGCTAACTTCAGAGCACAAAGCTAACCTATTACTTTGACGAGTCTTAGTTTTAGAAGTGATGGTCATCCCAGCAATTTCCAGACTATGGTGACAGATTTCCAGTAGTCAACAATAGTACAATACAAGGGAGCATAGTACATAATAGCAAACCCTAACAAGCACCATAGAAGATGCAGGAGAATTCCAACTTGAGTAGATATGATCTGATATCTAACTATACTATTAGAGGGAAAAAGAAAAGAGAAAAACATCAACTGCACAACCAGGGCACCAAATTCTCTTGGTAAAAGAGGACCATCACCAAGGGAATAAAGCATAATAGAGACCATTCGCAACCATCACCTCCCCCAAAACCATTTTCCATTACATACTGAGTGTTAACTCTTCTTCAGTTTTTTTTTTTCCACATACAAGTGACCAATCAGTAGGCAATGAAGCCTTAACTATCTTTTTCCTCATATAATCATGAAATAAAAAACATCGTTTGTTTCATCATTAATTTAACATCATTGCTCTTAAAATTACCCGTGGTAAGATATAGACAACGGCAGAGGCTTCATTACTCACTGGCTTTTATTTTTAAAAGCTCTGATGTATCCACCCCATTATTGCTAGTCTTAACAGTTCCACCTCAAGACTCTACAAGTGCTGTTGTCCTGCACTTATTATGGAGAAGACTTCCTGGTTTCCCTCTTCTTCCCTAAATATAGTATTGGTACTAGTGACCATCCAGGCATCATGGATAGCTTATTTCTATACCATTTACTTTAGCTGCTTCTTTCACTTGCCATCATGTTAACGTTTTTTGAATCATCTTAAAACCAGTCCCATTTTTGGGCCCAAATATTATAAATTTATCACCAATGGATTCTCAAAAAATTAAAAATAAAGAAGTATTTCCACCACCAAGTTTCATTCAATGTAACCTTATACTTTAGGTTCTTCAAGAAAGTGAACATGCAAACAGTGGCTTTAGAATGTTATGGATGCTTGCTCAAGAGCCTGGAAGTTTCATCTTGTTCGTATTTGCATCTTCCAGCCCCTTCTTCTTCCACATTACCAAGTTTTAGCATTCTACTCTAATTTCAGCACTTTCGTTAGTCTATAGACGTCTTACCTCTGCCAAAATTTTGACAGTAACATCAACTTTAGATATATCTAATCGAATTTGACACTGCAGAAAAAATAACAAGGACATGTATAAACTTGGGAAATCTAAAATGCTATCCGAAGAATTGGATGCATGCATCAGATCTAAGTTTCCCTTCCCCAACTTTACACTAGCAACCAGACCATTGCAAATTGTTGGTATCAGTTTCACACTTCAGACCTTAATAGTTAATTCTATTTATTCCCAAGCCACACCCTTTTGTCTGTTAAGCAACCAAGGTATACTATAAGGATATCCAAACAAGTTTAACCCACGGTATACTATAAGGAAATCCAAACAAGATAAGTTTATCATACCATATTCACAAGAAACTTATTGAATTACCTCATCCTCCTGCAACTGATGACAAATTCTAAGCTGCTCGTCTGACAACTCGGGCTCTTTCACCTCTAACATCAACTCTCCTAACCTGCTTGCAATATCATCAACATCCTTAATCGAATCAGACCCCTCAAGTGTCCCTTCATCCAATCCATTGTTTGCCACCGATGAATGCCCATCTATATACTTCTCGTCTTCCTCTCCCTCTTCCTCTATCTGTACATTATCTTCTTTGCAAGATCTCGAAGAACTCAATTCAGTAACGCCTCCATTTGAATCAGTCTTTGATGCTAAACCATACCCATCAACAGAACTATCGTCTTCTTCTTTTGTACTATTCTTTTCACCTGAGCTCAAAGAATCGAGATCAGATTTCTTGACAAACCGGGGCTTACCCACATGTGAACGCCGATTTCGCGATACCCACTTGGAGTTTCTGCGATTCCGAGACGGTCTTGGAGCGTTTGGGATGAATTCTGTGATGGGTACCTCTGTGATGGGTGGTTTGAGGTTTTGCTGAGAAGTGGAAGGTGTTGACGATGATGGGGATTCAAGGTCGGGCTGGTTGACTATACCTTGGCTATGATCATGGATAGGTTTGAGCATCCAGTTTTCATCGTTTGGGTGATAAGAACGCTTATGTAATCCTCGTCTGCCTCTTCTCATGGACATGGCTGATTTGCTGCGAGCTGAATTGTACAGGAAAAAGGCTGTTAAAGAGATGAAATAACAGCTGAGGAAGTGAACTGAACTTAGAAGAACTCGATTCTTATTAGCGCTGCAGATTTGTCATGATGATTGCTTGTGTCTCAAAAGGACCAGAGAACGAGGAACATGAACCTTCTCCAAAAAAATGGAGTCAACAGATTCGATTTTCGTTTTGGAGCCCTATCAGAATAAGGATTCATGTTAATTAAAAATTAAGAATAATTACATCTAGTACCCTTAAAATTTAGTGAAAATTAGAAGTTAGTCCCCCTAGATGTACTTGTTTGGAGATAAGTCATGAAAGGAAACTTATAAGTGGCTAAATCCATGTTTGAAATTATATGTAATGACTTAAGTCCACTTTTTTTTTTTTTTTATCTCAAAAATACCGTTCCTTAAAAGGAAGTTAAATTAATTTCCTATTTTAGAAATTGTTATCCCTTAATTCAAGGTCAATTAAAATGTGTCAATAAAATCTCCATTATAAATTTAAAATTCAAATTCAAAGCTCTCTCTCTATATATATAGTAATAGCGGTGGTGTGGAGTAAAAATGAGCTATCGAAGTAGAACTTGAATAGACTTTTGTGTGGTGGTGATGGTGGTGAGCGTTGTTGTGAAGGTGATGACAACGTGATGGTTGGCGTTGCTCGGGAGGTGATGATGGTGCGATGGTGGCAGTGCTATGGTGAGGAAAGTGGTAGCCGAATATATATATATATTCAAATTCATGTTACTATTTTTTTTATTATGTTACTGTTCATGTTACTGCTTTTGTTGAGTATGTTACTATTATTTTGAGCATGTTACTGTTTTTGTTGAGCATGTTATTACTATTATTTTACTAAATATTAATATTCAATGTTACTATTTATTTTGTTTTTGAATATTACTATTTTTTGTGTTTGAATGGTACTATTTTTTGCGTTTGAATTTGAGAGAAATAATTATTGTTAAGTATGTTACAGTTTTTATTAAGCATGTTACTATTTTTGTTGAACATGTTAATATTTTTATTGAGCATGTTACTGTTGTTATTTTTTAAAAATATTAATATTGAATGTTTCAATTTTTTTTTATGTTTAAATGATACTATTTTTTTTGTGTTTAAATGTATTATTTTTTGTGTCCAAATGATAACTTTTTTTTTGTATTTGACTGTTACTATTTTTTATTTTTAATGTTATCTATATAATAAAGTAGAGCTGAGTTTGAATTTTGGAGACAAAGAGAGGTTCAGATCGTTTTGAGACAAAACATAAACACATCTAACGGACAACGTAATCCCAACATGAAAGACGGTTCAGATCATCTCAAAATTTTTGATCTAACGATTTACAATGAGTACTGAATTTTGTTTTCCCGTGCCAATATCATTTTCCTGACTCATGCCTCTCTCTCTCATTTGAAATCTCTCAAATCTTTTCCAATTCCAATCTCACTTCTGCCTCTCCCCCAATCTCTCACACCTATATACCTGCCTTTCAACCTCATACCCAAAATCTCTCTCGTGGAATCCATCTCAATCTCACTTTTGCCTATCTCTCCCAATCTCAATCGCTACCTTCTCTCAATCTCAATCGCTACCCATCTCTTTTCTTTTCTCTTTCTGCAAGCCGGAGCTACCAAAAACCAGCCACCAGATAACCATCGGAGCCACCACCGAGGTATTCTTCGTATCCCTTCTCTTCACAACTAGCCAGTAGTACGATAGTATGTGGGCTTTCCTACTGTCATATTCTAATTGTATTTAGTTAGAATTCAACCGAACAGACCTGTGTAAGTTGCTTCTGTTATCGCTTTTTGCTTTCTCTCTCTTCCTCTGCATCATAATACATGGTAGTAAAGCTTTTGCTTTTTCAGTCAAGGTTTAATGAGTTTATGGGCAGTGGCCCAGGTATCTCTCTCTGCATCTCTTTTCCTTTCTCTTTACTTCTGTATCTCCATAACTCATCTCTTTCTCTGATTCCACAACACCCATAAGGTGTTCGAACATATGCCACAGAGTATAAATAGTGTATTGGCTGGATTTTTTTGGAAACCATACGCATACTGGATTTCAATTTTGCGTTTTGATATTGCATTTTGATATTGCATTTTTGAATTAAAAAAATCTACTTGCGTTCGATATTGCGTTTTTGAATAACAAACACTCGAAATGTTCTTCATTTTAATTGGCTTTGATCTCTAAACCATCTGACACTAATGGGGAAGCTATAGTTTTAAAACCAGTTTCTTACTCTTATAACTCTAGGTTTGGTCTGTCAAATCACACTTCCTTTTGCTTTTGAATCTCCATGATAAAAACAAAAGCCACGGGGGAGGTGAGTACTGGATCGTCCTCTTCACCATCATCACATGCCACCTTACGAGTACTCTTCAAGAAGAGAGAGAAACAATATGGTTTCTGATTGAGAGAAAAACAAAGGGGCCTCTCACTCGGCCAACCTCAGGTACACCAACCCTCAAATAAGCGCAAATATGAAGACAAACTCTGGCAGAGCTTTCCCTATTGATTTGCTGGAGATCTTCTTTTAACATGGGAGGTGGGGCTACGTGCGTTTTGATATTGCATTTCGATTTTGCATTTTTGATATTGCGTTTCGATTTTGCGTTTTTGATATTGCGTTTCGATTTTGCGTTTCGATTTTGCGTTTTTGAATAAATAATGTATTGTTTTGATTTTTTTGGGAAACCATACTCATACTAGATTTTGGATTTCGATTTTCGATTTTGCATTATTGAATAAAAAAAAATCCATTTGCTAGGAAAAAGGCTTGATGGAAAGGCAAAAGAAAAGAAAATGTCAAGGTTTTCATATTTAATTTGAGTGGTTGAAACTTGAAATTTATTTTTGTCCTGTTTAGCTTGAGTTGTGAATGACAAGGAAATTATATATATCTACATAAAAAAGATTTCCAAGGGCCATACACAAAGAAGGTTAGATGGTTGGTTCAATTTCACTTCAAATATATCATTACGGTCTTTCCTTTCTTTATTTTTTTTGGCACTTGAATATTTTCAATTTGGGTGAATTAAATTTTATTGGTACATCTCTGTTTGATTTTGTTTCATCCAGGGTCTTCCATCTCTTTGATTTGATTTTAATATGAGAATTGGTAGGTGGGTTTCATGTGGTGTATTATTTTGTGATGTCACAAAGTGGTACTGGTGTTGGTGTGAAATGGACAATCTAGGTCATTGCTTTTCTATTCTATTGATAATTGCTCTTGCCTGAAATGGCCTCTGCAAGTGCATGAAACTGCCAATGGACATATTGAAATTGAGTATTATCATAGCTTAATGGATTTTCGCAAGTGCATGAAAGATTGAAAGTATTATCATAGCTTGAAATCGACGTAGACCAGGACAAGACCTTCCAAATAATGCCGAAAAAATAGAGAAAAACAAGTTTAGTGGAGTTGTCAGTTATAGTACAACGACATTATTCTCAAAAATCAGATTTTTTATGATTAAAAATGTTCTCAAGTAATAATCTTTTGGTTTTGATCTTACCAATAATTTTCATCATTTTGTTTCCGAGTTCAATATGCAGGTACATTGCTTGATGGACGAAGTTTGCTTCGACGAGAAAATGAACCTTGCACTTTAAAGTTTTGCTATGGTCAGTGTATTGTTAAGTTACGACATCATCTCCTCCCTAAATTATGCATTACAACTACATTGTAACTAATTGCTTCCTCTTAAGATTGTTTGATGCTCTTTTAAATATTAAGTTAAACTATTTATGTTCTAATTATTTACAATAAATCCATATTGTCAAATTAAATGAATCACCTCTTAAAAAAAGGAGATTATGAGTCAAATGCATGTTTACACAACTTTATTGTTTCTGTTCAACTGCATTGCATGGTTGAAATATTGCAAAAGATAAGAAAGCGATACACGGGCTCATGATTCTTTGATTAGTAGATTTTTTTTTTGTTACACAGTACCTTCAGGCACGGGTTATTACTAGTATATATATATATACACCTAACCTATATATGGATATAGATAGATAAGAGAGAGGAAAAAATTTAATATTAGTCAAACTTTTAACCTACATATAGATATAGATAGATATGAAAGAGAAAAAATTTTAATGTTAGTCAAACTCCTAAGATTTAGAAGTTTTTAATTTTTAGTTTTATTTCACTTCTAAAGGGAAGAGATAGTATGATAAAATTAACAAAAAACGGACTTCATAACAAATAAGTTTTCTTGACGGACTTAAGTCCAAACAAGTCCATATAGGGGGACCGGCCTCCAAATTTATGACAATGAGACCAATTATGCTTAATCCCAAACTCATTGACTAACACTCCCGAATGCATGTGCGCTCTCTCTCTCTCTCTCTCTCTCTCTCTCTCTCTCTCTCTCTCTCTCTCTAACATATATAACAGTCTCTCTTCCATCTATCTTTCATGCATAACACCGCTACTCTAGTACTCCCTCCTCGAGCTTTTGACCCAACCCATGCATTTTTGAGAAAATATGCATAAAAGGGGGTCGGTTTAAAAATATTTTCCAAACCCATGCACTTTTAAAACGTCAGATGGACTGACGTTTTTAAGCCAAAAGACGTCAGTCCAACTGACGTTTTTAACCCAAGTTTGACCTTAAAAACGTCAGTTGGACTGACGTCTTTTGCTTAAAAACGTCAGTCCATATGACGTTTTTAAGGTAAACAGAATTAATTCATTTCCCTCTTCTTTCCCCTTCTTCTCCCTTATTCCCTTCTTCCCCCAAATTTTCTTAGCCCTAAAATCGCGAACCAGCCCACCACCACCGAAATTGCAACCATCTACACCATCCCATCTACACCAGCGACAACGAGGGACCTCGAGTGACCACCACCACCGATGACGAGCCACCACCAGTGACCAAGAGCAACCACCAGCCACCACAAGTTAGTGTTCAGCCCATATTTTTTTTTAATTTGTAATTTAATTTTATTTATTTGATGTCAATTATAGTTTTTGAACTGGATGTATGATTCTTGACGACATTGATTAGTTGATTGTATAAGATTAGTGAGGGGTACAAAATTATCAACGGTAGCTTTTAATTGTGTTCGAAAATGTAACAGAGGAAATCCTCTGTTGAATTTCAATGTGGAGTGCTGATGTTTAGGAGATGCAACCATTCAATAAATAATGGATTGGGATTTAGTGTTGCTGTTGGATAACTTCCATCTGCCACATTATGTATCTTACAAACTTACTTCTTATATACTTACAGAAGGTGCAGCCTGCAAATGGCTGGCTAAGCAGGGTTCTCCTCTTGATTTCTATTGATGATTCTCATCCATCGTTGACCTTGAATCTATCATTATACAAATTAATCAAGGCTAACCTTGCTTGCATCCTTTTAAATATCGATGTTGACAAAATACCTCCTTAGATGTTTGTTAATGTTGCCAAATAAATGATAATATTATATATGCTTGCTGCCAAATTGTGCTAATGGTATGCACTTCTAGAAGGTACGTAGCTAGGTAGACATGTTGAAATTGTAGCCTGCTTGAGCTTCAGTTTGACCGTGTCTTGTTTGGCGCTTGTGAACTAGCTGCTAAGTCAGGGTTGATGCATTTCGACTGGGACTAGCCATGAACTTTCAGTTGTTTTATTTTAGTCCTTCAACTATTAATTTTGTTACAATTAAGTTTTTAAATTTATTTTCATCGTTAGATTAATGCTGAAATCAATCAAATTGGACTAATCTCCAGTTGATCTGACAATGAAAATTAATGAAATGATTTAATTGAAATAAAATTGATGGATTAAATTAAAACAATTAAAATTTATGGGACTAAATAAAAACCCGAGAGAAAATTTAGGGGGCAGTTATTATAATTACCCAAACTAATATTAATTTATAAATATATTCAGGCATTAAATAATTGATGGTTGGTCTTTGTCAGTGCAGTGATGTCCTTATTTAGTCCCACTTACAATTGGTGGTTGGTCGTCTTGCTTGAATTTCCTTATTAAGACATTAAATAATTGGTGGCTGGGGAGGCATGCATTTGGCATTTAGAAGCGTCAGTTCGTTTGACGTCTCTTAAGCAATTAATTGGGCCCCGTGTAGTCTTAAAAAACGTCAGATGGACTGACGTCTTTTGGTTAAAAACGTCAGTTCATCTAACATTTTTAAAACTGCATGGGTTTGGAAAATATTTTCAAACCAACCCCTTTTTGTGCATATTTTCTCAAAACCACTTGGGTTGGGTCAAAAGCTCCTCCTCCTCCACTTGTCGCCCACGCTTGTAAGTAGAAACCGCATTTACATTCTCAAATTCTTAACTCCTATCTCTCATATCTTTCTTCCTCAAATAGTGTGCAATATACACTGCAAGAGTCACCAATCTCTCGCACAAAACTAAAAAAAATAGTCTTGATAAGTTATAGAGCAGTTGTGGATTAAAAAATGACTGAAAGAGTTAAGCTATGTAGATCAACTAGGTTTTAGATACTACGGGGTCGTTTGGTAACGTTTTTGTTTTTGCGTCTTCAAAAAATTAAAAACAGAGACAATTTTTTGTCTCTGTTTTGTGGTAAATACTGAAACAGAAAATATGTTTGGTAGTCATTTTTGTCTGTCAAATTATGAGAATAAAAACAGAAAACATATTTGGTAACTATCTCAAGTTTTATTTTAAATATGTTTTTTAATATCTCATTTTTTGTTTTCAAACAAATCAACACTTTATTTCATGAAAAATGATTTGCAACCATAAATTAAATATTTTCAACAAAACACCAATCTTGCACAGCCACATTTCCGAAAAAATGAGCCATGGAATTTGCCTCCCTATACACATGCCCAAGCTCATAATGTTGCAAGAACGCCTAAATGATGAACTCAACTCACCCAAAAGGCCTTAACATGCACCTTACCATGAACAATAATGCACAAATAAAGATGTTATATTACAAATAGACGTTATATTACATCAAAATACATATCCAAAAATTCCTTAAACCAAAACATCCACTAATTCATCAAAGAACATCTAAAGAAAGATAGTTATATTACATAAGTCAGTAATCACATTCATACATCATAGTGTCCAACATACAGCCCCTAAGTTCAGACATTAATAAGTCAGATCACTTAACTAAAATTCCAATAATTAATACAAATACCACGAACAATAATGTACAAATAAAGATCAAATTACATCCACAACAAGCAAGCATAAAAATAGTAATCAATTTCTTCTCTCTCCATCTTGATTGGGCTTGATTAACCACATGCTGTTCAGTTGTAATTGTGCTGTACTCATCAACCCATATGAAACAATTATCATGCTGACGCCATCGTGGACAACGATAAAAAGCTCGTCCATTGTTTCGTTTGGTCCTTGCGACCAAAATATTCATGTTCCCGGATCCACACGAGCATAGAGGTCCAATACGTGCCATTATAACACACCTAATTACATTAACATCAACAAGAAAAAATTAGTCATACAAACATTAAATTCAATATAACAATGCAAGTATCAACACATTTTTACCATCATAATAAATAATATCATTAGGACATGTATCAATGGTGAGTTGATGCCCACAATTGATTAGCAATTGTATCTCTGACAAGAGCCATTTGACGCAGCTGACTTGGACTTATGTCTAATTCTATTGGGACCTGTGAACTTGATCCAGCAACAGTTCTTTCCCTATCCATCAAGTCAATGAAAAGTGCCTCCTTATCGGACGTCCATATGGCTACATTTTTGTCATTGTCAACTTCTACAACCTCATCATCTTGAGTTTGTTCGTTACTCGTTTCCATCTACAACAATTTTGTCATTTATACTAACAACTTCCCAACCACTACACATAACCATACTAATAATTCACAAATGCAACATGGATCAAAGTGAACAAGTAAACAAATCCAAGTGAACATCATATCCAAGTAATGCATTCATAGACAAATCAACACCCTCACAGACATCAAAAACAACAAAAAAAATTCATTATCAAGGGCTTTGGAGAAGAACATCAACTTTTGTGCATTATCAAACAAAAGTAAGACAATAAATAGTTCTGGTGGTACTACAGAAGCCCATACAAAGTTCAAGATCCAAACAAGCCATGACCAATAGTTCTTTGGTTGCTGGGTGGAAGAAAAGTATTGGATTTCAGATCATATTGCGAATAGGCTGGGTAGATATCACTCCTAAATCTTACTTAGAAATTATGAGTTCAAGTCTTGGTGGAAGAAACTTCTATGATAAAAATAAGACATAATTATCACTAGTTCTAAAACCTAAATTTGAGTTATACAAGTCGCTTAGCGACCCTCATTCATTTTTCCTCTAAAGTTGGCTAAAACACGTTGTAGCATTTTTATTTTAAAAAAATATTGAATGAATATGATAGATATCACCAATGATGGAATTATACGAATAATTGACGTGAAAAAGGTAATATATATATAGAGAATCATAATTAAAAGGGTCGGTATTTTTAAATAGTAGAAAAATGAGTCAACTAAAGGTGAAGTTATATAATTTGCTCAATATCATGTAAAATTGCATGCATTTCGTGTTGGGCATTATATGTATTATGATTCCTAAATAAATTAAAGTGACTAACAAATCTTGGGCAACAATGTAATTAACGTCCCCATGAGAAAGGGTAAAATTAGAATACAGTTTGTGATTGATGGAGTATTGACCTAATTTAGAACAAATTATCACAAATAGAACTTAATTGTTGCATTAGAAATATGATACAATTGAATAATTTACACTTTATAGATTTAAAATATCAAGAATACATATATATATATTCCATTGATTTCAATTTACCACAAAAAATAAATTAAATTATCTTAATTATAATAGAATAAGCTGATAGATTATCTATATCACAATCGTCAAAATATGGATATACATCAAAATATATATGGCAGTAGTTATCAATTAGTCAATAAATAGAAATTATAATTAAAGAGGGCAGTGGAGTAAGACCTCGGCATCTACAGACTCCACGCCTCTTTAAATTTAAAGCTAAAATCCAACAACATGTTATCGCTTTCGACGGAAAATTAGAACACTCCAACAGCATTTTCAATGCAAATTGTGAATATAAATCCTAATTTCCCATCAGTGGAACTGTAAGATAGTGACCCAAAATGATCTCTATATTCTTGAATTAAAAAAAAAAAAAAAAAAGGAAAACAAGAAAGAATAGAGGAGGAAAAAACATGTAACAGATCTATGTGTATTGTGCTGAAAAAAATAAGATTAGGGTCTGTGATGTACAGATCTAAGTAGATCTATGCATATATATACAGATCTACGTATATATTGTAACACCCCAAAACACACCCTGGACGGCATTACATTCTAAGACCATTCACAACATGAGAGCACTAATATAATTCCATCAATAAGAAAAATTTTCCATTCATCATCCATAAAATTTACAATATCATCCCAAAAGAATAAGCCAAGTTATGGCATTTACATCTCAAAAGATCAAACGTAACTTAGCAGCGGAATAACAAAAGAAAACTAAACTTCACATGATTTCAAAATAAATTCTCAAGTCTATTACAAAGGAAGCTATGTCTCTATATGTCCACCTCGGAATCTAGATTTCCCTCGAATGGGGCCTCCTAATACCCCTGCTCGTCAACTCCGAGGTTCTCCTCTAGCACCGTATCTGAAAAATGTTAGCGGTAGGGGGTGAGCACTAAGCTCCGTAGCAACATTCCTCCCAAACTCGAACAAGGTTTATAAAAACATATAAAATGGTCGGTCTCATTTTACAAATAGCATACATAATCTTTGAAGTAAAACAAAGACATTTTAAAATGAATCTCAAGTTTAAGTAGCAACAGTAATTCAAATGAACAGTAAAAGAAACCAAGATCCAATACATATCCATTTTCCGAAATATAAACCATTTTCCCACAAGACCTTGTGGAATCCCATACTCCCACAAGTTCTTGTAGGAAACCATTTTTCACAATAATACAATAATCCATAACTTGAATATTCCACAACCATATGTATGTGTATCTCAAACATGATGTAAGGCAAACCCCATGAATCAACACATTGAGTAATATCTAGCCCACACACACCCACACAAATCTTATCAAAGATATCCATCCTTTAGGAAGGGCGTATGCCACACCAATGGCAGTGACGTATCCAACCCAGGTATTAGTATACTAACCCTCTTACACGGCACACGTGAGCAATAGCGGTTTAGTCTTACCAAAGCACTAACCCCACTACGAGTGGTAGGAGAAATGCCAACCCACACGGGGCAAGCAACACGTCTACCCACTTTACGATATCTCGTCAAAGGCCACCCATGGTTTTCCCACACTCATAAGAGATACAATACCAAACCCAATTTCACAATTTACAAGGATATCTTAAAATCCCCAATTTAAGCATGTGACATTTTCAATAACCAACCAAGAAAATGCAAGAGATCACAACAATATCATTTTATTACTCAACACAAAACACTATGATTTTGAAATCAAGAATAAAGGAAGAGTTCAAGAGGAAAACCCATCACTCTTGAAAACTAGGGTTTTTCAAACAAAAGAGGGGTTTCATGGGTATACAACCCTAACTTTGTGTAAAACATGTTAACAATTGCAAGCAATCCAAGAAACAATGAATCCATAGCAAATACATATGATTAGGAGTCAAAACATATATATATAATAACCCTAACATCAATGAACAAGAATGGAAGAACCTAGGGCTTGGATCTTGAATCACCCTTAAATTCCTTGTTTTTCACCTTTGATCTTGTGTTTTTCTCTTCCCCTCTTTCTCTCTAATGTTTTCTAGGGTTTTAAGGTGTGTAATGAAGGCTAAGGGGATGGCAAGAAGTATTTATAGTGGGGGAAAAACCGGCTGTTCGCGAACTAAAATTGTCTGATTTTTACAGTGACTACCGGTAGTTAAACTATGACTACCGGTAGTTCGACTATTCTGGGCACTCGACTACCTGTTGACTACCGGTAGTCCGAGTACACTGGGCACTTGACTACCTGTTGACTACCGGTAGTCCGAGTACACTGGGCACTTGACTACCGGTAGTTGATCCCAGATTTGCCTACTTCCTTTATTTTTCATTTCTAATCCATTCCAATCTCTTCCAAAACCATCCCAAATCTCTCCAACATATATTTCTACCTCAAACCTATTTAGTACAAGTTCTAGGACATAAAATTTCATATTTTCACATACTAAAACTAAATTTCAAATATTATTTCCTCGAGTTATACTATATCAACATTTTTACAACTATTATTTAGTATATATCTATATACATATATAAACGAAAATGCGGGGTGTTACATATATATATACATATATCTAGAGAAGATTGAGGGGTTACACTTACCTTCTTCATCTGAGCCTTCTTCGAACACGAACACGGCTGTCGATCTGTGAGCCTTCTTCGTCTCCGTCGATCTGTGAGTGGAAGAAAGAGAGTTTTTGAGAGAGCTCTGGCGAAGAGAGACGAGTAGAGAGACGTTGCCCTTACCTTCACTGAAGAAACGAGTGGTTGGCTGCGAATGAATGTCTGTGAGGAAGAAATGACAAAATAGCCCTATTTATAGTGACTCATATGAAGTGGGATTTTGTGGCTAACAAAACTCGAAGGTGAGACCTCATTTAAATTGAAAACGCGTGTTTTGTGTTTCGCGTGTTTCCTGGAACAAAAAATTTTTGTTCCCATTTTTTTGTCTTTGTCTTCAAAACGACTAATATAAAACAAAAACAAAAACACTACACAACCATGTTTTTATTTTCATTTTTGGCAAAAAATGAAAACAAAGACAAAAAACACGAAACAAAAACAATAAACAAACACACCCTACATTGTTAAAGGTTTGTGTTTCAACAACAACAGTCAGTGGTGGTTGAGTGCAATAGATGAGATTGTATAAGGTGCAGTAATGGCGTGGGGTTGTCAACATGGTGTTTGTATACGTGATTGGACGGGGGCTCTGTTGGGTATTTGAGTGTGTAATTAGTCATGGCAATGTGTCCGCTTACAAGCTCAAGATTGTGTGTGATTTGCCATGGTAGGGTGCTGCTAGGTGAGTGCATGATTGACCAAGGGTTAGGATATGGAGCTAACACAGTCTTTTTAGGGGTTGTTTGGTATGGGGGTTTGGGGGGGCGGGGGGGGGGGGGGGGGGGGGGTTTGGGGGGGGGGCGGGTTGGAACATGGGTTGGGGTATAAATCCCCTTAAACCCATGTTTGGCAACTATGAAGTATGGACAATATTTGAAATCCGGGCCGGTCATGAAACCCACATACTTGGGTTTCATGAAACCCAAGGGGGGGTGGGTGGGTTTCATATGTGGGTTTAAGGTACAAATGACATTTATACCCTCATATATCTTATATACCCCATATATACAAATTGGTTAAGGGGCACAATAATCATTTATATATAAATATATTATCATAATAGTCATATATCACTGCGCATACCAAACATGGGTATGAACAACATTGAGTGTTGAATCCTATCTTTAAATCCTATCTTTGGGTCAAACCCGGGTTTGGACAATCCAATCCAAACCCCTCCCAAAAAACATACCAAACAAGCCCTTAGGGTTGAGCCTTCCGCTGTGGGGGAGCTAGGTTTTTGGTTACGTTTTTACGTTTAGGCATAAGGACGGAACTATAATTTTATCACTTTTTTTTATCACTTGGGAGGTCAATTTTTACACAAAAAATCATACTAATAATGTGAACTATATTATACTTGTTAGATCCTACTTTATAGAGTCTAAAATATATCAAACAAACAAAAAACTAAGACAATTACTAATCAAGCATATATCATGAAAATACATCAAAAAAATAAAAAATAAAAAATTACAAACAGCCACTAAATCCAAAGCATATAATAGTTTATGTCCAAAAATGTACCGCACAATTCAATAAACAGTATAATTTTCCTACATCTAAAATATTAGTCCAAATTTCAAAATTTATTGATAAGCAAGAATTAGAACACTAACTGGCAATAATCGGCAAAATCTTTTCAAGCTCTTCTAGACTTTCAATGTTTAAGCTTTTTGTTTGGTAGAAGATGTGTGTTTTTTAAGCAAGTTAAGGTTTTACTGTGTCTTTATTAGGTATAATAAAAAAATTAATATTTTTTATTAACTTCTCACTACCGACTACCAAGAGCTCTTACCTTAATATTGTCAAGGTCTTTCCTCTAGAATTCTTTGATTATTTTATTGGGATATGAGTAACAATTAAAAAAAAAAGTAATATTATTATATTAGTATTTCATTTATCAAGAAGTTATTTCATTATATGGATAATATTTTATGGAGTCATTATATGTGTAAAGGATTAAAAATAGGGCATAAATTTTCTAGGGGGTCAATGCATTACAAAAGTGATGCTCAGTACTACATATATCTATATATTTATAATAATTCTTGAGGAGGAGGGAGGGAGGGGGGGAGGCATGGCTCTCCTAGGCCCCATACTAGTTCTGTCTCTGCCTGGGCTCTAATGGTGGAGGATTGTGATCCACTACAAGTATTATAGGAAAATCTGGTATTTAATTGTCGGCATTTAACTTAAACACCACTAAAACCGGCGTTTGCTTAAACACGCCACAAATTATTAATAAAAACAATATTTTTTTTGCTCTTAATTTCCGACATTTAAGTTAAAAGCCACAAATTCTTAATTAAAAATAAAAAAAAAAGCTTTTTTTTTTTACCTCCCCGAACATAAACCTAATTTTTTTCCCAATTCACTCTCTGGCGACTTCTCTTGCTTTCACTCTGTCTTAGGCGACGACTCCTCGTCGTCGCTCTCTCCGGCGATTCCTCAATTGCTCTCTCTCAGGCGACTCCTCGTTGTCCCTCTCGCAAGCGACTCCTCGTCGACTCTCTCTCAGGCGCCTCTCTGATCGTCTTCTCTCTTTCAGCTCACATTGTTCTGCGATCTATAAGTACCTTTACACATTCTTAGCTTCATTATTGTGTTTTGTGTATCTAACCTTTTTCCATTTCGCTTGTTGTTGAATTTGTGAAGATTTAGTTTAATTTGTTGTAGATTTTTCTTTTATTTATTGATTATGCTTTAACTATGGATAGTTTGTTGTAGATTTAGTTTAATTTCTTTTATTTATTGATTCTGCTTTTATTTATTAAAATTTTTTGAGAAGGCTTTCGACTTTGATGAAGGTTGTGTAAGAAGGGAGTTTTCCCCAATTGAAAATTAAGAGGCCTGGATATTAGGAAATCAATATGGGGTCATCTATTATTGGTGCATATATATATTACTAAGGTGACTGATGTAAAGATTTAAAGTGATGGAAAAAGGGACTTGTATTTTCTTTATGTAATTAAAAAAGCTTTGTGAGGCTCAATGTATTATGATGAATCCAGATGGAGGGACTGCGTGGAAGACATAGCACTATAATTATGATTATAATTGTTATTGCTATTTTTGGTGTTATTATCATGTTCTAGGAAAATCAATGGAATCATTTAGTATTGTTTAATAAATGATACCTTATGAATTATGATAATATGACAATAATTCCCACCTGTTTAATGGTGTGCAACACAAGTGGGAAAGAAGCAAAGTACCTATCCTAATTAATGATAAGGCTAGAAAGTGCAGAACTAAAACTGATAGCTTCATGAAAAGTCAGAAGTAGAACTAAATGTTTTGTCTCAAGTCACTCTGTTTCTCTTTGCATGCTGTTGTTGTTGTCACCTAGTGATTAGGTCCATCATTTCTTTTCTTTTATTTGATTTTTACAGATTCAGTAACATAGGATTTGGTACAGTAGGCCGAAGGGAAATTGGTTCCATTCCTTATGATACTTATACGAATAACTTATTCATCCTACTTCCTATAAAAAAAAAAAAAAACTTATTCATCCTGCCATCCTAGAATCTGCCCGTTATTAACTTTTCAATTTTTTTTTTTTTATAATGTTAGGTTTGAAGCTCAAATTAAATTCTGAAAACTTGAAACTAGACATGTTGCAACTTGAGGCTCACAAAATTTTATCTATATATATATATATGTGTATGTATATATCTATATAGATACACAACCTTCAGCTGCATTTTTTTTTGTGAAATTTCATCAACAAATTAGGATTCACTGTATGGTCAAAGTTTTGTTGTATTATTTTTCCTCTTTTGTACACATTAGGATTTGATAGTTTTCTAGGATGCATGCTCTAGGTACCACTTTTGAATGAACTAATTTTTGTGTTAGATTTGTCTCATTATCAAATATCAGGATATCCCTATGAACTTTTATTAGATTTTATCCCTATGAACTTTTATTTCCATCTTTTTCTGTTGGATTTTTGAAAACTAAACTTTTAGAGTTTGATATTGTGGTTGATCTCATATTGATCTAACTATATACGATATGTCATAAATTTGATTGTACTTAATTATTAAAGAATACGGTATAAGATTGTTGAGTTTCCAACTCTCTTTTTTCCTTGTTTTTTTTTTTGTGTTCGATTATTTTGGTATCTTGAAACTGCATATGTTTGATGATTCAGATTTGCAAATATATCATATTGGAATATGTTTATGGATAAGAGTTGAATACATTTACATAGACTGGACCCGTTGTACGAACAAGGAGTTAAAATTTTTATCAAGTTTGCATGTGAAAATAAACCAAATGCACTGGAATTCACGTGCCCATGCAAAAAATATCGTAATGTTAGATTGGTAAAAGTGGAACTTTTGGAAGAGCATTTGATTGTAGATGGGTTTCTTGAGAGTTACACTCGTTGGATTTTTTATGGGGAAAGTTCATTTGCTTCGGTTTCTGGAGATAATGAATCAAGTGACTCTAGTTCGGGAGATAAAATTCAAGAAATGTTGCATGATAAATTTGGGATCCCCCCTCCAAGTCCAGTTTGTGGAATAAGTAGTAACGAACCTGAAGCGGATAGTAGAGAAAGGTCAGATCAGGCGACATAAAAGTTTTTCAAACTGTTGAGTGAAGCTGAACGAAAGTTATATTCGGGATGTACCAAGTTTTCGATACTGTCATATGTCGTTCAATTGATGCACATCAAGTGTCTTAATGGATGGAGCGACAAGTCATTCACAATGTTACTTCAAGTACTAAAGGATATGTTACGTGAGGGTAACACGTTGCCCACTTCATTTTATGCAACTAGGCAGTTGATTAAAGAGTTAGGTCTAGATTGCATTAAGGTACATGCATATCCCAATGATTACATGTTATATCGGAAGGAGTGGACCAGATTTGCTTTGTTGCCTCTATATTTTAGTTGGAGTTTTATTTTGGCTTTTGTAACTATATTGGGTTTGTTTGTGATGTTAAAGGCGTTTGTGCCTTTCTTTGCTTCTTGTAATGTTCTGTTTTGTGAATAAATAAAATTTTCTTTTTTGTTAAAAAAAAAATTATATTTAAAATTCTCATTCTAGTGAAAATGCAATGAAGCTAGGTTTTATTATGAAAAAAAAAATATTAATTATCATTGCTCAAAAATAATAATTACTGGCGTTTAAATAAACGATGTAACATAGCTCCGGTCACTGGAATTTTACAAGGAAGTCGTCGATTAAATAAGCGTTGTTTCAGCATTTAGTAAACGTCACTTTAATTTTTGTGACGTTTAATTATACGCCGGTAATTTTTCCGACAAAGGTTTCGACGACGTTAATAACAAACATCAATAATAATATTTTGCGGCGTTTATTTACATTTTACTGGCGTTTATGTCTTTTTTCTTGCAGTGATCTTTAGGGTTGTTGGTGGCGATGGAAAGGAATTGTGGTGGGGGTAGGGGTTTGTGTGATTCTATTGAGGGATAAGAGAGGGTATTGTCCAAATAAATGGATATTTTAGGGTTTTGATAAGAACTTGAAACGGGTTTTTGTGAAATACACTTTTTAAAGGACTAAAAAAATGAATAAGTTGTTTGAGCTTGACTCATGAGTCATTTGGGTAAAAGTTTGCTTGAGATCAACTTTGTGAAATAAATTAGCTATAGCTTGAATGTATACTTGCACAATTCAAGCATTGTCAAAGGAACAAGCTCTCGAGACCAAATTCATGAGATAACTGATCAAATCTTGAAAACATTCTTGCACAAAATCACAAAGCAAATACCATTTAACAGTCTCTTAGATCTCATATTCAATATAATCATATTACATTGATATTATCATGAATCAAGTCAAAAGACTTCGTTTTTAAATGAATCAAGCACTATACTAATGTCACCCTTGGTCTTATTAATTACTTTGCAAGTAATGGACATGTAATTGCCGAGTTCTTCCATCAAACCAAATTTGTATCAGCAAAAAATACACCATATGGTGCAGAAATTCCATGACTAGAAAAAAAAAAAAAAAACCACCCAATATTCTTTTTAGGGTTAATGACAAAATACCCCTCCAAGTAGAGCCCATGTTGCAATTAGGATCCTTGTGGTTTCAATTTAAACAATTTGTCCCTTAAAGTTTTTTCAAGATTAAATTGACTCACAAAGTGTGGACGGGAGATATAAAATTCCTAAAATAAACCCAACCTTTAATATATTCTCTTTCTACCCAACACATTAAAACACAAGCCCTACATAATACATAACCCCAACCTCTTTCCCCAACTTTGGTGCCCCCAACCCCTTTCCCCTACTCCAGCCGTACCCCAACCCTCATACCTAACTCCGGCAACCCCTCACCTCCATACTCAACAAGGTTTCTTTCAATCTCAACTTGGTGATATGGCGTCATATATTGAATCAGTAACCCCCCCCCCCCCCCCCCCAACAATGTCCATTGACGACAAACACTAATGTCACCCACCAATTCCTTATCGACATCGTTGCCACCAGCTCCCAAAGACCATCCCTAGACATGAACCAACCATAGAAAAAAAAGATTATGTGAGGAAAAAGAAAAAGAGAATAGGTCGTTGTGAATGCTCCAATTATTCCCAATGTTCCATATATTTTTCTCGTTCCTATTTTCATCCCAAGTTAAATTATTTTATTTTTGATTAACTTGTGATTCAATATAATTTTTATTTTGAATACTTAAATTTTATGTTATATCGTACCTTCAGATATGAATTATAATTAATTTCTAATAAGATAAATTTAATAAAAACAAAAATAACCAGAAATGAGAGGATCCCAATTCCTTTAAAACACCCTAAATTAATTCATACCATGAATGGTTTGGAGAAAAAGAAATTGAAAGATATGAACTCTTTTTAATTATTTGCTTGAGACAACCAATCAAAATCCATTATAATGGTTGATTTTAACAATGCTATAGATTGGCAAGCAATGCATTGTGTTGTACACATGCAAATACCCAATACAACCCACCCAATGCAACAAACAAAAGTTGGTAACAAAGGTCATCATTGTGACGTTGATTGGCTGGCTTGACCCCCCCAACTTGGCATTTTTTTAAAGAGACCTGTCATAATATTTCAAGAAAATATCAATTATGCTGGCCCCAAAATTATAATAAATTACAAATATCACACAAAAATTGTAATAAAAGTAAGGTATCATAATTGCAATTTTTGGGTGGACGACACGTGTACGAACTAAAAACCACGGAGGTAGAGAAGGTTCTTTGTCACTTTTGCTAGCGTGACAGTCACAGTACTTGACTGTCGGGACCAAATACACTAGTTTTTTTTTTTTAACTGTTTACCTATAAAAAATATAATTTTAGATTTATTTATTGAGTTATCATTATTTTTTTAAAAATAATGTTCTGAATTTTTTTTTTAACTAAAATTGTATTTGAAAAACCCATTTTCAAAGTTTTTTCTTTATGTTGAAAGTCTCTTTTTGAAATACGATTTTATGAAAATAATTATAAATTTATAAATAAATTTAAAATTATGATATTTATATAAAAAACTATAAAAAATAGTAGAAGAAATCTTGATTGTTATTCTTGTATAAAGTTAGGAGTTGTCTACGGTATTGAGAGGGTATTTTTATCACTCTTATGGTATTAAAAAAATGATAGAAATAATTATTACAATAGTGATAAATCACTCATAAAAATGATAAATTTTTTTGTATCAAAGAAGAGTGATATAAATAATTTTATAACAGTGATAAAAATATTTATAAAAATAATCACTTATTTATAAAAGTGATAATCTTTTTATTATAAAAATATCTACAAAAATTATAAAATACACACAAAAATAATAAATTTTAGAGTTATAGTACTCTTTTATTCAGTATCCTAGTTAAGTTCATAAAATTAAGGTAAAGAAAAATGTAATTTGAATTTAATTTGAAGATCTAATTTCGGGATCTAAATTCAATATAACTACTGAATTGATAATAAATTTTATCTAATATTAAAATTTATAATTAATTTAATAAATATATTAAAATTATATCATTAAATTCTCAAAATTTGATTGCTGTAAGCTAAAACGGTCAGCTAATGGTCATATCATATGTCTCAAGTTGAGCTTCTCTGGTGCGATTTTGCTTGGGCATAATTGCTTAAAAAAATAAACCATAGTTAGATAGACACGTAGAGCTCACTGTTCTGTGTTCTTGATCTCATCACTGGCACGTAGAGAGAGAGAGGGAATCAAATGCTTTGTATAAAGACACCCCTTTTCTACTCGTACGTTTAAGAAAAATGGAAATTTGGGCATACAGTAACAAAAAAAAGTGAAGAAAAAGGTCTGGTGATTTGACACCATTGTTGCTCTGAGAGAGAGAGAGAGAGAGAGAGTGTGTGTGTGTGAGAGAGAGGGAGGAATATAACGTTGGATATTTGGTAGTGGGAATCTTTGAAGATCTAGAGACCATTCTCTGGCTGCCTTTGAAAGGTAAGTTTATGTTATTAAGCTACCAATTCTAAGCACTTTTTTGGGTGTTCTGAGCTATTGTTTTTTGCCATGAAGTTGCATGTCTACTATCTGCAACTTATTGCAAGTTTTCCCTTCACTTGGCAAGTTGACTCTCTCTCATTGTGTAGAACCTGCACGCCTATCTGGGTTGATGGAGTAGTATTGACAAATTTGTCTGGGTGTCTTTGTTGATTTGGGTTCTAGAGGTAACTATCGTCCCTATTTAGTTGTAAAAACCAGATTTAGTTGCTGGGTACTTGCACATGTTTGTTTATATAATTTATAATTGTTAACAGTTAGATTTAGTTTCTTGGGACTTCCGACATTTATAAAGCTCCTCTGCTGCTTCAGATTTTTGTGGGTTTCGCTCGAATTATTCTTGGGTTCTCAAATTTATGATTGTTTATTCATATTTTCTTTTGGCTGGGGTACAATCAATCATTTTCTACAATCCAGTTGATTTCCTGGGTTTAATACTAATTTTCGCAAATAGCAATTTTTCTGGGTTTATTTTGTTAATTATGTATTATTGTGGCCGCGTGTGGGGCTACTGCAATTTTCTTCTGTGATTATGTTTGCATTTCATTCAATCGTCTCTGGCACTCTGTTCTGACTGATTCTATCTTGCTACAAGTTGTTTGCAGAACTTGTCTACACCAATTGGATAAAGGAGGAGTAGCATACTCTTGCTACGTTCAATAGATTCATAGTTATATATATACATATATTTCGATAATGGTTTCGAGGTCTTATTCCAACCTATCGGATCTTACTTCTGGTGAATCACCAACTTTTGGCCGAGGGGGGAAGAGGTTGTCTCGAGTTGTGACTTTTGCTGGGGTGTTGTCTGAGCTAGATGATGAAAGTAAGAGTAGTGTTGGCTCTGATGCTCCCTCTTCTGTCTCCCAAGAACGGATGATCATTGTTGGCAACCAACTTCCACTTCGGGCGCATCGGAGATCTGAAGGTGAGGAAGGGTGGAACTTTAGTTGGGATGAGGATTCCCTTCTTTTACAACTCAAAGATGGCCTCGGGGAAGATGTAGAAGTTATCTATGTTGGTGGTCTTAGAGAGGAAATCGACCCGAGTGAACAAGATGATGTTGCCCAAACTTTGCTTGACACATTCAAATGTGTCCCGGCTTTCATCCCTCCCGAGCTTTTTAGCAAATTCTATCATGGTTTCTGCAAACAGCACTTGTGGCCTTTATTCCACTACATGCTTCCGCTATCACCAGAGCTTGGTGGCCGCTTTGATCGATCCCTGTGGCAAGCTTATGTGTCCGTGAACAAGATATTTGCTGACAAAGTAATGGAAGTTATCAGTCCTGATGATGATTTTGTGTGGGTTCATGACTACCATTTGATGGTTTTACCTACTTTTCTGAGGAAAAGATTTAACAGGGTTAAGCTTGGATTCTTCCTTCACAGTCCATTCCCATCATCAGAGATATACCGCACCCTTCCTGTAAGAGATGAACTTCTACGAGCACTTCTGAACTCTGACCTTATTGGCTTCCACACCTTTGATTATGCGAGGCACTTTCTCTCTTGTTGTAGTAGAATGCTCGGCATATCTTACCAGTCCAAGCGAGGTTACATAGGTCTTGAGTACTATGGTCGTACTGTAAGCATTAAGATTCTCCCAGTTGGGATACATATGGTCCAAATTCAGTCTGTCTTAGACCAGCCAGAGACTGAATCAAGAGTTGCTGAGTTAAGAGATCAGTTCACGGGTCAGACTGTTTTGCTTGGAGTTGATGACATGGACATATTTAAAGGAATAAGCTTGAAACTTTTGGCTTTTGAACAATTGCTTATACAGCATCCTGATAAGAGGGGCAAGGTTGTTGTGGTTCAAATAGCAAACCCTGCCAGAGGTCGAGGAAAAGATGTACAGGAGGTTCAGTCTGAAACTTATGCTACAGTTACCAGGATTAATCAGACATTTGGGCGACCAGGATATGAGCCAGTGGTTTTGATTGATACCCCACTTCAGTTTTATGAGCGAATTGCTTACTATGTAATTGCAGAGTGTTGTCTCGTCACAGCAGTGAGGGATGGGATGAATCTAATCCCTTATGAATATGTTATATGCCGACAAGGAACTGATAAGCTAGATGATACCTTGGGCCTTAGCCCATCAACACCAAAGAAGAGCATGCTGGTAGTTTCTGAGTTTGTTGGGTGTTCGCCATCTCTTAGTGGTGCAATTCGAGTTAATCCATGGAACATTGATTCTGTGGCTGAAGCTATGGATTCTGCTTTAGTTGTCTCTGAGGCAGAGAAACAAATGCGGCATGAGAAGCATTACAGATATGTGAGTACTCATGATGTTGCATATTGGGCGCATAGCTTTTTGCAAGATCTTGAGAGGGCATGTAGACATCATGTGAGGCGGAGGTTCTGGGGTATTGGTTTTGGTTTAGGATTCCGGGTAATTGCCTTGGATCCAAGTTTCAGGAAGCTCTCCATTGATCACATTGTATCAGCCTATAAAAGGACCAAGAACCGAGCAATTCTTTTGGATTATGATGGTACTATGATGCAGCATAGATCAATCATTACAAGTCCCAATTCAGAGGCTGTGGGTATCTTGAATAACTTGTGCAGGGACCCCAAGAATGTGGTGTACATTGTTAGCGGGAAGGACAGAAAGACTTTGACTCAGTGGTTTTCTTCTTGCGAAAAGCTAGGAATTGCAGCAGAACACGGTTATTTTGTAAGGTATATGCTTTCATATTTAACGGTCTCTTGAATTTTATTATGTTACTCTTATCTAAACTTGACCATAAACTACAGAATTCAAGCATGTGCTGACTCTGGGTATGAAAAAACATTCAGTAAAGGAACTGCTGGATAAAGAAATTCAATTCGTCATTTGGTTTGTTTTATAAGAAAGCAGAAGAAATCATAAGCTTACTGAAATATTGGTTGAAATTTGCGGGTGTAAAACATTTTGGTTTTTATTTGGTTTTGGTCATTGGTATTGAGATATCACATATGGGAATCCCATATTGGAAAAAAAATAAGTACAAAGTTTAATATAGTAGGATTGAGCTCATTACCATAGACTTAGGCTTTTAGGTGGTTGTGAGTTTAACACATGTATATTTGACATGTTGTGTTGGGCTTCTCTTATTTCCCAACAATTAGTATTAGAGCTGATGATTGATAATCTTAGGTGAACTCTCCAAAAAACGGTGTAGTATGTCAATATGAATTATGAGTGACCAGAACAATGATGAGTTATTGGTGTTGGAATCATGTAATGCAATTTCTTGATAGAACAGTGCGCGAGCCTTTGGCTGCAAGGCATCTCGATAGAGTTGTAATGTTGTGACTCATGAAGAATTGGTAAAAATTTGATTCTTAGAAGAGCGGACACTTGTAAAGAGTCATTTAGACACGATACTTGTAGAGAGTGGGGGATCAGTTAACTTGAAGTGCACAAAGAGGAGTAATAACTTGACGTGGTTCACTTGTAAGAGGCAGATGATGTGATATCACATTTGAAAATCCCATTTTGGAAGAGAAATAATCAAAAATATCTTAATCTATTATGAATGAGTTCACTACCAACAGGCTTGATCTTTTAGCTTTTTAGGTGGGTCTAAGTTCCAAACATTTGTATTGAGCTTATTGTGTTAGATTCCTTTATCTCCCAACAATTGATATCAGAGTCGATGACTGACGATTCTGGTTTAACTCTCTAAGAAGTAATGTTAGTGTGTTGGTAATATTGACGAACTCTAAGTGTTGGCGTCATAGAAACACAACTGTTGATGGAGCAGGACTCTGGATAGAGTGATGACATAGTAACTCATGAAAAGCGCAGTTGAAAACTTGATTCTTAGAAAAACGGACTCTGATAAAGAATGATTTAGACACATTGTTTGTAGAGAGTGGTAGATTGGGCTTGTAGAGAGTGACAGAACAGAATGGGAAATTTTAAGCTCAATGAAGTTCATGCGTGAGGTGGAGATTGTTTAGATATCATGTGGGGAATCCCATAGTAGAAGAATAAAATAAGTGAATACAGTCTTAATATACTATGCATTGACTCAATAGCTGTAGGCTTAAACCTTTAGAGTATATTGGATCTATTAGGTTCGAATCCCCTTATTTTCCTACCCAACCTATATTCAAAAAAGAGACTCAAGTGAAATCACAATTGCTCCAATTCATTTCAATCTCATTTCTCTATGTTGGTGTGCCTTAAAATTGTAGCATGGCTCATTGTTATCTGAACTCACTAAGGATTGATGTTAACTTTCTGAGTGTTTGAATATTTTAAATAATTTGTTTTCCTTATTGCTGTCAACTGCAAAAATTGGATCGTTCTGGTTTGCTTTTGATGGGCATCATTGAGTTCAACTTACATATGCAAAATGAGGGTGCATTGGGATATAACAAAACATGCTATCATTGTGACGGATTTCGATTAAAGGGAACTAAGTCCTTTCATGGTAGAATTCCATCCCTTGGATGCATATATTGCGATAAAATAAAAATAAGATTGTAATATAGTGACCATTGTGGTTGTATTGTTGTAATAGAGTCATGATCGTGGTGGTGGCAGAATTGGGAAAGGAAATGGTGGTTGTGCTTTGTGCATATGATGATGGCAGAAGTAAGTGGTGGCAGTTATGGGAGCTAACTTATTAGTCTTAAATGATAGCCTCCATAAAAAATATTTCATGATTCATGTCATGAAAAGTATGCGGCTCACCTAATCTTGTAACCATATGGACCATGTGGATTAGATGGATGCCCAACAGATCAGGGCGACAGGGCCCACCATTTTTGACATGATTTCAGGTCATGTGGCCATCTGTTCTGTCTGCTTGAATTTGATATTCAAATTAAATGGTCAAAATTGAAGTTGATCAATTATGGGTTTACACCCTAATCTAGGGGTCATCCTTGAAATGCACATGGTTTAATTGGTGAAATGGTGTCAGATGGATCCTCTTTAACTTTTGGTGCTATAGATATCATGATAAAATTCCCATGATCCCTTCATTTCTCTTACTGCCCACTTTATGGATTCCTCTTTTCCAATTTTTGTGCCGCTCCCATTTCTGATGCTTTTGTTGATGTTGTTGGTGGGATTTTCACCTTTTTGGCTGTGTTTTTTGCTTGTGTATTTTTTTCAGGGTCATTGTTTTTTTTTTCGGTTGGGGGGGGGGGGGGGGGGGGGGGGGGGGGGGGAGATTGCTTGGGGGATGGGGAGTAATTGGCTTTGATGCCAATCCCACTGCACTTTCAAGCAGTCCTTCTACCAGTTTCAGATATCCTATATCTAATTTGTCTTTGCATCGCATTGAAGCCACAATGAATGTTATTCTTTTCAGGCCAAATGAAGATGCAGACTGGGAAACTTCTGTTGCTGTGCCAGAGTTTTACTGGAAACAGATTGCTGAGCCAGTCATGCAATTGTACACTGAAACAACTGATGGTTCTACCATAGATACCAGAGAGAGTGCACTTGTTTGGAATTACCAGCACGCGGATCCAGATTTCGGCTTATGCCAGGCTAAGGAGCTTCTAGATCACCTGGAAAGTGTTCTTGCCAATGAACCGGTTTCTGTCAAGAGTGGCCAGCACATCGTAGAAGTTAAACCGCAGGTAATTCATAAACTGCTTGTTTCATCGTGTCACTTCACATGTCCAACTCAAAAGTTATTTCAGATATAGAGGGAATAGAATGGTGATTTAGCCACGAGATTCTTAATTGGAAAAATTCTTAATTACCTGAGAGTGATTGAAGGAATTGCTTTGAATTGTTTGAAAACCAACATAAATGTAAATCTAAAGGGAAACATTGGCCAACCTGCTAGGATGCAGTTGAAACTATAGCATGAGATTTAACCGGCCTCCATTGGTATGAGGTAGAAACATTACATATAGGAGCTTTACTGATATACTCGGATGCTAACATGTAGACCCTTATAAAGGTGTATACCCAAATTTGGGAACTGCAGGAGTATAATAATTCTGCTAATGTGAAAAGTATAGACATAGTTTCCTATTACGATATACCAGCATTCTATGCTTATTTATCACATTTTGTCTTTTGGTGAGGTAAATCAATGGGATTCGATTTATCTCACTGAAATGACTTGTAGTCATCCACAAACTTCACAGTTCCAACATTGCAAGCTGTGGTGGAGCTAGGATTCAATCTTTCCAATGAAGAAAACAATTGACCAATTTGTATTAAAAAAAAAAAATTCAGACCTCCACTAAGGGGGGACTAAATTGGGTATTAGTTCTATATAAAAATATTTGTAAATTCAAGATTGGATGTATATTAAGATCCCAAGGCTTCATTACTATAAAAAATTAAAGCCAGTATCGATTCGGTCTTAACAAAATATGAACAAAAAGAACATAAAAAAATTATTTCATAGCACATCTCAATCCAATAATATATTAAAGTGGAACATGCCGACACTCTTACAAATCCTACAGATCATTTATGATTGATTAGGTCTTTAAATTTGTTAGCAATTTTCTTTTAATATACAAAATCAAAGTGTCCATGACAAAATCTGTCTTTCATCTTGCTTTTATGCCTAGTTGAGACTTGAGATTGTCCTCTTATCTTTTTGAGAAATTGAATCTTTGGAATATCATAATCCCTTTTGGGTTAGGATTTTACCATTTGCATCTAATTGTGATTTACTAGGTTACCAGCCACTCACGTACCAGAAAAAAAAAAATCAGTTGCAACCAAACAATTGTTTTGTAAAAGTAGAGGGTAGCGTATTAAATAAGGAAGATATTAGGGTTAAGGCAATTCACATCTGTTTTACTTAGTCCAACTACACGTGCTTCTATATGATGTGGAAGCATGTGGAATCCATATCAGTTTTGTCTTTCATTCTGGCTACTCACAGGGTCTATTATCCGTGCTAGACAGCACTATTCCGTTTGATCAAATGGCAACGTTTGTAGTTTGTATAGCCTTCGCTTGAAGAAATCTTGATCAGGAATTTGTTAGGCAAAGATCTGAAGAATTGTTTGTATTGCTGCTGTTCTCATTGTCACTTTAATATCTCTCTAATCGTAGTTATATCTATGATTACACAAAAAACAATTGAGAATTGGATTGATAGCATCAATTGTGAAATACATACAATGTGTTTAGATTTCAAATCATTTGTGGAACTTGCAAGATGATGAAACATATTAAATTTCCAGTTTTTTTTTGCTTGAAAAACAGTGTCTGGAGATTTTTTACTCTTAAGACAGTCAATGCACCATAAAAAAATTACAATATGATATGAATGTCTAGAATGAAATTGTATCCTTGGCCCCTCAAAACTTCCTCTTAGTTTATGGCAGACATTTATTCCAATCTGTCTTTGAAACTTTGAAAAGATGTGTGCTTTATAATTTCTACTATAGTAAACAGAGCAACTGTTATTAATTTCTTTCAAAATTCAGTGGAAATAGCCACCCTGCATAACTTTCTAAATTCAATCCAAATTCACCAAATATTTCAAGAAAGAATCCAGCACAGTCTACACTTGCCTATGGATAAAAAAGCTGAACATAAATACATAGTATTTGTGCCAAATTTTTTGAACGCTCCGTCATTGTTTTCCTCTCAAATTTTTCCTTCTCTTCATTTTAATTTTAAATATTTGTATTCCTCTTGTTTCTTTATTGAGGTTAGAACATTTAATAGATTTGTTGTTTTTCCATACATCTGTGTGTGTATTTCTCCAACATGATTCTCCTATGACATATAATTATCCGATGTTTTTTCTTAGTTGTTTGGGAAAAAAATGATGATACAAACTGTCTATTTGAGGTTTTTTCCCCTCCATATGATGAGGTCTGCCATACTTATCAATTGATCCCATATTCTACCACTAGGGTGTCAATAAAGGTCTCGTTGCAGAACGCCTCCTAGCGACAATGAAGCAGAAGGGAATGCTTCCCGATTTTGTGCTCTGTATTGGGGATGACCGTTCAGACGAGGATATGTTTGAGGTTATAATGGGTGCAATGGCCAGTGGTTGTCTATCTCCAGTTGCAGAAGTGTTTGCTTGTACTGTTGGCCAGAAACCCAGCAGGGCCAAGTACTACTTAGAGGATACCAATGAGATATTAAGAATGTTGCAGGGTCTCGCTTCTGCTTCTGACCAATCTGCTAAAAATGTTTCCCAATCTTCTCAACGAGCAATCATGGACAGAGAATAAATAGAAACAAGGATTCCCTGTATAAATTGAGGTGGCTATGGCTGTGCAGGAAGGAATCCGTTATTAGGAGACTCGATGAGAGGACTCATCCAGTTCTTCACTTGCACTCAAGTTTCGGTAAAGCTGTGGCTTAGCATTTTTTGAACCGATTGGCATTTTCTGGTGAGGATTGAGCTTGATGATTATGACATATCTTCACCCTTTGCAAGTGGAAGTTTCGTAAAAAAATTTCTGATTGTTGTTGCACCATGTATGTAGTTTCTAGTGGGTAAATTTATGTGCTCGCGTTTTGTATTGGTATCTTACTGTTGATTGTATTCTATATCATTTTGATTTGCATTTATTGGCATGAACTTATTGTCCGGGCCAGTTTACGACCACATTAACTAATTCCCTTTTCAGTTTAGTCAACGACAGGTCATTCACGACGGTACTAGAGTATTTATGAGGGATAAATCTTTCATGGCATGATCCCAAGGGATTGTCAAGATTTTAACGTTTGATTTTACAGTTCGTCTCTGTTATTACCCGAGTTACTCATTGGGTTCCTTCCATACTCTTTTAGAGAAGCTTATGACAACCAAATTTTAAAGGAAGCCATTGTTACTCTTTAGACTTTAGTTTCTATCTTATTGTTATTCATTGGGGTTCCTTTCATTGCAAGTGTTTCTTGTCACTGTGGAGAGGGGGAGGGGAAGGGGGAGGGGTTTAGAATGATTAAATAGACGCAAATTTATCTTTATATGCAAAATTGTGTGACTTGAATTATTTAGATTCAAATCACAATAAAACAACCATGCAGTAAATCTGGCCTCATTTTTTGATTATTAGTGATAGAGCATGATCTGTTACCCCAACTTATTTGGAATGAGATTGTAATTCTAAAACATGTCCTTAGTAATTCTACCTTTTGTCATTAGGACAAGACATTACTTGGTCTTTATGATGTTATATCACCTCCAATTTCGTGGTTTAACTAACATTTGGACTAGATTAGTGTAGATAGTCCAACCTCACTTGCCATAATAAGCTTGAATTTTCCCCTTTTCAGATAACTTTGTTCCGGGTCCTAGTAGCTCAGTTCATTAAATAGGAAATTTTAATATGCGGAATATGAGAAGTAATACGAACCAAACTCCGAAATGTCATTAAATGTATATCGGGTTGAAATTTTTTATCCTCAGTGACACGATAATCCTTTGAATTTTTCACTCTTTTAAGTTCCGATCCCTAACCTCAATGAGTAGTTTAAGTGGTAACAATGATGAATTGTAAACTCAGACATTCTGAATTCGGATATTGGCAAACTTTTTAAGGTCAGACCATAAAAAATTTATTCTTCATGAATTCTCTAGTTCTGGTGTGAATGTCTTGTCTTTGACCTGACCGAAGAGAGAATTAATCGAGGTACGTATACGTTGTTTTGAACAACTTTGAGCATTGAACCAAAAAAAAGTTCCGATCACTAGTTTAAGAAGTTAAGAGTGTACTTGTTCTTACCTACCTTAATTGGGTACTCGAATGTGACATTCACACGAGTAGTTTATGCTTTTCACACGGAATATCAATCTTCCATGCACTGATGTTCGTGGTCTTTTCTGGGCTTGAAATCAAATTGGACTTTTTGGGAGGACAAGAGATCCGATTCCCAAGCCAATAGAACAAAACAAAACCCACCCCACAGCCCAACCCAACTGCTTGTGGTGTTTTGGGGCTAAATCAAATTGGACTTTAGGAAGGTCCAGATGATGCCCATTTCCCATTCCAACGAGAAAATATTAAAACTAATTGTCACAGTGATACCATATCATTAGCGATACGTAATATCATCAATCAATAATATTATATCATGTGGGTATAACGGAACACATTAGTTTAGTAACTTTCAATAACCACCATGTTGAATAACTAATAAATGTATTATTATTGGGTGATAATATTGGATATCACCAGTGACGTGATATAATCATTATGTTGAATATTTACTCCAGCCCAACCCAATTCAATTGGCCCAAGTAAATTTGAACCCTTCCCTCTCCCCCATTATTTTTTGGCAAATTTTATACATAGGTTTGATAATTGAACTGAGTCTATCTAGATGTGATTAAAAAATTATTGATCTTGTTTTTTAAATCGATCATGCCGAACTCATTTTTTCAAACGAGATTAAAAAATTGTTGAAAATCGACTCTTTTTGTGCCAAGTTCAAAATAAATTGAATCCAAATAACTCAATTATTAATTCCATAAATAAATTTAAAAAATTATTCAAAATCGACTTAGAAACGAGTAAAATCCAAAACAATCATGCCGCACCCAAAGTCTTCAATTATTAGCTCTACTTATACGCACAAGCCATATAAAGAGTTCGGATGGGATTTGGGAGTTGGATTTGGGTTCTAGGGTTAGGGTATAAAATCAGTGAGTATTAGAAAGTTCAAATCCTCTCTCTTCTTCTCTTTCAAAACCTTCTTCTCTGTATTACCTCCCAAAATATTTGCTCTTTGTTTGTCATTTGAACCCAAAAATGGCGAAGAAACCCAAAGAACCACGCAACAAAGCGAACGACAATAATGTTTCCAGTTCAGGTTCATCCGATGTTTTCAAGACCCTCTTTGGAGATATCCCAGAACAAAGCACAACCGCTTCAATCTTCTCTACCGATAACCCGTTCCGAAGAAAACCTTTTGACCGTTCTGAGACACCCACTCAACAAAAATTAGGGTCACCGCTTGATTCAGCTGAAGGTGTTGAAAACCCTAAGAATGGCGATTCTGACAAACCTAATTCAGTTGAGCTGAAGAAGAGAAAAGAGGATAAAGAGCAAAGGCCTGATCTTAACTCGGATTCTGTTGGTGAAGCTTCGGAAATTCATTTGGAGAGTAAGAAATCGAAGAAAGCCAAACCCGAATACCCTGGTTCCGATTCCGAATTGAGGGAAGGGAAAAAGAGGCGAAATGCTCTTTTGGGTTCTGACTCAAAGGAATTTTCGGGAAAAGGGAAAGGAAAGAAGGGAGATTTTGGTATGAAGTCGAAGGGAATGTCCTATAAAGAGGAAAAGGCAAGCCTCGATGTGGTTATTGAATCGGAGGATTATTCGGGAAAGGGCGAAGGAGAAAACCCGAATGTGGCTATGGAATTGAATGGGACGGTGAATTTGGATAGCGAGAGAAAAGGTAAGAAGAAAAATAAGAGGAAGCGGGATGAGGTAGAGGCGGAGTATGAGTCGAAGCGGTATGGGGTGGTGGCAGTGCAAGACGGAGGGGAAGAGGGGAATTTGGGACGGGTAGGTGTTGGGAAGAAGAGGAAAAAGTTGGATAATCCAGAGGATATGATGGTTTCAAAGGAAGGATTTGATGATGAGGGAAAGCTTTTGAGGACTGTGTTTGTTGGGAATTTGCCATTGAAGGTGAAGAAGAAGGCACTCTTGAAGGAATTTAGCAAGTTTGGAGAGGTCGAATCTGTGAGAATTCGGTCCATTCCATTAATAGATGTGGGTGTTCTCCTGTTCACAAATTTGGTTTCTTGGTCATATTATGTGTCTATCATATTGGCAGTTTTTTCTACTTATAAGGTTAACAACAGTATGAATAACATTTGATTGTTTGTGTTTCTCAGACCAAAGTTCCAAGGAAGGGTGCTATAATCAACAAGAAAATCAATGATGCTGCTGACAGGTTTTATTCTAAGTCATACACCTCATTTTGTTAGTTGATTTTTTCTTAATTTGTTGAATAGTGTTTCTAGTTGGATTTGTGCCTTCAAACGGGCTTGTCATCCAGTCTTCTGGCCGTCCCCCCCCCCCCCCTCCAAAAAAAAAAACCACCACAAAAAAAAAAAAAACTGCATCTTTTATTTTTAAATTTTGTAGTTACTGTTGTGATGTGTTCATATTTTTGGTTTTGCTAGATTAAAGTCTCAAAGCAACTCAGATACAACATAACCGAGTTCTCGCTATATCTACTAACTTCATATTTATGAGAGCATATGCAATTGATTCGAACATAATCAACAATTTGGATTTTGCTTGTATGATTATGTGGTAGAAGTTATACTTTTCTTGAAAGAACTACTAGTTCCTTTTCAGTTATCATTATACTTCTCATCTTCACGATAATATATGTAGTTGGATTTTTTGCAGTGTTCATGCTTACATTGTTTTCAAAACCGAGGAACATGCTCATGCTTCTTTGGCCCATAATATGGCAGTGGTATGTTGGTTTTCCAAAAATTATTTGATTAGCTTTGTTTTAGGACAGAAACTGGGTTTCATGCAATTGCTATGTTCAACTGAAGATAGTATGGTTTTGTTGTGTTGATGGATGTAGGTTGGAGGAAATCACATCCGTGTGGACAGGGCGTGCCCACCACGTAAGAAGCTGAAGGGAGATGATGCTCCACTGTATGATAACAAAAAGACTGTTTTTGTTGGCAACCTCCCATTTGATGTGAAGGCAAGTTGTCTCTGTATTGTGTTTTGTGGACCGCCAGTATTTGCATCTTGTTAATTATAATGATCTGCACACTTTCTCCATTTTTCTCTGCAGACAGAAGAGATATATCAGTTGTTTTCTGGTATCAATGGTCTGGAATCCAACATTGAGGCCATTCGGGTTATCAGAGATCCTAATACGAATGTCGGAAAGGGCATTGCTTATGTCTTGTTCAAGACAAGGGTATGATTTGCAATGTACATTTATCATCATCTTTTATGCCAGCTAATATGGTCTGTGGCTCTGGTGACCCTAATTTTATTTAGAGACATGACCTTTCCTATTTCCCAAAGTTGAATTAGGTGACAAGGCGTTTCCCCCTTCTGTTTACATTCGTATTGAAATTTCCTCTTAAAAGGATCTGACACATTGGCACTGTGAGTGGAAAGAGGAAATAGTAGTTTTGTGTGCTCATGTAGTTTTTCTATGTAATCATATTGAGCATCCTTGTAATTCTGAAAAATTCGTGAATGTCAAGATGTCCCATATAGCTATTTAGCGATCTGGTGTTCTCTATTTTGTGAATATTTTATGTACTATGTGCCAAACAGTGTTTTGAAGTTGTGTCTATTTGGCATGCAGGATGCTGCAAACTTGGTCATCAGAAAACGGAACTTGAAGCTCCGGGATCGTGAGTTGAGGCTCTATCATGCCAAATCAAACTCCACACCATCTAAGAGGAAAAACTCATCACTGGAGGAGGCAAATAATACTCCAACGAAGAAGTTTGCACCGAATTCTAGAACTCCAGATGGTAGCAATAAGGTGAAATCTAGGGTTGACATCTCTTACCAGGGTCTGCGGGCAACCAAATCTGGTGTGCAGAAGAAATTCCATCGAAAGACCATTGAGCCAGCGAACTTAAAAACCAAGGCTCAGCAAGTGCAGAAGCCCAAAGAACGCAAGCAAAAAAGACCAGCAGTTGCTGCCAGAAAGGTAAATGTGCTGAAGGGTAGTGGAGCATTGAAACAAGCCGGGACAAAACGCAAGCTGGATAGCCAAACTCCTGATAGTGCCCGTCGAAACAAAAAAGCCAGGAAATTCAGGTAGGATTTACACTGTAAAATTCAATGAGCTAAACATAGCTCAGATAAGTGTTTTCATTTGTATACTATAAACTTGGACGACTATGCAAAGTTGTTTATTCATTGGACCCATGTGAAAATGCATGCTTTATGCCATGTTATTATTTTCTTCTTGTTTTTGTACTTTCTATGACTTGATTGTCTGGAAGGAGGATGGTGCTCTGTGTATACAGGAGTTCCATTATACGGAATTAGGGTTAAGTGATTGTGAAATTGTTTGATCTGAATTGCATAATGAAGTTCTCCACAGAAGTCGCGTCTGCTGCTGTTTGCATAGTAGTGCTATAGTCTTTTGCTCTTATTCAAGAATTAGGGGACATGTCCCTAATTTCCATCACCAGTACAACATTTTCGTCTTTCTCCAAGCATTCTTCAAGTTTTTGGTAACCCTATTTGTGGATAACTGTGAGTTTACTCTTCCTCTTATCTCTGTGTATGCGTGTGGGCATGAACACAGATACAGGCACGAGCACGAGGGTTTGTAGTAGATGGGGGATGGTCTTGCTTCAGCTATTTTCAACTAGAGCAGAGGTTGTATGTCAGTAAAGTCATCTGTTGCGTGAGGTGCTCCATAGCAGCCATCGCGTAGAGGGGGTGAAGTATGATTGCAGAAAAGATGACCTGGATTAAGTTACTTGCGTTAGCTATTTTGCTTGTTGACCAGATTCAGGATTTGCTTGTTATAAGTTATATTAATATATTTGTCAGAACAGTTAGACATCAAGGAACATCTGAACATAGTACAACATTAAGCCAATAGGTTGTCTTCGATCTATTGTTAGTTGTCTTATAATATGGATCCATTTGGGGGTTAGAAATGGGCTGGGCTTACCTGGTTTTCCAATCAGCAGCCCAAACCCCAGTACTAATGGGCCCTTGAGTTGGGGGGGGGGGGGGTATCATTATGTCTTACTTAACTGGGACCGTGTGGGTCTTAATTGGGTCATTCTGTGGTGTCTGAAGGCCATGGCCTTGTCCGTCAGGCTGTTGGTCGGCCCGTTTCACGTCATTTGGTAGGCCAGTTGGACAATGGCTCACTATAATAATGGGCCAGTTCGGTTTTTTTTCCTCCCGAGGCTTGCCAATTTTTGTGGCCATGTCATATCACATCAAAATTTAAATGGCTTTCCTTTTAAGAGATCCTTGTTAACAATGTGATTTTCTTACTTTTTCATATTTTTAATCCGTACAAGTAGTCCAGTGGTGTGGAGGTTGAGCTAGACAAACCATAGACCTGACGTGAGGGGTTCAACCCTTGCTAGTGTTTTCGGGGTTTAACTGATACATGCGGTTTATAGGTGATTGCAAGTATTTGATGTTTATTCTCACAATGATGAGTTTAAAGTGACCATACCTTGAAAAGGTTTCTCGTTAACAAAAAAATTATATGATACAAGAAATTAAAGTAATAATACAAGAAATAGGGTAACAAAAGTTGCATCATTTTGGGTATATGAATCTTGTGGAAATATGTAGTTATTGCGAATTGGTTGATTTTTTGGTTTAATATGATAATAGGAATTGTAATTATGTTTCGGGGAAATAATAGGATTATGATCTCTCTCTCTCTCTCACACACACACACTCAACATAATAAGTATTAAATATTTTAGTAAGCTTAGGTTTCAAGCAACATTATATTTTAATGGAAGTGGTGGGAATCCATAAGCTACATAAATAAGTAGTCCTTAGATGGACCTTGCTAGAACTCAACCCATGCTTTCACTTGTTAATTTTGTAGAAATTATAGAAATTTAATATAGAAAAAATGCAGAGATTCTATGGTTAAACAACCCGCCTCCCACCAAACACAAATAAAAAGGATAAAGTACACCATCAAGTATGTGTTCATTGTTATTTTAATCTTTCCAATTGTGTCACGTTGAACCTTAAGTTTTCAATTTATTTTTAAATGATTCATCCCCTTATTATCGTCCAAATAATTCATATACAAGGAAAAAATATGCATTTTGAGATGATGGGGGTCATGTATCCTTTTTCATTACTTGTTTGGATGGAAGTTGCCAATCGAACAATTTAGCAACAAATGCAGATATTTACAGAGTAAAATGAGAAAATCTGGAAGTAGGGACCAAAATAATACAGTGCACTTATTTCGGGGACCACTGATATATTTTACCCAAAAACATCAAGAAAAAGGAAAAGAACAAAGAATAAATCATCTGATGATTCTCTCAAAGTAGATGCCGTGATCTTTTGATTTTCCTAGATTATTTTTGTACCAAAGTGGCATATGTTCCTCGTGCAAATGGTAGCCAACCAAAATTCTTAAATGGCTTGTGGAAACACAACCCCACCACAAAGTGCATAAAATTCTCCTGTATAAACTTTACCTTTGAAGTTGGGGCCCAAATGTCTCCAATCCCACTCGACTTGGAGAACCATGGAGTCAGCATCTCAGAAAAGATGAGTCTATTGTGACACGATACCCTAAAAAAAAAAAAATAGTTCAACCATTAGGAGTGTTTGGCACAATTTGTGTGTACCTCGATTAATTTCTTTCCTAGTCCACTCAAAAACAGGTTATCCATGTTGGGATTAGGATATTCATGAGGAATAATTCTTTCATGACTTGACTCCAAGAGATTGTCAAAATTCAAACTCAGGACGTCTGTATATACAATTCGTCTTTGTTATTACTCGAAGTATCTTGGGCTTCGGAGATCAAATTTCAGTCAGAAAAGTGAACACCAACCCATTTTGAGGGGAACTTCTACGGTACCGCTAGCGGTACCATTACCAAAAGTTATACCTTTTTAAGGTTAAATTACACTTTTTTTGACGTGTAAGTTACAACTTCAAAAGACATGATCAATCATAAAATGTTGGGATCAATATCGCATTTAGGGGTGGTCAAATTTTCAATTACCCGCAAATTTCGACCCTACCCTATGCTACTCAACTCTATTGATTGACTATCCGAAAGAATCGAGTAGGCCAACGAAAAATTTATATATATATATAATGTTAACCCCTAAAAATTAAAATTTAAAAATCTAGAAACCCTAATGTTTTATTGATGTTTATGATTTTCTTATTGTGTTTTATTATAATTGTTTATGTATTATCGAATTTAGTGTTTTCTTTAGTGTTATTAGTTTATTGTTGATGGGCCAGACGCAAGAGCCCAACTCATGTTATAAGCCTAGTCTGAATAAAGAGCTCAACTTGAAGAGATCCAATGGGTCCATCCCAAAGGAGGTCCACACCCAGTTAAGCTTATCAGGTTTCGAGAAGCTACATCATTAAGGGAGCAAACAAGGTCATCTAAGAGCCTCATCCACGCCGCCTTGAAAAAAGTCAACCACCACGTTATCCTTTGACCTGATCTTAAAGGGAGTTCCATAACTGCCTCATCCATTGAGAAGATAGCGCCAGCTCCACCAGATTCGCTACTTAGCTACTGAAAAAACGCCTCAGTTTGTTGAGAGCTACTATAAAGTCCTGCCAATACTTGAGGGGCATCGAGCACATCTGCTATTATTCTCATCTCTCTCTCATTACTTGTATCTCTCTGCTCTCCCTACACTCTACCGAAAAATAAAATACCTAGGCCACCCTAGCCCTTCATAGTGGATGGAGGTCACGTTGATCAAACCATTCTACATCTTTGCCTCGCTTGAGTTACTCTCTCTCTTTATTTAATTACTGCATTAATTACTGATCACTTGACCAGTGGTGCATAAAACCAATTAGTGCATCATCAATTGTGTTAGTTAATTGGTGTAGGTTACTTAATTAAAATTTTAAAATGATTCAAAAATTAATAACTAAAAAATATGTGTTCACCCGATTTCCTACTCAATTATTTTGAATGAAATTCGGGTTGGAATAGTACACTTGATCAGCTAGGATAGACCAAAGAAAAAATTCTTCTACAAAACATCAGGTAGGAAGATGAAATACCATAATTTTTATCCGTAGGGTAGGGTGAACACTCTTAATCAAAATTTTCATGATTCATCATGGAGGTCTAGTGAGCAGTTGTAATATCTTTTTTTAAAACTGTAACTTTACCATAGAAACCGACTCTATCGATACTATTTTTTTTTTCCCCACACCTTAGAGATTCCCTATCTTAAGAGTACTGCTGAATTTGACTTTTAGCTAGCATTTGGACGGTCCCATCAAACACAAAATTATTCAATTTGGTTTTATGTAACATCTCATGGTGCAAAAGCAGCAAAACTTATCCAAGAGAATAATAGGGGCATCACCATAAATATTAAATTTTTATAGTTTCTGGTTGTTTTTCTTTTTGGATAATGAATCTGTTCTGATTCTTCTGAATGGTTCCATTTGCCAAATTGATTCTAGTTATCTGAATAATGGATCTAACAGTGACGATCCCTACTATGATCACAAGTGCGAGATCTAGATTATCTTCATTACATTTTCATTTAGTGATATATTGTTTACTATTAATATACATAGAACCCATCATTTACTAATAGTTCCTTAACTCATATACAGTGGATGATCTACCATCGAATAAAATTAAAGAAAAATGTAATAGGAAAAATCTCAATCCGAAAGCACGAGATCATATTAGGAAAAGCACTGGAACACCCATAAAATATTGGGTTAATTTTGAATTACCTGGCCTATCATTTGGTTTAGTTACACATGGAAACTTACTACAAAAATGATGACATTGGATGTGTCAAATGACTTCACACCTTAAATTTTAGGAAATTGCATCTAGACTTTAGGATTCAAGCCTCCGATGGGGAACCACTAGCTCCATTACCACCCATGACAACATGTTCTTAAGGAGAAAATATTCATTATAATGATGATACTATATTATTAGTGACACGTGGTATACTAATTAATAATAATATACCATGTGTGTGTAGTACATCTTATTGTTTTAATAACTTTCAATAATCACCATGTTGACTAACTAACACCTAGTAATAATGAAGTTCACTTATTCTATGTGGTGTTATTATTAATTGTTGATACCATGTATCATTGATCAGGGTCGGTCCAACAGTATAGAAAAAAAATATAGGCTTTAGACCCCAAAATTTTAGAAGGCCTCATAATTTTAGGTACATCACTAGTCCACAAAAAAAAAATTAAATCTATTAAATTTTAAGCCCTACAAAAAAGTCCCAGAAAATTAAATTCAATCAAAATTTTTATTGTAATAATTTAGGCCTATAATCCAATCCATAACATTAAAAACTTAGAAATTAAAAAAATCAACTCATATTTACTCCCTCTCTCTCTCCGGTAAAAAAAAAAATAAAAGTTGAAATTAAACACCCTATCCCCTTCTATGTGGTAAAAAACAAAAATAAAAGTTGAAATATCTTTCTCGACAATATTAACACATTCTTTTTTGTTTCCCTCTCACATAAAAAGTTAAAAATAAATTAATTTTTTTAAAAAAATAATACTAAAAATAAAAAAAACCTCCATTTGATGTTTCCGGTTTAGACTTTAAATTGGTTTGAACCGCTTCTATCACTGATTAGTGACAGGGTGTCACTGTTGCAATAAATATTTACTCGCTCTTATGAGAGTTTTTAAGGTCAAATTTCACCCAATGCGAGGGTGTCTCTTTTGACCCGTTTTAGATGCTCTGTCGTCCATCCCGTAATATAAAAATTAATTGTGATTAGAATATTGATACATCTCCACTTGTAAGGTAGAGAAATATGAGAATACTAACACATCAATGCAAGTGAAAAAAGTTTGGTATATATATTCCGGATCGATCATAATATTCTTAAATTTGATGCCATGCATGGCTCGACAGAAAAAGGCCTAAACCATCAACGCAATAAAATATACCTATTAATAGTAAAAAACATCAGGCGGGGGTTAGAAACACTTCCTTAAATAGAGCCATCAATTCAAATGAATGACTGTGTTCAAACGTTTTACTTAATTGACTACTCAAATTTGGATGTCTAAAGTACCTTAATTGCCCTTCTTTTTTGGTGTAGTCGAGTATATTCTTTCTTTGATACCAACTATACCTCCATTTGGAATGACCTAAATTTCCATACAATTCAATAGGCACAAATGGAAAACCAATCTCGTGTATGAGTTTTTTTTGTTTTTTTAATTACAAATTTTTAAATTTGTGCAGATTATTCCTTCGAATTTAGAGATTGATCACCGTGGACGAGTCTCTAATAATTAGAATAAAGTTTTGAGAATAATGGATGTACATAGTCTTAGGTATACCAAAAAAAATAAAAAAAAAATGGTTTCCATGACTTAAAGTTGTCATACTTAGCTCAAAAAACGTCGTCGTTCGTGTTAGGGGTGGTCACTTTCACAATTTGTTAGAAAAATCAAACGTGAAGGGAAGGGAGTACATAGAATTTATAAAAACTAGTGGCGACGGAGGACCACAAAATTTACAAGTCAATCCAACTAAATCTTACAAGTCGCCATCACCAAATAGGCTATGTAAAGTGAAGTCCAATATAATTTATATATAATAAGAGAATTGTACTTTTGAATTTTATTTCAATAGTTTTTTTTTTATTTCTATCACATTATTTATTTTTATTATAAATTAAATTATTTAATTTAATTTTTATTTTGAACATTATTTATATGCGATAATATACATGTTAATATTTTTTTGGTGTCATGTATTTTAAGAAAATTTTGTTAATTTTTATTTTAAAAATTAATAAGTAAAAATTATATCTTATTGAAAAGAGAAATTATAACTGTTCAAAGAAAGACGATGATTAATCACAAATATCCATAATTAATTATTTACTTTCCTTTTCTTGAACAATTATAATTTCTTTTATAATATTTTAAAAAAATTAAAACTTAATTTTAAAATATTATAATTTCGGTACCGTACCAATCCTAACCTTTTCCAAAAGTAAATATCGCACAGTCGCACTGCCCCAGTACCCCGTGCCCAAACTGCAAACCAGAATAAAAAATGTTCCTTTTTTTCACTCTCTCTCTCTCGTAAGTCCTAACGTCAATTAAAAAAAGTTGACCTCGGTCACTTGTTTCATTCGGTCAATGATATCTGTCTCTACACCCATCCCAACCGTCCATTTTCCCCATTATCCCCTTCCCAGAATATGCCACGTGGACATTCATATAACCTCCCTCCCCTAACCGCGGTTACTTTATCAAACCCCACCTCCACCCCCTTCTTCCTCCTCCTCCTATATATATTCCTTCCCCTGCTCATTTCTCTCTCCCACCCCTCTCTCTCTCTTTCTTGATCTCAATTTTCAAGAAGTGACTTTAAAATCTCTAAACCCTAGTTTTCAATTTTCCATTTCTGCTGGAGTTAGGGTTCCACTTCTCAATGTGGTTTGTATTTTCTTAGAGAGTTTGAATTTCAATGGACGAGGTGAGGAAGAGATTCGGAGTCGGATACGCTTTGGCACCGAAAAAGGAAGCCAGTTTCGTTCAGGATTCCCTTGTCAATCTTGCGAAAGACAAAGGAATCGATCTCATTAGGATCGACCCCAACAAGGCCTTAATCGATCAAGGACCTTTTGATTGTGTTCTCCACAAATTGTACGGTCAGGATTGGAAAAATCAGCTGGAAGAGTACTCTTCGAAAAACCCCAATGTCCTGATTATTGATGATCCCGAGGCAATCGAGAGATTGCGTAGTCGGATTTCGATGCTTGATGTAGTGAAGGAGTTGGAAATTGAGAACAAAACGGCTTCATTTGGGATTCCGAAGCAGATTGTGATATACGAGTCGAAAACGGTGGCGGAATTGGAGATTGAGAGGGAGGGGTTGAAGTTTCCGGTCATAGCGAAGCCGTTGGTGGCGGATGGGAGCGCCACATCGCACAAAATGTCGTTGCTTTTCAACAATGATGGGTTGAATAAGCTGACACCCCCAATTGTTTTGCAGGAATTTGTGAACCATGGGGGTGTGATTTTCAAGGTGTATGTGGTGGGTGAGTATGTGCAATGTGTGAAGAGAAAGTCGTTACCGGACGTGACCGAAGAGAAATTACGGACTTTGGAGGGTTCTCTGTCGTTCTCGCAAATTTCGAATCTGAATTGCAATGAGAAAATGGATGATAAGTACTATGAAATGATGAATTCGGAAGATGCAGACATGCCCCCGATGAGTTTTATTATTGATATTGCGAATGGGTTGAGAAAGGCGATGAAATTGCATTTCTTTAACTTTGATGTTATTAGGGACAACAGGGTTGGGAATATGTACCTTGTGATTGACATCAACTATTTCCCCGGGTACGCGAAGATGCCCGGTTATGAAAGCGTGTTAACAGACTTTTTCTTGGAAGTTTTGAATAAGAAAGAGAAGGATTGCGGGAGTAAAAAGGTGGGTGGTTGTGAGAAAGAAGAGAGTAAATTGGTGGGGAATAATGGTTGTGGTGAGGATGATGTGGGGCTTCCAGTTTAACCTCGCTAAGAGGAAAGAAAAGGATAGCCTAATTCAAACCTAATGAAGTGTAGCTTGTGGAGTTCATTGGCCGAGATTTGGTTGCTCATGTGTGGTGATCCTGCTTTCGGTTTCTGGGTTAAAGCGATCTGCACTGCGCTCATTTCTTTCCGATAGGCAGTTTAAAACAGTGATGAATAAGTAGGTTCGTGGCTTTGGTTTCTGCCGCCTAAGGGCATTAAAAGTTGTTCCTTGTTGATCATGTAAATTCCAATCTTTGCTTTGGAGATAGTGTTCTTGCTTTGCAGATAGGTACTTCTCAAACACTGAAGTCTTTAGGACTTTAAGGTAGTTCTCTCCTCATTTCGTTGCTTAGAAACTGTTCTAATGTGCCTTTGGAATCTTGAATCGATTTATTTTACATCTTGCCAATGATAATTCCAGTTTTTTTCTCTTCATTTGGTTTGCTTTAATTGAATCTTCTGTGGTATGCTTTATAATTAAGTTAATAGGAACTGATTTATGTTGCACCACAAGGTCATGGATCTTACTTGTTTTACTACTTTTATCTTTGTTGCTAACGGCTATATGTGATTTTCTTGGAAGTGAATGGCCATGACTGACATGATGAGGTTGTCTCTGTATCGAAGTAAACATTGCTGTAACGTTCTGTCTCTGTATACTCCCTTTTGGGGCCATAATTCCAAATTGTGCAAAAGATCTTTTACTTATGATGCTGGATTATTGTGCTACGGCATCAGGCATCCAATTTTCTTCATTTAGTTCGTATTTTGCATTGCCTGGTTCCAACAATGATATAAGCGTCATGACTGCAATCTTTAGTTTACTTAAATTGAGTGCTCTGAATGAGCTTAACTGTGGTTGCATGGCTCATGCGTCTGTTGGATATAGTCACTTTGTGTAAGAGCTAACAACAATAGTTTGAAGTAGTTACAAGGAAAGCATCAGGAAAGTATTCTTGTTACTTCATTCATCCAAGCTATAGGAGCTGACCAGCCTGACCTGTTCCATTTTGGGAAACTTTTTTGTGGATGAATTACAGAGTTTATGCAGTAGTAGACTAATTGGCATCAACTTTAGCTTGCTTACAGAAGTGGAACTTAGAAGCAGATTGAGGATTAGACTGCTTTGTTCATGGCTTGCCTTTTTCTGACGGCTGCATGCATGGTTTCTCATTACATTTGAATGCATATTCATTTGCCGGCACAATACCGACAAAGAGATGTACGTAGGAAAATTGGTCATGTACCTTGTGTTTCTTTTATGGAAACGACAAGAACTTTTTTGTCCTGTGTTCTTGAATTAATTTTTGGGGTTAGGTGTCGCAATACCGAAAAGAACATTGAAATTTGTTAAAAAGAAGGGGAACATCACCACGCTGTAAGGATGAGATTTTTCCAACAAATATTACAAGAACAAAGAGAATAAATCAAGATTCTTGTAACCTGCTAAAGTTGATAGGCCTCCAAGAAGTTTTAAGCTGGATAATGACCTCTAAAGGCCTCTAGCGTGGCTTGATGCAATCCATAAGATGCTCAAGGAAACACAAATTCGAAGATGTGAAAGATAATGAAATTGACTGTCCATCAAGACAAAGATCCATATGGAATTTGGGATCTCGTTATTTCGGCGGGTTTCACATCATGGCTTGCCCTTTTTCAGCTGATCTATCTGCCTCTTAATTGATTGGTCAAGGATTTCTCTTTATAGCTGCTTGGAGAGTTGCAGTTAAATTCTAGATCTCTTTCAATGGTTTGGGATACGCTTTAAAGCTTATGAGGAAAATCAACTGATGAATGCCGTCAATCCAAACCGCATGAGTTCACCGGGGTGGAGCACGCTGTTTTTAGCGAGGTCAAGCTGCCCTTCAAGGCATTTGCATTTCTTTTTGCTTAGAAACTTCTTTATGAAAGTTCTATGGCAACTTCGATATTGAATTTTGTGGCTTATTATGTTTTCATGCTATTGTTCGTGCTGTTATTGTGGTTTAACTGATTGTGTTTTCCAATAGGCTGATACCAAGTTATAGAGAATGTGTGTTATGCACCATTGAAGCGAATTGATTTTATGTTTGTATGACATTATCTATGATATTTATCTGTTAGTCCATAGAAATTATTGCTGGAAAGTGAATTTTCCATGGCAGGCATCTATTAACGTGGTCTGAGTCATGAAGGTTGAAACATAAAACTCGCTGTAAAGGTTTCATTGTTTTTCCTTTTCTGCCATTTTGTATCATAATACTAACACAGAAATGCAGATCCAATCATGGTCTTATAACTAAGACCATTATCAATTTATCCAATTTATCGTAGCTTGGCAAACTACTGCTTTTCTGTTAAAAAAGGCTCTGTTTATTGATATATATTGCAATTTGCTTACATGTATGGCACTGTATGGAACAAAATTAGGTTTGGTTGTGGTGCATGGTTTTGTAGCATTCTGATGCCATATGAGTCGCATAATTATCAGAACTTCAATTTTGCTTGAATGGACTTGCTTTGAATGAGCGTAATGTTAGTGGTATGGATTGATGCATTTTGCTAGATTTAGTTCTGACAATGTTGTTACCATGAATTTGCAACTACACAATCAGGTAAGACCATGTAAGAATGATAGCTCAACATATGCAGGTGCTTTAAAATCATGTCTTTATATGATTAGCGTATTATCGTTTTGGTAACAAGCTTGTTACAAAATTGAATGAGCTGATTAATTACTTTCTCAGAAAGTTTTGTGCAAGAATCGCTGGTTTTAATTGTGGAAAATGCAATACACTAGTAGAAATTAGGAAGTTGTTGATCTAGGTACCTAGATTCTTGATGTGTTGGTTCTGCTTAAAAAATGAGACTTTTTATTGTTTTCTTTGATATTCTTATGCTGTGTAGTCGTAGATGGCACTGAACTCTGCTGGTTTTCTTGTATTGAGTAGACTGGCACTGGGTTTGTGTGCTAACATGAAACGGACAAAGAAGAACGATAGGCATGATGATAAGCTCGATTTTATGTAGACTGGGCAAATCTAGACACGGTCGATGAAATCAACACGAAATTGACATCAAATAAACGAGTCTTGAGTTTAAACTTATTGATTTGAGGTTAATTTTGGCTAATATCTGTGGTAAACAGATGGATCTATACGACTTGCTTTAGGAATGGGTCGTTAGGAGTCTCATTAAATATAGTATGTATGTGACACATATTAGATTATATACAATTACAAATGAGATTACCCACCTAAGTAGAGGTAGGCGTCTGAATCGTTTCGGGTGAAGTTGGTTCGTATTAGATTTTGGTGAATTCGTGTTAAAAAGTACTCTATTTATATCCGATTCGTTTATTAATTCGTGCCTAACGAATTATGTTATATCGGGTTTGTGTCGTGAAAGAATCGTGTATAATTAGTATATAAACGAGTCATGTAATGTATTTTTTTTCGATTAGTTTCATCCACATTCGATTTATTTATTAGTTATTGTGTCAGGTCAACTGGTTTAGGAAACATTTAGCTTCAAAAAGACTCACACTATCTAATTTCATATCGTCTCTGTGTTGTATAACGGGTCTTGTAATATTTTAACGCCCTTAAATAGAGGTATTCTGCCCAAATAGATTTGTAGTTGTTAATTTTGGTTTTGATGATTAGCAATTATTATTTAAAAAATAAAACAATAAAAAATAAGTGAAATGCGTTTATCTATACTACTAATAAAAGTACATTGAATGAAAAAATTTTAATTTACTATTTTACCCTTATAAAAAACTTTAAATACCACAATGTCTTTTTATAGTTAAATATATAAATTATAATTATATCTTTATTTATTTAAATCTTCAAATTATCCCTTAACATCTCTTTTAATTCTCTATTTTCTATGTATAAATATAAAAAAACTATGAAAATTTTTAATTGATTACATTTTCTTTAAAAAATATATGTATAATTATAATTTTCAATAAAGTGTTCAAAAAATCTTCAAAAACTCCATCAATAGATCATTACTCATTTCAAATATAAAGATAACATTATACTTACATATGTATTTGTTTTTATCCAAAATTTTAACTATTTCATTTTTAAGATAAAAAATAATATTTCATGTAATTTTTTTTTTACAAAAAATTATGTTAAATCAATATAATGTTTCAATCACAGTAAACTTTTCATGTTTTATTAATAGTTTATATAAAAATAGATTATAGTGTATTTTTAAGTAAAATTTAAATTTTAAAATTATAATATTTTTTTAAAATATATATTATAGAGTAATATATTATATTTTAGGGAGAATTACACTCAGACCACTTGGGGTTTGTTACTTAATCACTCAGATTCCCTGACATTTAAAATATTACACACAGACTCCTTGAGGTTTGTACGCACGTAACACTTAGACTCCTGTTGTAAATATATCCGTTAATAAATTACATTTAGACTCCCCCTGAAGTTTGTAGCTATATAATATTTAGACCACTTAAGTTTAAAATATTATATTTGGACAAAAAACACTATAATCAAAGATAGAATATCGAATATTTTAAATTTTACTATCAAAATTCATGTTATATCGTATCATTTATTGAAATAAAATTAAAAATAAAAATTTAAATTTTTCTTAAAAAATCGTAATTAGTATACAGTTATACTATCTATTAGAATAAAACTAAAAAAATCAAATAAGGGGTCTAAGTCATTCATAATAGAACATGAATTTTATATCCAAAATTCATGTTCTATTATGTCGTTTAATGAAATAAAATCAAAAATAAAAATCGAGTTTAAAAAAAAATCATAGTTAATATATAATTATACTATCTATTAGAATAAAACTAAAAAATTAAACAAGGGGTCAAATTGTAATGGACACAATATCTGTTAGCTTTAATTTGGGTAGTTTAGTATTTTAATTGGTTGTTTAAACGACCAAATTAAATTCCGATAGACAATATAATTATATACTAATTACGGTTTTTTAAGAAAAAATTAAATTTTTATTTTTAATTTTATTTCAATAAATGATAAGATAGAACATTAATTTTAATTGTAAAATTTAAAATATTTCATATTTTATCTTTGATTGAAGTATTTTTTGTTTAAGTATAACATTTTAAACTTAAGGGGTCTAAGTAATATATGTTTACAAACTTCAGGGGGTCTAAGTATAATTTATTAAAGGATATATTTACAACAGGGGTTTAAGTGTTACGCGCGTAGATACTTCAGGGGATTTATGTATAATATTTCAAATGTCAAGGGTCTAAGTGATTAAGTGATAAACCTTAGGGGGCTGGGTGTAATTCTCCATATATTTTAGTTAATAGCACTTTTAGTCTCTAAAGTATGCATATTTTATCAATTTAGTACTCATTGATCAATTTTATTTATTTGGTCCCTAAGATATCTAGTTATTGTTTAAATAATCCATATATAAATAGTCTGTTAAGTTTTTGACAGACGTGATCACATGCTGATTACGTCATACTGTTTGAAAGAATGACATGCGATCACTTCCGTCAAAAAGCTTAATAGACCATCTGGTTAGTGACAATTTAAACAAGAATTTAATATTTTAGGAATAAAATTCATATATTGAGGACTAAACTGATAAAACGTGCACACTTTAGAGACAAAAAGTGCTATTAACCGTATATTTTATCCATATTGACTTAACTAATTTTTAATTATAATAAGCATTGATTAGAATATTGATAAATATTTTTATTTTATTCAATGAATTATAAGTTAAAACCAAATCAAATGATTTTCAAATAAATTATTTTTTTTATCTTTTTTCTTATAGTTAGAACAATAAATCCTTGAAAAAAAAACAAAATTTTTCGAATTCTATAGTATAATACGAGTAATAAAAACATAATTTTGAGATAATACTTAATTTAAGTACGTATATATCTAATACTTTTTATTAATATTTTGTATACAAAAATTGTTTACGTACAAAGCACGTAGTGCATTGCTAGTTGAGTAAAAAACGGGAGATATGATACTAAAAAGTGACATTTTGATACTGAGACTCATAAAGTTATGGGTGTCAAAATATGACACGACCTGTTAACACGACACGCACATGATACGAAATTAGAAAGTTTGTTTCTTTTTTATGCTACTCGTTTCGTAAATGAGTGAACTTGACCTAACCCGATTAATAAACGGATCGTGTATGAATGAAATCAATTAAAAAAAATATACGACAAGACTCGTTCTTATATCATTCATACACGACACGCTCCGATATGATACGATTCGTTAGACATGAATTAATAAACGAATCAGATATGAATAAAAAACACTTTATACGAATCCACTAAAACCTTACTCCAACCCGCTTCACCCAACACGATAGACCTCCCCTCAGATTAAAACTTTGGGTTGTTGGCTGATTATGTCACTTGCAGCAGTTAATGGCTTGCATTAGACGGAAGTAATCTTAACAACTGGATAACAAATAATCTGAATTAAGTTATAAATTCAAGCTTTCGTACGACAGTTTTCTTTTGTTCTTGAAACCCGTCAGAGAGAAATTAACCAAACATGTTGGAAATGGGGGTCACAAATGGGACTCTAGAAGTAATTATGGGGTGACGGCAAAAACCTCTTTCTATTTGGGATGGTTACCTCTGACCCTCTTAATTTGGAGACATAATTTCGGGACGATATCAATTACAATTGTTCGATTGCAAGTGAACTTCATCTAACTAATGGATTAAATTAGGTCCTCAAACTAAGTCTTTATAATATGACAGTCGAAATCAAATAGACGGATTATGTTACTTTTCACTCTTGTATTATGGCCACTGTATTTTAAGGAAAAAAAATAATTTGAAGTTTGGGTTTTTTGGGTAAGTCAAAACATTTGAAGTTGAGGGGATTATTTTAACTGTTCTCAAGTATAAGATGCTTATTTCTCAAATTATCTCAATAATGAATTCGAAAAAAGCATAGTCCTCATTCCTAGCTTAACCCCCCGCCCAACTCATGATGAGGTTGTCTCTAAAAAATAATATTTCACGTAATTTTTTTAAAAAAAAAATTATGTTAAATCAACATAATGTTTCAATCACAGTAAACTTTTCATGTTTTATTAATAGTTTATATAAAAATAGATTATAATGTATTTTTAAGTAAAACTTGAATTTTAAAATTATAATATTTTTTTAAAATATATATTATAGAGTAATATATTATATTTTAAGGAGAATTACACTCAAACCCTTTGGGGTTTGTCACTTAATCACTCAGATTCCCTGACATTTGAAATATTACACATAGACCTCCTGAGGTTTGTACGCACGTAACACTTAGACCCCTGTTGTAAATATATCCGTTAATAAATTATATGTAGACTCCCCTGAAGTTTGTAGTTATATAATATTTAGACCCCTTAAGTTTAAAATATTATACTTGGACTAAAAATACTCCAATCAAAGATAAAATATCAAATATTTTAAATTTTACAATAAAAATTCATGTTATATTGTATCATTTATTGAAATAAAATTAAAATTAAAAATTTAATTTTTTCTTAAAAAATCGTAATTAGTATACAATTATACTATCTATTAAAATAAAACTAAAAAAATCAAATAAGGGGTCTAAGACTTTTGTAATAGAACATGAATTTTGTATTCAAAATTCATGTTATATTCTGTCATTTATTGAAATAAAATCAAAAATAAAAATCTAGTTTAAAAAAAAAATCATAGTTTGTATATAATTATACTATCTACTAAAATAAAACTAAAAAATTAAATAAGGGGCCAAATTGTAATGGACACAATATTTTTTAGCTTTAATTGAGGTAGTTTGGTATTTTAATTTGGTCGTTTAAACCACCAAATTAAATTCGGATAAACAATATAATTGTATACTAATTACGATTTTTTAAGAAAAAATTGAATTTTTATTTTTAATTTTATTTCAATAAATGATATGATAGAACACTAATTTTAATTGTAAAATTTAAAATATTAGATATTTTATTTTTGATTAAAGTATTTTGGGTCTAAGTATAACATTTTAAAGTTAAGGGGTCTAAGTAATGTATGTTTACAAATTTCAGGGGGTCTGAGTATAATTTATTAAATGATATATTTACAACAGGGGTTTAAGAGTTACGCGCGTACATACTTCAGGGGATTTATGTATAATCTATACTAATAAGATAGAACCCAATTTGAATCTTTTCCCACTTTAAAATTAAATTAAATTTAAATTCATTTGGGAAAGCACAAGAACGGCTCAGAATCATTCTAATTTTAATTCAACCGTCTAGATTTGATCTAATTTTTCCAATTTAATCTAATGGCCCACATGAATCTCAATATCCCGCCCAAATGAACCCCTACACGTTACTCACCCTGCAGTCTACCCAAACCCCTACACATTACCCACTCCTGCAGTCTACCCAAAAAAATCTTTGTTCACCAGTCATCTCTCTCTCCTCTGCCATGGCTCATGGCTCAACACAGTGGCAGACCCCTTACATCCTTAAAATCAAAAATCCCGCCCAAAGGAAGCCAACACCTACACCGCTACCCAGGCCCCTTACACCGCTACCCAGACCCCTATCACTTCTCTGCCATGGCTCAGCGGCAGCACACACCATTCACACCAACGTTCTCAGCGACAACACACACACCAGCGACGATCAGCGACAGCTCAGCCCAGGTACCTCCCTCTCCCCCTCTCTTTCTCTGTTTTGAAACACTCCCATGGAAGGTTTTTGGAGGTTGGTTGAAACTTTGGTGTGGTCTTTAATGGAGAAAGTAAGCTTTGGTGTGGTCTTAGGTGGTCAGATTCGTGGGTCAGTCCCATCGGGTCTCTTCACTCACCCGTAGACTCAGTGGGTGAGTTAAATAAATATTCCACAAACACAAAGCTCTCACACCCTTAAAGAAAAAAAAACCTTAAAGGACACCTATACAATCTGGGCATGAAAACCCATGAACCCGGGTAAAGAGATGTTTGTGGAATATTTATTTGTTGTATATTTGTTTGTGGACAAAGCTTTGTATTTGTTGTATATTTATTCACAAACCATGTAACTTTGAGGCTGAGTAAGCAGAATCGTAGTTAAAAATAATTAACTACTGAACTATTTTTTTTTTTCGGAAGGTAACTACTGAACTATTTTTCTTTAGACTGAACTTGCACTTTTTATGGCTCCACTTGAGTTTTTCACCATAATGGAACATTAAGATTTTGTACATTCTTAATGATTAAAAAGAATGAAAAAGACTTAGTTCACAATTCTTTGAACAGTGTGATTTGTACAAACAGCCTGTATTTGTTGCAATAAATTTGTATTTCATGTGATTTGTTGCAATAATTTTGTTAGAGTTAGATTTGTATTTGTTGTATAATCGCACAATCATGCATAACACGCACGCACACACATTCAAACATACCCAGCACACATTTTGGTGTATTCACAATTGGGTTAATTTCATAATTTGGTTTTTTTTTCCATAACTTGAGTGTTTTGAATGATTTTATAATTAGGGTGATTTATCAATTTGGGTGTTTTCATAATTGGGGTGATTTCATAATTTGAGTTTTTTTTTTGCATAATTTGTGTGCTTTAAATTAAATGAATGTTATAGTTGTTAGTGTTATTTTCATTGGATGTTTGATTTGATTCACCACCACCACACACACACACACACACACACAACACAGCTTCTTTTTCTTTACAAACACAATAAAAATTTGATTTTGTTTTATTGTAGTCTGATATTTTTTTGGTAAATTTTGTAGTAAATTTTATTGAAATTGAAACTGGAGATTTGGAGTAATTGAAATGGAAGCCACCAGCCACCAACCACAACCACCACATGTTCAATACAAATTCTCATTGGCCACCACAGGTACTCCCCTTCCACCCCCTTCTTCTTTTGGTTCATTAAACTAACATCATTGGCCAAGTTCAAATGCTTTCTAATTCCTTACCACCGGTTAGAATTTTAAAATTCATAATATTCTGGAGCTTATGGATTTTTTGGTTATATTTCGGGCAAAGTTTCGAAAAGTTGTTTTTTGGTATTAGAAAACAATGAAAGTGTTTCGATGTATATTACTGTGTATGAAAGTGTTTTGAGTTTTCTACTTGAGGTTGTAGAAAAAAAAATGGTTTACATGTTTTTTGTTCTAGATCGCAATCAGGGCTATCTGGCTATGACAAGGGTACCTCTTGATCAAGTTCTTTATTTATTAAAATGCTAAAGTTATTCAGATGTGGCTCATAAAACTAAACTAACTATTTCATTCATACGATTCGAGCATACTATTGTTATTAAGAAATGAAAAGATTGCCAAAGGTACCTCTTGATTCATAGATTTCCTCTTTATTGCTCTAGATAAACTCCGTTTTATTTAGCTTTATTTGTAGACAAATGTAATAGAATAGCTTAGTTTATATGGTCTTATGCAATTGAATGTTGATATCTCTGGGTTGGTTTCAGCTAAGATCTCATTAAATTGTGGAGAATTAATTTGAATTTGATGAATTGGGTGTAGTAGTGAAATAGGTTTGTGATTTTGACTTAGTTTGAATAAAAGGTTGATTCTTTTGTACCAAATTGAAGTATAAGAGTCACAGTTGCTTGGTAAAAGTAAGTTGCCTTTTGGAGTATTTTCGAGTATATGTTGAACTGAGTTTTTTATCTTTGAATAACTATAGATTGTATGTTTGATTTGAAGTAGTTGGATTCCTTATGGACTCATGCACGCTAAAAATGGACATGTCTAGAGTGTGAATGAACCATCCGTCGATAGTAAGTAGTGGTTTTAATTTTGCCTGGGAGGCAATGGATTATAAAAATTTAAGGAGGACATTCCGGTCCCATTATTTGAGGACATTTTGTTAAAAAAAATTTAAAGAATGATGGGCCCTAATTTTTTATACAGTGACTTGGAAGTGATGTTTTTGTCATACATATGGTTGTTGTGTAAATGATTTTAATGAAATTTGTTCGATGAATTAGGACCAAGTTTGATGTCAGCTTCCTACTTTGCAATGAGTTAGAGTTGGCTAAGAATGAGATGGAGTATAGGTGGATTTTTTTGCAAAAGTGTATTTAACTCTACTATTTGATTCGAAGAAATTCTTATTGCTTGCTATTCTAATGTCAGTATGCATTGTGTATTTCTCTTCTACTCTTTGGTATTCATAATATTGTTTTTGTAACTCCATCAATGCGAATTTATTTACGAAATTATTCTTGAAGTTTGGTTTTTTTTATATTTGTTATTTCAAGAGTTTGTGTTGTCTTTTGACAAAAAAATAAGTATTTACACAAGTTAGTATTTTTTTGAGGTCCTATTTTTTGGGGACATTTTGTTAAAATTTTTCAAAGAATGGTGGGAGCATAAGCTAATTTTTTATTATTTGGAACATAGATGAAGTGGGTCGCATGATGAGTTGTTACATGGGAATGATTTTAGGATGATGTTTGTTTTAGATTTTTAAAGACAAACAGGAAAAAAAAAAAAAAGAATCAAGTTAACATGTGATTCCTGTAGTATGAATCCTTTAAAGCCAACATTTTTTATTTTTGGCTTATGCATTATCCTTCATATGCTCCCTCTTAAAATGTTTCCTTCATGTGCTTCCTCTTAACATGTTTTTGTGATTGATTGTTAGTGAATAATGAAAGTTTGAGGTTGTGTTTGAATGTACTACAAAAATAGAGCTTGCTTTGGAGCTATTAATGTAAATTTACTCATATTCCTTACTACAATGAGGCTGATCTCTTCACCTACAACATGAGTCTGATCTCTAATTTTACTTTTTTGCTCATTAATGCATGAGTCTGATCTCTTCTCTTTGTCTCTATCTCTCTTTTCTCACTCAGCCTTGATCGTGATGGAGCCACAATCAATGAAGCAGCGACCCACCATTGAGTAACCCCTCACTAACATGCCCAAATTTAGGTATCCTTTTCTCCTTCTCCCGTTTTTCCTCTCTCTATGTTCATTTCTGTCTCTCCGTCACTTTTTCTTCATCTCCAACACACACACACACACACATAACACAGTACATGTACGCATGTACAACACACACTTACAATACACACACAAAACACACAGCGCGGACACACAATATACGCAAAAAGACACAGAAAACTTGATAATTGAAATTTATTTTGAATATATTTGAAATTAAATTTTAGTAACTTTGGGCGGAAATTGATACTTTGCTAAACTTTTGGTGTTAAATTTGATATATTTAGTTGATTTAATTGGTTGAATGAGTTCATTTGGTCCATGATTAGATGAGTTTCTTTGGTGCTTGATTAGTGATAAAATTTGATATTACGTTGATTTAATGGGATTTTAGGTTTTTATCTTTAAATATTTATATTAAGTTTCTTTGGTACAATAACAGCAAAATTAGTTTTTTACATATGGTATGGAAGTTGCATTTTGCATTTCAAATTATTGCATTTGAGATTTTTCAATTGATTCCTATTTTTTTAATTACCGTTCACACAAACATCTACAAGCACAACACTTACACACATTGACTCTGCAACTCACTGAATAACAGCACTTACAACACATGCGTAGTCGCGTGTATGTGGAAGCAGGCTTGGGGTTTTATGTAGTTGATTTTTGTTTGAGAAAATAAAATTGATTTTTTTTTCCAGGTATGTATGGAGGCATGCTTGGGGTTATTTTCCAGTGAAGTTGTATGTAGATAACATTCAAGCCTTTAAATCTCCATTAGGCTTACAGTAGCCCATTTTCATCCATTTCTTTCCTTTCGAAATTATGGATTGTTTTTTTATCTATTTCTTTCTTTTTTTTGGGGATCATGGATTAGTTTTCTATTTTTTTTTTCAACAGATTGTTGTGTAAAGTATTGGATAAATGTTGTAGACCTTTAATTCTATGGTGGGAGTTGTTATACTCACTTTAGATTGAAATCTTGGGATTTTTTATTTATTGTGCATGTGTGTAAAGATGCAATTTTTTTTTGAAAAAAGCATGGTGATGAAGTTAGTTGCATATCGTTATGGTGGATACGTGGTTGCGTTTGTTGGTAAATGGTTGTGTTAGGCAAAATTGTGGCGTGATAGTGAGACATTTGGTAGCCTTTTTGCGTATGAAAATAAATTGTGTACAAGTTGAAAATTTTCTGGGTCCCATTTTCAGGAGAAATTCTAGCCAAATTTTTTTAAAATATATTAAACTCTTAACTTTTTGTCCAATGAATTTCTAACTCTTGCCAATTGTTATTTTTGGTTACACAGTATCTTTAGGCACATACACAAGATTAATTGAACCAATTATCTTGATTTGTTTTAGTTTTGTTTGGATTTTTTATTTTTGTTGTAGTAATTTTTATATGGGAGTCGATATGGACGTTAATTAAATGAGTGCATTTGAAATTGCCGGTTGGATTTGATATATGCAAATCAATATGGATAAGGTTGACCTTTATTTTATTGTTGATATTACTACATTGCGGTAGTTGATGAATTGTTTTGTTAAGATAGAATTAGGGAGTGATATTGAATCTGATAAATGAATTGGGTCATATTTTCTTTAAATTCATATGTTTCTTACTAATAAGCATATTCGATAAATTATGTACACAGGTTGCTATTTTTTTTTTTTTTTTTGTGTTATGTTTTTAAAGCAAATTTTGTCAAATTTTTTTTATATTGATTGTGGGTCTATATTGATTTAAAATGGTGTAACTAAAAAAAAAAATTATTCAAAATATTTGTATGTTGTTGAAAATTTTTGTATTACATGATTAGTACTCGATTTTGTGTTACACAATGCCTTCAGTTACTGGTTTTGTAAAAAAAAAATTTAAAAAAAAAGTGGTGGTTGTGATTTGATATAATGGGCTTGATTCTTTGAGGAGCTCGATTTTTATATTGTACCGTGCCTTTAGGCACGGGTTATTACTAGTATTTCAAATGTCAGAGGTCTAAGTGATTAAGTGATAAATCTTAGAGGGTCTAAGTGTAATTCTCCCCATATTTTAAGTTTAATAACACTTTTAGTCCCTAAAGTATGCATATTTTGTCAATTTAGTACTCATTGATCAATTTTATCAATTTGGTCCCTAAGATATTTAGTTATTGTTTAAATGATCCATACATAAATAGTTTGTTAAGTTTTTGACAGAAGTGATCACATGCTGATTACGTGATACTGTTTGAAATAATGACATGCGATCACTTCCGTAAAAAAACTTAATAGACCATCTGGTTAGTGACAATTTAAACAAGAATTTAATATTTTAGGAATAAAATTCATATATTGAGAATTAAACTGATAAAATGTGCACACTTTAGAGACAAAAAATGATATTAACCCTATATTTTATCTATATTGACTTAACTAATTTTTAATTATAATAAGCATTGATTAGAATATTGATAAATATTTTTTTTTTATTCAATGAATTATAAGTTGAAACCAAATCAAATGATTTTCAAATAAATGATTTTTATCTTTTTTCTTATAGTTAGAACAATAAATCCTTGAAAAAAAAATAAATTTTTTTGAATTCTATAGTATAATATGAGTGATAAAAATATAATTTTGAGATAATATTTAATTTGAGATAAAAACACGTGGTGCATTACTAGTTGAGTAAACAAAGGGAGGTATGATACTAAAAAGTGACATTTTGATACCGAGACTCATAAAGTTATGGGTGTCAAAATATGACACGACCTGTTAACACGACACGCACATGATACGAAATTAGAAAGTTTGTTTCTTTTTTATGCTATTCGTTTCGTAAATGAGTGAACTCGACCCAACCTGATTAATAAACGAATCGTGTATAATGAAATTAATTAAAAAAAATACACGACAATATTTGTTCTTATATGATTCATACACGATATGAATCCGATATGATATGATTTGTTAGACATGAATTAATAAACGAATCGAATATGAATAAAAAACACTTTATACGAACCCACTAAAACCTGACTCCAACCCGTCTCACCCAACACGATCGAAAGACCTCCCCTCAGATTAAAACTTTGGGTTGTTGGCTGATTATGTCACTTGCAGCAGTTAATGGCGTGCATTAGACGGAAGTAATCTTAACCACTGGATAACAAATAATCTGAATTAAGTTATAAATTCAAGCTTTCGTACGACAGTTTTCTTTTGTTTTCTATTTTCTCTTGTTCTTGAAACTCGTCAGAGAGAAATTAACCAAACATGTTGGAAATGGGGGTCATAAAAGGGACTCTAGAAGTAATTATGGGGTGACGGCAAAAACCTCTTTCTATTTGGGATGGTTACCTCTGACCCTCTTAATTTGGAGACATAATTTCGAGACGATATCAATTACAATTGTTCGATTGCAAGTGAACTTCATCTAACTAATGGATTAAATTTGGTCCTCAAACTAAGTCTATATAATATGACAGTCAAAATCAAATAGACGGATTATGTTACTCTTCACTCTTGTATTATGGCCACTGTATTTTAAGGAAAAAAAAAATTTGGAGTTTGGTTTTTTTGGGTTAGTCAAACATTTGAAGTTGAGGGAATTATTTTAACCGTTCTTAAGTATAAGATGCTTATTTTTCAAATTATCTCAATAATGAATTCGAAAAAAGCATAGTCCTCATTCCTAGCTTAACCCCACCCAACTCATTTACAATTCATAACTTGAATTTAAAATATTGACCTGATTTGTTGACTTAATCAATCACCGTTCTTAATTTAACTGTGAGTTTTAGTATTTATTAGAATATATTTATATCATTTGTGAGTGCGGCTAACTCCCCATGAGGTAATTGTATGTTTTTCCAAGATAAAAGAGCTCCTGACCAATTAGAAACAAAAATAAATAGAAATATACTTCTAATAAATGAAATCCAAGGACCATATTCTTCTCCAATTTGGGTTTTACTTGCATCTCAAATGAATTTAAGGACATATTATTCGAAGAAATTCTGACCACCGGTTAGAATGAATTGTGGGTTTCGAACAGCTATAGTGGTTGAATTTAGTAAGACAACAATTACATTTAAGTGTAGTTTCCAGTATTTATTAGAATTCAACATTTATTCAATAGTTGTGATTGATCAATTGAACATCTAATGTCAATATTTTAAGTCCAAATAGCATTTCTCCATAACAAACTGTCAACATCTTGTTAGAGTATTTTAAAAGAGTATTTTTTATGTGTAAACTCAATATCACATCGACTAAATTTCTTAAATTTTTAAAAGTACTTGAATATATATATATATATATATATATATATATATATATACATATACATATACATATACATATACATATATATGTGTTATGTATATATATATATATGTATGTATGTATGTATGTTAGTATTATCTATCATTCGAGTTAAAATGAGACCTTGAGACTCTCAAGTGCGCAAGGATGGGACAAGCGGAGGAGATACACACTGACCAGCTTAGTCCACACCTACTTAGTCCACACATGGGTAGCAGGTCCCCCAAGCTCGCCTTAAAGGAGTAAAATATCCACTTTCATAACTCCTATATTAAAAATTCAGTTTCTGAATACCAAAGGCTCTAACGACTAGTTTTTCAATAGCTATTTTTTATTTACTTTTCATAGTTATTATCTGATTAAATATGGGAGTAATTACGAAATATTAAACACCTATATTTTATGTATATATATTTACATAGTTCAATATAGAAATATACAATCTAAAGATCTACTATATTCTTCTCTACTGCATAAGTTTTTGGACAAAATTGAAAGGTGTCGTGTGAAGTTTCTCCTTCATTTGATTGTGCAGATCTGAGTAAAGCAATAGTCAATAGACTAGGTTATTGAATGCTAGGGACAACGTGTTGTTACTTTCTGCGTTATATTTTTTTTCATAAAAAAGTGCGAATCGTCCTAAGAGAATGACCTAATCTGCGTCTCACCCTGCCGCACACTTAATCTCTCGGATTCCATTTTTTCAAACACATCTTGTTTCAGCTAATCTTCTACTCATAGATATTCTTCCGGACTTATGTCACTGAATGAGGAGTGAGTCATTTGGAGATCATATACCAAAACACTAAACACAAAAGTTGGTATTTCAAATCAAGTATTTAATATATTCTAAATATAGAAAAGCAAATGTGTATTAGAAAGAACATTGTTTGATAAAAGAGAAGGTACACATTGATACACAGAGTAGGTCAATCATAAGATCCCTCAGTAAAACAATAACTATTTGCAGTATAAAAAACTTAGAATGTATGTTTCCATATGTATGTGTACTTGGTGTAATTTTCAGACATGACAATGGCCATTGTTGCTGCCAAAGGAAGAAGTTGCTGCTGTCCCCAGGAGCAAAATCAGCTAGAGATAATGCCAGCACAATGCTCTCTCTCTTTCTCTCTCTCTCTCTCTCACACACACACACACACACACACACACAAAACTAGACAAAATAACACGCACGCTTGAATAATGTAAAAAGTCTAATGATGTAGCTGGGTTTATATGAGTTGAGACAGTCAATCTATAATATCTTTCCAGAAGGAACTACTGGCTTCACCATCCAGCAGTTTGTCCCAATCCTCAAAGAAGTTGGAGGTGGGTGAATGGGCAGAAATATAAGCTGGCTCTGTGTTTTCCATTTGGTTGACAATGGTGCTTTCGGGAGTGTCTAAAACCAATGCAGGAAGTGGACATTCTGTCTGATAATCACCTGTGCTGATTAAGCTGTTACCGTTGGCATTCAGAACCTCTTGGCTTGACACCCCTTCAAACAAAGCCTGTGAATAACTTGTAATGGCAGTACTGTAGCCATTGAAGGGTTCTTGGGGCTGATCAACTGTATAGAGGGTGTTTGTCCCATGCAAAAATCCATCAATCTGGGCATAGTTCTGTAATCCCAAGAAACTAGTTTGATCAATATTTGGAAGTGGACTTGTATTTATGAACTGCAAAATGTTTTTTAAGAGTTCGATTTGGGATAATTGAGTGGCATCAGTTTGCAACTTAAGAGCATTGCCCCAAGGATTCATCAAATTGCTGAAGTTTGGGGTAGACAGCAATTGAGAAAGGTTGAGGAGGAGGTTCAGATCATAGACAGGTCTGTGTGTTCTTGGATCAATACCATCACGGAGGAGCTTCTTCCTCAAATGGGTGTTCCAGAAATTCTTTATTTCGTTATCAGTCCTACCTGGGAGCTTGCTTGCAATCTTCGACCACCTGCCAGTACATAGTAAAAGTGAATACTCCATTTGTAGCATTATTGCAATTAATATTGTATACAGAAAATTTTAATCAATATATTAAGGAAAAATTATTACATTGTGACCTGCTTAACTACGGTTCCCTCGACTTATTGGACTTCTTACATTGTTCACTCAATTACTTGAATTAGTCTCACACTATCCTAAACGTAGAGAGTTGCTCTTTTTTGGAAGAAAAATGTCTACGTGTCACAACAAAGTGAAACAAACTCGCATAATTTTTTTTTTTTTTGGGGGAGGGGGGAAACTAGACAAGTATTCGTCAAACTTGTACGTACATTAATTATTGGAGAATTGAAAAACTAGTAACTATAATTAAATGTGCAATATGAAAAACATAATAGTTGAGAGGGTAATGTGAGATAAGGGACCATAGTTGATGGGGGTCAAAATATAATTTTTTTTTCAAATATTAATATGAACAACCATAGAACAAGAAGGAAAAATGAATATCAAAATGTACTTGTTTCCAATAACTGAATGGAGATTGATGATGACTTGCTCTTCTTCATCAGAAAATTTCCCTCTCTTGATGTCAGGCCTCAGATAATTAGTCCACCGAAGCCTGCAACTCTTTCCGCACCGGTTTAAACCGGCGTTCCGCGGCAGTGATTGCCACCTTCCAGGGCCATGGTCTTTCATATAATCAATCAGTTTCTGATCCTCCTCCGGCGTCCATGGCCCCTTCTTCACACCCTTCTCTGCACAAGATGGAGATCTACCCATTTTTCTCTATTAGTTGCAACAAAAACAAATCAATTAAACCATATATATATATATATATATATAGAGAGAGAGAGAGAGAGAGAGAGAGGGAAATCTTGCAGAGATACGGAGGGTTTTTATAAGTGCATGGGAGACGTAATTGAAATGCTTAGGTCAAACCTTTTTCGAATAATATACAGAAAGCTTCCCACAACAAGGCAAGGCAGAGGCAACGGAAGTGGACTATCATGAACAATTGAATGGCATTAAAAAAAGGATTAGGTTATGCTTGTGTCATTTCATTAAGAGGGTAAAAAATGGCCGAAGCTTCCTGAAGCTCGTGTGTTGAAGAAGCAACCAGATGATTTTCTTTGTCCTAAGACCAATACTTGGGTGGTGGTGATGATTGTGCTGGTGATGGCGGGTAGTTGTGATAGCGGGAGTGGTGATGACGATGTCGATTGACGTGTGGTAGTGGATAGTGGTGGTGGTGGTGATGGTGATAATGATGGTGGTGGTCGGTAGTAGTAGGTGGTGGCGAGGACGATGGCGGTGATAGTGACGAAGACAACATTGGTCATGGTGGCGGCTGCTGCAATACTGGTGGTAATAATTGCAAAAAAGACGTGTGTTGTGGAGAAGTATTTTTTTTTTCACGTTCTATTTAATTGAATTATTTAAGTGGTAAAATTATTTTAATTTTTTTTGAAATAGATAAGTATTTTTTTTTTTGAACACAACACTTACACAACCCCTTAAAGGTGAAGTGCAAATAAGTAGTTTCAAATAATATTTTCTTAATAATATTTTTTTAGGAGTAAGTGGGGAGTTTGAAATTTTATTTTAGGTGGGCACTCTAATTAAAAGTTTTAATTTTTTTTTGTAATGAATAAAAAAATATTATTTGAATTTAAAATATTGACTTTATTTTTTAATTCGATCAATTACAATCATTGACACTCACAGTTAAATCAATAATAATGATTGACCAAGTCAGCATATTAAGTTAGTATTTTAAGTCTAAGTAGTGTTGCTAAAAAAATAAATTGACATATTTAAATTTATTATATTATAAATGATATATATTTGAATATTCATTAAATATAAAGAGATCGAATGCCGATATTAGGGCTGTTAATCAAACTGAGCTACTCGAGCTTGGCTTGAGTTCGGTTCATTCAAGCTCGGTTCATTTTCTAAACAAGCTCAAACTTGAATAAGTTTTTAGGCTTATTTAGAAAACAAGCCCTACAAGCTCGGCTCAAACTCGACAAGCTCGGCTCGTTTATGTGCAAATACTCGGGCTCGGCTCGGCCTCGACTTTTTTTTAGCTCGTTTAGGCTCGGCTCGTTTCTTAAACGAGCCGAACTTGAACAATTTTTTAAGCTCGATTAAGAAACAAGTTTTTCAAGCTCGGCTCGAACTCGGATCGGACTCGTTCGACTAACAACCCTAGCCGATATACATAAGATTAGTTTCAACCCTTGACAAGATATAAGATTAATTGCATGCAATTGACCCCGACGAATTTTCTTATTTCGAAAGCGTTACTTAAAAATTTCTTTATTAATACCATTAACAAAATTTATATATATGTATAAAATAAAGCTATAAGTAATTCATTATTGATCAATTATTTATTATGTAACTAAATTTTTAGATTTTTCATAACTTAAATAACTACAAAATGAGTCTAACGTATCAATAATTTATCTAAATATGTTTATAATATGTTCGAAGTGTGTGCAAAAATTTAGTTTGTCTGAATAATGGCATTATGCTATATAATAATATTGTAATAATTAAATAATAAGCTCCGGCTGCTACACCAAAACACAAGATTCGGCTGCTTCAAATTCTTTCCTACAATTGACCCCGATGAGTTTTTTTATTTTGAAAGCGTTATTTTATAATTTCATTATTGATACCATTAAAAAAAATTATATATATATATATCTGATCTAAAAGTTAAAGTAGCTTACAATTCAAATTCCAAAAGATAAACAAAATAACTTTTGCTATTCACGGTTGAGATCGTTTCTAAATTTGTCTAAATCTGATCTAAGGGTTGATATTAATCTAACAATTTTGAGATTCCCGCCCAATCTCTTCATCACACACTTACATATTCTCACACACTCACTTAAATTAATATCCTCCAAAGTGGACAGAGTTATCAGTCCAGACGTTCAGATCTGCTCACTTCCTTCTATAACTCTCTCTCTCCCTGACTTCATCAATTTGAAATCCTTCCTCAGGCACCTCCAAAGTCTCCGGCGACTTCATACAGCTCCAAAGTTCGACTCTACAGCTCCGGCGACACACCCCTGACCTAGATCCAAAGTCTCCGGCGACTTTATACAACTCCAAAGTTTGACTCTACAGCTCCAGCGACACTCCAAAGTCTCCGACGACTTCATACAGTTCGACTCTACCTCATACAGCTCCAAAGTCTCCTTCACACTCTCTCTCTCTCTGTTTCAGCTCCTGTCAATTGTCATAATGGATTGTTTACACAAAGTGATATATTCAGATTTTGTCAGCTTGCTCATGAAACCTTAATGAGGCTAGCAAATGGCCTATAGGTTGCAAGTTTATGTGGTGGAAAAAAGTATTAGAGACAATTTTGTTGAATTTGATTGAAATGTTGATGACACAACTAATTAAATTTGATGGAATCGTTGCTAATGGAGATGAGGAATTGCATACAAGAATTCAGGCTATAGATTTGTTCTTGAAATCTTTCATGATGAATTGTTTCCTTTTTCCATTCTTTTATGTGTTTTTCAAAAGTTAAATGTGTTATATTTCTTCTTCTTTGAGCCTTTTGTGAGTAACAACATAAGTAACTTAGTTTAGTGATATTTAGTTGTATTCATTGCCTGATTGATCCTTTTGGGAACTTTACCCTATCTCAGCTGCACATGGATTTATAGGAAATAAAACTCTTGAACAAAGAGAGCAAGTTTTTAAGGTTACAGGTTGCATCTTGGTATCTTCGGTCTAGCTTAGGTGATCCTATTAGAGTTCAAATTCAACATAATATCACTTAGTGGGATTTTTTTCTATTGAAACACATCTTTTTGTACTCGAGCAATTCATGAACCGTCCAAGTCAAATCTTCCTTGCCGCTAAACACTAGCTTCTTCATTTTTTAATTATTCAAAACATCTTCCTACAACCTTTTAAGTTTGTCAGTTGCTTCCTTTTAATATTTTTGTTTTTTGTATTTTTTATGGTTAGATGAGCATGGTAAAAAACTAATAAACAGAACTATAATTGGTGATTGATTGTGAATTGGTGATAGATTTTAGTTATGACAGTGTGATAGAAAGGGACTATGCTGGTGGCAACAACTAGAGAGTGTCTATGATTTTGTGGGTAGTTTTGTGTTGATTTATTGTGTGGTTTCTATTGTGATTCAATTTTTCCGTAAAAATGGTTTAGATGCTTTTAAACTATAAATTGGTTGTGATTGTTCATTTGCTAATTTTTAGTTTGTTATGGAATTAGATAATTTAATTGAGAGAGGAAAATGTAGGAAAATTTCTTCTATTCTTATTTTCAGTTTATTTTTGTTCGGTTGAATTTGAATCTTTTTGTTTACCTGAAATTTGATGCTTGGATTAATGTTTAATTAATGGATTGAAGATGATTTTATGGTAAAGCTAATTGTTGAGGGTTAATTCTGGGGTACTCACCACCAGTTGTTTGAAAAAAAATTTAGATACAAAGGTTTAAAGTTGTTACTCCTTAGTTGATGCTCTGTTTTTTTGAATTTTGGGTGATTCAGGTATATATAAAAGTCTATAAGTTTTGTTTGTTCCTTAGAATTTGGCAGTCATGAGGACGATGGGGGCTTGATTTCATTTATTGGTGATTTCTTTTCCCCATTGTTGTGCAAATGTTCCCAAAAAATTGCCTCAGCAGCTCATCGGGCATGGCTTGGTCAGTTGCCAATGATTGGCGGTGGGTGAAACAGAGGCATTCTTTGCATTTTTTTTACTTGATATTTTTTCGTCGTACAGTGCTTTCAGGCACGGGTAATAACTAGTATATATATATATAGTTTATTATGTAATCAAATTTTCAAAATTTTCATTGCTTAAATACCTACAAAATAAGTCAAACATATCAACAACTTATCTAAATATGTATGTAATGCGTTCAAATTGTGTGTGAAAATTTATAGTTGCTTAATTTTAGGTCATCCTATTAATTGATAGGACAAGAAAATAGTAGGATAGGCAAATTTAAATATACTTGATAATTAACATAAATATATATAAGTAACGTATTTAAAAAAAAATCCAGGGTGGACCCTTGCCCCCCCCCCCCGGGTTTCCTCTTGACTCCGCCTTTACAAGGAAGAACAATGTTATAAAATCCAAATGAACTCCAAAAAATTGCAACTCAAATGCATATCATCCATTGGATGAGTGGATCCCATCAATTTTTTCAGTGGAGTCCACTCATCCCACACTTATCTAAGGAATGATATGCATTTGAATTTTTATTTTTGAGTTTCATTTGGGTTATACAGCGTTTTCCTACAAGAAATTCTAATTTTTAGAACCACTTTTTTAAATCAACCCAAATGATAACTACTATAATACCAACATTATTACATTGGATTCCATCAGAACTTCGCAGCTAAGTGTACTTCAGTGAGAGTACTACTAAGATAGGTGATCCCCTGAGAAGTCCTTGCGTTGCACCCTTTTTAAAAAAAAATCACAAGGGGTAGCTCAAGTGATATAAGAGACGAATTATAAATTCAGATGATCTGAGTTTAAATATTGGTAACCTCTTAGGGCCAGACACATTTATTTCTTATGAATATCTAAGTCCTGACACAAATGACCTGTTTTTGACCAAACTATGGAAGATATTAGTCGATGTGCGTTAGTCCGAACGTCCCTGACCCATATATTAAAGACCCCCCAAAACCAAAAATCATTATTCCGCAAATATATTAGTTTCTCTGAATAATGACATTATTCTGTATAATAATATTGGCAGAATTAAATAATAAGATCCGGCTGCTACTTATGAAACACAAGATTCGGCTACTTCAAAATCTTTTATTCTATGAACAAATTCAATGGTCAAACCATCATAAAAAATGGTCACCATTCTGTCCTTTTACTTGCTCTGTCTCGTTACGACTAAGATACCAAAAACATAAACTTATTATAAAGTAATGATAAGATTATATTTATGAGATTATAATATAGTTTAATTCAAGTTATAACACATATATAAGATTAATCATCATTAAAAAAAGATTAATGTTATTTACACCTAAAAATCTGACCTAATTTACTGACATATGATGTGGCTTTAGTGAAACCATTAGATCAACACAAAGTTTCAATGTTTGATGGAGCCCACAATCAATTCAAAAGTTATAGTCAATTAAGTCAACAAATTAGGTCAGTAAATTAGGTTATAATAACATTGCTCTTAAAAAAAAGTTGAGCTCGATCCTAAAATATCTGGATGGATCCCAAAAGATCTCATTTTATTATAAACTCAACAATTAAGTCGTAATATCAACTTTATTTTAGAATAAGTTTCACTTTCGGAACTATAGGCTTACACTATGTTCATATATATTCGTCATAGCTTCTAATATGTTAATCCCAATTTGTTATTGAAAATCAGAAACTTATCCTAAAAATTGTGGTCTCTAACTACTCTTTGAATGTGGGGTGCTGCATGGTCTATCTCCACCCACCAACAGAAAACCTTAAAAATTTGTAATGCTAACGTAATTTAGTCTCGTTTTTCCTCAGTTCCACAGCTACTTTGAGCTCCATTCAAATGCATTATTCAACATGCATGCATATTCCAAATGCTAGAAATCTGTCTAACAATAAAATACAAAAAAAAAATTGAATGCAAGTAGTAAACTACAACATGAATCAATATATGAGTCAAGCCGCTAAACATGGAATCAACATTCAAGAAAGACCATACTCTATATATTATACTCAAGCATACATTTTCAAAAAAAAAAAAAAAAACTATGCTATTTCAACACTCGGGTGGTTTCCGAATTACTGTGAATTTACCTCTACTATAAAATCGTCTCATGTCAAACTCCACGCAAAGCAGGTTGGAGTAGGTGTTACCACATATTCTAATGGTTTTTTCTATCACGATTAGAGAAATTCTATTAATAGTGCATTGAATGTGTTGAGAAATCTCTTTTCTGAAAAATATTGTGTCTTTATGGACGTGTTTTGCTGATTTTTTTTTTTGGATATTAGAACGAATAACGATGAATTTAAGCCCTTAGCAGATGAGAAAATTACTCAATAAACTAGAGTGAAGCCGAAAAAAATAGAGTAAGTGGTCAAACTACGCAACATTGATTTTTTGTTTAAAACAATTTAACAGTGGTGGCATTGACCATGAGAGTGGTAATTAAGCTCCACTTTAAAATAATAAACCAGGGTCAGAAGTCTGGTCTTTTTTCCGATGAAAGGAAGAACGGTTGCGCTCCGCCCTCTATTCCAAGTTCGGCGACTTAGAATCATATCGAAGCTGTGTATTAGGGATTAGGGTTTAAGATTTAATAGAACTTCATTGATATAAAACAAAAACAATAAGACTTATTGGATGTTTATGAAAAAAAGTAATACTTATTGATAATTTTTTTTCTAAAAAATAAGAATTAGGACGAGGTTCTTTCCACTGTGAAATCTAGGAAGAGTCAGATGTATATATGCAGCTTTACCCTTGAATGTGGTTAAACTATTTTCACAACTCAAACCTTGACGTCTAAGTTACAATGAAATAATCTTATCGTTGCACCAAGATCTATGCTTTGAAGTTTAGAATTTTGTAGTGAATCTAATAAAGCTATGAGAGAGTTAAGTGCGGCATAAGATAAACATGCATGCTTATGATGGATTAAAATGCTGTGAATGGAAGCTCCCATCAGACTGTCTTGGCTAGGCAACTGTTTTGTATTGTCCTTTTTTGTGTATCAACTCCATAGACACGGGATTTAGTTGGAAGTTTTAGCTCAAGGCTTTAACTTCCCTCTGAATTCTATGCCTTAGAGTCAAGATGTTTTGTTTGTTCTCCCATCACAGGGATTCCTTTTGTACATTATCTTTTATACAATCAATAGAACTTCACTTTCCAGAAAAAAAAAAAAAATTGCAGTGAATGGGCTGATTACGGGCTTAAGCTTTTTAGTTAAAGTTGGATGTGAACGTGGAATGACCATTATCATCCGCAAACCGCATACATCGGATCAACCAAATTTCTTGTGAGACTCGAACTTAAATTTTAAGGTACTCAAATACTAAACTCCGAACTACTATGTGTTTTGAGCTCCATCTTCAGTCAGATGCATGAATGAGAGACATAATATCACATAGGTAAACTAACTGGAGCTTGCTATCACCTTCATGCTGCATATTACATGACTGGATTAGATAAGTAAGATCATGATAAAGAGACTTTTAACATTATATTAATACCGCCGGTTTATCAGTTTTTTGTGCTTTGTACGTACTTCCCATGACCACGTCCCCATGCAGTCATTTGAGACCTAAAATTGAGCAATTTAAAAAAAATTAAGGGTAAATTTGGTGAATACCCTTTGAACTATGTCTTTCATTCTAAAATGAATTTTAATTTTTCTCAATTTCCATTCCATCCAATTTTCTGTCAAAATTAATTGACAAAGCTAGGTGTGAGTGGCATGTAAGCTTTGCTCGAGGGTATCTCCAAAAAATAAATTCTCCCCCCCCCCCTCCTTCTTCTTTTTTCTCTCTCTCTCTCTCAGAGTAAAGGGCGTAGTTGAAAGGGGATTAAGGTTAATTTTAGTAATAATTGAATGGATTTGGTAGGGATGCTACGAGGGAAATTTCTGTTAATTAACTTAGCTTTGACCTCTAAAAATATTAGCTCAGGGTGTTCCTTATACGCATAACAACATTGACATCATTCCTCCTATTTTTCAATAGGGGGAGTTAAAAAGATGGTGAGATATGCTGGCAATTTTCCTCAAATCTTACCTCATTAGCTTCATTTTTAAGTCTATCATCATGATAAAATATTAATATAAGCCATGGTAAAGGGGAAATTGTTGAAGAAACATCCCAAAGACTATATTCCACAATTTCTGGTTGGATTTTACTTATCAAACTTGGTGTCCTAGACTGAAGACTTGGGACTGCTAGAACTTCTATGTTTGTTTCCCCGTTCTACGTCACAGAAACCTTCTAAATCAGGTTGGAGTAAATATCGTGGAATGTAAACCCCCTCCCCACCAAAAAAAAATTAACCACTTGCCAATCAATACGGGTTGTTTCAGTAATCCTCATGGGTTATTTCAATGGTACAACGAGGAATGAGATGTAAACTAGCATAGTTTGAGCTTCTGCACGTCCTGAATTCAAGTTTTCCTAATGGTATATTACTCAAGTTTACACGAGGCGTATGGCTTGTGGGAAGTGACGCAGAGAAACTAGAGGAGGAGGGGTTAGGTAGTTGAGTAAATATGCGATATAAAGGCGGCACTACGTCATGATCTTTATAACTTATATGATATCACCATCTAATATGATCATAACTTAATGGATCAAGTAGATCTCACTATTTTACATGGAGTGATTATTTGCTTAAACTATTAATTGATGTGGAATCCACTTATTTATTTGTTGTTTTCCTATTGGATGATGGACGGGTAAATTAGTTAATACTATCAAATAGATGGACTATATATGTTACTATTGACTCTTGTATTATAGCCATCATATTTTAATTCAAAATTTTGAAGATTTTTCTTGGGTAGGTGAAAATTTTGAAGTTGAGGGGAAGATTATTTTAACCGTTCTTAATTATCCGACATTTGTTTTTTGTAATTATCCCAACAGTTTCATTCCGAAAAAGGCCTGTCTTTTTCTTGTGTATAGTCCTTATTCCAAGCTTACCCTACCTAACTCATTTCCAATTCATAAAAAACTGTCAACATCTTGTTTCAGCTAATCTTAGCAACTCTTAGATCTTGTTGCAGACTTCTGTTATCGAATGAGGAGAGTATTGTGGAATGCACATTTGGAGATTATACACCAAAACACTACCAATAATTCAAATTAAATATTGGAAAATACTATGTTTATTAATTTTTTTTTATCAAATCTTTCATCCCAAATAATATGGTATAATATCCATAATGGAATATTAGTGGGACTCACTTATCTGATGGTGAAAAATTGTGCCACATCATTTTGAGATAAAGATTTGGTAAAATAATTTGGTAAGCATTTGAATACACAATATTTTTATAGTGACAATTTATTATTAAATTGTCTCAATAAGGTGTGTTAGAGGTACATTAATATACCATGTAGTGGGTGAGTAAATTGTGTTATTGGTGAGTTAATTTTTCTAGTATTGGAGAAAGTGGGTCTTAATATTATAGAAGTTACAAGAGTTAATAGGTGTAGTTGTATCTTAAGGTAGAAGTAATGTTTAAAGCCTATATAAATAGGGTATGTGATCTAGTATTAGAGGTAAGTAACTTTGAGTGAGTATGTGAAGAGTCCAAATTGTTGTTAGAATCAACTTGAATAAAATTATTTTTTCTTTGAGTGTTTACATTCTCCTCTATTTCATTCATTTTTTTTTAAATAGTCCTAATGATTCTAACAAAGTGGTATCAGATCAATTTTTCAACCAAGGTAACATTGGAATAATTCCAATAAATAAGTATCAGAGCCAGCACTGATCCTAGAACACTAGGTAACTCATTGTCAAAACCAACTTTTGATCCTGGAAATCTAGATAGTTCATTATCAGAGCCAATACGATCCTTAAAGTCTTGATACATCGTCATGATTATGGTAATCATGGAGGATTCACCAAATATGTATTTTTTGTGTGAAAAGATGATATTATCTAATTACAAGAGAATGAAGATTACTCTCCCTTCTTATCTCAAAGTATGTGATTTGTGGGATGTTATGGTAAAAATCTAATGAGTGGCTTGCCTAGAAGAGTCCGAGAGAACAAAGAGGAAAAAACACTCGGAGTTCTCAAGAAGACGATACATCCAAAAATTTAAAAGCATCTTGAAGATTCGAGATCTCCAAATCCTGTTTGGAACATGACTGAGAATGTAGTATCCAAATATAAAGGTGAGTTTTTACCAATGAGTATTGGGTACAATACTTTGAAGAATATGAGTATGCAAAATAAGAGTGTAATTTTGAAGATATACCAATAGAGGATCAAGAAGAGTATCATCTTGATGAAGTCAAACAAGTTTAGGAGACCAAAGTTGAAGTCAAAGTTCAAGAGGTAGGAGAGAATAAAGAAAATGATAAAGTTGAAGAAGTACTCAAGAAATGGAAGAAGAAAGAAAGTTGTGAAAAAGTTGAAACAAATGTGTAGGAAATTGAAGAATTTGCAAAGAATGAAGAAAAGATCAAGAATTCTTATATGGTTAAGGATGTTGTGGTGAGATCTTAAAAAGTAAGTATGAAAGATGTTTTTTCAACCCAACATCAAAGTGAAGATTATCATGTCGGAATTTTTGAGAATCATATTCAAGTTGATGAATTTTTTGAAAGTTATACTAATTGTTGTTTCCAACTTAGTGTAGAAATGCGTCAAATGAATACTGGTTGAGTGAATATGGTGGCATTCTTTGATCCAAGAGAGAAAATATGAGAGAGGATCAAGAAGTTTGAGTAAAAGAAGGTCAATTCACCATTGGTCAAGAAGAAAATAGGGAAGATGAAGATATTTTTCAAGTGTGAGAAGATTTATCATAATACCACAAAAGAGGTGATTTTTAAAAATTCTTGATGTTGAAGTTGGTGGTATTCAAGTTCAAGAAGTTTGCAATAATTTCATGAAGCCCTTCTATTATGAAGTTATTTGCAAGATAAGGACTCCGAGGTGAAAAATCAAATTTAAGGAAGGTGTTGGAAAAAGTGGGTCTTAATATTATAGAGGTTACAAGAGTTAGTGGGCGTAATGTAATGTTAATATTTATGTTTAGAGTCTATATAAAAAGGTATGTGGTCTAATATTGGAGATAAGTATGGTTGAGTGAGTATGTGACGAGATAAAGTTATAGTTGTAATAAACTTGAATGCAATTATTTTTTCTTGAAGTATTCATATTTTTGTCTCTGTCCTTTCATTTTATTTCTAATTCTTTTGACTCCAACAAAATGGTATCATCTCCATTTTTCAACAAAACTAACATTGGAGTAACTTCAACAAAGCAAATCTGTATTAAAATTTGTTCCAAAAAAAAAAATAACAAAGCAAATCTGTATTAAAAAGAACATTGTTTGATAAAACGAAAGGTTCACATGATACACAAAGGTAACTCGATCATAAGTTGGCTCAAGAAAACAATTAAGTATATGCAGTATAAAGGACTTAAAATATTTGTTTCCATGTCATATGTATATATGCTTGGAGTATTTTTCTGACAGACAATGGCCACCACCCTGTAGTACAGTCTTTATCACTGAACCACTCTCTCACTTCACACGCACACAAAAACACAAACATACACACGCTTGAATAATGTTCAATTAATGTATAATATCTCTCCAGAAGGAGCTACTGGCTTCATCATCCATCAGTTTTTCCCACTCCTCAAAGAAGTTGGAGGTGGGTGAATGGGCTGAAAAGTAAGCTGGCTCTGTGCTTTCCATTCGGTTGAAATGGAGCTTTCGGGAGTGTCTAAAACCAATGCAGGAAGTGAAATATTATCGTTGGAATTGAGACCCTCTTAGGTTAATCCGCCTGTAGACAATGCCAGTGAGTTTGTAATGACACTGTAGTCATTGAATACTTGTGGTGTAAAAGTAAAACCCAAGTTTGAGGGTTTGAACTGTGCTTGGGACTGTTCAATGGTATAGAGAGTGGTTGTCCCATTCAGAAGTTCATCAATCTGGGCATAGTTCTGTGACCCCAAAAAACTAGTTTGTTCAATATTTGAAAGTGGAATTGTATTTATGATCTGCAAAATGTTTTGTAACAGTTGGATTTTGGCTAGTTGAGTGACATCTGTCTGTAACCCAAGAGCATTGTCCCAGGGATTCATCAAATTGCTGAAGTTTGGGGTAGACACCAACTGAGAAAGGTTGAGAAGGAGGTTCAGATCAGAGACTGGTTTGTGGGTTATTGGATCAATACCCATATGGAGGAGCTTCTTCCTCAGATGGGTGTTCCAGAAATTCTTTATTTCGTTATCAGTCCTTCCTGGAAGCTGAGCAGCAATCGTCGACCACCTGCATGTACATAGTGAGAGTGAGAACACCATTTCTAGCATAGCAAGCAATGTTTTATATAAAAACGTTAATCAATTTGAAAATTTTGATAGTAGAGGAGACAGGGTGAGATGTGATAGGGACAATAGAAGAGGGACTCAGAGTATAATTTTCCCCAAAACAAAAATCAACAACAAAAAAATGAGAAAATTGTTTTTTAGACCTAATTTGGGGAGCTAATTCAATGCAACAATGCATTGAAAGTAGGCTACATCTAATACGGGAACTTACAACTAACCTAATAATAGCATTGAATTAAGTCCATAAAACATTACTAAAAGAACGAAAGAAGAAAAAAAGAACAACAAAATATACTTGTTTCCATGAACTGAATGGAGGTTGATGATGACTTGTTGTTCTTCATCAGAAAATTTCCCTCTCTTGATGTCAGGCCTCAGATAATTAGTCCACCTAAGCCTGCAACTCTTTCCGCACCGGTTCAAACCGGCGTTCCGGGGGAGTGCTTTCCAACTTCCATGGCCATGGACCTGGTTTCGCATATAATCAATCAGTTTCTGATCCTCCTCCGGCGTCCATGGCCCCTTCTTCAAACCCTTCTCATCACAACTTGGAGACCTACCCATTTTTCTCTATTATATTTTTCTCTATTATATAGTTTCAACAAAAACAAATCAATTAAACGAGAGAGAGAGAGAGAGAGAGAGAGAGAGAGAGAGAGAGAGAGAGAGAGAGAGAGAGAGAGAGAGAGAGAGAGAAGTTGAAAAAGCGCTGGGAAATCTTGCAGAGATACGGAGGGTTTTTATAAGTGCATGGGCGACGTAATTCAAATGTTTAGGTCAAACCTTTTCAACATATATACACAAAGCTTCCCACAACAAGGCAAAGGCAAAGGCAAAGGCAAAGGCAAGGGAAGTCGCCTAGCAGCCATCTTGGGTTACACCTAGAGGGAGAAAGTCATGGCCAATTGAATGGCATTAAAATATATAAGGATTAGGTTAAGCCGGCTTGTGTCATTTCGGAACAATAATATTATTTGAACCTAAAAATTTAACCTAATTTATTGGTCTAATAATGCGACTTTGTTGAAACCATTGTATTAATATTAAGTGTCAATGTTTGATCGGGCTTATCGTCAATCCAAATATCATAATAAACTAGGTGAATAAATCAACTCCCAATAACATTGCTATGCCATAAGAGGGTAAAAAATGGGCAAAGTTTTCCAAAGCACGTGTGTTGAAAAAGCAACCAATAATTTTTACTTCAATCTTTTATTGCATACGTTTAGACCCACTAGGTCTTACTAATATTACTAGAACTTAATATATTGATATGATTTGTTGATCTAATTAATTATTGTTATTAATTTAAGCAAAAAATGTTAGAAAATCCAATTCTGTGACCTTTTTATTAATAAGTTCACGAAATGACTTTTTTAAGTCCAACTCAACTCATCTTTCCGGTCCTATAACACAAATTAATCTTTTTACATATTTATATTACAACATTACCCCTGCTCCATGAATTTCACAAAATTCAAATATATATTCATTGTCACAATACCAAGTCAAAAAGATCATCCAAAATTCCACATACCAAACAATCAATTCAGAAAGTAAAAAACACAGATGCATATAGATATATACAAACACATATTCACAAAGAGAGAGATATATTGTTTTTAGTTTACTGTTTAAGTTCATTGTCTTGAGTTCACAAAATCGAATCAGTGAGATTATCCAAAATTCACAAATCTAAATCAAATCTGTTAGAAATTTCATCAAACAAAATTAAATCTCATCCAAATTCTACATCACAAACAATCAATTATATCTTTGTCTAAAAAAAATCCTGATCAAATTCTAACCGTGTTTGACTAAAAAGAAAAAAAAAATTACTATTTGATGAGCTCGAAATTAACTGGGTCAGGCCCAATAAATCAAGAAGGCCCAAGTCAATAAAAAGCGATTCAAGCTCGATGAAAACAGAACTGAGAAAGCCCAAAAAAGAGCCCAAACAAAAAGAAGGCATCAAGAGGCCAACGCCCAAAGCAGGAAGGCATGGCAACCCTTGGACGCCGCCTATGGGAGCCCTTGGGCGCCATGCATGGCTGCACTTGGGTGCCGCTGGGCAGGTCCCTTGGACCTGGTCTCTTGGGCGCAGGTCCGCCCGGGCAGGTCCCTTGGGCGCCTACTTTTCTCCACTCCTCTTGGCTTTGGTACTCCAATACAAGTTCAAGCCTGCTCAAGTCAAGTCCAAGTTTAAGAAGATGATCGAGCCGGTCCAGATCAGGATCTTCCTCCGACTGAATAGGAGCACAAGGAAAGAATATCGGGATACGGAAATCTATTCCTACCTTAACTGTGCTTACCAAAAAGATCTATTCCTACCATGATTGTTCTTACCAAAATAGTGGAAGACCTCTCACTCACGTCACCGCCTTACTAAGCCTATATAATGTAAGCTCTCTCCACAAAGAGAGGGATCTGGACAACACCCTTGACACCTCTACAATACATTCTCCTACACACACTACACCTCCCTATACACATTCCTTCTCTCTCCTAAAGCATTGTAATACTCCGGTGTATATTCTCCCGGTTACTCATCAATAAAGATCTCCGGCCACATCAATCGTTCCCGAGAGTGGAGTAGGTCACCCGGACCGAACCACTATAAATCTTTGTGTTTTACTCTATATTTACTGTTTTGCCATTGATCTATCATTGATTACTTGTTAATTGCTCATTAATCACAACCTTATACATTCTTGACTGTTGATCTTGCACGAAGACCGATTTGTGCATCATCACTATTTATGATATTTATAGGTGTGTCAGACACGTGTCTGATGCATCCCTCCGATAACTATCCATACCTCCAGGGCTGCGTCATCATGCAATTACTAAATCAAAAACTTCTGCGGCATTATTCTTCAAAATTGATAACAGATACTCATCATTTGTGCATTATCTCCTTATGGTGTGGTGTGTACATAATAAGATTCCGTTATCAGTATATATAAACAGTATTTAGGATACTAGATAGGTTCTATTTAACACCAAATATAAGATGATAAAGAGTGTCGTGATATGATTGGAATATTAGTACGTACTAAAATGAAACTGAACGCATAATTTATCTTCAAAAGCAAATAGTTTATTTGACCTTTTCCTCTGCTCCTCCTAGTTACCCGACTAACATATATTTTAGACTTTTAGTGTCCCTGAATTATGCCATTAGGCAGTATAATAAGACTGTCATAGACTCATAAATGTATAATAAGATCGAACTGTTGCTTCCAATTCTTTCATAGTATTATTAATATACTCCTTATCATGCCATCATTAGAAATGGTCGTCATTCTTGTTATTTTACTTGCTATATATATATATATGTATGTATGGGTCCGAAGCTTATATTGTAAAACAAGAATAAGGGTACAACTCAATTCGGTTAAATTACGCTTTAATTTTAAGTTAACTTATAACATATAAGGTTAATAAGTTACCATTAACCAAAAAATTGAGATTGCTATGAATGCATAAGTAGGTAAAGTGTATATGTGTTGAGCTACCAAGAAAGTAATAGTCCCTAAAGAAGCTAAAGCAATGCCTAATTGAAAAGAATCGAACTATTGATTATATCATAAAGACCCTTATGCATCTATCCTAGAATGTTCAGATCAATTCCAAACGATTAAGTTTAGTTAACATGCAAAGTTAAGTTGTTATTAAAAAAATAGAGATCGATTCTAGAAAGTTACTTTTATTTTGTCATAAACTCACCATATTGAGTCATGATATTAATCTTATTTTACAGTAACTTTTGATGTGATATTGAAAATTAACCGTTCGACACCATAATCTTATCATATATATACATATATTTGTATATTCATGATGATGTCTCGGAATTAATCTCCCAGGCCCAACCTGATGAGGTTCTGTTGGGTTTTTCGGGGTAGGTTTAAGAAAACTAATGTTGTGAAATTGCAAACAAAGAATGTAAGTGGTTCACCCTAGCCGATGGACTTGGGCTACATCCACTGTAATGGAGGCTCTTGCTCATCGATGAAATATATTGATCTCAAATGGTAATAAGAGAATTACAGGCACAGAACCGTTACGAAACCTTCCTAATCTGGATATTCCGGGTTTCAGAGTAAAAGATGGTGAGAAGGTTGGGAAGATGGCTCAAGAGTCGATCCTCCCTCCCTGCTTCTATTGTTCTATTTATACGGTGCCTCTCCCTGAGGTTTCTTGCTCTTCTTCTTCCTTTTCCTGGTCTTGTGGGGACCTTTCGTCATTTCCCTGCAAGCCTTTCTGTCCGTCGGCGGTACTGCACCCACGACCATCTTGGTTCGTTCGGCACCACTTCTCTCTGCCTTTTGCAGGGCGTAACTCTGAGGAATCAGAGCTGGTTCCCCTTGTCCTTGGAGTACGTGGCGCAACAAGGCTCACCCTAGGTTATGGACTGAGATTCGGATCAGGGCTGGGTTGCTGACTCTTTGGACCCCTTGGACTTTGGTCCCTTAGGCCCTCTGCTCTCGGTGTGGGTTGGTTGGGACCATTTCCTTTAGGCTACAAAACCCACACTCTGGATTTTCAGGGTGTATTGGGCTCGGCTGTCATGGCGGCCCAGGCCCAAAATCTTATCCTCATCAATTCATATTTATGATTCATGTCAAGTAATATGTTATCCCCGTTTTGTAATTGTAATTTTGAATCATACCCTAAGAAGTGTTGAATGGGGATGTTGCATGGCTCATCTCCCTCCACCAACATAAACCCTTTAAAATTTGTAATGCTAACGTCAATTGGTGACGTTTTTCCTCATTTCCACAGCTACTTTGAGCTACATTCAAATTCAACATGCATGCATACTTCCCAAAATGCTAGAAATGTATCTTATAAAAAAATTCAAAAACAAAATTGACTGTGAATTTGTAAGTATCCGTAGAACACACGGTACATAAATCTCTTTTGGTTAATGAAATTACTTATTTACCGAAAAAAACTATGACACTAAGCCATATTTGTGTCACAGTCACACTATTGGAAACAACTAAAATCAACAGTCAAGGAAGACCATACATTATACTCAAGCAGACACAGAGCCAGAATCCCATTTACTTGTTTGATTTTCAATTACTGTGAAATCGCTTCTACTGTTGATGGTCGTAATTATGGATCTGTATCGTGTCAAATCCGTACAGTGCAAGTGAGTAGGGCTTACCAAGGGTTTTATAGTTTTTTCCTCGCCTCTCACCTCTCGGAGTGAGGGGAGTATTTTGTGAACTTAGTCTATCGGACTTAGAGAAATTCTGTTATAGTGAGCAATCTATTTTTGAAAAATTGCTGTGTCATTTTGGATGTCTTTTGAGCTTTGTTGAATATTTTTCTTTTTTGAATTATATAATTCACTTACCGCAAATCTCCTCTATTGGCTAAGTTTTAGTGCTGCTATAAAAATTTGTTTTCAGAACAAAGGAACACATGAAACCAAGAAGCATGGTACTTCTGCAAATAATTGTTTTGATGTACTCGAGTCTGGAGAAGTATAGAAGATGAGTCTGAGTGATTATTATCTTCAGCATATATGATGGATGATATCTAACAATATCCCATAAGATAAGGACTGATAATTTATTTTTATTTATTACTCAGTTTATAAATAGAGTTAAGTCTTACCTAATCAAGCATTAGTGAATATACATTAGTCTATTGGGACATTTGGTCCATAGATGTAAGCACAATGTGTCGAACCACATATATTCTCTTGTCTTGTGTGATTTTAACTTAGCACCTTTAAACTTTAATACCATATTAAACCATCATCTACTCTAAAAACTCAAACCAATAGAGATAGGGGTGTAACATAAGTATTTTTCTAATACTCTTTCTTCACTTATGGCCCCTGTTTGGGTGGTTCATCCATGTGATTAATTTTTTTTTCTTTTTGGTTTTTTTCTTGAGTCATAATATGTTAAAGACTATGAAACAATAACATGGATAGACAACCCAAAGAGGAGTCACACATGAGGGAAAATATTAGATAAATAAAATATTATTTATACCTAAAATGTTGGCCTTATATGTCTGATATAATCATTAAATTGATAGTGGTTTTCAACAAATACTGAGACCCGTAGTTGAATTAATGTTAGCAAATCATGTCAACATTTTAAGTCTAAATAGCATTGTTCATTAGATAAATACTTATCTTACACATCTCATTAGCATCTTAAGATTTTGAGTAATGCTATATCGATCGAATTTACTGACTTAACCATTCATAATCATTATATAGACAATGGATCTCAGTATTTTTTTATCATTATTGTGAATATTTTTATCACAATAAGTATTTGTAAGTATTAAACCATCATCTATTGTGATAACTGTTTTTATCACTTTTGTGATAAAAAAAACAGTTATCACAATAATGATAAGAATATTCATAATAATAATAAAAAAAAATACAAACAAGAATTGTAAATTACTCATAAAAGTGATAATTTTTTTGTTATAAAATGATCCACAAAAATTATAAAAATATCCATTAAAATAATAAAATTTAGAGGTACGGCACCGAATATTTTTTTGGCAATCGTAGTCAAGTCCAAAATATTTACATTTTGTCAAAGTGACTAGGGGAACAGTCACAATCCAACCGTTAAAAAATTCCAGTGATTATAGAGTAAGTGGTCAAACTACGCAACGTTCATTTTTATATTTAAGCCAACGTACGAGCGACAATGACAATGACAGTTATAGTTATGCTCCAGTTTAATTACACTGATTAACCATGGTCAAAGCTCTGGTCTTTTTTCCGGTGAAAGGAAAAACCGCTGCGCTCCGCCCTCTATTCCATGTTCTGGGACTCAGAATCATACAGAAGGTGTGCAATGGTGATTAGGGTTTAATGTTTAAGATTTAGTTAAAAAAAAAAAAAAAAACCAATCTAATACACAAGACTCCTGCTACCCCTGAATTTGAGAGATGTACACATGCTTATCTCGGTAATCGAGAAGACAGTTTCCATGACTCTTAACACTTTGCGCCTAAGATTAGGGTTTAGTTGAAGTTGAATGTTGTTCTACCGCATTAATACACGTATAATTGGACATACATCACATTTCTTGTTGTTTGAGGACTATTTTATAAGATTTCTTAAGTTTCTTTTATATATATATATAATTTTGGATGCATAATTGTTATGTGAACATAAACATGAACATAATTACCCACAAACCATCAGGACTGTTGTGAGATTTGAACTTAAAGATGAAGGTATTACCTGCTCAAATACAACCATTTAAACTACTATTTTTTTAAGCTCCATCGTTAGTTTTTCATGAATGAGAAACATAATATCACATAGGTAAACTAACTCGAGCTTTCGATCACCTTCATGATGCATATTTCTTGACTATTAACATCATATTAATACCGGGTTATCAGCTCTTTGCTTTGTACTTCCCTTGACCACGTCCCCATGCAGTCAGCTGAGAACTAAAATTGAGCAACTGGAAAAACATTAAAATAAGAATAAATATGATAAGGAGAAGATTACGGGTAAATTTCGGAATCATACCTCTAAATTTTATAATTTTAATAGGTATTGTTATAAGTTTTGTGGGTAATTTTATAATAAAAAAATTTATAACTTTTGTGGATGTTTTTACGGTACCGAAATTTTTTTTCCCCAGTACCGTAAACTACTCCATATGGTAGGTGATTGGCATGTGAGCTTGGATCGAGCTTTGACCTCTTCATATGTTAGCTCAAGGTTTCTTATGCCCATTAACAAAAGTGACATCATTCCTCCTATTTGTCAATAGGGAGTTAAAAAGATGGTGAGATATGCTGGCCATTTTTCCACCAATCTTATCTCATTAGCTTCATTTTTAAGTCTATAATGATAAAATATTAATATAAGCCATGTTAAAAACGAAAATGTTGAAGAAACATCCCAAAGACTATATATATATATAGTCCATAATTTCTGGTTGAATTTTACTTATCAAACTTGGTTTCCTAGAATGAGGACTTGTGACTGCTAGAATTTTTATTTTGTTTCCTTTTTCTGCTGGACAGAAACTTCCTACCTACCTCCCCCGCCAAAAAAAAAAAGAAAAAGTTCTAAAAAGAAAAAGTTATTATATATAACGCTCTGGTTCGCCCGAATACGTTACTGTAACACTCTATCTTTTACGAGCACGTTACCAGAAAACTCGGTTACCAACATGTCACACTCCTAACCCAGTTCCACCATTAAAGGTCAAAAGTATGAGTTTAGAAAAAGAAATAAAGCCATTAGAATATGTAAGTTATCATTTACAACACTGACTGCACTTGGAGGTTTTCTTAAAAGTTACAACTTTAATTTACAAAACATAGTAAAATTTGATCTTTCTAGACAAGGAAAAAAAGGCTCAATTCAACTCTGTTTTCTCGAAATCAATGATTTCCTAACATATACCAAAATATTTTCATGTGTGTGTGTGTATATATGTATATATAACATATACCAAAATATTTCAATATCATAAACAGGTATTTAATTTGTCAACGATTAAAAAACTTTTTCACCAAAACCATCATAAAAGAGTTTTTCGGGAGGAACATTTAAAATTGTCGCCAAAAATCACATTTTGGCAAGTAATTTTATTATTCGTCACTGAAAAGTAAATTTATTGTAGTGTGTATATGAAAGAATTTTATTTTTGAATTTTTTTTATTAAGGCAACGTAATTTCCTAAATTTATTTATTTAAAATTCAATTACTTGATATTATAGAGCATCCTAGGGGTTGGCTGGCCATGAAAAAACAGGTGCAATTCTCACAATCAAGTCATTATATTATATTTATATTATAGAGTGTAGTGGTTAGAGAGAAAGTGGTCAAACTACGGAACGATCATCTTATTTTTATATTTTTTTTTATTCAAATCAACATGTGCATGTATGCATGAGTGGTTTTGACCATGACAGTGGTAAGCTCCACTTTATAGTAACGAGAAGTTCAAGGTCAAAGCTCTCAAGGTCGCTCTCTCTCTCTCTCTCTCTCTCTCTCTCTTGGTAAACGACAGTTCATTTGGGTCATGGACTCGTACTGGGGGTGTCCAGGGAGGGTCGACTGAACTAAGAAATGCCCAAGAGACATGATTTTTAGAGGTGTATTTTATTACTCAAAATACGAGAAAATATTCAATGCAAAGAAGATACAATATTTTTTTTTTTTGTTTTTTTAAACAAGTGGTGATACCATATTATTGGCTTATATGAAAAAAGAGTAAGTAATTATAGACTTACATAGATAGGTAGTTATTGGTTTCTATGAAATTTATTTTTTATTTGTTTATATATTATTGATTGGTGATACCGCGTAACAATACTGACGTAATATTACCATTGCAATGAATATTTTTTCCCACATATGTCTATGTAAAAATGTAATTCTCCGGGATACCTATTAGTTGCTTATATAAACCCCATGGCAACTCAATTGACATCATTAGGAAAAATTGTGTTAATGTATAAAAAATTTGGTGTTGATTTCTCTTTTGTAATATCACCATATCGTTTGAACAATCGAAGGAAATATGGTGTTCTGAAATTCTAAACAAACGTTGAACATTCTTCAACGATTTCAAGATTAAAGTGAAAAGAATATTTTCGATCATATACTTCCACACTATGTATTCGATTTCCAACAATCCATATATGTGATTATTTAGTACTACATTGAATGGGTAATTTGGTGGGGGATAGTTGGGGAATTTTCGGATTAATGAATGTGGTTATGATCTCTCTAAAAGTTAGCTCAAGGTAACTTGTGCCCATTAGCAACAGTCACATCACTCCTCCTATTTGTCAAATAGGGAGTTAAAAAGATGGTAAGACATGCTGGCCATTTTTATACCAATCTTACCTCATTAGCTTGATTTTTAAGTCTATCATGATAAAGAATTAATATAAGTCATGGTATGTTGAAGAAATAGTCCACAATTTCTGGTTGATTTTACTTATCAAACTTGGTTTCCTACAATGAGAACTTGGGATTGCTAGAACTTCTATATTACCACCCAATCTGTATGAGTTGGTTCAGTAATCTTCATGAGTTTGAGCCTCCACGCAAGTCTCAAGCTTTTTTTTGGAACTGTTCTGAGTTCGATTCCTCCTAACTATATAAAACTCGAGTTTAAACGATGCGTGTAATTTGTGAGAGATTTTGTACATTCAAAATTTACGTTGTAGTCATAAACCCATAAAACTCATGGTTGGAACGATTTACCGTTACTCAAAACAAATGCCACTTGCCACACAGCCTATCCATCACACTGTCATTTCTCTGTTAGTTTTATACATGAGATAGGGCATAATTCCTTTTACTTTTTATGTCTGCTCCTTAGCAGCTCCACCATTACCAGTACTTGGAAGGCCAAGGCACCAAATTCATCAGTGTTATGTATATGATTTAATAGTATGGTGTAGGCTTGTACAATTGGAAAACCTATGGGGACTATAGGGCTTAGTGATTAGCCCGAAAATATTATCAGTGAGATAATGAAGAGCTAACAACTTAATTGGTGAGACAGAGTAGCAGCCATCATCAGTGAGATAGTTGTTGGACCAAAATAGATTTTTAGATGTAAAAATTAAATTTTTGGTCGACTTTGAGCCGAAATTAAACTGGGACTCGCTCGTCGTTTCGAGTAAACTTTCATGGGTTCATGTTCTACTCTGTGAGAAGAATAATGTAATATATTCACTTGCTCAAATCGAGTAAGAACTGAATGAGAACATATGTTCTAAAATGATCCTCTTGGAATGTGGAAATAAGAGGTTAGACAATTTGGGATTTGACACTAATTCTACATTGGTTGGACAAGAAATTTTACATGTGCATATATATGTCAAATTTACATTATATGGGTTGGGCTCCAAGGGATATCACATTTTTGTGAGTGAAGCGAGCACTTTCACAGATTTCGGTTCAACTGGACATGCGCGCCTTCCGGCCGGGATCGGGTTTGAGTGTGATTTAGACCCAACCTAATCTTTTTGGAGAAAATTTGTTTAACGAATTGAGTTCGAATGTCTTAATCGATTTTAATTTATGTCCATTGGAATTCAAAATTCGCACTGGTTCAGAATTTCGATTTCTCTTGAGTCTGAATTTTTGAATTCGTGTCTATTTAATAAGCAGACATCAATGGTGTTTTCTAGACTACATTATGCCTTCTAGGTTGAGTTTGTTCGCATGGTGGCTATCTAAATCAGTTACAATTCTGTCTATAAATAACGCAGATTCATTACCATTCTGTACTTACGTTTTTAGTCATTAAGACAATCACTACGTTCATAATTTTTGGCATTAGTAGTCTGCATATGTGAGAATACAACACACAATTCTAGTTCACTGGACATTTAGATTGGAGTACTATTTCTAAGTGCATGAATATCATTGTATCCTAGGAGACACACGCTTAGATTTCCGTAAGCACCAAGTGTGGGGGTGAAATCTATCTTAATGACATAGTATCAAACACTAGATTTGATCTATGTAAAGTACAATCAAAGTTCTTGTTCTGCAAACGAGTCAGTTTTATTTATTGTTTTATATGTGTTAATGTTTCATTCTTGATTGTTACTGTTTTATTCTATATTGTATGATACAAATTAGAGATTTCAATAAGTAATTTTGTTATAACTGGGAAATACATCCTACAACAATCATATTCACAGCTTAATGACCACCTGGGGAGAACAATAAACAGGAACAGTAGGCCAAATGCTTTTCTCTATTGTAAAACAATTCCAAACATGTATAACTATCATCTTCAGATATAAAGAATGAGGGAAAATACATATTACATCAATAATGGCAAAGGGAAGAATGATAGTTATAGAAAAAGATACAGAGGATTGAGCAAAGCACCTTGAATTTTTTGGTGGAGGTTGTGTTATTGCTGATGTTGTTGCTGCTGCTGCTGTAAGCTGATTAACTTGAAATATGCTCCATCTTTGTTCTCCACAAGTGTAGAATGAGTCCCTTGCTCTACTATCTTTCCTTCTTGTAAAACTGATATTTGATCAGCATTTTTTATGGTGGACAGTCTATGCGCCACAATGACTGTTGTCCGGTTCTTCATCAATCTGTCTAAAGCTTGTTGCACCACACGCTCCGATTCCACATCTAGAGCACTAGTGGCTTCATCCAACAGCAAGATTGCAGGGTTCTTTAGAACGGCTCGGGCAATGGCCACTCTTTGCTTCTGGCCACCAGAAAGTTGCACTCCTCGCTCTCCAACCTTTGTCGAGTAGCCCTCAGGAAGAGCACTAATGAAACTATGTGCATTGGCAAGCTTAGCTGCTTCAATTACTTCACCTTCTGAGGCTCCCTCTTTACCATAAAGAATGTTTTCATAGATTGATGTACCAAAGAGAGCTGGTTCTTGTTGGACTAGGCCAATGTGCTTTCGTAGATACTTGAGCTTTAGTTTCTTAATGTCTTTGCCTGTAAAGAGTTTAATACAATTCAATGCCAACAAAATTAAAATTTTGCAGGATCATTCATAAATCCTGCCCTTTTTTGTTTTTTATCTTTTGCAAATTTATCATAAATGATACAGTGAAGCACAAATTGACCCAGAAAACTCACCATCAACCATCACCTTCCCAGCTGTTGGATCATAAAATCGGAGTATGAGAGCGAGTACAGAGCTTTTGCCAGACCCACTTTGCCCCACAAGTGCCATGCTTTTGCCTGCACGCACTCTTAGATTGAAGTCCTTGAAAATCTGAACATCAGGCCTTGAAGGGTAGCTAAACTCAACCCCTTTCAGCTCAATTGTACCCTCTACCCTTGTTACCTCATCCCCAACATCGCCCACTACTTCTGTCTTACGCTCCAGCACCTCAAAGACTGAAGCCACCATTTGATTCCCTTTCAAAATGTCTGGTGCCATTGCCAATGTTTCACCCATTGCTAAAGCCGATACAATCAAAACCATGAATGATTTCATGACAGATTTGAAGGTAGAAATCTCCTTTCCCATCAAAACAGAACCATACCTACAGAAATGTAAACTAGTAAGCATTGAAGTTCATTTTAATCTCTCACATAAAGCATAGCGGAATAAGCATATTTAAGTATTGGGATAGGTATCCTGGTTTTTAAACTATTAGCCAATTTGACCAAGACACTCCAACTTTAGTATCTACAAGGTCTTGGGCACTCTTGAGCTCTTATATTCAGACCCCAATTACTCATATCGAAAACTGATATCTGTCTTGTGTCATTGCCAAACACGTTAACAGAATTATCCGTTCGCTGCCCGATAATTTCCACAGCAAAGATTAAAAAGATGAAGCTATAACAGTATCTAAACCCACATACCATAATGCAAGGCCATAGGCTGAGAAGATGAAGAACTGAGAGACTCCATACAATATACCAGCAATCTGACCACGAGTGAAAGAATGCCTTGAAGGCTCAACAAGCTCACGAGCATAAAGGTCAAGTACCTTCTCCTCAGAACAGAATGCAGCAACAGTACGAATGTTACTCACTGCCTCACCAGCAAGCATGTTAGCTTTGAGATAGGCTTTGCTCAAATTAACACCATAACCTTTCATGAAGAGTTTCTGAAACAATAGGAAGAACAATTAATGAGATGATGTCTCATACTGCTTTTTTTACTGCAACTGAAAATGATTAGGAGATGAACCTCGCTGATGTGACCGCTAATGATCAATGGATACGTGGCCATGACAACAAGTGTTAGCCTCCAATTCAAGATGAAGGCGATGATGAATGCGGTTACAACCAAACCAACATTCTGTAGGAGAATTGCAGTGCGATCAACGACTACAGTTCGCAATAAAGTTGCATCACTCTCTAAACGCGATGCCAACATGGAACTTGTGTTGTTTGTGTCATCAAACCATCCAATCTCATTTCTCAAAATTGCTGCAGTCAAATACAGAAGGGGAATTAAGCTAAAACATCCTTCAAGATCCAGGAACAAAGTCGCTTTTGATCAATTTAAGGGTTGTTTGGACACCACATGGACAAGCATAAGCATGAATGTATTGCTTTGGTTAGCAGCTGATATGCATGAAGTCATTTGGACAAGGCTATTACAGAAAATATAAAATAGAACTTGGGATTGGGACAAATAAATAAATTCACCACCGCAAATATCTACATGTATTTATTTATATCAGCTTAAAATAGCATATGGTCAAAATTTTACCAGAAAACATCATTTCTCGTGCACGTAGAGTGACCCGCTCTCCCATGATGCCAAAACAGAGATGTTCAATAGCATGAACAATGACTGTTATGACAGCACCCCCACAGAAGAGGAATGCTATCTTCTTCACTTCATGGCACGTTGTGTCCCAATCCATGTAATAAGATACAAGAGCCTGAGTGACACCAAGAGCAAATAGAGGCATCTGGGCACCAGCAATGAATGCACAAAAAGTGCCAACAACACCGTATATCCAGTCAGGACCAACCATGGAATACAATCTTCTCAAAGAAACATGTGGTGACTTAGCAATCTCTGCTCCATCAGTACCAACTCGGCTAATAGATTCTTTATCAGAATGAAAACTTGTACCACGGCTTACAGTTGTAGTGCGGGATAATTCACGAGAATATCTAATGCTACCTTCACGTGAATACCTTATGCTACGAAAAATTAGAAAGCAAAAGAAATAAGATATCAGTGCACATCAAGTAAATTTTCATCAAATCTATCATTGAATATAAGAGGTCTTTGGTGAAAGGCACCACTCTGTTTGTTTCACTAGTAAATGAAATCTCAGGAGGAAAAGCACAATCTATTGCATTGGACAAGAATTGAAAAGGATGTGTAACTATGTAACTGAAGTAGTAATGCGAGACACATATGCGCAGGCAACCAGCACATTTCCTGAAAACCTGACTGTGAAAGTATAGATAAAGAAGAAAAAAAAATGAGAAAAGGAAGCACTATTTGGTTTAGCTTTCTTCTATGCAAGGATAAGATACATTTTCAACATGGCATTGTTCTGGTATTAATGTTGGTCCAACATCTGAAGAATTATCTCCCAAATCTAGCCATCACAAATACCAAAAGATTTGAAGTGACCCCAAAATTGTGCTTAACCTATCATGCTGAGCATTTTAACATAGCATCAGAAAACCAAAATATCACAGATTTAAATTTGGTACCTATTAGGTCGTCCCATGGTCGGTCCATGTGAGGGGAGGCGATGCAAGGAAGCTGCCCCTTGAAGTTGAACAAGCGATGCATAGGCACTGTTTGGTTTTGAAATGAGCTCTTCGTGGCTCCCAGTTTCTACTATCTTTCCATTTTGAACAACAGCTATTACATCTGCATTTCTGATGGTAGAAAGCCGATGAGCCACAACTACAGTTGTTCGCCCCACCATCACACGATCAAGTGCCTCCTGCACACTCTTCTCAGACTCGGCATCAAGTGCACTTGTAGCTTCATCCAACAGAAGTATCGATGGATTTTTCACTATGGCCCGCGATATTGCAATTCTTTGCTTCTGTCCACCTGATAGTTGGACCCCTCTCTCACCAACCTGAAAATGAACCTTCAGCATTAGTCCTTGGAGAAAAATTCTCCTCCCCTTCATGTTCATCTTCTCCATGCCTTTATACAGTTTCATGGACGACATGAGTAGATATTAGGAATTGCATTGCGTCCTATTTAATACCACTTTTGAAGTGATGTGTAAGAGTAGCATGCACAACTGGGAATTAAAAAAGCCACTTGTCCTTTTACAACTGACAAGTCAGCCTTCCTTCAAGTTGCCCCCTGACACAAGCATAATTATGTCCTTATCAATATGACATACTTCCTAACTGAGGCACAGTAAATCAGTACCTGAGTTTCATATCTATCAGGAAGGTTGTTGATGAAAGTGTTTGCCTCTGAAAGTTTTGCAGCACGTGTAATCTCTTCTAGGGTGGCATCATCTTTCCCATAGAGAATGTTCTCCCTTATGGTTGTGGCAAAAAGGGCAGGCTCTTGATTAACCAAACCAATTTGCTGCCTAAGCCAATTCAGGTCGAGCTCCCTGATATCAGTTCCATCTACTAGTATCTGTCCAGAGAGGGGCTCATAAAAGCGCTCGATCAAAGATATAACAGTACTTTTGCCAGAACCACTTGCTCCCACAAGAGCTACAATCTTACCAGAAGGAATATCAAGACAAAGCTTGTTGAAAATTTCCACATCAGAACGAGATGGGTAACTGAAGCATAAGTCCTTGAATTGGATGTGGCCATCTAGTTTATTCAGTTTCTTGCCAGTTTTGGAGCTGGTTTTGCTGACCGTATTTCTTTCTATCATCTCAAAAATGGGATAGGCAGCTGTCTTTGCCCGAATAAATGCAGTGATGTCTGGTGCTGCCTGCCCTAGGGAACTGAGAAACAATCAAAAGTTTAACAGCTGTTGCTATTTTCCATTTCATGAAGCTTAAATAAAAATGGCCATACAGGTAGTAGAGCATGCATAAATGTGCTTCGTGGTCATGCAGAATTGAAATCTGTATGTCATTATCTATGCAGAGAAAATGTGACTAACTTAATATATTGAACCTTTTCATAATAAAATCTTTCAACAAGCTAAACAATTGTTAGATTAACCAGGGCTTGTTCAAGGTTGTCCCTAAGACCAGAACTTGTCACAATTTGTTTTCATAGCCTCTGATGGCATAGTGAATTCTCTGTAATGGCACCATGATGGAACTGCAGCAACTGCCATAAACTCATTGTATGATCTTTATACAATAAGCCAAATAGCAATAGAAGTATGACAAGGAGCTATTTGAGAAAATGCTATGTGCACTACCCAATGTATTACAAAATCTTCTTTGTTCAGAAGGTGGAGCAGCTCATAATTACGTTTCCAATTTTACCATACGCATCTCAAAGAATGAAAACTTCTTTTTTGTTGAATATGCCCATAAAATTATAATCAGAAAGTGGAAAAAAAAAATTAAAGTCGCACACAATCCTATATATTGGTCAAATTCAACAAGATATGAAAGCCAAGTTCGAATTTTTCATTGCTAATCTGCCTGAAGTAGAACTAGACAGAGTTCTGATAATTTTAGGAATAAGCAATATGAAAGATAGATAGCCAATAATATTGTATGATCTACTAAAATTTGAACTGTTCACAAGCATCACCAATAATGATAGTTTCTCTTACTATCATGCTTCGTAAAACAAGAAACGCTATAAGCCCATATATTAAATGATAGGAAGTGCTGTAACTTACAGGCCAGAGATAACAACATTGAGCATGGTTGTGAAAGAATCTCCTCCATTGGCAATACCCTTATGCACAACAATGCTAGTGAACCAAACAAGCAATGACCATGAAAGAAAAAGGACACAGTGCAAGGTGCCCAGTCCAAGACCCTTGGCTAGTCCTGCTTTTTTCCCATACTTGTATGTATTCAAGAGTGCTGCTTTATACGATTTTACGGCCCTTTCTTCTCCTGCAAATGCTTGGACTGTTCTCACATTCCCAATCACCTGAGAATACACAGAATCAGGAGAGAGAGAGAGAGAGAGAGAGAGAGAGAGAGAGAGAGAGAGAGAGAGAGAGAGAGAACCTCCTCAGCAATTTCTCCAGCCTTGACATAGGATTTTCGGACTCTGGCAATAAGGCCAATTGTTACGTAGGCGTAGATACCACCAGCAAGGGCAATCAAAGGTACAATGGACAATGTCACAAGACTGATTTGCCACACTCTGAGGAACCCAATTGCGAAGCCTGCAATGAAGCGGCTAATGTAGTGCATGAAGTTTCCCACCTGCATCACCCATCCAACCGCTAATGCAAATATCAATGTGTGTCTGTGTGTGTGAGGGAGAGAGAGAGATAGTTGCCATTAAACGAGCTTAGAAGTCAGCAAATATATAGCAGTAAGTAAGCATGGAAATAAGGATTGATTTTAATGGACTTCGGAACGCACCAATGGTCGAAGTTTTACAATTTCTTTTTTTTTTGTTCGAGGGGTGGTCGGATGGTTTACGTGTAACTCGAATAATTTCCTCTTCGGTCCGATCAAAGACATGTCATTTTTCAGTCCGATCAAAGGCATGTCATTCACGTCAAGACAAGATTAAGACATTCACAAGAGATAAATCCCTTATAGACTGACTTCAAAAAAATTACCATATTCAATAGTGTTTAACAATAATTGGATAGAAAATTTAGCATTTGAAAAGAAAAAATTTGGTGGTTATTTAGAAAGAAATGAAGGGCAACATTTTAAGAGTGCAAATCAAACCCTCTCCCCCTCCTCTACTTTTATTAATATTAATAGTATAAATTAAAAATAATCGGATAATAAATCCATATATGAAAGGGTAGATGGATGGGTGGGTGGTTCTCAAAAATTGAGATGGGCTATCCACTTGTTGTCCAACCCAAAATTTATGATTTTCTAGATTTTGCTTATTTTATGGGGGCATTGAACTTTTTTTTTTGGTCGTTACATGAAGAAGGGGGATTCAAGAAGAAAAAAATATTATTTGAATTTAATTTAAGAATCTAATTCAATTAGTAACAGGTGCCATTTAATATTGAAACCGACAATAAATTCTTGCATTGAATTAGATCCACATCCGTCACATTACTATTTGAAAGCACACCTTTATTTGATGCCCAAATAGAGTGAATGGAAGAGGTTAACTCTTAGAGCAACTCCAACGGGCTATCTAAACCAAACCCTTTAGCTATTTTAGATAGCCTCACCTTAAAATATCACTCCAACGGACTAGCTAAAGCCCTATCTATTTCCCATAGCCCATTTTTCGCTCACTACACGTAGCTAGCCGGTCACGCTCGCCTGTTGCTGCCTCTCTCTGCCTCTCTCTTTGCTGTCTCTCTCCTTCATCGATCGAGAGACCATCCTTCGTCGATCACCAGACCATCCTTCGTCGATCACCATCCTTCGTCGATCACCAGATTTCTCCAGACCACCATCGATCGAACTCGATCTCAGACCGATTTCTCCAGACCAGAGGCACACAGAGGCAGCAATCGACCACCAGACCACCATCGATCCTTGGGTTCTCCTCTTTCTCCTTGGGTTCAGACCACCATCGATCGATCAGACCTGAGATCCCTTCGCATTGCTCTCTCTCTCTCCAGTCTTGACCACTCCATCCCCTTCCCTCGCCAAGAAATCATAGCTGAACACTCACCATCTTCTTGGTCGTTCCTCGTGTTGAAGATTTTCCACAAATATTGATTGTAAGCTATTTTAACCTCGATCCAACTCTTTAATGAACGCACCAACAGCTTATTTTCGATGCTTCCATGAACATAGAGTTTTAGTGCTGTTCATAAATCATGTGGATTTGTCTCAATCTGTTAGGTTCTACTGCATTGTTTACATGGGTTCTGCTTAGTTTTTCTCTATCTCGTGCTCAGCTTTCTCACTTCGAATATCTCTCAATCTATTTTTGCACATTGTGTTTGATATGTTCTTGCTTTCGTAGTAAATAGAAGTCAATTTTCCCATCTGGGTTCTACTATGAGCTATATTTATCAGATTTTGTGTGTGTTTGTGGGTTCATCAAATCTCCTTTTATGGAGGAAGGATGCATTTTGAATAATGCCGCTGTGATTTCATTGATAAACATATCGTATTTCAATCTACTTTGGTATAAATTCTGGGCAATATATAGAATCTCCCGGGCTACCATAAATTTCATTCAGCTACATATGAACTTGTAATTGACTCAATGTTTGGTTTTTCTGCTTTCCTCTTTTGCTATTGTCTGGATTCTTCTTGTATGTTTAGTGAATTTAGTAGCTGATTAAAACTATTTGCTGGATTGGTATGATATTGACCAAAATAGTTGCTGGATGATACTGAATTGAATTAGTATGATATTTGAATTGGTATGATATTGAATTGGTATGATATTTGAATTGGTTTGATATTGTATTGGTATTTGCTGGATGAATTGGTATGATATTTGAATTGGTTTGATATTGTATTGGCTATTTTTGATTGCTGGCTGTTTTGTGCCTGTCTTGTGGATGCTGTTGTTTTGTGGATGTTGCTGGTCATTGGTTTGTTTTATTGCTCTGTTTCATTTGGAAGTGTAGTTTTGTGGATGTTGCTGGTCATTGGTTTGTTTTAAGAGTTAGTTGAAGTTAGTTGAAGTGGTTAGCTAAAATAGATAGCGTTGTTGGAGTGAGTTTGAAAAAGTGGGTAGGTAAAGTAGATAATGGAATAAAAAAATATATTTTGGCTAGTTAGTTTAGATAGCCTCCTTGGAGTTGCTCTTAAGGTATTACAAATAGTAACAGAGACGAACATGAAGGAGAATCATTGGATCAGTGGGTCCTATTTAAAAAAATTTGATGGGATCTACTCATCCAATGATCCTCCTTCAGTTGGGATATAAATTTAAGTTGTAAATTTGGATTACATAAGTATTTTTCATAAATTTAACCGTCTGAGTTTAAATCTTGACAATTCCTTAAGAATTAGATTATGAGAAATTTATTTCTCATGAATATCATAATTTTGATATAAATGGTCTACCTTTAACTGGATCGAAAATTAGTCGAAATATCCATAAAGTGGGTCCGACACCGCACCATAGGTCCGGGGCATTAAGTGTCTCTCATGTCTCCATCTGCCTCATAATTCATGTGGATGTGAAATTACAGAAAAGCCAGTGAAACTCCAACCGGCGAACCCAACAAACTAAATAATGGCGATGTCACCCACCCATAAATGCAAAACAAAGACATTTACTACTGCCTAAACTGTTACAGAGAAATAAAAGCACCGTCAGATTTAGACTCCATTGAAGTCAGCCACAGGAAAGGGAAGGAAGAGATAAACCTTTCTTCAAAACCTAGGGGGGTCATAAGGGTAATGGAATTCAAGCTAACCTAATTATAGAGGGAAACCTAAAAAAAAAAATATTTGATATCAATTACTATTTTATATAGTAAAATTATAACTTTGAAAAAATAAGTTACAATTGTTTAAAAGAGGACATGATTGATCACAGACGCTCATGATTGATCATAAAAAAACGTGATATCTATCCCAACATTTTATAATGGATCATATCATTTGAAGTTATAAATTACACCTTAAAAAAATTATAACTTAATTTTAAAAAGTTAGAATGAGTAAATTATATAAATGGCTTTTAAATTATGACGCTTCTGTCAAGGCTTTGAACTAATTTTCATATTAATTAAGTCCTTAAACTTTAAAATTTTAACAATTAAATCCTTATGTCAACAGTCGTTTGAAACCTTTCAAACGAATAACCTCAGTCATTGTACTCATCAATCGAAACCCTAAACATAATTTTTTTTTATACCCATCAAACGAAGCAGATTAATAAACTCTTCGATGTGATGTAGAAAAGAGATTATATAAATGTGAGCTTAATTGTTAAAATTTTAGAGTTTAAAGGTTCAATTGACATGAAAGTCATAACTTAAGGGTTATTTGTATAATTTACTCTTAAGACCAATATCCTAATTTTGGTCTTCCCAAAACACACTAAGCTTAATTACACTAACATAAATTAATCAAGAATTAAGAGATTGGACCCAAAAAAAATTCTTACCTTCTCGGAGATGGCATCTTGGACAACAATAATGTCACCAGTAATGGCAGAGATGACTTCTCCGGTGGAAGCTTCGGTGTCGAAAAGACTAATGTCTTGACTTAACATCGATCTCAGATATGCCATCCTCATCTTCGCCGCTTGTCTCTCTCCGGTATACATCCAACAAGCCACCTCTGTGATTATTTTTACTCAATCAATTAATATTTTCATTATTAAGAAATAAGAAAAAATTAACTAACTAATTAACAACTGATTAATAATAACCATTATATTATACCTGTCCATGATGAAAACAATATAACCACACTGAGATATACAAAATCCAGCGAGTACTGCAAAACAAATTGAATGAAAGAACTTGTGAACTCAGAAAAACAATAAAAAAAATCCACCAACAGTCTTTCGAAAACGGATGTTAAAAAAGTTTGGAGACCTTGGCAACTCTATGTGAGGCTTGTGCTGGGAAAAGATAAGCCAGTCCAATGACGTTGATCAACTTTCCAAAGAATATAAAGAACACAGGGACCGAAGCACCATGTATACAAGCACCGATTGATCCCACAAACATAAGAAAGTAGTCGTAAGCGTCGGCGAACGAAAAGAGCTTAATCAGTGGTACTTTTGAGATTTTCTTGTCTTCTCCTTCTGTATTCTTTTTATCATCTACGGTGTCGCCGGAAAATGGACCTTGGTGGCTCATTTTGGCCACCGGAAAAGTGAGGGAGAGGGTGGTTTGAAGTGTCTGGTTTTGTCAAGGATCTGTTGGAGAAGAGAGAATGGGTTGATGACTCTACTGGAAGTGAATGGCTTGATGGGTCATAAGGAATATGGGCTAATACTAGCTTTGATGTACTGAGATTTTTTTGTGCGGTACATATGAAGTTATGAGGCAACAACCACCCACCATAAGAGATGCGATGGAGATTTTGGCGATGAGTTTAAGACAGTTGTAGTCATTTATAGCCTCTCTCTCTCTCTCTCTCAGATTTGAACTCCGGAGCCCGGGCCCACCCCTTCTTTCACAAAGCCATGTCTAAATTTTATCGGTGTTAGAATGGCTCTCCTCCTCCCTCTGTCTCTCTTTCTCTCTCTCACACACGTAGCAACCGATGGTAATAAGTTAGGGTTGGTGAGTCCCAAACCGACACAATATGGTTAGTGGTTTCGTTTTTAGTCTTAAATTTTCGATCATAATTGTTCAAGCTATACTCGTTTAATAAATCAATCGACAAATACTCGATAAAATATGATTCATACAGTACGACGACGTAAATTCATATATATATATATATTATTATAAACAAGTCAAGTATATATTAAGTAAATTTTGACGACAATAGATAACTTACACTTCTATCAATTCAATCTCACTGTTTGCATTCTGAATCTGGTGCATTTTGTACCATGAATATGATTCAAAATTAACATGAAATTTGCGAATTAGAATTGATTATTTTTCGACATAAATTCATATATGACACGATTCGTAAACATAAATAATAAATAAGTTAGGTTAATGTCAAACACGAACAATACGAAATTAACACATTTAAATAGTATTATAAGAATAAAATGTTAATTTTTTATAGTGACCTAATTCTTGTACAAGAAAAGATATATTTATTCATTTTTATTATTATATTTATTAAGTTAATTTTTAATTTTTAAAAAAAATATTAGCATAGATTTGATTAAGTGATAATGAAATTTTAGAAATAAAAAAAAAGTGTCAAATTTTTTATTCACGGGTTATATAACTCAACACAAACCCAACACGAAAGTCAATAAATCGATACAATACGACCCGATTAGTTAAACGGATTAAATTATAATTGATTAGTGCTCGACATAAACCCGAAATGAAGCGACACGAACACGACCCAAGACAACAAGATTGTTAACCCTATGATTTCGCCAACTCGGATTTACTTAAATATAATAGAATACAACTCAATTCAATTTTAATTCCAACTATTTAGAGTCGGGTACTTTAATTTAATAGACGATGTTTTAGTAACATTGCTATAATAAGATGTGTTTTGATTTTCTTAAGCTAGTTTTCAAATAGGATAATATTTAGTTGATAAATTCAATTATTTAAAATATAATGAGAGTCATAAAAGCATGCATGAGTGTACAGTTGAGAAGGATAGAGGTGGGCTGGAACATGTAGATAAGGTCAAGGTGGTTGGATGCATGGTAGGTGGGGGCAATGAGGTCTCCGCATCATTAAATTCTCGCTGGGTATTTTATATCTATAATATAAAATATTACATGTTTAAATAAATTTATTCGACAATATCAAATAGATTTATTCAATAGTTATCAACTTCTTTCTCAAAATCATCACATTGAACTCGTGTCTTTAAACACGAGTTACCCCTAATAAATACATATACAACAACAAAATATAATAATAATTTGTAAAATACGTGTTTCGTCTCACTTTAATATTTACTCTTTCACATGTATGTCTTATTTTAATTTTTTTATTTGATTTTAACTCTAAATGATCCAATAAAAAGTTGACGGTTTAAACTTACTAATCGACACGGCCACTAGTGTATTAGGCTTAGTCACATAATATTTTGACCATTAAATTGATAATGTTAGGACTAGTGATAATTTAATATTGGGACCTACTGACAATTTAATGGCCATAATTATTAAATCTCTAAATTATGCCACAATAGTATTGCTCCTTAAAATAACCGATGCTCTTCTGCTTCGTGCGCAAATTCACGTTTTAAGAGCGAATTTTTCGTAAATTCAAATTTTCAATATGTGAATTCACGCTCTTACTTACTTATATGCTTACTCGTTATTACTTAAATTTTTATTTAAAAAGTATTGAGTCATACATAAAGATACATATCAAACTAGAATGAAATTTATAACATATAATTACTATTTTAGGACATTTTTAATCAATATATATTTAAAAATTAAATAGTTTCTCACATAGTTATACATGAAATTGAATCTTTTATATTTTATTTTTATTAACTTTTATGGATAAATGTTTGTCTTGATACATATAATATAACGATTTCAAGGCAATACTCCCGCTCTCAAATATTTTAAATTTTACCGCTTTTACTCTCTCGCTCTATGTGATATAAGTATCATCGGTGTCTCGGCCAAAATATTGAAAAATAGGAGGTGGGTATATCGTTTTACAATTTTTAATTGTTCTTCAGCAAATAAGTTGTTCAGTATTTCTTTCTTATATAATGCATCTAAAATGTACTATATAGGTGATAATTCTTGGATTTTTAAGGGTGGTCCAGTGATCAAGTCTTCCCTATTATAAGGAAGAGGTCTCAGATTCGATACTTCTTACACCCCTTAAGAGTCAGTCACGCTTATTTCTTAGGGGATATGTTCTTAAATTAACGTAAGTTACGGTGATCGACTCAGAGCTAAATAGTCGGTGCAAATCTAGACAGGCTTTAACAAAGAAAAAATAAATAAATGTGGCCATTCCTGTTGGCAATTTCAAACCTTAAAAGTAAAAACTGATTCCGAGCAGCTTGGATTGGTCCACAACCTTAAATAATTGATCGTTTAGCTTATTCCATAAATAGTACGTTTTCTTATTCTTTTCTAGGTTTTGGATAACCCCATCATGTGATAAGAGGCACAGGTGACCTACCCAAACAATTATGAACATGCATTATTATGGTGGAAATACATCGTTATTGATAGGCCACTATGAAGGTCCACCAGACATGGCAGACAAAATCACAAGTATTGTGACAAAGATTGACTCGTGACAGAGTGGCCGCATTGCATGTAAGTGTGATAATCGAACTGAATTCGAACCTAATTCAAGCTTAATTTACCCATAAACGAGCTGGCTCATTTGATTATTTACACATAAACGAGCCTAAAAAAATGTTCAAGCTTGATTTGATTAACAGCCCTAATGGCATGCAAGAGACCAAGTATTTAGGAGCTTTCCTATTATTTCGAATAAGTTGTTATATTGGACTTTAGCTTAGTTTGCTTCTGTTGCTGTTTGCTTCATGTTAATTTCCTTGCTTTTCGGTAGTTTGTTAAGCTACGGCTTATTTAAAGATTGCTTTAGTAAATAAACAGGATAAACAATTATTTTATCCAAATTCTGCGGTTTGTTCTCACTCGAAGAGAGCATTTATCTTGAGAAATACTTTAACACTTCTGACTGGACCTATCCTAAGGGTAGTTTAAACGATAATATGCAAATTCAAACCTCCTGAGTTTAAATCTAGACAACTCTTTCAAGCTATGTCATGATAGATTTATCTCTCATAAATATCCTAATCTTGACATGAATAACCTGTTTTTAACCGGACAAAAAAAAATTATTCAAAATACATATAAACTAATCTGAACACCTTAATCGTTGAAAAAAGAAAAATACATCGTTATCAAGGCGAGGGAAGATCATGATCCTCGGATTCTTTCTCTATCTTTTGTTGTCTTCTGATTTGATTTGACAGTGCCTAACAACAATGAATTGCCAATTAATATGCTTACTTCGAATTAGAAAACATTAACCAACATTAAATGGAAGGTAGTTGCAATTATGGAAAATAATGATTCTAACTACCTTACTTGTGTAAGAAAATCTAACTTGTTTGTGTATAAGGGGAGGAGAGAGAGAGGGGGTATTTAATTTGAGTAAATAGCCGCACTAGTTAGTTTAGTGATATCACTTAAGTTTTTGCGTAAGTCGTGATAACTGTTGGGATTGGGGACTGCTTTTTTGAGCTGCCATGAAGAGTCCAACAATGATGTGAGTGGTGGTCAGGCCGCTCGAGCTGTCTCCCAGCAAACAGATGGCCATTCCTACAAGTTTTTAAGTAAAAAATCAAACAAAAAACTTATGCCCCGTTTGGTAACGTTTTCGTTTTTCGTTTTTCGTTTTTTTTTTTATTTTTAGCGTAAACAAGAAAACAAAACTCGTTTGGTAACCGATTTTATTTTTATTTTCTGCCACCGTTTTGTAAACGAGGGGCGATTTTCAAAAACCAAAAAAAGTCGTTTTCGGTTTTTGTTTTTCGTTTTCGAAAAACGAAAAACAAAAACGTTACCAAATCAAAAACAAAAAAAAATCGAAAAACGTTTTCGTTTTTCGTTTTTGAAAAACGAAAAACGAAAAACAAAAACGTTACCAAACGAGGCCTTAACTTCCTTTTTTTTTTTTTTTAAATAAATAAATTCACATGGAATGATTAGAATAAAAAAAATATTTGTCAGAAGGCTTATTCTTTTTTTCTTTTCTTTGTTAACAGTCGAAAAAGATTTTTTTTGTATATTTTATTTGGAATTTAGTTATTGGTATCTTGGCACATCAAGACATAACTAAGACTAAGAAGAACTCATTTACGACTTTAGTTAAACATTACATAAGGTGAATTTAGTTATTAATGGGGTGAGTATATAATAGAATAGACTAGACTTACTCATTGGTGAAGTAAATATAACACAAGAGGGCTTAGGAGTTTTATAATTGGAGGTTTAATGAGGTGGAAAATGATATTTGTGTGGAGGGAATAGTCCCACTCTAACTAATTAAGCATTTCAGGCCCAAAGTATTCCGCCACATAGTAGGCCCAACTTGGGCTAAAAAACATGTCAATCTATTCCAGGCCCAGACCTAATAACCCCAAAAAAACCAAGTAATCAGGATTTTCTTGGGCCAAGGCCCAGCCCATAGTTCGTCATTTCTATGTTCTCAATTTTTATAGTATAATGTATCTCTTTTCAATTTCCTAATATTGTTATAATATTAAAAATATATTAAATAATATATACAATATTAAATACAATAGTATCTAGGGGGACCATTGACCATCACAAATAATCAAAGTAAGCCATGGGCAGAGACAATGCTAAATTTTCAATTGCAAGTATATAATATAAATTTTCTTGCATTAGTAACTGCAATACCTGCTAGTTTTACCGCAAAATTCCATAGCAGAGCTTTAGACCATAGGAACACAGAGGAGCCACCATGAAGGTGAGTTAGCTCATCAGCCCTTCCCATATCATGGCCTTTACAACTGCAAAACATTATCAATCTTGGTGAGCTTACTCGATATTAATCAACCATGCTAAATTTCGAATCATGCAAGTTGATAATATTCCTGCAATTACTGTTATTCAGATATTGTGGAAGCTTGGTAAGAAAAGATATAAGATAAAATTATCACAAAAAAAAGTTTACAAAGTGTCTGCAGATAAAGAGGCACTACTCAAATGGCAATTAACAATAAAACTAACTGGCATGAACAATCACATTAATAGATTATACAACTCTACAAATCAAAAGAACTTGACAAACTCTCAAGAGCGACTCTACTGATTCTTCTTTAGCTTGGAAGTAGAAGACTTGGGTCTCAAATCTTGACTAGAAGATCTAACAATGAAAAGAAGTGTTTCTACAAGCATTCCGCAAACTAATCCAAGGATTCCCCCAGCAGCACTCTGGAAATTTGCAAAGAAACATTGATTACAGTACTAGTAGATGAACAAAATAGAGCTTTATTTAAAGAGACTGTGTTGTGTGTGTGTATAATTCTTTTTTGTGGGGTGCATCCACGGGTGCTGGGCAGGGAAAAGTACATGAAAAAATTACGACAGTCACTCGGGAGTTACCATAGCAGGACTGTTGCCAAACAATGCTCTGAACGCAGCATATCCAACTAAGTAGCCGGTGAACATTATAAGCACAACATGCAAACCTGGCAACATGTTAGGTTGATGTCAAATTCAGAAAATCCAAATTAGGACGCAGATTTTGAAAGCTTTAATTGAAAACAAGGAAGAAGAAAAAATATTATTACACAAACCTAGGAACACTAATTTTGCGTATTTATGTGTGTGTGTGTGTGTGAGAGAGAGAGAGAGAGAGAGAATAAGGAAGGAAGCTCATTTGTATTGAATCTAGACTTAGAAAACAAGCCAAGTTTCTTGATAAGCAATAAAACAAAGAAAGGGGAGTGGCTAATATAATCAAACACTTACTTTGATTTGATTCAAAATGCCTTATCATTGTCCCCAACACGAGTTGCAGATGTTACTTGCCCATTCCCTGTTTTCAGTTATGATCTCTCTCAAATTTGATTAACTATCCCTGATAGATGATTCTTAACTAATTGGTCATTGTCACGACTTATAGGGAGGAAAAGTTTAAAATTGAAAAACATGGGTAACATCACTGCACAAGAAGGCTCATGGATAGCCGTTGCCAGAGAGAGACCTAAAATAGTTTCAGCAGACATACAGAAACTGGCACATCTGTGCACAATGTTTTTCCTCTTGCCTAGTGCCATTTTTGTATATCTCAGAACTATCTAAGATACCTTCAAAGGCTATACTTCAGTTAACAAGAATGAGTCCAAAATGCAGATTACAAGTTACAACCCAAGTGGACAATATTGATGCAAACTCACAACTTCCTCTATTGAAGGCATGGTTGGCCAATGCATGGACAATTACACGAAGAATGAGGCCATTGTCGAAACTGAGATGAAAGATGTGTTTGAAATGACCATTCTAATTTCAATTTGCCTATAAGGGTTTACAAAGAGAAGTGGAGAGTAATCGGGCCAAAACAACCACCACAACCCCCCCTCCCCCCAAAACCAATAAAACCGGGCCCCTCCAAAAAAAAGTGAAAACAAAATTCTTCAGTAAAAATTACCGATTTCCTGATGTTTTTCCATCCATTCCACGTTCTCTGCCTAGTCTCTCAATTTCCAAAGATTCTACATAGATAATCCTATATGTGATATAACGTCATTCAATGAAGCAGTTCCATGAATAGCCACTGCTATCTTCAGAGCCTTTGTCTTCCAAATGGACTTCCATGGAAGAACTGTTTCTATGCAATAGATAATTAATCATGCTTACAAGGGAACTCAGCAGTCAATAACATAAACACTACGCGTTTTCATTATCTCCCCGTAAACTCACCACACACAACAACCCAATCAGTAACTTTAAACCATACATGATTATAATGTAGATAGTTGGAAAAGAAAATTTACAAACATGACCCACGCATAACTTCACTCAACATGGCAGCAATTTATAAGAGTGATCATGGTAAACTATTCTCTTAATTATTACATGATTTCAGAAGTCAATCTTTCTGTGCAAGGTACAGACATTTTGAATCTCAAATGGGGATAAAGGGTACCAACACAAAATATATTAAGTGGTAAAATGATATAAAAAAGAACTCCAATCAATTCAGATAAAAAAAGTATAAATAAAAATGACAGAAATTAATCAGATTCAAACAAGTTTACAATAATTATCTCAAAATAAATAAATTAAAAAACAAAGAATCACCCATTGATGCATAAGTTGCGCCAGTCCATATGGTCCAAAAGCCCTTTCATTTAAAGTTAAAGATAAAAAATTCTTTCCAGAATGAGAAAATAAACAAACAAAACTCACCAAAACCTAGCTGATCCTTGTAAGCAGAGAAAGGCTCGTCCGCACCCTTTTTGGGAGTAATGTCCTTCACCAACTCCTCATACGCATTCCTCTCCGCAACCTCCGCTAGCTTCCTTAGCCGCGCCTTCAATTCCTCACTCTAAGAAATACCCAACAAATAAATAAGTAAATCAAACTTCAGAGAATAACAATTTCTCGGAAAACCCAACAAAGATTGAGCACATTAAGATTCTTGGTACCTTCTCTCTGGGTTTGGGGCTGGAGAAGATGAAGTGGGATCCGGAGAGGAGGGCGACGATGTCGGGTCGCGTTGATGGGTTGGAATTGGACCAGAGGGAACGGAGGGATTTGTATGGTACGGAGGATTGGGACGAGAGATCTGCAGCGGTTTGTTGAAGGTCTTGAGAGAGGTGAGGATTGGCCGAGGCTGAGGCGAGGAACGAGCGGATGGCTTCAGTATTGGAGATCATCAGACCTGCGGTGGTGGTGGTGGAATAATTGGAAGAAGGCTCGGTGGTTATTGTGGAATCTGATGAAGGGGCGGGGGCGGTGGTGGTGGTGGTCATGATCGCAGTTAGCGGATCTCAACAATGGCTTTACTATTTTGCGAGAGGCTCGTTTAATTACCAAAAGCTGCAAATTGTTTTAATTTTTGTCCCTTTCCCTCTTTCTTTTTTTTCATTTTAGCAAAATCTTTTTTTGTTATTCTTATTATAGTTTTGAGTTTGTAGTAAATTGCCTTTATTTATTATTAATTACAAATTAATTACTATTTTTTTTTTTTTTTTTTACTTTAACCGGCTATAATTTTACCTTTATCACATTTAACCATCTATAATTTCTCCTCGTTCACACTGAACTATCTAGAGTTATATTTCCTTCAATTTTGGATAGTTTATCATTCACTTCTTTAAATTTTAATTTCAATGAATAGCCTTCTTTAAATTTAAATATTTTGTAATTAACTCCAACCGTTAATTTTAAATCATAAAAAATGACGAAAGTTTGACATGTAAAATTTACATGATCTCTACTTTGTTAAAAAAATATAATTATGATGATACCTAAAGTAAACCCCAGATCTGAGCTCAGGAAAAGAGCTCAGTTCGGGAGTTTATGGAGAACTAAGCTGAGCTCATCCAGCAAGGTCTGAGCTCGCCCAATCGGAACTTATATTCCCAACTAAAGACATGAGCTAAGAAACAATGAGAGGGCAGTAAAAAGGCAGTAGATACCCGAACAGGGGGAGTTAAGTCAATCCAAGGCAAGAAATCCGCTACCAGCCAGGATCCTATCCTAAAACCAAGGAGAAAATCCCCTAACACAAGGCAGAGAACTCGCCATCCGCGGTCAGCCATAAGGGGTTTAGGAAAGCCCGAGATTATAGAAGAAGATAGGGACGATCCCTACAATAAAGGAAGTAACCCCGAATTAGAGGTAAGCATGAGGCTATAAAGAGGAGGGGCAGCTTCCATTGAGAGGGAAAAAACTTGAAACCCTAATACCTTGAGAATTCTGTTGTAACTTATTGAATTAGATCAATAAAGAGACAGGAGCAAGAGCCTCCATTAGAGAGTGGACTAGCCGAGCTCATCAGCCGGTGAACCACTATATTTCTATTGTATTTCACACATTACACACGACTAATTAGAGCTTTCATTCCCCACTTCACGAGCCTTGTAGCTCAGATGTCATATTAGTCCCCATGCAAACTGCTCACGCCAATTAATTTGGTCCTATAGCTCGTATCCGAAGGTTTACGCCATCAAATTACTACTATAAAGTGTATGTGTGTATTGGGTGGACTCGGAGATAGAGGTGTACCCGTCATAGACGAGCACATGACAAGATAATGAAGGTGCAACGAGCTGACATGTCTAGTTAGACTCACCCTCGAGTGGCAAAAACTATGGAAGATGGTCGGCGCCACGGAGGGGACGAGGTACGTCCCCCTCATAGTGGAAATACAAAATGGGTTTGCACAAAGGGACGAGAGTGGCATCACAAGCGACTGGGAGGAATCCTGGTGTGACCTAATCATGGTAATCTCAAACCTACATTGGTTAGATATTCTATAAAAGAAATAAAAATCTCAAAATGAAGTTTTTTTCCAAAATTAACTTTATTTCAAAAATTAGAGTAAATTACACATAAGACCTTTAAACTATGATATTTGTGTCAATTAAGTCCCTAAATTTTTTTTTTTTCAATTAAACTCCTAAACTCTCTAATTGTGTCAATTGAGCCCTTAAGTCTGTCTCCGTTAGAATGTGTCACTCACGTGACTATATGATATAAAAAGATAAAATGACTCAATTGAGACAATTAATTTAATAGCTGATCAAGTAACTCCACGTAATGACAGAGGTGCTGGAAATTCCAACCGTCTTCCCTGGCCTCCCCAACTCACTCTTGATACAGGGTTCGGGAGCTCAATTGACATAAAAAAAATTCAGAGGCTTAATTGAAACATGGATCATAGTTTGAAAGTCATATGTATAGTTTACTCCAACCATTTTGTGTCATATGAATGGCACACTCCGTTACTTTTCGTTAGAAAATCTAAAAGAGGCAAACAAAATGACTCAATTGACATAATTAAAGAGTTCAAGGACTAAATTGACACAAAGAAAAAAAGTTTAGGAGCTTAATTGACACAAATGTCATAATTTGAGGGCTATATATGTAGTTTACTCTATTTAAGGTCTCCTCCTAAAATCAATCTCCTTTCTAAAATGAAATTATTTTCAAAAATAATTTGGCAATGACATTAATTGCCACACTAGATTACTGACAATAACCAAACACTAAATATGAGATTACTGTGGTAATTGAAACACTGGTATCTCATTAGTATAAATAAGATACTCATTCTCAATTAAGATTATTATCATCTAAACGTGTTCTTAACCATTGGATGTCCACAAGCATAAGTTAACCAATGGCCACACCGTTGCACAACAAGCCCACGAGATCAAGAGAAGAGATCTTTGCCTTGAGATAATTATATGACCCTCTCCAAGGGAGAACTAAGCAACAAGGGCGAACAAGAATGATTGTAGGTAAGACTCGATGTATGTATATTAATCCATAATAGATTATCAAGTATGATATTGGGTTTGTTGGGTTGTTATTATGAAATTCGTGCAAAAGAATTAATGTTGTAGGTGTAATTAGGATTATCGGGTGACTTGATATTTTTGGGGTAATCTCTCTTTGCACAAATTGAATAAGTGAAATTCTAAAAATCCTTAAGTCAAAATAACATAAAAAATAAATATGGGGGGTTGAGAAACCTTAAGATTGGTGAAACGGAGTGTATTGGAGGATTGGAGATGTTTCAGGGCTTAAACGCATTTCAAAGAGAATTCAAGTAAAAAAGAATTTGACACAATCTCAGTATTTTGGTCATAATGTTTTACTCCAATATCTGATTGAGCTGATTTTTATGGTATTAGACACTAGACTTCTCAATTATATGATAGATAAACCATAGTTTTGATTTTTATGTAATCATCATACCTATTATTTTCTTAAATAAACACATGATTTACATTCAAAATTACATGTTTTTGATGAAAAATCCTAGATCTTGATTATAGGCAAATTGGATAAATATTTTTTTGATCTCTTGCATGTTTTGATTTGATTACTCTTCTATTTTGAGAATTGTGGAACTATGAATTGTGGCATATGTAGATTTTTATAGAAAGTGTTGGTATTGTCTATTATATGGGTGGTGTGATGAATGTGAGTTGCATTCAACCGGATATTATAGAGTGTTTAGGTGAGTTTCTTTCCTTGAGGGGTTTGAAGGTTTTCTATCACTTGGAGTGGAGTTGCTTGGGTCCTTGCGAGTGTTCAAAAATTTGCACTATTCGCTCACATGGACTAAGGTGAAGGGCTAGTGTACTATTTTTGGGAAGTTTCGTCAATGTCGATGTGTTGGTATACTCGCTTCCTTAAAATTGTGTATCCTTGTGAGAATTGGTTGGATGATTATGTGTGTGCGTGTGTGTAGACCAGGATATTTTCGATATGTAAATTCACAGTAGTCAACATGCATATATTATATATACATGTTATATTTGTCTATTGGTTTGAGAATTGGTTCTATTCATTTATGAATTTTTTTATTTATACATCGAAACTTGATATTGTTATTAATTATCACATGTTTTACTTCAAGAGTTATATATTTATTTTATAAAGTGAGGCCAACATATTTTCATATATTTTGTAAACTTCATTTAGGTTTGAGAAAGTTTTTCTACTAGACTTATTTGCTCACTCCCCTTTCTTACAATTTTTAGATGTTGGGTTTGAAGAAGATACTAATTTAGGTGAGCATGATGACTATGAGTTGGAAGTGGATCAGGATGTGAATCCAGCTTTAGAGACATAGAGAGAGTTATTCTACTGGTTTTTAGTTTATAAGTTTTGTTGATGGGAACGATATTTTTGCTTACTAGTTTATCTGGGATAATAATTATTTAAGATTTTAATTTATAATCAAGAGCTTGCTGAATATTTTGAGGTTTTAGTTGTAACTTTAAGAATTTATTTAGGTTTCTTTTGGAATTTTAGTTTATTAGATGACGAATAATGTTTAGTTTGTTTTAAATTGATGTTATTTAGTATTTGATGAATGATAGTTAGTTCATGCCTGATGATGAAAATTGAGGTGTAACATTGTCAGTCTCAAGTAGGACTCTAAAGATTTAGTTTGTTCGAGCAGACCTTCCAGTGTATGACTCGTTGCCCCGTTTGTTGTGCTTGATTAAGATCCGAAAAAATTCCTAAGGTAGAGGAAGTTGATGGTATAGAGCAATTTATGAGATGATGAGACATGCGAATTAGTTGCTAAAGGACCGAAATTATGTGTGAGTGCACAAGGTGCACCACATTTTGACCCTCAAATATCTTCATCATTTGTCTCCACAACAGACATCGACGTGTTTGATATAGACAATCCGATTGTTGATTTTACATTTTTAAGATATAACATTTGCATTAAAAATAGTAACTTTAATTATTTTGTTCGATACTTTAGACTTTCTCAAAAATTATAACTCGACTGTACAGTACCAAAAATTCGTCCATTTATCCGCACTAGGTCGAATAATTGTACTAACAAACTAGATTTTCCAATAAAACCCAAGCTTTCTGACAAAAAAAAACAAAAAACTCAAGCTAACTATCAAAAAAAATAAATAAAACTCAAGCCTAGGCAGCTGATTATCAAATGAATTGGTGCCACCTCAGCACTTGCAAGATAGTCCATTTTTAGAAAGTACAGATAATCTTTCCCAACAACAGACAAATTACTGGAATTAAAAAAAAAAAAATGAAAAGCGGAGATATTTAGCTTCATCAATTGCAAAGTTAAATCTTCTTAATGAAATTTTATAGAGTGGGTTACTGTGGCTCAGTTCCCAGGGGATTCTTAGTTTCTTACTAAAAATCTCTCTCTAAAGATTGAATCTTGCGAGCTAGGCAAGCCCATAACACCTTTTCAACTGTTCAATTTGGAAGTATGCTCCCTTCAATAGTTGTCATTGGCTTATTGATTTTAGTAGATCTCGGCCTATACCCACTTTGGTGAGATATCTTAAAACTGATTACCTTTCTTCATCTGTTTGTATCCAATTTTTGTTGTGGTGATTGTTCTTGTTATCGGTTGAAAGATTGTTTTCCCCCCCTCTTTTTTGTGGTTTCTTGGGTTACCCATCTTCTAGATTTGTTTGAATTTTACAGTTCCACAATAGTTGTGATTGAAATTAAAGTGGTCTGAGTTTGTGGGTGTTGTTTTTTATGATCTACCAATCAATTTAATTGATTTTTAGGGTTGGGTTTGCTGTCGTTTATGAATGCTGTCATTGGAGTTACGGTTTTGTCTTCATTAGTTTTCTATTCTCAGCTTTGTGTATCTCTCTTGCTTTGGTAAGAAATATTGGGTGGTGGTTCAATTGGTTATGGATTACAGTCGAGAAACCAGGTTTTCCAGTGGAGATGTTGTGCAGGTAATTACTGGAACCCCACAAAATGGTGGTGTTGAGAATTGGGTTCCGGGGTTGGCTGACCAGGCAGTCTGGGCAAGTGAGGAGGATTATAGGGTTTGGAATAGGGAGAATTCTGTTGATACTACCTCCAATTCGAATTATGATGGAAGGCAATCCCAAACAAGGTCTGAAAGCGAGCCACCCAACAAGAAATCGAGAAATGCCCAATCAGGGGATTTGGCGTCTACTAATAGATCGAAAGCAATAGGAAAGATGTTCTTTAAGACCAAACTATGCTGTAAATTCCGAGCAGGGACTTGCCCTTATATCACCAACTGCAATTTTGCTCATAGTATTGAAGAACTTCGAAGGCCTCCTCCTAATTGGCAAGAAATTGTGGCTGCTCATGAGGAAGAACGACCAGAGTCAATTGAGCTGAGGGAAGAGTTTCAGATACCATCAGTTGGGTCTGATTTTGTCGGGGAGACTCAGAGGTCTTATAAAGGGCGACATTGCAAGAAGTTCTATACTGACGAGGGCTGTCCATATGGAGATAGCTGTGCTTTTCTTCATGATGAGCACTCCAGAACTCGGGAAAGTGTGGCAATAAGTTTGGGTCCGGGGCCAGGTGGTGGGCACGGTGGTGGTGGTGGTGGTGGGAGTGGAACAACCCTGAAGCCTTCGAATTGGAAAACAAGGATTTGTAACAAATGGGAGTTGACAGGGTATTGTCCATTTGGAAGCAAATGCCATTTTGCTCACGGGGTTGAAGGTACGGTTTTCTAGTCCCCGTTCCATTTAAGCATTATCTTGATCTGTGTTGAGTAGGCCTTTATGTTATAAAGAAAAATACATTATCTCTATCGTGTTATTGGTTTTTTCCGTGTCTGAAGTGCATTGTTGTAGTCATTTGACTGGCTTTAAGTTCCGTTTCCAAAATTCAGGTCTGAGATAGTGAGATTTGATCATAATTGAATGCCACAATGTACCAAGTGATAGATGACGTTGGACATGCGACTTATGCCTGGAGATGTATTATTTGAGTTGTTATACCTCTTAAATAGTTTGTTTTTCTTTTTCGGTTTAGTTGTTTGAACAAGACAAAAAAAAAAAATAATAATCAAGAAGTATGTGCCTCATTGGTCAAGCACTCACTTCTTGTTGTTTGTTGAAATCAGAGTGAAGCTTAAGGCGTATTTACTTTTTAGGCTTAAAAAGGTTGTCTTCTACTAAAACTCATGATTAATGAAGACAATTAATCTGTGGATGTCATATACACTATAGTCTGTTTTTCTGAAGACCAATATAGATGCATACAATCTATGGGTTAGGTGTTTGAGAAACACATGTTCCTGATGTTCAAGCTGCATAAGGTTTCAAGCAAGTACGTGCCTTTCCTCAGGCCTTAGTAATTCAGAGCATAGATCTCATAGTTTTCAAATGATCTGGTTGGCATGGCTTTCAAGCCGTTGCAACATTGAGTAGGCGCTTTCCTGATAAATGGTCCAACTTAGGTTGAATCTGGTTGGCATTATCTTGATCTCATACTTTTTTGATTTATTACTTTATCAGTTATTATTGAAAATCTCTCACAGAACTGCATCGTTTTGGTGGGGGGCTGGCAGAGGTGGAAGCTAAAGATTCTCCTACGCCTCTGGACCCAAAGCAGGGGGCAGTGCCTTCAAAAATTTCAGCTGATACGGCAGTTGCATCTATGACTTCAGTTCCTCATTCTGATGGCTATCCTAATGGGGTTCCATCACATAGGTTGTCCAATGCAATCCAGAAGGTAGGGCAGAGACCCCATCAGAAATGGAAGGGCCCAGACAAAATTAGTAAAATATATGGTGACTGGATTGACGACATTGAGTAGAATACGTAATTTCCTTCCTGCACACATTGAATCAAATTGGAGAACTTAACGTATATCCTGTGAAATAAGTTTTAGTGATTCCACTTGTAACAGAGGCGACTTTGTAGATTTAGGATTTGTATTGAGAGAAGCTGTTTTTGCTTTTGTTTTTAAGTTTTTGGACAAGATGTTGCCTTGTAGGGTCTGAGGCTGTGTACTGATGTAGGAACAGCTCTCTTTTGCAGGTTTGGAATTTTTGTGGCTTCAGTTTTGCTTATGTAATCTTTTCTGTTTTATGAAATATAAGATCAACATGACTCTTTTTATTTGTTGCGCTGGTTTTGATTTTGTTTTTTTTTTCATTGGGATTGTTTCTACTGCTTTATTTTTTATCGTTTTCCTGGAAATTCCATCCTGTGAGTTAGACTATTTGCTCTGCACTTAAATCTAAGGGTCTGTTATGTGGAGATTCGAGAGTTATTTGTTGCTGATATTCTGCCATTGCTGCACTGCATTTCTTCGGTCTATCTCCCTGCCCTTGAATAATGCCCATCTCTCTATTTCCTCAAAGTGCTATTTTCTATTATGTGTAGAACTTAGATCAGATTGAATTTCTGAAGAAAACTAGATTATTCTTTGAAGTTTATTTGGTTTGTCTTACCTCCTTTAGGGAAATGAAAAGCATATTCTTGAACTACTGTGACGCCCAATTCTGAAGGAAGCTCTGACCAAGTGCGGTCTTCGTAATTTCTTTCCAAGAATTGATTAGGTAGATAGGTAGGTGTTTCAATGAAGCCTCATTGCTGATCTTAGTTATCTTCCATGAGATCTTCTCTGGTCCCTTCGCCCCTGCGCTGCCACCGCATGAATCTTACCATCATACAAGAATCATATCTAAGCCTACTCCTATCCTCCTCTCGCGGCCACCTTCCCCCACTTTGCAGCCATTCTCCCTCCTCTACCCTGCCAAAAAAAAAAATCGCAGAGTCTCCTCCTTCACTCGGGGGCTTCTGTGGCTGCAACCACTACAAGGAAATAAGATTTTCCCGGCATTTATTAGCAGGCGTTTATAGAAATTGCCGGCGTAGTGTTAATTAACCGGCTTTTTGTTTCAAACATCATCTTAAATACAAGCAACTGTTGGCATCTCAAATAAATGCCAGTTTAATGCACACGACTTTCTTCTAATTCATAAAGGAATTCTCCAAATCACTAACACATTTCCCTTATCTCTCTTCACTGTCTCTCACTCTCTCACACTACTAACTGTAAAGAAAATGGGCAAGGAAGAGGACGACGCACACAATCGAGTGAGGAGGAGCAGAAAAAGAGATCCATATTCTGATTTCTCCCATGTCCTTGTCACCGGTTCACTTCTCTCTCTCTGTGACTCTCTATTAACTTTCTGTCTAGGTTTTTCCTTACTAGTTTTGAAGTCGAAATCATACCGATCCAACTTATCTGTCATAGTAGAAAAAAAATCCTAATTCAACTCCACCTGTTTACATACATAAGATCTCTTTCATAGGTATGACTAGGTTTGTTCCTCTTTTCTTTTTCGTCTTTAATTGCATAAAATTGATATATATTGTATCTAGTTTCACAATAATTTCGTCTTTGATTGGATTGAGATTTTGGCTACTCAATTTTGGTCTATGCCTGCCTTCGAGTGGACCGAGATTTTGGCCAATTTTCATGGTATATATTCTGTTTTCTCACATCTGACATTATTTCTTTGGAAATTGGTGATTCAGCATGATGATATCGGGTGGAATGATAGTGTAGGTCAACTAATTAGACGTATTGATGTCTAAATATACCTCTTGTATTGGATATAATCTTTACTAGTGTTATTCCTCATGCACTCTCTCTTTTTTTCCCCTTAATATATTTATGATTGTGCTGATCCTTACACTTAATCAGTGCCTCATGAATCTTGGATTGTACAGGATAAAGTAGGAAGAAATGTTATTTGCTCAAACTTTTTTCTGCATTCCAATATTCTGTTAGTTCAAAACTCCTTAGGATTTACATTTTTCGATTTCATTATTTCCTAACTGGAAGCCAATGTTCGATGGGTTTAGAGCTGGTTTTGGTTGTGTGGCCTGACCTTGTTTCATGTTTTTTATGCCATTTCGTGTAATGGACTAATCTCCGCAACTTAGAGGTAGATATGACAATATAATAAGAGCTTTTTTTTAGATCTATGCATTTGATGAATGCTTATGTAACAGCCTTATTACGTTGAACTATTGTATTGACACTTCTAAGCCATGGACCATCTTATCCAGAAGGCTTTTATTGTTCTTCTGTTTTATGTATTTGTAGAAGGTTTGTATTCAGGTAAACTTTCATTAATTTCTAGTTTTTGTGCATGTGTTCTGTTAACTTTGATGGTTTAATTGTGAGGATGTAGGTTGATGATGCTCCAGTTGTAGCACCAAGAACATAAGCCATGAAGAAAGGTTCATTCTTTTTTACGACTCTCCATTTTTTTTAATGCTCCAAGAATCCTTATTTGCCATCCAAAGACTATCATTTCTTCTTGTGATTTATCATTACAATTCAGTTGAACTGAAATCGGTTTTTGGTTGAAATGCATTGAAATAAATGTTAATCTTTGACAGATCTGACCGAACTGGACCTTAAAGATCGTGAGGTAATTCTCATTGATATTTTCCGGTATTTGCTTAATCACTAGGAGTTTTCCTGACGTTGATATAGGTGGCATTATATTCAAACCTCGATTGAACGCCAAAAAATATAATTCCCGGCTTTTATTTCACCTTTGTCATCAGGACCACTACTGGTCAAGTGGCCATCCTCCTCTCTCTACAAATATTTCTGTGTTTCTTTCTAAATAAATAGTGTGGTTGTCTGAATTGAGGTTTTGTTCAATGTTGTTTGGGAGAGACAAAGTTGTGTTTGCTAATAGGTTCTCTCTCTTGAGGAGATGCAAAATCCCTAATCTTCCTCACAAGGACTCGCTCAATGACTCTGTTCCTGACCATAGATGAGAAACCAACTTGGCCACATCACCATACCATATTAAGCCACCATGTCCATTTACTATGCTTACAAACACATTGCATACACTCCCTTTTTTTCTCATTCTAATGCCTCAAACCAGTCAACAATAACAAAAATCTAATGAACTAAATATCACATTCTCTCTATTTCATTCCTTTGGTCTTTCTCTCAACCGTACACAAAAAGTACCAAGGCCGGACCAGACAATCTCCGGCCAACCTACAAAGTTTTTGCCTCCTTTTTCCGGCAATGTCGTTGGATCATGCCCAACACCCGCCACCGCCACAATCTTACTCCTCCCCACCGGTGACCATAATCCTAACTGTCATTCTCCTGGTGTTCTTCTTCGTTGGTTTCTTCTCCATATACTTCTGTAGGTGTATCATGCAAAATATAATCTACACGTGGCATTTCAGACATAGCCCTTCTGGCACTCCCGTCGGTCCGGCAGGCTCTACCGGAGCTCGTGGACTTGATCCTTCAATCATACAGTCTTTTCCCACATTCCCATATTCAAGTGTTAAAGATTTTCGAAGGGAGAAGTATGGCTTAGAATGTGCCATTTGCTTGTGTGAGTTTGAAGACCATAATATTCTCCGGCTTGTGACATCATGTTGCCATGTATTTCATGAAGAGTGTATTGATCTTTGGCTTGAATGTCATAAAACATGTCCGGTGTGTCGTATGAGCCTCGACGTCCCAGTGAAATCGCCTGAGAAGTCTCCGGTGTCTCTTAGCAGTACCATGCATGAGATAAACGAAAACCAATCATTAGAAGATACTTTTAGCATCGTGATCAACGATGATCGTGATAAAAACAAGAGAGGTGGCGATGTCAAGGGAGATATAGCGGCGGCTCCTAGCACGGCCGACCACGTTGAAGGATACGATAAGGTTGAAAAGTTTTCGAGGTCACACTCGACCGGGCATTCGATAGCTAGGGTTAAAGAAGAAGAAGAAGATAGATTTACATTACGATTACCAGAAAATGTGAAAGAAAAACTTATAAGGGGACACAATTGGACGAAAAGTTGTACCACTTTCGGAGAATACAAAAGCAAAATGTCCACCGGCAATGGTGGCTTCGGAGAGGTATCTGGATTATTGGTCGGAGACACGAACAATGTATAAGTTTTTTTTTTTCTGTAATTATCTCTCTCCATCCTAGGTTAGAATATACTAGATGTTTTCATTTTTGCAACTATTGATGATCCTACATTACTTGGGCACATGATTTAATGTTCCAAAGTTCTCAAAAAATGTGTTATAATCGATATTTCGATTAGATAATAATGGGTTATAGATTCGTGTAAAACCGCACATCTATACTAATAACAAAGAGGAGAGAGTGGGTTTAGTTATTGATAGTTTATTATAATTCTATTATTAATATCTTCTCTTTTTTTTTTTTTTTTCATTTAACCACATGTAACTTCTTTTTTAATCCTATTTAACAACCTCAATTTATCTATTCTATTTCCTTTTACTTTCATACTATTTGCACACACATATTGTGTGTGCACGACCCACCCTTATGTTCCGTTTGGTAGGAATGATGGAAAGTAAGAGGGATACATTTTCTATCATTTAAGAAAGGAAAGTAGGAATGATACATTTTTCTTCCTTTTGTGTTTGGTATGATGGATGAAAAATAAAAATAAATAATTTTTTTTTTCTGCCGGCTAAGATTAGGGGTGACAATCGAGTCGTATCGTGTCAAATTCGTGTTAAGTCATTACATATTTGTGTCGAATATTAGTCAAATCTAACTTAACTCATTTATTTTCGTGTCGTGTTGACCCACATAAATTTTGAATAAAAAATTTAACGCTAATATTCTATTTTCACTTAATTGAATCCATGTTAATATTTTTTCTACAAACTAAAAGTTAACTTAAATCAATATAATAATAATAATAAGTAAAAATATCTTTTTTATATAATAATTATGTCAGTGTTTAATAAATAGTTACAAATAATTAACATTTTATGTCTATAATACTAGTTAAATATGTTAGTTTTGTGTTAATTTCGTGTTACCATACAAACGAGAAAATAGAGAAAGTATTTATTTTTAAATAAGCAGGTTGATGGTGTCAATTTTGAGTTTGACGGGCTGAACTGAATATGAGTCTTTTATATTTCTTGTTCGCGTGTCAGATCATTTTCAAGTTCGTGTCATAAAATTCGTATCGAGTTCGAGTCGTGTCATCGTGTTGAGTCGAAAATTTTCACCTCAAGCTAAGATGGAAAAAATATATTTTTTTAATTTATTTTTTAAAAAATTTAAAAAAAAATTTTAAATTTTTTTTAAAAATATATATAAATACATATTTTATCATTGTATTTTTTATGAAATTAATATATACATAATATATGTATATATCAAAAGTTATATAGACAAATAAGATACATCTCAACACAAATAATTAACTTTCTATCCACTTTCCTCTCGATTTTGGAGAGATTGATTTTAATGAGTTGGAAGAAAAGTTAATCCATCAACTTTTCCTTCATTCTTATTTTCTTTCTTTACCAAACATGATATTTTATTTTTCCCTCCAACTTTCCATCATTCTATTTTTCTATCATATCAAACGGATCATTAGTATAAGAATGGTTTTTTTCTTCTATTTATTTTCCTAATTTCGATTGCTTTTTGTATAATAGTATAAAGTAGCATTTGATTCCTTAATTTATGACTATCTTGTCAGATGAAGAACTAATTTATAGTCTTTATTTTTATTTTAAATCCGTTAAGGCTAATAGTAAAGTTTTTTGATGTATTACCATTTTAAACTACAATCGTGCAGGTAAGTGTTCTTTACAGTAAACTTGAGTATTGGTATCGTGTTTGTTATTTTCTTGAAGTCAAGTAATGAGAGATTTATTTTTTATGAATATTTTAGTCTCGATATGGATGACCTGTTTTGACCAAATCGAAGAGGAAATTAGTCAAATTGTGTATAAGTTAGCCTGAACACCCAAACTATAATATTAAATCTATTTATATTTATATCTATCTGTCTATCTATCTATATCTATATTACTACAAAATGTCAACAAAAGAAAAAAAAAATTTTTGAGTGACTATAATAACCTTAATAATCTAATTAATGCTCATTTTATTCTTTTAGACATGTGACGTTCGACTTTTTCCGAATGCCTATACATGTTAAAATCTATATGTCATTTAATTGACTTAAATATTTACATAAATTCCCATAATGCCTCTCACGTGTTGTTTTTTGTTAGTTTTTGACACGATAATTAGTGCTATAGGGACAAAATTGGTCGGACGTGTGAAAGTTGGGGACTAAATTGACGAAATTAAAATTTTAAGGACCAAAGTTTTACAAATGATAAACCTCAAGGGCCAATGGTGCAATTTATCCAAATTTTTTCAATTCATTTACAATCGAGCTTAATCGAATTTGTGTCGAAATGGATTGTGTCGTTTATCCAAATTCCTATCAACCTATTTAACTTGAAGGACTTGATGTGTACACTTATTTACCACCCGAAATTACTATTATCCACTCGAATCGAATTAGTGTATTAAATTGGGTTTAAGAAACATCATTATTTCTTTGCATAGTTTTCATTTACATATTGCAGACTTGTATATCATGTTGCCAATTCCAAAGGAGGCTGCAGCCATTATCCAAGTGGCTTTTGTGTGTGTGTGTGTGTGTTTTGGGTGGGGTGGGGGGGTGGGGTTGGTTACGGGTTGAGGTTGTTGGAGACAAAGCAATAGAAAATCTAAGAAATAGAGTGGAGACTTGAATGTGGATGATTGGCAAGGGTTTAGAAATATGTACTTGCATAGAGGAAGCAGGTAGCTAGTCACATGGATTCCCCTGCAGAGTAGTCTCTGACAGATTGGACCATGGTTCAAGGACCTCTGATCCATCCTCTTCACCAGGCAACACTACAGTTCTTCTAGTTTGTTTCCCTCTCTCATTGTGTTTCTCAAGAATATGCATGCTTACACACACACACACACACACATATATATATATACTAGAAGTCATACTTACACGGAATTTGTGCATAAATTGCCAGAAATAGAAAAATGTGGAAGTAAGAAGAGATTGAAATATACAAATTTAGATGGTTAAATATAATTAGATAGGATATTTAGTTGGTTAAATGTGGTCAAAAAAAATTATAGGTGATTGTAAGTGGTTCATTTAAAAAGAAATAAAGAGTTATAGTGATATTCTATGAGAATACTTTACGACAATCTATACATGTATATTACAATCATTTTATGAGTAGGCACCAAAACTCGCCCCTCCCCCCACCAAAATGGTTACTGGTCCTAAAGAATAATGATAACAATCATTTACCATGTCAGTATGTGTCGACGAAGATCAAATTCAACAACAGATGCGTAAGGGGGTTGGATGCAAGCTAGGGTTACTTTGGTTCACAAGGAAGTTATCCTCCTAGTACAGGACATAATTTAACATATGGGACCAGTGATTAATAATTCCCAAAACAATCTTCGTCATGAGACATGGATTTTACTATATGGCACAAAGAAGTCTCTGGAATACACATTAATTGTGAATGGCTAAGACCCAGATAAGGTCATTCCTTCCCACATTTTGCTGCTACAAAACGACAATAAGGAAAACATCCAATTGCCTTCACCCTCAATACAGGCATTTTTCTTGAAGACAATGTTATTTTGTACTCAACTCGAGGACCTAAGTTTGAACACTAATTCTTTGTAACAATTGGCTGGTATTCAATACCGAAACTGAAGATTAGCGGTTGGCTTAATAACCACCTTAGTCCGCCGTTGGATCGTTATGTTGTGGGTTCAAACTTCACCGCCCTCTCCCCAATAAAAATTGAAAATAGAGACCCAAAAAAAATATTACCAAAACTTACTGTTGTGATAATTGAATTGATAGTAAGTTATATTCAATATTAGAACTCAGTTAATTCGATAAACACAATTATTAGATCTTCTCATTAATTAGGTTTCCAATTAAATCTAGAAAATATTATTATACAGTTCTTATATTTGAAAATGATTGAGTTAACTGTGAAAGTGTTCTCCCTCTATAGGTGATAATTTTGTATATTAAGATAAATTAACTTGACACGATACGAATTCGAAAATGACACAAATCCAAAATCAGATGTGACACAATCCAACATGATATTCACCATATATACATCATTCCTCAATCCTCAGCCACCAGCAATAATTCATAGTCTTTGATCCATAAACAAAATGAATGGCACCCAACCAAATGATAAAACATTTGAAACTTGGGCACTACAAAAATCTTGATGTGAGAATTCATCTAGAGATGCATTACAAGAAGATACCATAAGCATCTAGTATTGAGGGTAGGAGGAGAGCGGTGAGCCAGTCATTTTTCACAGTGCCCAAAACACAAAAAGTTGAACGTGAAGAGTAGCTTTTGCACAGCTTGTTCTGTTGTTTTTATGCATATTTCTATACGTATTTGGGTCCCCCACACCTCTTCGTTGCAGACACTATGGCAGTGTGTTTTGACAGCATCTACGAAAATTGGGAAGGGAAACAAAAGAAGAGAGAGAGAGAGAGAGAGAGAGAGAGAGAGAGAGAGAGAGAGAGAGAGAGAGAGAGAGATCTAATCTAGATTCTAGAGGGTTAATATAAAGGCCAGTTAAGGTGTTGTGCTTTTCAGCTTCAAAAAGCGAGAGAAAAAGAAACGGGCTGCCCGCTGCTCTCTCTCTCTCTCCAAGTGCAAGCACTGGGATATTAGGTTTGGTCACTCTAATTTTCCATATATTATGCAGAGAAATGGCGTTGGAAACACTTTCTTCCAATGAACTCCTGAACTTCATCATCTACGACACAATCTCTGCGAACCCATATAGCTGCAATAACTCTTCAGAGACTAATTATCTGCTGGACAATGGTCTGAAACCTCAAGAATTAGGTTGTGGCTCAAATGGCTGTTCTTCAAACACCCAAGGGTGTGGTTCTGTTGGATTGGAAACCACCGAAAGCAGACGGAGTTTGGCGGTGCAAGGGAGGAAGAAGAGGAAGAGAAGGCCAAGAGCTTGCAAGAACAAGGAGGAAGCTGAGACCCAAAGGATGACACACATTACAGTGGAGCGAAATCGCAGGAAGCAGATGAATGAACATCTTGCTGTTTTACGCTCTCTCATGCCTGAATCTTATGTCCTAAGGGTTCGTTTTTCTCCAATTTAAATACATTTGTGTGTGTGCATGTCATGTATAGATATGGGTGTATATATATCTATATATGTATTGTATATGCAATTATGGGGAGAGAGAGAGAGAGAGAGATTATACAAAGCGTTGGTCATTACCCATTGTTTTTTTGGGGCCTGGGTGTCTCTTCTAATGAAGAAAACGTAGTTGTTCTCAGTTCTCAGTGCACCATTGCCCTCCATTTCCTCAAGCTGCATTGTCTGTTTAAGGCTTAAGCTATGCATTATAATCATAATGCACCGTTGCTTTTGACTATGTGGCTCTTCAGTCGACCAAACAGTAGTAAAGAAAATGTATTCTCTTTTTTTAGTCAGTGTAGTGTAAAATTACTCATATTTATACATCAGCAACCCTGTGACTTATAAGACATTTTGTAAATTACACGAAAGACCCTTATCTTTTTTTTTTGATCAAATAGAAAGACCCTTATCTAATTACAAGATTTTGTTGTATAGGGTGACCAGGCCTCCACAGTAGGTGGTGCTATAGAATATGTGAAGGAGCTTGAGCACCACCTACAGTCCCTTGAAGCTCAGAAGTTTCTACTTCTACAAGGGGGAAGAACACTCAATGAAGCCACCACAACCACCACCACCGCCGCCGTCTTGGCACCTCCATTTTCACAATTTTTTGCTTACCCTCAGTACATTTCCTCTCAAAACCCAAGAAATTATACATCGAAGAGCAAAGCAGCCATGGCGGACATCGAGGTCACTATGATTGAAACCCATGCAAATATCCGAATTCTCTCGCAAACAAGAGTGAGACAGCTCTCGAGAATGGTCGCTGGTTTTCACACCCTTTACCTCTCTATCCTTCATCTCAATGTCACCACCTTGGGCCCACTGGTCCTCTACTCAATCAGTGCCAAGGTTCTCTCTCTCTCTCTCTCTCTCTCTCTCTATATATATATCTATGCTTTCTTATGTCCTTTTTTCGTTTATTGAAAACTAGTCATAACCCGTGCCTGAAGGCACGATAGAACAAAAAATTCGAGTCCTAAAAAATCGATATCACTATATTAAATAATAATTTTTTTTCATCATTTATTTGATTAAATCATTCAAAATTTATTTTTACCCATTATTTTCTTAAAGATATTGATAAAATTTTCTCAAAATATGTAATTCGATAAATTTTTTTAACAGATTTATACTATCGTGTATGGATAATATCTGAAATAAAAATTATGTTAAATTACAAATTAATCAAATATTAAATGGTTAAACATTTGATAGAAATGAGTTATGTGATGGTTTTGGGGGAAGGGGGGGAGAAATGTATAAATGATAAAATTTAACTTCCTATGTGTTTTATTATATAGATTTGTATAGATATAAGGGAAAATTTCATCCAGATCCCCTGTAGTTAGGTCTAAATTCAATGATATCTCCTTCCGATTTTAAAATTTCACTGTCACTCTCTGTTAGTTATTGTCGGGTTACACCGTTAATGGCGATGGTTGATTTACAGAAATATCTCTGAGTATTTTATAGGGTAAATTTTATCCACACCTCTTATAAATAAACATAACTTTAACAACACCCCCTGTAAATAGACTTAACTTTAACAGCACCCTCTCTTGATTCTGAAATTTCAATGCACTCCCTTTTAGTTCTATTATATTAGTCTTTATTTTGATCAATTTAATATTCAATTTTATCAAATTAATTTTGTTTATTTAATTTAAACTAAATTAATATTTCATCTCATCAAATCAACACAAAATTGATATTTAATTTTATCAAATTAGCATTTAGTTATATTAATTTAATATTTCATTTCATCAAATTAATATTATTTCTTTAAATCAAATCAACATCAAATTGACATTCAATTTTATTAAATTAAACTATTTAATTTATTAAATAGAATATTAATCTCCATTAATTTAAAATTTAACTTTATCAAATTAATGTCATTTCTTTAATTTAACACCAAATGAACATTTAATTTTATTAAAACAACATTTAAATTTATTCAATTAACATTAAATTCAATCAAATTAATACTAAATTAATATTTAATTTTATCAAATTAAAACTAAATTAATATTTAAATTTATCAAAATTAAGATCAAATTTATTCAATTAATATTAAATTTTATCAAATAATTTTAAATTTTATATATGAAGTATAATGTGTGAGAAGCGGTCGGGCGATATTGTGGAGGACATATGATAGCAGATGAATTAGAAATGGATGAGATTTTGACATTGACTTTATCAATTGTAATTTTATTATAAAAAAATTATTTTTAACTATAAAAATTATTATGATAAAAAAATATAAAAATTATAAAAACTTGATTATGTAACCAAATGAATGATAATATGATGACTAATATTATAACAAAGTTATAATACAACGTTTTAAAATAAAAAATTCATTGGGATAATATAATGATTGAAATTACGTTTGTTGGCTGGCTAGCGCATATATAATGGGGAAAGAATTGATGACATTTTAGTCTATTTACATAATAAAGGGTAATTTTAGTATTTTCACAAAATATTTAGTTAAATCATTATTTTATCTACTAATAGAGACAAAAGTTATTGTTATAGGGGTTGTCATTGAATTTAGACTCAACTACATAGTATTTAGATGAAACTTTCTCTAGATATAACATGTAGATATAGTATGTTTTCGATTTTTGTACTATATATATGTACAGTAAAGATGTGTGTGTGATATGAGCAGCTGCATTATGATAGAATTTTGGAGAGATATGTGTCTCAGTTTGGAAAGAGAATCATGAAATATGAGAGTGTGAGAGATCGCTTAATTGCCGGATTTGATTGGGTTGGAGAATTAAATTTAGGGATGTTAGTTTTGGAAACTAAAAGTTTTGAGCGGCAAAAAATTTTCAAGAGCTAATATGGTACGTCGGATCGAAACGATCTGAGACGTCAATAGCTTGAGACAGTTTGAAATATCGTCGGCCATTGGATGATGCCTTTTTTGATCTCAAAACAATCTGAGCCGTTCTTTGTCTCTTGAATACAAAATCGTTCTACTTTATTATATAGATATGACAAGTGCAAAGTGGCGGAAGCCCGTGTATTAGGTAGCCTTTTGTGTATTAATATTACGATCAATGGTCACAAACAAATTAAGGCAAAAATCAAGGTTTCATAAGCATTTTTTTATATAGTATTCAAAATTAATTTTTGGTATATGGTTGCTGAAAAATCGTTTTTGAGTGCGATAGAATTATCCATAGCTAGCTGTTCATGGAAAGTATACAGAGAACGACTACACAATGCAACTAGCTATGCGCACATGCTACATGTAGCTTTCATCTCAGTTTTGCACATACCATTGAAATAACCTATCTGATGAGGGTATTTTAGGCATTGCAATGCTTTTCGATTACTTTCAGCAGGGAATGAAGGGCAGAAAAGGGCTGGAGAATCTCATTCACTTGTCAACCTTTCCAACTTGAATTCACTTGCACCCCTTTTAATTTAAAAAAAAAAATTCAAAGTGGTCCTTTTGGCTAAAATTTAAAAAATCTCTTGCAGGTGGAAGAAGGGTGCCTACTCAATTCAGCAGATGGCATAGCAGGTGCAGTTCACCACATACTAAGAATAATTGAGGAAGAAGCTAATCTATGTTGACCAAGCTTATATATACAGCTGTTTCGTACATTTGTAAACTTGTAGTGAAATCACCCCAAGACCCCCCCCCCCCCCCTCCTCCTCTTCCCTCCCTCTTGTTTTCTGCACAAGACTTTTCTCTGTTTATGTTGAATTCGACCTATTTATTATTCATGTTATTAAGTAGTTCTATTTTCGGATTGATAGCATGTTCATGTTTATGTTGAATATGTATTTTGAAACTGTGTTCAAGGAAAATCAAAGAGGTATCACTCCTCGGGCAGTGGCTAACCATTGCGCCTTCCTTTCCGCTTACACCATGCATCATGGTGCATGAGCACTTTCATAACTTATGGCTGCAGTCCAACTAACATTCTGTCATCCTACTTTCAAAAAAATAAGAAAATATTACAAAATTCATATTAACTGCATTCAATATTAGTTCAAGACACATAAGAGCCCTAACCATATTTCAACCTGTGATCAATCCATAGAGATCGACAGAAAATAAATAGGCACTCAAACCTTAACAATCTCGATTCATTTTAATAGGAACAATTCTAGTCAATCGATTTGATTGACTAGAATATAATAAATGCGGAACAAAAGAATATATTGAGAATAGGTCGAACTAGAGCATTTCTATTTGATACATGAATTCAAATAGAATTGAAGAGAAATGAATGTGATACCCCAAAATAAAGTTTGATTTGGATTCTTAATTCTAAATTTACTCCAATTTAGTAATATGATGCTAGAATGACCAATTAAAGGAGCAAAAAATATGAAACAAATGATGTGGTACTAACTTGTCAAGCAAATTTAAATTTTTAATGAGTAAAAAATGGATTAAAAATACCAACATATTAACGTCTGTATTTTTAGTCCTATTATTTAGTCGGTGTAACATTAGTATTCTCAATAATTATAATTCATTCATATCAACTTAAGAGTTAATAAAATTTAAATCAATCTTAAAATATTATAATCAATCATAAATAATTAAATAAATGCCAAACAAACCAATTTTTAAATTCTAACATCAATTTTTTTTTCTTTTTGGTAATAATTTCTAATACGATACTATGCATGCTTATCCTTTTACCGACTGTGAGGTGACATCGGTAAAGGGAAAGTGAGCAGCATTCAATTTGTTTGTGTGTTTAGGTACTTTTGGTTGTATTTCCCAAGTGCGTTGATTCCTTAGCATTCAGTTTTGTTTCTTTGTTTCGGATTTTAATCTGTCCTTCATCGAGGTTTATGTCCTTTTGTGGTATTGGACAGAGACATTGGACCCATAAACAAACATACCAACCCGGCCGCCTGACTCGTGGGGTCGGTCATACACCTGTTTTTCAATTTCATAACTATTATGTGAATTCTGATGTCATTTTCTTGTGAATTTTGTTAGCTAGACGAGGGTGTTTTCTCTCTTAGTTGTCGGTCCGTTCTTTCTAAGGAAAGACTTACTCTCATTTGGTTCACACGTAATTCATACGACTTAAAAGATTGTATGTGTAACTTCCAAGAAGAGTAAGTTAAGACAAGTGGGAGAGCTTGTGAAAGAAAAAAAATGATGCCTAGTATGAGGACAAAGAGGGTTTGCTTGGATGAACTTTTGGGTGAGAGATTGAGTTGATTTTACTAATCTAGTCCAAATCCTTTCAAATTCAATCTTCACCTTTGAGTACATGGGATTAAAGATGAATTTAGTCGATATCCGTATTTGGTAAGTAATATATACACCTGCAGGACTCACGAATTTATCACTATTATCATCATACATTGGTCATGTGAATATCTATTTTTTACCCGTCGATCAATTCAATCCAAACCTATGTTTGTTTAGGTCTTTTTTTTTTTTGGGTTAACTTATGAACTTCACATTTTTGGATTTTTTTTTGTCTTCCCAACTTATGATATCAAACATTAATATTGATAAAAATTTATGTAATTGGAATAATCAAAATAAAACTTTTTTTTTTTGTGAAACCTTATCATAGTTCGAAAATTAGTCGTCCAAAACGTTCTTAGATCAAACAAAAATCTAAAAATTATCAAACATGTACCAAATATATCCAAATTGCAACACATCTAAGTAAAGAAAAATGGATCTTTTAAAGTTGAAGACTCTAATTATGATATCAATCCAACAAAAAATACTCCACTAGATTCATACTCACAAATTGAAACAATTGTAAGCAATGTAAAATGAACAAGTTTGGCATAAGGACAAGGAGTAAAAAAAAAAAGACAAAAACAAAAGAAAGGATATGTGCTTACCAGGCAAACCAATTTCAATCCAAACAAACAACGAGAGACACAACACTTGAAAATGAAATCAGACCTTGCAATAGCAACTAAATTGCAAGACCTTCAACCCCAAGTTGAACAATAGTCCATCAAGAAGAACCCCAAAAAATGGTCCAAAAAAACTGTGGTAAAACTCAAGAATAGAACATATATTCCGTAGTAAACACAAGCTACCAGAATTTGCATGTGGGTGTGGTTCTATTGGTCAACTAGGATTAATATATTCTCTAAATTCCAGTTTGAATGGCTACTGCTACAAAGAAGCTTGGACCTAATGATACATGAGTGGTGAGTAGTGAAAGAGATAGAGAAGAGAGCGCAGAGAAGAGAAAGGGTGAGGGAGCGACATGAGTGAGAGGTTGACAGAAAGAGAATAAAAAGTGGAGAGAAAAGAGGAGTATTTTGGGGAGATGGGCTTCACAGTTGAACCATATTAGCAATGCCACCATGATAACACAAAACCATCGGCACAACCCCTTACCTACAGGCTACAGTCATTAAACAACAATTCGATTCCAACACTCCAGTGTACTTGCTGCTGGAGGATGTCCACCAAAGATGGCAATTATAAACAAACAGATCAAAGAGTTTAAATAGGATATGTGGTGAGTTTTACTAAGGTGAGATTCAACTTTTCTATTTCTTGAATAAAAGGGTCTGTTATGTCACTGTACGTTCAGAATTTTCATGAGATGTTCACTACAATTGTCAAAAACCTCAGAGGTAAACATAATTCATCCATTTTTCAGTGGAAATGAATCAACAGAAATTGACATTTTCATATTACTAAACTTAGATGTCTCTAATTTTTAGTTTACTTGACTTGCCACTTAGATAACATTCACATGTGCTTAGATTTCTTTGAGCAACCTGAGAGAGAGAGAGAATACAGTGGCGGTTTGCTTCAGCTTTGGTGAACCACTAGCCCCAACCCATCTCACAGACGGTGCAACAAAAAAAAAAAAAAAGGAAGAAAGCAGCCATGAAAATGGGGTAGACGAAATGAGGGAAATGGGTAAAACCGGTTTGGCCCATTCAAAACCCCCCTGGGTTTACTGAAGCTAACGTTCAAGGGTTTAAGGTGCCGGGCCAGGTTCAAGCTGAGAATGCAGTCCAGCCTTCAATTTTTGCATCTAAGCAAGGGTATACAAAAAGGATTGGACTATTGTTTCTCAACCCCGTTATATATCTGCCCAAACCTTCTAAACAAACAGGCCAAGAATGTTTAGCTCTTATTCTGAAAGGGCACTCCATCACATGAAGGTAATCACTTGTTCTAAGGTTAAAGGCAATGAACTCGTCCTCTAGTGAAGTGAAGAGCAATGCTATAGGGACCTTATTTGGGGACCTAATATGGGGACCTAATGATGTGGCTTCAATGCAACAATTGGATTAGTTGTGAGTTCCAATGTTAGATGGAGCCCACAACCAATCCAATTGTTATACATCATTAGATCCCTAGATTAGGTCCCCAAATTAGGTTCAAATAGCATTTCCCTGAAGTGAAAGGATCATTCTCGAAAGTTAAGGGTCAAATGCTAATCAAGAAAATTGGCTAGCCACTAAGAGCCTCAATCTGAGTCCGCTAATCTTTTGTTAAAAACATGGGGTTTTTGGAAGCCGGTACACCTAATTAGAGTTATTTGGCAAAAAGTACACATTAAAAAATGTCTTATTCAAAGACCTAAATACCCCCTTTAGGGTCATTTAATTCAAAATCTCTTATCTTTAATGCACCTTGATTCACGTGTACTAACAATTCAAAATCTCTTATATTTAATGCACTTTGATTCATATATATATATATATATATATAAATTCGTATATTATATATATACACACATATATATATATATATATATATATATATATATATATATATATATATATATATATATATATATATATATATATATAAATTATATATGTGTGTGTGTATATATATATATATGTATACATACATATTTATATATATATATATAAATTATATATGTGTGTGTATATATATATATATGTATATGTCCTCCCTTGATTCATGCGAATTTTTTTTGGAAAGTGATTTTGTTTGTAAATTATATTTAATGCACCTTGATTCATGCGTTTTTTTTTTTTTGAAAGTGGTTTTATTTTCAAATTAATTTAATATCCGGAATCGTGTAATAGTGTAACAATAACAGTGTAACAATAAAAGTGTAACAGTGTAACAATAATAGTATAACAAGCTATATACACAAAATATTGTACTATTACATTTTGTTAAACATATATTTGCACATAATTTCATTCAAAACAGTCCATCTCCGTTTATAATTTATTACCACATGTACAAAGTGTAACAATAAAAGTGTAATAGTGTAACAATAACTGTTACACTGTTATTGGTACACTGTTACACTTTTATTGTTACACTGTTATTGTTACACTATTATACTATTTCGGATATTAAATTAATTTGAAAATAAAATTACTTTCCAAAAAAAAAACCGCATGAATAAAGGTGTATTAAATATAATTTGAAAATAAAATCACTTTCCAAAAAAAATTCACATGAATCAAGGGAGGATATACAAAAATAGAATATTAAAGTTCTAAAAAAAATTTGCATGAATCAAGGGAGGATATACAAATATAGAATATTAAACTTCTCATATATATATATATATATACACACACATATATACGAATTTATATATATATATATAAATTATATACGTATATATACATATATACGAATTTATATATATATATATAAATTATATACGTATATATACATATATACGTATATAATTTATATATATATATATATATATATATATATATATATATATATATATATAAATTATATGTGTATATATATATATAAATTCGTGTATATATATATGTGTGTGTGTGTGTGTGTGTGTATATACTTGTTTGAATATACAAATTCAAACAAGTATAGACACGAATTTAATGCACCACTTTCCCATAAAAGTAGGAGATGTTTAATGCACCACTTTCCAAAGAAAATACACATGGATCAATGGAGGACAAAAATGTCACAAAAAAATCAATAAAATTCAAATAATGTACTTAGATACAAATAAGTATCAAAATTAAAGACTTAATTACCCAACATTTTTTTCTGTGTACTTTTTTACAATTAAGTCTAATTTGGTGTACCCCCTTCCAATTTCCCCAAGAGTAACATTTAGTTAAAAAGAGTCCTCAAGCTTGCCCAACTAGGCCCGGCCCACCCAATAACCCGCCTTCCAACAATGGTCATGGGCCACAAGCTAAGCCATGGACCCTTTACACATCCGGCCCGTACTGCACACATCTTTGTCCGAAACAACATGATCCCAACAAATCCAATCCTCGGAATTAGATGTAAAAAATGAGGCATCTAATGGGCCTAAAATAATCCAGTGGATTCTCAAAAGGGCCGAACACTTTTGGGCTTTAAGAAACAGCCGCCGACTCGCGATGATAAGTCCACTCCCTCTCACTGTGTTTAGGAGTAATCTACGTTACCCAAAAGAAAAAAAATTGGTACAATACTTTTATTTATTACATTTGTGGATATTTTTATCACTGTTATGATTATTTTTATCACTGTTATGTGTATTTTTATCACTGTTATGGTATCAAAAAAGTAGTTAAAATAGTTATCATAACAATGATAAAACACTCACAACAGTGGTAAAAACATACATAAATGTAGTATTTTTTTTGTACCAAATAAAAATGATAAAAATAGTTACCACAATAGTAGTAAAAACACTCACAAATATGATAAATCACCCATAAAAATGGTAAATATTTTGGTTGCAAAATGGCCTACAAAAATTATAAAAACATTCATTAAAGTAATATATTTTGGAGATACGATACTGAATTTTTTTTTGTCGGTACCGTAATCAAGTCTCTGCGTTTATATTGTATTATGGGTGGTCATACTGATGTTGTATTCTCTCTCTCTCTCTCTCTCTCTCTCTCTTTTTGTTTTTTTTTTTTTGTATTTTCCCAAAAAAAAAATACCCAGGTTCCTTAAACGAAAAATGCACTTAATCTTTTTTTTTTAACCCCAAGATAATATTTTTTATTCTTTCTCAAAAAAAAAAAACCCCGATTACTTTTTTGAGTTCAAATAATGGCCACCGTAACCTAAACTGATTTAGAATATGACCCTTGAAAAACAAGGATATTCCTACAATATAATAATAGGAAATGAAATTTTAATTATTTTTATAATTTATTTTCTTTGTACCAAGACATTATTCTTATTTAACACTCACCTAATATGTTTATAATTCTAGTTAGATGGTCATATCATTTGACATTATATCGAAAATTATCACATTTTATTCTATGTTAGTCGATATTTTCTCAACCCTACTCATTATTAACCCCCTCGAAACTACATAGGTGATCTACCGCCTTCAAAAACACAATCCTTTCGACTAACAACCACATGCTTTAAGGTCATGAACATTTTTGGTTCGATTCAAAGAACAAGTAGAAGGAAATAAATTCTTCATTGAAAATGAGCCCATTTATTCATTTTTTATTCATTTTTTAGATCCAAAACCCTTTGTCATGTCATTGAGCTTAGTCCACATTACTCATCAATTGCACCCATACATTTTGTTGTGCTTTCTACTTTGCCATGTCATTGAACTTGGTCTACATTATTCATCAATCACCTACAATTTTTTTTTTGGTCAAGTGTTATTTCAGGGATGATGATAATTAAGTTTGAACCTTCGACCTTAACATTTAACAATAGGAACAGTGACCATTAGATGAACCGCTAAATTTCATTAATCACCTAAATTTCATTGTTCTCTCTTGTAGATAACTTGGTACATGTCACACATATATGGTACAAGGGCTCCAACGGTCCAACCTCAACAAGAGTGCTATTCACATTTGAAATTGTAGTTAAATGCTTGTACTTAATCAAAGTTGGGCTATTTCCATCCGTCCGATTCGCTCGATTGGAAGGTTTAGGATATTGCTTCTTCGAAATCCACATTTGACTCTTGCAATAATGCCTTTGTTTAGCTATATGAGAGCGAGTTGTAAGTGATTGTATGTACACAACGTTGTAGTATAGCCATAAATTTAAAAAATGCATAGTCGAATCCTTCACCATTACAACCAAAAAAAAAGTTAAGTCATTGATCCAAGTTTATATGGAGCTATTAATGTACAATGAATTCAACTAGACCTTACTATAAGTGGTCCATAAAAAAAATCCCAACTAGAGTAGAGATGAAATTAAAGAACCTAAATAACTCGGTTGAGAGCTCTCTAATTGGTTCAAGGGAAGTTCCACCAATGATTGATAGGCCATCCTCCCTCTCTAATTGAGTGAGTTCCATTGAAAAATTTGATAGGACCATTCATCCAAGGAATGCAATGCATTTGAGTTGCAACTTTTTGAGTTTCATTTGAGTTTTGTAGCATTGCTCTTTCACTAATATGTTATTATTGATTCATTCAAGCATAGACTCCCCTTATATTGAATGAGATATTACTCAAACAGTCTTCACAGAATAGGTGTTTAAATGTGGCCATAAATACCAGGAATTGAACAATTGAAAGTTTCTCATTGATTTCTCAACTTCCATCCCATATAATAAAAACTTATAAAGTATACAGGCTTTAACATCAAGATATTTTGGTCAATATGTGGACAGCCTTTTAGGGTTTTGACTTTAAGCTGGGAAGATGAAAGATTATGACAAATTCTACGAATTGAATGACACCGAAAACTCTAGTTGATTTACCTTTCAATTTGGGATTTGACTATGGTACCGAGGAAACAATTTTGTTATCGTATTTTCAAATTTTAATACTTTAGTAGATATTTTTATAATTTTTGTGGGTCATTTTAGAACAAAAAAATATCACTTTTATGGGTGACTAGAGGGTAACCCGTGCCTTTGGGCACGGTACAACATAAACCAACTGGTTAATTTGTAGAAGTGAGGAATGAAGATCGCAGAGAGAGAGAGAGAGAATAAAGAGTCAGGAGAGGGAGGTAAAATTTAATATGAATGGTTTTGAGAGGGATGTTGGTGGCTGTTGGATGAGTCTATTTAACACTGTCGGATAGTTTTATTGAAACATGTCTTGTTTTATATTATAAATTTACCATTTTTGTATGTGTTTTTATCATATTTATTTGGTACAAAAACTTACCATATTTGTAATTATTTTTTTACTACATTTGTGAATATTTTTACCACTATTGTGATAATTATTTTTATCATTTTTTAGGTACCACAACATTGATAAAAGTACCCACAAATGTAGTAAAAACAATCACAACACTTTTTAACCCCAGGATAATCTTTTTTATTCTTTCTAAAAAAAAAAATCCCGATTACTTCTTTGAGTTCGAATACTGGCCACTGTACCCTAAATTGATTTAGAATATGACCCTTAAAAAATAAGGACAGCTGCACTTACTCTTAGCTTCTAAGAAAACTAAACGAAAGTTTTTCTAAGGTTACAGGTATTCCTACAATACAATAATAGGAAATGAAAAAATAAATTATTTTTATAATTTATTTTCTTTGTACCAAGATATTATTCTTATTTAACACTCACCTAATCTGTTTATAATTCGAGTTAGATGGTCGTATCATTTCACATTATATCGAAAATTATCACCTTTTATTCTATGTTAATCGATATTTTCTCAACGCTACTCATTATTAACCCCCTCGAAACTCCATAGGTGATCTACCGCCTTCAAAAACACAATCCTTTCGACTAACAACCACATGCTTTAAGGTCATGAACATTTTTTGTTCGATTCAAAGAACAAGTAGAAGGAAATAAATTCTTCATTGAAAATGAGCCAATTTATTCATTTTTTAGACCCAAAACCCTTTGTCATGTCATTGAGCTTAGTCCACATTACTCATCAATTGCACCCATACATTTTGTAGTGCTTTCTACTTTGCCATGTCATTGAACTTGGTCCACATTATTCATCAATCACCTACAAATTTTTTTTGGTCTAGTGTTATTTCAGGGATGATGATGATTAAGTTTGAACATTCGACCTTAACATTTAACAACGGGAACAATGACCATTAGATGAACCGCTAAACTTTATTAATCACCTAAATTTCATTGTTCTCTCTTGTAGACAACTTGGTACATGTCACACATATATGGTACAAGGGCTCCAACGGTCCAACCTCAACAAGAGTGCTATTCACATTTGAAATTGTAGTTAAATGCTTGTACTTAATCAAAATTGGGCTATTTCCATCCGTCCAATTCGCTCGGATTGGAAGGTTTAGGATATTGCTTCTTCGAAGTCCACATTTGACTCTTGCAATAATGCCTTTGTTTAGCTATATGTGAGCGAGTTGTAAGTGATTGTATGTATACAACGTTGTAGTATAGCCATAAATTTAAAAAATGCATAGTCGAATCCTTCACCATTACAACCAAAAAAAAAATTAAGTCATTGATCCAAGTTTATATGGAGCTATTAATGTACAATGAATTCAACTAGACTTTTGATCCCTCATTCCACTAATATGTTGTTATTGATTCATTCAAGCATAGACTCCCCTTATATTGAATGAGATATTACTCAAACAGTCTTCACAGAATAGGTGTTTAAATGTGGCCATAAATACCAGGAATTGAACAATTGAAAGTTTCTCATTGATTTCTCAACTTCCATCCCATATAATAAAAGCTTATAAAGAATTCAGGCTTTAACATCAAGATATTTTGGTCAATATGTGGACAGCCTTTTAGGGTTTTGACTTTAAGTCGGGAAGATGAAAGATTATGGAGCTTTTCCCCAAACCCATTCCCGCTCAAAACATAATTCCCCAACCCAGTCGGTTTTCAACTTAATTCCCAAACCCAGTCTTTTTTTAAAAACATCATTTGGAATGACGTCTTCTCGCCTTAAAACGTCATTCCAAATGACGATTTTAATTTCAAATTTTTTGTATGAAAACGTCATTCCAAATGACGTTTTTAAAGTCGTCATTTAAAATGACGTTTTTATCCTGAAATTTAAACGGTGCGTTAACAGAGACGTTTAAAATATAAATGGCAGAAGACGTCATTTGGAATGACGTCTTTAAAGACGTCATTTCTTCTTCCGAAATTTTTTTTTTAAACTTCTCTCATTCCAAATGATTTTCTTAGCCAAAAAAATCACCACCAACTTGTAATAAAGTTTATATCTCACATCATGATTCACCAGAAAAAAAAAATTAAATAAATTTTAGAATTAAATTCCCTTTTCATAATAAATATTAACTTATTTCACTTATTAACTTATAAAATATAAAAGCATAATTTAATTTCATATATTTCAATATAAAAACATATTTGTAAAACATATATTTAATAAAAAAAGTTAAAAACGTGTGTTTTGAAAGCTCACATTTATATGAAAAAGTATATAAACCCATGATTTACTAAGATGCTATAAAAAGAATCTCAATATTATAATCTCACTTCTCATGTCATAAAATCATATATCAATCTGGATGAGCTTTTCCCCAAACCAAGTAGGACCTAAAATTTTATTTCTCAAACTCAGCATTTTTTAAAAACGTCACTGTAAAAAAATTTTAAAACATTTTTTTTTTAGAAATTTGTTGTGTATATGCTAAAAAAATTATGTATTATAATTTGATGGTATAAATGTTCATCGAACATTTATAGATGACCTACAAAAGTGCGAAAAACTTCAAAATATGGAAAAAGATACTTATACATTAAAACAAAACAACTTGATTACATGAAACTATAAGAAATACAGTCCGTCAATATTGTGGTTGATATAGAAAACAACATAGAGGGTTGTCCATTACACATAAACTCGATGGAATAAAAGTGTCAGACGCATCATCACTTAAATCGGAATAATCTGAAAGTTCTGTATCTGAAACAAGTAATGGATCCTGCAAAATTTGCATCTCAGCATAATCTGGATCGAAATGCTCAATTTTTGCATGGTCGATTGCATGCAAACGATCAAGTCTACGCTGCATTTGATCATTTTCACGTTCAAGCATTAATATGATATCGTTATGGTTGGTAGAGTTTTGTGGATCATATAAATCAGCTGAACGTGCCTTCGGTACCATTAATCCATGCCAACGACAACATACTTCAAGCTCACAACGTTTGTCATATAATAGTCGCCATCTTGGAGTGGGTTCTATACGAACACTCGAAGGCGGAGAGTCGGTCGCAGGCCCTACAAATACGTGTCCAACTTGACCGAATGAGTGATAAGGGTCGATGGGCTCATTACGGAACTCACGCTTTTGTCCATACCAAGTTACACCGGTAGAATTTGTGTAAGATTCAATTGAACGAACTACGTCTACACCACATGCTGCTCGGCCAGTCGAGTGTTGACATTCGTAGGGTGAAGATGAACTTTGTTGATCATTGCGTGATGAAGAACATTGGGTGGTTTGACTGAATTGCCTCTTAGAGGTGCGGGTAGACATATTTTGGCTATGATGTACACAATTAATAAAGATGGTTTATATAGACACGAAATACAAATATATATAAATTTGACAAGACAATTACTGGGTACAAGTAACATGACTTGACACAAGTTAAATAATGATATGACTCTACACTGATAAAGTAATGACAGAACTCGTGAATACAAAAGGACTGGCATGACTTGTCTGTAGACTGACGACACACTGATAAAGTAATGATATGACTACACACTGATAAATTAATGACATGAATTGTCACTAGACTGATTACACTGATAAAACAGGACTGACATGACTAATCAGTAGACTGACTACACTAACAAAGCAATGAAATTAGTTCAGAATGAAAAAGAAAAAACATAACAATTCAAATACAAATGACTGACATGACTTGACACTACACTGGTAAGAAAGTCTTGCTATCTCAGACCTGAACAAATGCAGACGTTGTTAAGGTTCATCAGACATATAATCATCTGACATGTATTGTGCATTAGACAATATATTGTTTTGCTCAACTAATGTCAACTCTCGTCCATGTGCAGTTCCCATCATATCTTTTGCTTGTTGGAGCATATAATAACGAGACCTACGAACCATCATTCTATTATTTTCTCTTCGAACTTGTTTTACTGCTGATTCGTAGTCCTCTCTATTCCGGCGTTGCATTGTTAGTGATCGTCTACGAGGCACTGGTATACCAAGTTCTCTTACTTGTGTAAATAGTTCGTCTGATTCTTTAACACGAAAAGCCCACTCTCGTCGCACTCCTGCATAATACTCTTTTGGATCGGAAAATCTCTCATTCTTGTAATCATCGTTCCGCTCTTGTAACAACCACACTCGTTCACGTCTGCGATTGTTAAGATATATAAATATGAGTTAAGATATATAAATAACAACGTAAATATATATCGTTGATGTACCAACTTTAAATAGATCGTACACATTAACAATTTACGTAACGTTAAAAAATATCATATCTACAATAATGTGGTCGAACAATAAATAATGCAATACTAGTTACATACAACATTAGAGTGCATAACTAACATTTATAGTGGATGACCCATTGAAGAAGCTGATTGGTTTTTTGCTGCACATGTTCGGCGGGTGTGACCTGATTGCAAACAAATACTACAGTGGTTCTTCTTGCGCCCTTCTCTGGGAAAATCCATTTCATTACGTATGCGCGATGTCTGTGGACGTCCTCTAATGCCTCGACGCAACGACCTATCAGGGCATAATGTAGGGCCACCGGTATTATCCCAATAATCTTGGTGGTGCAGAGGATGAAGATCAGGTGCATATGTGGATTCAAGTGCATGGATGTTATATATTGGATCGATTAAATTCCAAGAACTAACATGGAAATGCGAGCATGCGGCCATAACATGAGAACAAGGCATTTTATAAATTGTAAATTTCCCACAACTGCATGTCAGGTCATCAATACGAACAACATGGGTATTACCGTTACCACTGACCACCTCCGCAATTGCACGTTGCATGTGAAATGGTGTAACAGTACACATTCCTGATTTGACCTGGTTGGGTCGCATAAATTCAATTGCTTCAGGTGAGTACTCCATACCATCATCTATGCAACGCTTTGCATGTTCACGTCCCTCACAAAAGTATTTTGCGAGCCGATAAAATATGAATTTCACACATGCAGTAATGGGAAGCATCCTAGCACCTTTCAATGCACCATTGAACACCTCAGAAATATTGGTTGTGGTTGTTCCATATCGCCGACCACCATCATGGGCAAGTGTCCACTGTTGTGCTGGAATATCATCTAACCACTTCCATGCCTTAGGGTCTATACTTTTAATTTCTTCCATTATCAAATTATACTTGCGAATCTGATGTGCTGCCCCAGCATTCCAAACTAGATCTTTCAAATACGTGTTATTGAAATGTGTGTTGAAATTGCTTTGTACATGCCTAAGACAGAAACGATGATAGGCGTATGGTTCATTCCACCCAGAATCAGGTTTCTTAACCGCTGAGATTATACATTTATGTCTATCTGAGATTAAGCATATACCAGCTCTATTCGGCACAACTGAGTGGCGTAGATGATATAGGAACCAACCCCAGCTTTCACTAGTCTCCTCATGAACAAAGGCAAATGCTAGAGGAAAAATCTTCTTCTTAGCGTCAATCCCAGTGGCAATAAGAAGCTTATGCTTATACTTGCCATTTACAAATGTGCCATCAATGCTGATTACAGGCCGACAATGAACAAACCCATCAATAGACGCTTTGAATGCCCAGAACACCTTTCCAAATGTCTTGAACTCGGGAGCACAAGCCTCATATTGCCAGAATACAACTGTCCCAGGGTTGTATTTAACAAGAGCACCCATAAACTTCGGCAAAATGTTGTAGGAACAATCCCAATCACCGAAAACCTTTGCTATAGCCTTATTCTTCGCATTCCACGCCTTCTTGTACGTTATCAAATAGTGATACTCTTTTCTCACCATTTCAATGATGACCGGCATTGTTATATCAGGTGTAGCCCGAACCACACCCTCAATCCATTGAGAAATAAAACCTGCATCAAGCTGACAGTGGTCCTGGTTCAACCTTGGGTAGAAGCAAGTGTGCGGTGCCGGATATTTTGTGATTTCAAACATTCCATGTTTCGCCTTCAAAACAGCCCGTAACCTCCATTTGCATCCATATTGTACATATTGCTTACACCTCAAAACCCATCGTGTTTTGTTTGTATCAACAACAACATATTGTTGGTGATTCTTAATTGAATACAATTTAACTGCCATCTCCAGCTCTTTTTTACTCTTGAACACCATACCCTTCGCCAGTTCTGGTCTTGTAGGATCCCATGTATTAATTTCATGCAAATTGCACAAGCTATCAACTTCATCCTGAGTTCCCGATTCAACGTTTGAAAAAAATGTTGACTCCGGCTCATGCATAGGAACCTCACCATCATCCTCAATAGAATTATCTTCGGCATCGTAATCATCATCATCAGAATCATCACTCAATAAATCTTCTGTCAATTCTTCTTGTTCGTAGTAATCATTCTGGTCATTAGCACACATTCCTTCATATGTATTATTTTCAATCTGATGCACTACAAGTGCTTGGACAGGGTCCACTGGCGCCGGTGTCGGGGGTAGTTCAATCATTGTCATCCCCTCGTTACACAGTGTAGCATTGTATTCTTGCTGGGATGAGCATTCTGGAAAAGCACTAGGCCCTGTTTCAGACTGTGCATGTGTATATCGATTGTATTCTTCCATACACTGCATTGTTACAGAGGTGTAATAATTACCCACAACAGCAGAAGGGTCAAGCACTGGGATATATGGTTGTTGGCTGAGCATGGAAGAGTATGAACCACCCTCAGGCCAACCTTCATTACTTCCACCAATGTCATCTTCCCTAACTTCTTCGCTCACATACAAATCCACTTTGTTAACACCTTGATTGTCAAATACAACATCCACCATTGCCTCCACACCATCGTTGTCAACAACTTCTAGTGGAATATATGTAAAAATGTTAGATCCCAATGCAGTAGGAAACCTACATATAAGTTTTAGGTTGTATTTATTCCTATCTATCCCTGTCACATCATGCAAACGATCCACCAAAGTCGAGTGAGTTGTGTCATGAGCAACCTTGATCACACGCTTATAACCATTATCGTATCGTAAAACATCATGGTTGTTGAATATGGTACCACCCCAATAAACCATCACAGAAGCACGTCTTCCAGCCATTCTTAACAATTCTACAATAAAGACATCAAAAGTTAGTGTGTATCCACAACCCAAACATTAAAATCAATGGGGCTTGTTCATGCTTTCATCTAAACTTTTGTTTGTTCATGCTTTCAAATGTATATAAACCGAGTAGCCCGTTCTATATTTCAATCACCCATTAACAAATCAGTGCTACACAAGTACATTTAAACATGCATTTCACAAGGCTCCAAGTTTAAATCCAGCTCTTCGACAATGTATCAATCTAAGCATAATTCATTCACATTTCCACTTTTCAATTTCACAAGCTAACATCAATAATCAACCCATAACTTTCCACAAATTTTCAGAATAATTTCACAAACTATATACGTTCTAAAGAAATGCACCAATATTGCTCCGCCCCTAATTCTAAATGAACTCAAGACCTTGCATAATGAGGAGCAGGCGGTTATTGAGGAAGATAGGAAGAAATCTACTTTATGAATCTCTTCATCAACTTTGCACCAAATTTCTTATACAACTCTATGGAGAGCATATTACCCAATTCATTAAGGATTTTACTATAAAGAGACAAACCAATACCAAGAAAGCCAACAATGCTAACTGATTTTGCAGAGGATCACCTTTAGCTGCCCCTAGAGCTTTTGAAAGTCTATGCTTTGAATTCATCGTTACACAACTTATTTTTTATATCGAATTAGTAGAAGTTTTTAAAAATCGCTACCGAAAAATTAGAATTGGTTCTTCTTTCTTCCTTCCAGAAAGGGTGATTTCCAAGTTTCAATTCCAAAAAAGATGGTTATTAAATTTGCGGAGACCAATATGATAATTTTCCATCCGATGATGTAGTTTTCATCATGAGAATTTGATTGATCACCAATTCTTCATACATCATCATTGCATTTATAAGGTGAAAAAAAAAGGAAGACTTACAAAGAATACCGTTTCTAAATCTTTCGATCCTTGCTTTAGAAAAAGACTGCTGCTCCAATGAAATTTTGCATCAATGTTAACAACACAGAAGCTTCAATATTTTGATAATTTGTTCTCTCTCTCTCTCTCTCTCTCTCTCTCTCTCTCTCTCTCTCTCTCTCTCTTACATCAAATGTTTTTCCTTCATTTTCATAGTTGTTTAGAGAGTAATCACATTGTGTAAATAATGTTAAAAATTAGGCGATACCTAATTTATTTCCCTCAACACCCTCGATTAGCAAGTCTCTCTCTCGCTCTCTGTCATTACACCAAATGTTTTTCCTTCATTTTCATGGTTATTTAGAGCAGCCACATTGTGTAAATAATGTTAGAAATTAGGTCGATATACCTAATTTATTTCTCTCAACACTTTCGATTATCAGCTATCAAACTGGGTAATGACTCTTTTGTTCCTCGGATCATTATCTCATTATGTCAATTCTTGCTTTTTTCATTGAAAAATTGAACAGTCCTCAAAATACTAAATTATTTTCCACCATATTATTGTAGTATGTGTGTCACACCAAAAAGAGAAAAAGAAAATATTGCTTCTTTAAGGAAATGAAATTTCCACAATGCAAAAAATGAAGATGAACAACTATGCATTTACTTTCTACTAAACGACTTAATAGAAAAATATGTTCAATCCATTTCCTGAATCTAGACAAATCAGTCATATTCTTTTGATAATGAGGTCAAGTACATGAACTTAATTGAGACTCCACATTGCTACATGGAAAGCAAGAACCAAGCAAGAAGAAATGAACACAAATCACCTTAAATACTTCACATCACAATGTTTAAATGGACTAACTTTCTACTTTGAAGTAAGGATTAAAACTCATCAGTTTGGCTGCAGTAAATAATCAGTCATCTTCATTTGGTCTTTAACCATTTACAGAAATTCATTTGACAATTGCAACTCCTCAGTCATTCAAAAAAACTTTGGCCAATGATCAACTCAATCTCCACCATGAATTTTTTTCATTTCATCCACCAAGCAAATGTTTAAGAACAGAGATAAGTTACTATACTCTTCTATTTGTAACAGATGAAGTGCCAAAAACATGAAAAAGTATCTATTATGTTTCCCAACCTTAAACTACAATCTCAATTAATTCTCTGTACATGTTTTTCACATCATTCTCTCAAGAACTAAAAATCGATTTCGCCCTAAATATCGATTTTGCCCTAAATATAGTGTACACATGCCCAAAATCGATTTTGCCCTAAATTCTTTTGACTGATTGGGCTGGAATGGAGAATGGATTTAGGAAAAATTCAATTGAGGTCAAAATACGATTTACGCTGGAATGGACAATGGACATACTCACTGGTGGAGCTATGGATTACGCGGAGTCAGTCGGTGCTCAATCGGTGCTCAGTCAGTGCTCAGTCCGTGCTCAATCGGTGCTCAGTCCGTGCTCAATCGGTGCTCAGGCGCTGCTCAGTCGATGCTCATTCGGTCCTCAGTCGCTGCTCAATCGGTGCTCCATCGCTGGTCTGCTCAGTCGCTGGTGGAGCTGCTGTGGAATTGTTGAATACTCGGTCAAATGCCTGGCTGAGAGAGTGGTTGAAGAGGAAAAGGAGGAGAGCTCAAATGTGTTCGAGGAGGAGGAGAGCTCAGATGTGTTCGAGGAGGAGGAGGAGGAGAGCTCAGATGTGTTCAAATGTTTTGAAGGAGGAGAGAGCTCATCTGCGTTCAAAATGTTTGACCTAACCTAACGACAGATTTGAGGAATAAAAAGGGAGCCGTTTAAATCGTCATTCTAAATGACGTTTTCAGACCCTTATATTTTTAACGTCTCTGTTAACGCGCCGTTTAAATTCCAGGATAAAAACGTCATTTTAAATGACGACTTTAAAAACGTCATTTGGAATGACGTTTTCATACAAAAAATTTGAAATTAAAATCGTCATTTGGAATGACGTTTTAAGGCGAGAAGACGTCATTCCAAATGACGTTTTTAAAAAAAGACTGGGTTTGGGAATTAAGTTGAAAATCGACTGGGTTGGGGAATTATGTTTTGAGCGGGAATGGGTTTGGGGAAAAGCTCAAAGATTATGACAAATTCTACGAATTGAATGACACCGAAAACTCCAGTTGACATACCTTTCAATTTGGGATTTGACTAAGGTACCGAAAAAATTTTGTTATCGTATTTTCAAGTTTTAATACTTTAATATGTGTTTTTATAATTTTTGTGAGTCATTTTACAAAAAAAAAATATTACTTTTATGGGTAACTAGAGGGTAACCATTGCCTTTGGGCACGGTACAATATAAATTAACCGGTTAATTTAAAGAAGTGAGGAGTGAAGATCGCAGAGAGAGAGAGAGAGAGAGAATAAAGAGTCAGGAGAGGGAGGTAATATTTAATATGAATGGTTTTTAGAGGGATGTTGGTGGCTGTTGGATGAGTCTATTTAAGACTGTCGGATGAGCTTATTGAAACCTACCCTGTTATATATTATAAATTTACCATTTTTGTATGTATTTTTATCATATTTATTCGGTACAAAAAAATTACCATATTTGTAAGTATTTTTTACTATATTTATGGATATTTTTACCACTATTGTGATAATTATTTTTATCATTTTTTGGGTACCACAATAGTAGTGAGAGTACCCACAAATATAATAAAAATAAAAATTCAGTACCATAGTGAACTCTTTCAATTTGGGAGTGGGAGTGGGGGAGAGGGAGGGGAAGTCAACTTTCTACATTTAAAACGTAAAGGATAACTACGATATTAAAGGAGGAAGTGTAATAAAAGTTATTGTGTTTTGAGGTTAAATTATAATTTTTGGAGTGCAAGTTACAATTCTCGAGAATATAATTGATTATAAAATAGTATAATCGATCATGAAAAATACATAGCTTTTATATGTCAAGTTATAACTAATTAAAGTTTATTATTCATGATCGATTATGAATAACCTTAAAAAATTATAACTTCACATTTAAAAGTTTTTGATTTCTTTTTTTTGGTCAAATAATTATTTATAATTGACATGATTCAATAGAATTATAATAACTGTTATTGCTGATTTTTTTTAGTGAGATTATATCACTTAAACGCATCATTAAGTCAATAAGTTAAGTTAGTTTTATGAATTCGATGTACATTACTTTTTGAAAAATACAAAAAATATGTTGTTCCATTTTGTGGTAGTGTATAAAGAGTGTGATCCGAAATTTATCCTAAAGAATAATAATAATCATAATAATGGGGAGTCATTTGGATTATTCTTCAATCATATACATGTCCAGAAGATATTTACTTTAGAGGAGGGTCCCTTATTTATTACTTGGCATTTCCAAAAGCTACTTGGCCTCTCCAATGCTGTGGAGGCAATGTTCTTTACATGAAAAACGTTTATTTTCTTTTTCTTTAGGGGATAGACCATAAAAAAATATTATTTTCGTTTATATATATATATTTGGAGGGTAAAGTTAAATTAGCCAAAAAAAAAAAAAAGAGACAAAACACAAGGATCAAAGGGAGAATTAAGTATCAATTTACAACACTTTTGTAACAAAATTATTAACTACAATATTTTTAAACTTATTTACCAAATTATGAAATTTTTTAAAAAACGGAAATACAACCCGACTTTTAATCTTTGGTTGGACAAGGAGAAAAGACTATTCGTTGTTTAAGTCAGATGCAAAAAGAGAGTATTAAGCCTAATGAATTTACTCTTAACAGCGGGGTCAATGACACTGTTTTTTAAAAATTGTACTAATTTAATAAATAAGTTTAAAAATATCATAGTTTAAAAGTGTCGGTTTTTAACTTCTGTACATGTCCTTCTATGTTTATTGTCCTCTCTAGTAAAAGCATATTTGGTTTGCTTTTTTTCCTTTCTTTTCTGTTTTTAACTTTTGTTCTTTTCCTAAAAATTAAGGAAAATGTTATGCTTATCAACAAAATTTATCAAATATTTCATATCAAATGATGTGACACAATCTTCGTTATTAAATATTAATAGTACCCAGTTATCTGATGGTAAAAAACGGTGCCACATCATTTAACATGGAGATTTGATTAAAAAAAAATTTAGTAAGCATAACATTATCCAAAAATTAAACGTAAAGACATCAGTTTCATCATAGGGTAAGATGAAACTATAACGGATTAAACACCACTCATAATGACAATGAGGCAATTCTTTCTTGCCACCCATGACAAATTTGAGTTCTTAATCATACTTAAGTGTGACAATCATATCATATTGATCGGGATATGAATTCAAACATAAAGTTTTAACAAAATGGCAAACAAAAGACTCAAGTAACAAACTCATCATGTGAAATTTCTCTAAAACTAAAATGACCCATTATTATACGAGTGATGATAACCAATTTAATAAATTAGTTAATGCTGGTTTAGGCAAGTTGCACAAGTCATGTGGAGTACAAGATTCAAACTACATAAAAATTGATAGAGATATATACTTTGCCGACAAATTGAGAAAGATATATGACGAAAAGAAGGTTAGACAACTCCTACATATCATTATAATTATAAATGAAATGTGATCTTTTTTGATATATATTTACTATTCTTGATAGAATGAATGGACCTTGAACTATTTATGGCATAAACACAAGCACCATGACCCATAATACGAAAATGATCGATATATAGTTAATATATAAGGTGGGGTGAGCCTGATATAAGCATCTAACACACACACATACACACAAAAGGATAAATTTCACTCACATCCCTTGGATTTGAGTCATATTTCATTGACACTCTCTCTAGTTTTTGAAGTATCACTGTACACTCCTGTAATTTATATACGTGTTTCACAAACTCCTCCCGCTGTCTATGCTGTTACTATCACTGACAGGTAAACAAGCTTATGATGTGATGCCTTGTACTCTTGAAGTAGTGGGCAGTGCCCTTTTGGTATTAATTTTGATTAAATTAAATGTTAATTGAATTAAATAGAATATTTCCTAAAAAAAAAGAATTATAGATAATGTTAATTTGATAAAATTAGATGTTAATTTTAAAAAAATAATATTAATTGATAAAACTAAATATTAAATTCGTAAAATTGGATGTTAATTTGATACAACTGAAAGTTAATTTGGTGTTACATTAAAGAAATGACATAAATTTAGTGAAATTAAATGTTCAATTCATACAATTGAATGTTAATTTTATAAAATTGAATGACTAATTGAATATAGATTTGACGAGATGAAATGCCAATTTGCTGAAATAAAATAGTAATTTTATAAAATTTAAGATCAATTTTGTGTTAATTTGTTAAAATTTGGTATTAATTTGATGAAATTAGTGTTGATTTAATAAAACCAAATGTTAAATTGATAGTTAATTTGGTGTTAATTTAATTACATTGAATATTAATTTGGTAGTAATTTGATGAAGTCTTATCAAATATTAATTTGGATTTAATTTTATAAAAATGAATATTAATTTGGTATTAATTTGATAAAAGTAAATATTAATTGGATGAATTGAATGTTAATTTGATGAATGTGAATATTAATTTCACAAAATTTAATGTTAATTTGATAAAGTTTATGGTTAATTTAGTGCTAATTTAGCAAAAATATTAATTTTGATGTTAATTTGACAAAATAAAATTTTAATTGGATAAAATTAAATATTAATTTGATAAAACTAAATTTTAATTAGACAAAATTAAAGATCACTTTGTTGTTGATTTGATAAAATTGTATATTAATTTGATACAATTATGTTAAAAATAGTAATTTGTGAAATGAACATTTAAAGTCCCCCTGTAAAGAAAAATGGTGGCCATGGTTAGGTTAGGAAATAACATTGGGTAAAACTAAAAACAAAATAAAAATATAAGGGTTTCTTTGAATAACACCCTTGTAAAATGGGAGTTTTGGTAAAGGATAATTATATAAAATCATGTTCTCTGTTAATTCTATTAATCAAACAAAACTGACAGGGATATATAGTCATATTTTAGAAAGTAAAGAGGGAGTCAATAAAAAATGACTTAAATTGAAGGAGTGTTAGTGAAATTTACCTCAAAAAAAAAAAAATGATGCCAAATGACAAAAAAAAACAACAGTAGGTCAAGAAAACAATGGAGAACACTAGAAGAACTGATGGGGCAGGCAGTACCATCTTGATATGCCAAAGTGGGTTAAAGTTGGTTTGCTGACAAAAGAATAACCAATCAACCTTGACTAATGGTATGTGGAGGCCCCCACATTAGAGAGAGAGCCATCAGCATGGTGTGGGCATTAAATAGGGTTTCTATGCTTTGTATATTCATCTGATAGAGCTAGTAACCTAACTGACATCATGGCTCAGGCAACTTGATCCATTTGATATTATTTTATTGTAAAGCAACAAGTGAAGGGTGCATATTAAAAGCATGCATGAATGACAACAAAGGTTGGACATGGGGAAAAAGATGGGAATGGGCATTACACACCAAAAGAAAGTATCTAATCAACACAACCCAAAGTAGAGTATATAGTGAAATCCATTCACTCCACTCCTTTTTGACTCATTTCTTTAGTGCTCTTACATGGCTACCACCACTACTAAAAAACTCTACATTATTCTGACGGCTATGTTTCTGTGATTTAATCTAGTGTTTAAAATGTATTCAATTCATACATGATTCATGTAGAATTATGTATAGTCGAGTTCATGTTGGTACTATTAGCATGTGTCTCCTTATATAATCACCCACCCCTCTTTAAATGAGGAGCTTCACTCTTTAGAATAGAGTTTCTATATAAGTAGAAACACAGAAGTGAAATTTCACGCTAGAAATCTCAATTACTGATCTCAACTTGAGGGTTCAGACATTTTCTCTGCTCTATTTTTGCTACTTCAAACTCGAATATTTATATGTCCGTTAAGGGACCAAGATTTGATGGTTCACGATAAGAAACCGAACATTGTTGTCGAATTAGTCTTGGAAAACCGAAAGGAAATGCTTTTGACGTTTAGATGTTCGAATAGGAAAATAAATTTTTTTTTTTTAAAGTTTATGATAATATCAAGAAAAATAAAAAAAAGATGTCTGAACTTAATTTAATAAGAAAAATAATTGCTACATTTTTTGTGATATTATCAGAGGACTTATGTGCACAATTTCTATAATACAAAAAAAGGGGTGTATCATGTATGTAACTCAATGAATTGGTTCATATGTAGGTATTGTATGGTATATTTAGATTTATTTAATTTTTTTTCTCAATTTGTTTTGGTGCTAGATTATTTATTATAAATTCAAGTAAGTTATAGTTGCAGAAGAAATGATTGGTCACAAAATACTATGCGATCAATCATGAAAATTATAATTTTTAAAAATCAAGTTACATCTTTAAATGTAAAATTACAAATGATTGAGCTCATTTATGATCGATCATAAATAAAGTCAATCAGTTATAATTTCAATTTTAAAATGTATGACTTTATCATTAAAAATATAATGTTTGTTACGGTATCAATTTTTTTTTCGATAGTGAATCAAAATTTTACAAATTTTTCACTATGGACCAGTTTGTCCTCAAATATTTTGATCTCCGTCCATCTTAGACACCAACTATCCACTCCCCACCGCAACCAGCACCATTATCTTCACCATCCACCCCCAACCACCATTGCCACCACTCACCATAATTCCCCACCACATCCACCATGGTGGGGATAACGATGACAGTTAAAGTGGAAGTGGAGACAACGTCAACAATGCTAAAATAATAAAGGTCATGATAATGAGCGATTGTGAGGTGGAGATAGTGGTGATGGCAAGATGGTGATGTTTTGGACGGAAATGGTGATAGCAGTGGTGGGGGTGACGACGATGGCAATGGTGGAGAAATGGTAGCAACGACAAAAGTAGAGTGTAGAAACAAATGATGTTGACGAAAGTGGTGATGATAGTTTGTGGCGATGATAGTTTGTGGCAACGACAACATTATGGTGGGATAATGGAGGAAGTGATAATGAAATGGTGGTGGCGATGACAATGTGTGTGGGTTAAGGTTATGGTTATGGTAGTGGCAATTGGGTGACGATGGTTGTAAGGTTAAGGCAATAACAATTGGATAATAGATGAAAAGGATTAAAATACAAAATTAACAGTTTTTAAACTTTAGCTGCTTGTTTTGATCAAATAATTTAATTCAAATCATAACTTAAATTTTAATATGTACCAAACAAATTTCAAATTAAAAATATCAGCATTCAGCATTTAAAATTAATCATTCAGTATTTAGAACTTAATTTTTAAGTTTGTTAAACACCAACCAAGTAAAAAATCAATATATGTGTGTGATTTGTGTTTTAAAAATAATATGAAAAATCAATATTTCAATAACATCGAGGTAAATATACTAAAATTTTTTGTGTGTGATTTGTGTTTTAAATATGGGAAGTCTATGGTACTGGGAAAAAAAATATTAGTATTGTACCAAAAATTATATTTTTTTATGAATTGTAACTTGACATTTAAAAGTCATAACTTAATTTTGAAAATTGTAACTATTGGTATCGATTTTAACCTTTTATAATCGATCATACTATTTATAAATTATAATTTATACCTTAAAAAATTATAACTTAATTTTAAAAAATTATAATTTTTAATATCGTACCATCGACGATACCATACCCTTTGCCTTTAAATCAATATTCGATAACATTGAGTTAAATACCAAAAAGTTCTCATTCAAAGCATCTTATTATTGATTTATTGTGGGATGGGATGGGGGATGTATGCTATAAGAATCCAAATCCCCATAAAGACCTTCAATTGTGATGTGTTGGCACACTTCTATGAAGTGATGCGAGGAGTTTGGAAGGTAACTGACACCTGGCCCTATCTATACACATCATCTAACTTTGAATAAATTTCAAAATAAATACATTAAAAGACAAGTTAGTCATGTGTTACGTGGCACTTTCTCTGTGGAAGTAGAACCAGAACCAGAAAATCTGTCAAATAATCCACCTCTCCACTTGACAATTTCGGGTTGTGTATTCTCGGATCTTCTTCTATATGGAGACTCTTTTGGAACCATTGCTAAAGCACAGATTTTTTTTGCTACAAAGAAAGTTTCACAATGCCACTACCTAGTTTTTTAATGGTTTATCATAGTTGCATGGAATGGAAAGTAAATTTGGGTCTAAATGGCATGAGCTTTTCCTCTCACTGTTTTTTTTTTTTAATCAAGTGAAGTGACCATCTTTAAAGGGTGGGTGTTCAAGATTAAAAGCAAGTGAAAAGAGAATGACCATCTTTCTCACATTTTTTTTTAATCATTAGGCATGTAGATAGTGCATTGGTCTCTTTATTAATCCTAGGCAGCACCATGATTACTGTAATCCTCAATGGGATACCCCTCGTCTCAGCATGTATTGACAAGTTCTCAATCTGTTTTGTTATTCCACAAGATTGTTCCTTGTGTTTATAGAAGCAGTTGTCCATGGAATCCACCTCTTTCATATTCGGATGAAATGAAAATACATAAATTGGTAGAAATTATTTAACTCGTTGATACTTCATTTAAAAAAGAAAAATAGGTAAGTAATTACTCGCAAATTGCAATCATCATTGAATCATAGTTTCTACATGTAAAAGAATTCGAATTTGGGTAACATGTGTAAATCATGTAGACAACTTCAAATTTATTACGTCTCCCTTGGGCACAACATCTATTCATGAAATAAGAAGGATAAGAAGATGGGGTCCCATATCCCTTGGGTCAATGTCAGCCAAACTTTGATAAAATGCTTATGGGGGGTACATTTTCTGGAAACTACCCTGTTTTATTAAAGTTATAACAAATGATTGTATCAATTACACATTATTTGAACTTGTAACTATGATGTAATCTTCAAAAATGATCATTCAAACTATCATATGATAAATCATACCTAATAAAATGTTGGTTGAAATTCAAATTAATTCATTTCTACTTACAATTATTTTTGCTAAAGCGGTTTTGATAAATGGTGCACCCACCACATCCAATGATCACAACCATGATCAACAACCATCATGATCAACAAATGATCATGGTTACATAGAGCACAATAAATGGCTTAGTACCTAAACATGCCATTCATTTTCAAGAATCTGAACCGATAACTAATAAATCTAGTCAATATCGATCATCCAAGGGATGATATGCATTTGAGTTGTAATTTTTTGGATTTTGTAGCATTACTCCTAATATATACTATTAGCGTTAATTATTCTCAACAAGAGAAATACATCCAAAAAACATAGAAACATATAGTATAAATACATCCAAAAGATATATGCGATTGATGTTAATATAAACATATTACCATCAATCCTAATCACCACTCTCCAATCCGATTCGAGGGTTAGAAATCACATATATCTCCCACGAATACTACAAAATTGGAGTGAGATACCCTCAATTCTCAAATATATATTTTTTTAGGTCTCTTATTAATACATGATAAGTGATCCATCAAAAAACAAAATAAAAGAGAAATGTTGAATCCGCACAAACCAAACACACCTCCCCATTAGGATTGATAATTGAATCAAGCTATGCGGGCTCGACTGGTATGTTAAGCGAGCCGAGTTTGAATAATTTTTTAAACTCTGCTTGAGTTCGCAAAACTCAACTCGTTTATAATATGTAAAATAGTCGAACTACTCGAACTTGAGTTATTTTTAAACGAGTCAAGTTTAAACAATTTTTTAAACTCGTTTAAAAAATTGAGCTCAATTAACAGATTTACTCCCACCCCCGAAAAAATATCCCCACATTTTAATGCAAAATATAAATTATATCTCAAGGCGGCTGACCCAATTCAATGTTCCAATAATCAAAAGGCCACTTGCATCTCCCAACCAATCAGCACCCAAAACGTTTCAATCCTGATAGATCCAACATGCTAAGAAGGCATCACAATTGGGACCCATTGGCCAATCCCCACTGGAAAATAATTTGCTAAAAATAGAAACCAAACCCGACACTGTACAAAAACATACAACCACTTAATTTCATTGCATATATCAACACAAACCACTGCTACAAGTGAGTACATTATCATTCCATCCTAACCCATACCACAAAACTGTATTTACATCATTACCCAAGCTATAAGAAAGCTACTAGTATGGCATTTTTTTTTAATTCCTTTTTTTTTTTTGGCAAATATATTTTTGATATTTCAAAATAATAATAAGCTTAGAGCTTTCACATTGTCTTATTTCTTACACCTTTACCCTTCTACTTTATCACAATCTATTGGCTGCATCTATATATTCACAGTAAACTATTAACACTGGCCTTTTTGGTAAAAAAGCACTAGTGTTTAAAGCATAGCTAGTAGCTAGTTATCTATAACTATAAGTGGGGTATTATGGAATTAAGGTAAAGTTTAAGGGTGCTAGTATTCTATGCTTAGTCCTCCCATTGGGGCTCTGTGGGGAATACCCTTTCTTCGCTTGGCAGTTCTGTAATTAACCGAAGTTGGGGGAGGCGTTGACGGAGTGAAGCTCTGGACTTTGTAGTCTCTGTGACTGCTGTTGGGGCTCTTGCGCCGGCCATGGCTGCCGCCGCTGCTGCTGTAGGAGTCCTCGGAGTCCGATGCCACCCTCGGCGTGTGTTTCTTCCCCGGCAATGCTTTCTTCTGCTTCTGGAAATTGTTTGATGTCCCAACAATCTGTACATTAACAAGAACAAATATTAATACCCACTTTAAACCTATCATAATATGAAGAAATACCCAATTTAAAATCCCACAATTCAATCTCAAACTCAAAACAACATTGACTACTACTAATCAAACCATAATCAACATAAAAAACCCATTTTGCATTGAACACAGTAATGAAATTGGGTATTCAATGAACTGACCCACCACCCAATCTGAATTACATTGATCAATTTGGACATACCCAATTCAACAATATTAACATATAATCAAAGTAATGTCAATAGAAAACTTGCTGCTTTATTATTGGTTTGAAGGACATTGTAGTACCTTGCAACCGAGAGAGCAGAACTGGAAGGAGTCGAGGAGGCTACGTTCACAGACATCGCAGGTATTAGTGACCCCTTTACCGGGCCTTGGCTGTGGCCTCTCATTCAAGAAGACAACCTTTGCACTGTTGATAATGTAGGTCTGGACTGAACTGATGTCCAAATACTTCTGAATCTCAGAAACCCTAATCACATCATGGTACGATGACCTCCTTATCTATCCAAAAAAAAACAAAACAACACAATCAGCAACCGATAACCCATTACACAGAAATACATAAACAAGAAAAGTGAAAAATACGGCAAATCCAATGACATTTTACAGGTCAAACAATGTAACATAGAAGAAATACATAGTAAGGTGATGAGTTTCACACCAAAATTAGAGCAACTCCGTAAAACAACAAAGATATTTTGTAAGTCAACAGTGAAAAACAGAGAGAATATCAGGAAAGCTCATTAGCTTTATCAGGTTACTCCCTACGAAGAAAGAATGGGGTTTAGAGAAAATTCAATTGCTAGAAAAACGTTGGAAAAAGGAGATACCCATGAACAAAAACAGGTTTTTTTTTTTGCAAGAAACGATAGGAAATTTAATAATTGAACTACTTTAAAGACCCATTGGCTAAAAAAGGTTGAAGCCAGAGAATCTTTGAAATTCCATTAAAGGAAACTGAGAAGAAAAGCTGCAATTTGACATAAATGGCTTAAATCAGACGCAAAAATTGGAAGAAAACAGAGGAATCAATGACTTGGGTATAGAAAATCAAACCTGAATGGCTCGGTGGTCCTTGTGGTAGGCCAAACAGAGAGAACAGAGAGCGCCGTTCGTGCAATCCAAACAGTACATATTGCATTCGCTCTTATGTGAATCGGCATGTAACTTGCATTGAACAAAGAAGTGTTCCCTCAGAAGTGGCTTCAACCATGGAGGCCACCTATTGTCCTCCTCATCTGGTAATCCAGCTCCCTACAATATCAAAACAGAGTCAAAAACAGATCAAACCAAGAAACCCAGAAGAGAAAATAACAAGAAAACGTGAGGAAGAGAGATAAAGTTGAGGAAATATTTGCTTTCTTACCATTATACGTCTGTTCTTGGGCTTGATTTCACTGACAGTGGGTTCTTGATTATCGATCGCCAGTTTTGACACTCAATATAACAGAGTGGTATACTCTGTTTTCAGTGTGTGTGCGTGCGTATGTGTGTATGTGTGAGAAAGAGAGAGAGAGAGTTGTAGAAAGACACTCAGAAAGTAGGAGAAAAGGAGGGGTTTAGAAGTAGAGGCGGTGAGGTAGAGAAAGCGGTACTTTGTAGGGGTGGAGGCTGAGAGAGAGAGAGAGAGACAGAGACAAGTGGGTCGTTCTTATCCGCTCAAATCAAAGTCATTAAGAAATCCGAACCTAGCTCCGAACCAAAGCTAAGAGATACGTTTGGTGCAAGGAACCGACCTCCTTCTTTCCTTTTTTTTTTTTATTTCCTTTCATTTTCATCAATGTTTCTTATTCTTATCATTATTTTTTAACTTTCAATAAAATGGAATAATATTTATATGGTTGATTCCTTTATTGTGTTTATTCAATAATGGCAACTACCTTTTCAATTCTATAGAAGTATAAGATGTGAGTTGCCATTTTATTCCTTGGCATATTTACCATCTCTCTTTACTATTTGCTTGGAGTTTGTGGGGCTTTTTTTTTTGTTCCTATAAGTTATTTTTATGAGAATTATATTTAAGATTTACTCGGGTGTTTGGTTGGTAAGATTGTGTATATTTTATTCTCAAATCTTGTAATGTTGGGATGTTCATGTACTAAGTCGCACTTTTTTTTTTAATTTTATAAATTGTTTTTAATGATTTTGATAAATATTAGATCGACATTGTAATATAATCTAATACCACATACTTGATGATAGTGTAAAAACCGAGAAACGTGAGGTGGAACAAATTGAATGAGTTGTGTGAAGTGTATTAAGTGTTATAGGGGAAAATGTATAAATAAATTCCAAGATAAAATGGTTCGTCCAATTGAAGAATTGAGTTAATTCAGTATACGAAAATTCTTACTCATTAGCATATATTACTTAAAGGATTAGAAGAGTATAATTACTTTATTGGGCAGCATGTGTGCTCATGATGTCTTATTGTCTAAGGTAGAATTAACCGATGAAAACTTTTTTTTTTTTTTACCCCTTTTGGTAATTTTGGAACTGTCGATCGTCCTCGAGGTAGTCATAGGTGACCTGCACTCTTCTAGGTAAACTCAGCATACAATGACCTAGGATGCTATCTTATTTTCTATGTTTTTATATAAATCATAACTTCTATCATCACTTGATATAAATTAATACCATATAATGTATGGTATAAAATGTGATCGGATTGGTATTAATATACAAAATAACGAGAGAACTTGAGTCCTATACATTAATCTCTTATAGGGTTGATGTTAGGACAATAAATTTACACTTATTTAAACCCCGATCTAAACATGATATAAGTAGAATAAAATAAAATGATAAATCAATTATTATTAGCAGTGTGGATTGGATTAGATTGTCCAATCTTACTTACAATGAATTACTTGAACCAAGCACACCTTTACTCTTTGTAACATTCTAATGATTTTGCCTAAATCAAAAATTGTAAATGTCATTTTTTTGTCTTTCAGTTTGCTCAATAGTATCAAATTATTTTGTATTTCTATATATGATATATTCTCTTTTAATAAAAAGTAAGTGTATCATCAAATTGTGTAATTAATGTATACACCAAGGATACTGAGTCATTGAAGATATAGATATTAGGGAAAATTACTAATAAGTATTATTTTTTTCCTTAAACATTCATTAAGTCTTATTATTTTTATTTTATATCATTGAAGTCCTACTCTTGATAATTTATTTGGATAAAGTCCTAAATTCCATAAATATTATATTTTGTTCTAATTTTATCATTCTCTTGACAAATATTGGGGATATAACATTGGTCTTTTTCTATTCGTATATATTTTGACTTCTTCTGTTTTAAATTATGTATTGTCAATTTTCTAGTTTTATGAAAAAAAAATTAATTATTAATAATTTTTAGAATTATCATTATGAGATGCAACAGAAAACTTTGAACCCTATGCATTCTCGATGGAGAAAAGATTCACAACAAGAACTCGAGTGCTTTATAATTTTAGAATCACGATTGAAGTGAATATTATTATCTAAACAAAAATTAGACATCCATGTATCTGTAATAATAACTTTAATAAAAATTAAACATTATTTCTAAAAAAAAATTAATTAAATTAACTCATTAGAAAGGGATGATAACTAATCCACTATAAAAAAATACATAAAATTGAGTTAAATAACAGTTGATATTTCTTAGCTCTAACAATTTTTCAATGACCAAAAAGCGAGAATAAAAGGGCAAAAAAGATTCCAATCTATAATCTCCACAAAAAAAATATGTTATCATTATTGAGTAAGAGAACAAATAGTAATTGAAAAGTCCCACCGAGAGTATGCCACTAGAATTGTGACATACCAAAAAAAATAAAAGGATTTTAGTAATTAAAAGTTATCGATTTACACTCATCTCGACTAATTTTCTCTCTAGTTTGGTCAAAGACAGACTATCCACTTTGAGACTAGAAAATTAATGGCCTAACCTCAAGAGAATTGTCGAATATCAAATACAAAATATCTGAATTTACAGTTCATCCATGGATCCACTTAGTTATCTAGGAGCTTAGCTCTTTTTTCTTTTTGTGAGACTGTATACACCAACAACATTATCTTTTTAGTCCATGCTGATCAACAGGCAATTAACTGTTAATCAAACAAGTTTTTAGTTATAAACGTTGAAGTCAGGAATGCCCAAGGTATGAACTTCAAGAACTTGATGGTTGTGGAGGTTGGGTGGGTAGCTGCGGTGGGGAATGGGTGGTGGGGGCGGTGGTGGGATTTATGAGTTTGTGCATATTGTGAACTGTTAATTGGGTGGTTGGAAGTTAGATTGACAGTGGCGAGAATGATGTTGTTCTCTCTCATATTATCAGTTAAGAAGGTACGTTGAGATCGTAAAATGATAAAAGTTTTCAATGAAACCATTTATGATTAGAATAGACAAGAAAATCCAATCAAATCATAACCGCCAGAAGTACGAAATTTTGTCAGTTGATGAATGGCCTGATGACAGGGCAAAACACCACAGCCACTCTTTGAATAGATTGTTAACAGAAAAACCAACCTATTTGTTCCTAGTGCCCACCACATATTCTTAATCAATGATTCGGATAGGGGCGGGCTGCCCATAGTTTTTGTCAGCTTTATACAAGGTATTTAGGTTAGATTATGATAAAATTTATTTAATTTATACATAATTTTATAATGACATATTATTATTGTGTATACATTATATTGAGCATACTTTGTTGAATTTGTGTCCAACTATTTATTTAATAAGATTAACAGATTTATCTGTTTATCCGTTAATTATTCAAACTCTTTAAAACTAATTTAAAATTTATTAATTTTGAGTCGATATCAAGTCAAGAATGGACATAATAGTAATAAAAATTGGATCCAAATTCCCTTTAATTAGTATTTTCTTGAAAAATTATTTATTACTAATAATTGAGTGATTTATTTCTATATAATGAATCTTGCTTGAATTTATAGTATTTGAACTATCAAAATTAAATAAAATAATATATTGAAAAAGAATTTCATTATCAAATGTTATGGTTTAGTAGTTTTGGTGGGTCGGGTTTTGTGAACTCAACCTTGGTGGATATCTATATATCAAGCCTAAGGAAAAAAGTTTCATTGGTTGGGTAGCTTCAGTCATGAATTTCCATATTCCTAATTCGTGTAAATTATGTCCATCCTTTTTATATCTACTTGTCGAATATCTAAGTCATTTAGGTTGTGTCATGCTAAAATTTCTTTAACCCACATAAGATTTGTATATTAAACAAGTCTAACGGATCAATCTGATGATACTGATTTGTGACTAAGGCAACGTGATAAGAATTATCGGGTCTAGTTTAATCTATTAATGGAAAATATTATTGGTATCAAATGGGAATAATAAAGTAAAATTCTGGTAATACTTTATTTTTTCTGTAATTTTCAGGAGGTGAGTAGTGTGGTCCAATACTCCACTCGGATTAGTGATTAGAGATAAAACCCAAAAGACAAACCAATGAAGAAATTCAACCATGGTTTTAAATGCTATAAGAAAAAGGGTAGCGATTGACTTGGAGGATCATGCCATTAATCATAACACAACTACTGATTAAAAACGAATAATATTAGACTAATAAAAAAAAATCAAAGACAAGATGAAGAGAGAATGATGAGAAATGCACATACACGATGAAGAGAGAGAATGTTAAGCACATAAAGAGGGCAAGCGATAAAGTTCATGGAGAATAAAAACAGCATCATTTTAGTAAATATATATTATAGTTGTTGCATATATCAATCACTTGCCCAAAAAGAGTATTAGGACCCAATAATTGCATGAACTTTAATTATATCCTAATATTTAATAATTACAAAAGGTTCGAGCATATCTAAATCCTTTATGGGCATATTAAAATTTAAAATCACAGGCAATGATCAAATGGTATATAAACAAAACCCTATGTATGTGTTATATATAAGTTTTCTCATAGAGGGTCATATATATTTGAATTGGATTTAAATTCGATTTGAAAGCTTGATTTCAAATCCAATTTGAAAAATGGGTAGATACTATATGAACATTTAATATTCAAAACTTTTAAAACCAAGAAATTCATAAAAAAAAAAAATTTGATTTGACTCAAATAACTAGATTCGAGATTTATTTCAAGAAAACACACATAAATTGTAACTAGTTTGATCATATTTTTTTGTATATATAATTCCAATCAAATTACAATTAAATTGTATATTGGTTATTCAAACCTAATTATAAATATGACATAAATTGATTCATGTTTGACATGGGATTGTTTATTAAAGATATAAACCCGTGTGCGATTAGTTAAATTCATATTCAATTCAAATTCAATCAGGTAACAAATTTAATTTTTGACAAATTATAGGAAAGAAAGAATAAATTAAATGGGAAAAAAGGAAAAAACATAAAGAACGGAAAAATTAAGGTGATTAGATTGAATAGCAAAGTTGTGATCATGACCAAAAGACTTTGAGTGGCATGTAAGTTTGAGGATCATGAGTTCATAGGAATGTTAGAAAGTGTCCAAAGTTAGACAAGACGTTTTGTCCATGTAAGTAATATGTAATCTTATATGGAATCAATGACTTGGGGAGTCTGTTTGGTTAGAAAAAAAAAATGGATGAAAAGTGAAAGAGATAGAAAATGGAGTAAAAAAAAAAAATGAAAAAAAATATATTTTTATGCATGTATTTGGTTAATATGAAAAATTTCTAAGAAAATTTTAAAACAATTTCATTTCATTGTTTGAAAGAAAGAAAAGTTATAAGAAATTTTTTCTAATTATCTAAATTATCCTTAATTATTTTAACTCAATCTAAAGAAGAAAAAAATATTTTTTATTATTCAAATTTAAAAAAAAAAATTGGCTCTTAACCTAATTCAAGGATAAGAATCGACTCGAACCCTGATCTCTAAACTAAATTATATGGTTAGTCTACTTTGTACAAATTTTTAAAAATTAATAACTAATTGAATATTTAAAAAAAAAAAAATAAGGGTAAATGAAAAGTTAGGTTATTAAACACAATTTTCTTGCTTTTTCTTTTGTTTTTTGCAAGAAAAAAAACATAGTTAGATGTGAGAAAATCTAACTAGGGAAGAAAATTATTTTTTCTATCATTTTCTATTTCATGCTAAATAAACACATGTAAAATTTTAAAATTTTATCTTTCTTGTATTATCTTGCTAAACAAACGGACCCAGAGTGAATTTTTTGGATATGGATGTATGTAGTTTTTTCCAATGCAATTTGGTAGCCTCACTTTTTTTTTTATGTGGCTGATTTTAAGGAATTATCAAAATTCGAACTCATTTATTAATTATATGCACATGTATACTCCAAAAAGCTCCATACATAATAAGAGTCGATGGCACAGAACTAGTAATGTAATTAGGGATTTCACAAAAGAGAAATGGCTTAGTGGTTAGTGTTTTTCCCATATTTTTCCTCAACGTAGGGTCCAAGTTTCACAAATTTTTAGTGGTGTTTTAGTGGCTGAGTGTGGCCTCTAGTAACTTAAAAGTCTCGAGTTCAACACTTCTCATATCCCTTAAGGGTCAACCACCCTAATTCTTCAAGGGACATGTTGTTCTAAATTCTTAAGTTCGAGAGAGTAGTCGGCACAAACTTAAACATCATTTAGCACCAAAAAAAAAAAAGTTGAAGTCTCACCCTCCCCATCCCTTGTAAATTGTAATCAATACCTAATTTTATAAGAGTATCAAAAATTGAACAGCTTGTTTTTATCAGAATTAAAACTCAAACTTGCTATAAAATAATAAGCATGATAAGAAATAATGGGGAGCAAATGTCTTCATCTTTTTGACCAAACATTGAAGTCCTATATATGGTCTTCCATGGACCATTTCAAAAAGGATAGAATCCTTCGGCTAAGTAACAATTTCAGATAAAAACTCCAATAAACAATCATTTAAAAATTTAAATGAAATCTAAATAGAAACATTAGGCCATAATTTGATTTTTTTTCTAGATTCTAGAAGGAGAAACACAAAAAATAAAAATAATTAAAACTTAAAAATTTTCATCACCATAGACTAACAAGTTAAGATTTATTATTGTGGGGAAATCATCAAATTCATAATAATTATGAGTAACTTTATTAGGATATACAAAAATTAATTTAATTTGTTGGCATAATAATAAATCAAGCAATAAAATTTTAATAAAAAAATTCAACAATTACAATTACGATAATTTTATTAAATCATGTCATTGTCATATTATTATAAATTAAATTTTTAAGTCTTAATAACATTATTTAATAATTATATTAACCACCCATTTGCAATTCAAATCATCAAATTCCAACATTACACTCAAAAAAATAAAGGACAAAAAAAAAAAAAAGGCGAAGGGTGTGCATGAGTTTTGACTTTTGACTTCAGGGCACTGTAGTCAAAACAGGGGCTTTAAAAACACGCGGTTACGGCACACCAACTTTGACCCATAAACCAAACGACTGAGTTCTTTACTTTTGGTTGTGAGGTGGGCTTCACTTCACACGTACGCGCTCTCTATATCTCTATCTCTCTCCAAAGGGAAATTCACGGCCGACCAAGAGATAGCAGCGAATGCCACGTCCAATAACACTTTTTCTTACAGAATGTTCTCTGTCCAATAACACAATGCCACGTCATGATTAAGACGTATGTCTGTTAAGTTAAATTCTTAATTTATAAAACATAACAAATATCAAAATTAATTTAATATTCGTCTATTACAATTCAATGATTAAAAAAAAAAACCTGCTCAAAACTTCACCACCCCTCTCAAATGTCAAACAACTTCATTAATTTATATTTGTCTCTCTTTTCTCTCTCCTTATTTTATCTTATTTTTTTTATTTTTAATTTTAAATTATTTAATTAAATAAAAAAATAAATCATTATTAAAAATATAAATCATGTACGAGGTCATTCTGGTATACGTGTAATGTTTGAGTGAGATTCCTTCGTTGCATTGGTACCATGAGTATTTGTCTCCTCTTTTGTCACACTAATTTTTTAACGGATAAACTTGTTTAATAAATATGTCGTGTTCGAGTGAGATATGTCAACTCGTTTATCTGTTTAAATAAAATTAATATAATAATAAATTAATATTTTTTTCCAAAATTTTTAGTTAAAATAATATATGCAATTTAATAATTAGATCAGTTAAAAAAAATTTAATAATTATTTTTAATAATAATAATAATAATAAATCCAAAGTAAATCTGATCCAAATAAATTTTTTTTTTTTTTTAGGGCGATCACTCTTTAGTTCTGCACCCTTTGCAATAGACGAAGAATATTTCTTTTCTTTGTACTCGGCCCACTTCGGTCCTGGGTTTTTAGCCCCAAGGCTGGTCTTCTTCTTGGAGGGCTTGCCTTTTCAAGACTTATGGCCATTGTGTTCCCTTTTTCCTGGTCTCGACTCTCCACTTTAAAATGGCTTTAAGAGTAAGGGTGTGAATTTTACCCAATAACACAAACCCGATAAGACGCAAAACCTAAAAATGATACGATTAATTGATATAAATAATAAATAGTTCAAATTAAAGTTATACACAAATAACACAATTAACGGGTATTGTAGATAGAAAATAGATATTTAACTAGTACTGTAAACATAAAATAAGTATTTTATAATTTTTTAAATAATATTGTATGAGTTGTTACAAAATTAATTAATTTTTTATTGACACAAAGATTGACAAGAGCATGACATATACCGAAAATAGAATGATCGAAAATGACATAACACGATTGAAATGGAACCTTAAGCCATTTTAAAGTGGACTCTAGCTTCGTTTTGAATAGGTTTCATTTCAGTTTCATGTCAATTACACTCAAGGCTATTAAATGATCCGAGTTACTTGAGTTCGGCTCAATTTTAACCTATGAAGCACGGATATTTCGTTGAGGTTGACGTACCCGTATCGGATATTTTACGGATACGATACTCGTCGGATACTCGTCGGATACGTATCGGATACACCTTCTACGTATCCGATAATAATTAAATATTATGATACTTCACGGATACTTTTGTAGTCGAGCAACATATATAATTTTTTAGTTGAACTTTTAACATCTCTTTTCGAATTCACATACCATACAATACATTAACAAAAAATTCATATTACTTCAAAGTTACATTAGTGTTTTTTAAGTATTATCTACAATTACATGTCAAAAGAGTATAAAATAAAGTTATTACATTATAATTTTAGCAAAATTACTTCTAAATACTAGGTAAATATTAGCTTTGATTCCTTTAATTTGTCACTTCACTTTGTGAATATACCACAGCGATACGATATATATTTTCTTGAAACTAAAAAAAATTACTAATTTTTCTTATTATATGTTAAAGAACTACCAAAATATATAAGTATTAAGTTGGTTGAAAATAATAAAAATAATACATATATTTTATTATAGCCGTATCTTGGCCGTACCCGTATCCTACTTTTTTAGACTTTGTCGTATCGCCGTATCCGTATCGTATCGTACCCGTATCCCGTATCCCGTATCCGTATCCGTGCTTCATAGATTTTAACTTGTTCAGTCTCTTTTACATTATAAAATGATCTAAATCTGATCAGATTTCTTAAAAGAAAAAATTAAGAACGTATTTCTTAACTAAAGTAGATTGGGATCGGCTCGGCTTGAATACATTTTTGTTTAGAAATAATTGTAATTTTATTAGCAAACAAGCCCTATTCAAAATATGAACACTTCCAAATTTATTATCAAATAATTATAAATCATATACACTTCTTTATTTATCTCTTCTCTACTAGATTATTGGAAAATTTGAACACCCATGGTTAGATTTTGGGATGTTTTCCTTGTGACATGATCATTTCTAGGATTAAACATTACATTTTAAAGCCTACTTTTATAAAATAAAAAAAAATTTGCTGAAAAATTGAGCTCAAGTTGACTCGAATGCTCAAAGTAGTCAACCGAGTCAAGCTAGAGCAAGAATCTAAGGTCAAACATTGAGCTCGACTTGATCTTGACCAATCACAATCAAACTTAATCTCGATCATACTCAATTTCAATGACTTTGACTCAATCAAAAAATGAAACCAAAATGTGAAATGCCAAAAATGGGTCTCTTCATACTTTACAACTTTTTCCATCTCTTGGGAAAAAATTCGAGGGTATTTTAAGTGCACTCATCAAATTTACTCTCTCATTTTTGCTTCTCCCAAACATAAAGGAATGGTGCAAATTAAAAGCACCTCTGGATCAGCCAATTTTGAAAGTTACTTTAGTTGTCTTGTGCTTTGTATCAGATTCTCAAATAAGATTCTAGTCAAAAGTGTTCATGGATTTTAGGGGATGACAGTAGAAACATCAAGTGCACTTTCGTAAACGAGTTGAGTTATTCATGAATAGTTCAGGATTGACTTGAAATAAAAGTCATTGAAGTTTGTTTAGTAATAAAACAAAGGGTTCGACTACGATATCGATCACCCATTTTTCTCTATGGTATCGAAAAAACAAAATCAACGATAGATGTATAAAAAATAACTTTCAACTGTTGATCAAGTTTATCACTTTTTACCGACTATCCACTGAACCTTACAAATTTATAAAAAAAAATAAAACTCAGACGAAAAAGAAAGAGATTTAAGAAGATGGAGTTGCATAGTTGTTTTTATCCCTATGAATGTAATGAAGAACTTCCAATCGTTGATCAAGTGTATCACTTTTTACCGGCTACCACTGAGCCTTACAAATTCATAAAAAAAAACAAACTCAGACAAAGAAGAAGGAAGAAGAAGGAGAAAGAAGAAGATGGAGTTGCAGAATTGTTTTTATTCTTATCAACCCTTCAAGAGATTATAAAATCATCATCATTTATTAAAACTAAGGTTGAGATTATAGTAAGAGTACTACTTTTTTTGGTTAACATTACCATTTTTTTGGTTAAGAGTACCATTTTTTGGTTAACACTACTACTATTTTGATTAAGAGTACTATTTTTTTTGTGAACATTACTATTTTTTTTTAGTTAAGAGTACTACTTTTTTTGTTAACATTACCACTATTTTAGTTAATATTACCATTTTTTTTGTTAATATTACCACTTTTTTAGTTAAGAGTACCACTGCTTTGGTCAAATTACCACATTTTTTAGTTAACATTACCACTGTTTTTTTTAAGAGTACTATTTTTTTCGTTAACATTACCATTTTTTTGATTAAAAGTACAACTTTTTTTGTTAATATTACCACTGTTTTTGTTAATATTACAACTTTTTTGATTAACATTACCACTGTTTTGGTTAAGAGTGCCACTATTTTGGTTAAATTACCATTTTTTTTTGTTAACATTACCACTGTTTTTGTTAAAAGTACCATTTTTTTTGTTACCATTACCATTTTTTTGGTTAAGAGTACCACTTTTTGGTTAACATTACCACTGTTTTGGTTAAGAGTACTATTGTTTTAATTAAATTACCACTTTTTTTTGTTAACACTACTACTGTTTTTGTTAAGAGTACCACTTTTTTTGTTAATATTACCATTTTTTTATTAAGAGTACCACTATTTTGGTTAACATTACAACTGTTTTGGTTAAGAGTACCACTGTTTTGGTTAACATTACTATTTTTTTGTTTAACATTACCATTTTTTTGTTAAGAGTACCACTTTTTTGGTTAACATTACCACTGTTTTGGTTAACATTACCATTTTTTTTGGTAACATTACCACTGTTTTGGTTAAGAGTATCACTGTTTTGGTTGAGAGTACCATTTTTTTGGTTAACATTACCACTTTTTTTGGTACATTACCACTGTTTGAGTTAAGAGTACCATTTTTTTTGTTAACATTACCATTTTTTTCGGTTAAGAGTACAACTTTTTTTGTTAACATTACCATTTATTAAGTTAATATTACCACTGTTTTGGTTAAGAGTACCACTTTTTTGGTTAATATTACAATTTTTTTTGTTAACATTATCACTCTTTTGGTTAAAATTACACTTTTTTTGGTCAAGAGTACCACTTTTTTAGTTAACATTACAATTCTTTTGATTAAGATTACACTGTTGAGGTAAGAGTACCATTTTTTTTGTTAATATTACTATTTTTTTAGTTAAGATTACACTGTTAGGGTAAAAGTACCATTTTTTTTGTTAACATTACCATTTTTTTGGTTAAGAGGAATACCATTTTTTTTTGTTAAGATTACAACTTTTTTTGGTTAAGATTACCATTTATTAGGTTAACATTACAACTCTTTTGGTTAAAATTACATTTTTTTTTGTTAAGAGTACATTTTTTTCGGTTAAGATTACCACTTTTTTTATTAACATTATTATTTATTAGGTTAACATTACCACACTTTTGATTAAGATTAGACTTTTTTTTGGTTAAGAGTACCATTTTTTTAGTTAAGATTACCTTCTTTTTTGTTAAGATTACATTTTTTTGGTTAAGAGTACTATTTTTTTTGTTAACATTATCAAACTTTTGATTAAGATTACCACTTTTTTTGTTAAAATTACCATTTTTTTGGACTGATCAAGAGCTGTAGCGATCAAGAGTAGCGATCGGACCACGACGATCAAGTGCAGGTTAGCGATCAAGAACAGTGATCAATGGGTAGCGATCAAGAGATTTTTTCCGATCTCAAGTAGCGATCAAGAGTGAGATCAAGACATCAATAGCGATCAAGTAGCAATCAAGAGTGGAATCAAGACAGCAATCAAAATTATCATACTTAATTAACATAACAGATTAATATTACATTAAAACATTCAGTAGCGATCAAGAGTGGGATCGCAGTAGCAATCAAAATTATCATATTTAATTAACATAACAAATTAATATTACATTAAAACATTCAAGTCATCAAATTAACATTAAAATTCAACTTAATTAATATTAATTTCATCCAATTTATATCCAAAATCACTCAATTAACATTCAAAATTGGGAATGAGAGACATCGCCGTCTATCATTCGTACCTTGTACCGAAATAATTTCATCAAATATTAAACGAGGTAGATCTATACATACACCATTTCCAATGGCATACGGGAGATGAGCTCGATCAAATCCAAAATTAGCAGTATTTCCTCTTGAACTAATATTGTACCCCACTATAAAGTTTAACATCCTATATTTGGGAGTAAGGTCTTGCTGAAAAAATTCTGGATTGTCAACACTCTCACTAAAATTATTAGGTATACCCTCAATTTCTGCATAAACATCTTTCAACTTAGGTATGTCCTTAGAATTCTTGAATGGATAGGTAAGTGTATCGTTAAGAACGAAGGGTCGGCAAACTCCTAATATTTTTGAAACTAAATCTGAAGTTATTTCAAAACTTACATTCCTCACAAGGGACTTAAACTTGTGATCACTTTTATCAATATCATGCATGTTAGAATAATATATCTTCACCAATGTATTATATATTTTATCTGTCTTCTTGCTATCAACTGCAAAATTTCATTGATGAAGAGTAAAAATAGCAATCACATCCTACATTTTTTAATTGATCCAGTAAAACACCCCTCTCCAATAATAAAGGCTTATAGTAAAAGCAATTATAATACTGATGTTTGCAATTTTCGTTGAAGAAAGATATGTCTTCATTGCATATGGGGTTAGATGAACTTGCTAGATTATGATTGAATGAACTTGCTAGATTGGGTATAGGGTTGGATGAACTTGATGTATTGAAAGAGGGATCAATAGTGGGATCAACTGGATTAGTGGAGGTGGAATCAACTCTGGAGGATGGATCAATGGAGAGAGGATGATTACATTTCTTCTTCGAAGAGAGACCAATGGAGGGAGGATCATTACACCTCTTCTTCCTCTTCATTTTTTCACTATTATCCACAATTTTTGGTCTATACTTCTTTCTGCCTTCGACCATTATACTCTGTTGTAACAAGAAACAAATGGGTCACGCTAGTCTGATCCAAAAGCTTGTCCCACACACACACACACACACACACGCGCGCGCGCGCGCGCAGTCATAATTATAACAAAAGCCCCAGATCGAAAAAAATACCTAAAACTTCAACCCACAAAAAAAAAAACAAAAATCAGCGAATTATACGAACCGAAACTTTCTTCTGGGTAACAACACAAACCGAGTCCTTCCCACACACACCAATCGAGGTTATTCCAGCGCCCTTCACAATAGGGGTGACAATTTTTGACACGACACGATAACTCGACACGAATAAATGGGTTTGGGTTAACTATTTTTTTATACAAACCCGTGTATGACACGACCCGTCAACACGAAGTGTTAATGTGTCGTGTTTGAGTTCAACCCGCTTAACCCGAATTGACCCGCTAACACGAAGTTTTTAACTCGAATGAGATTGACCTGGCTTTTTCGTTGCATGTATGAGTTTTTATGTTCTGATGACTTGTTTTTTCCATTAATTCTGATGTTTAATTCAGTTGAGTGATGTACGATTAACATATTTAATTAGTATTATAGAAATAAAATATTAATTATTTGTAACTGTTTATCAAACACTGACATAATTATTGTATAAAAAAAATATTATTACTCATTATTATTATTGTTATTATTAAGTTAATTTTTAGTTTGTAGAAAAAGTATGATGAGAGATTCAATTAAGTGAAAATAAAATCTTAACGTTAAATATTTTATTCAAAGTTTATGTGGATCAACACGAATACGAACACGAACACGACACGAAAATAAACAGGTCAACTCAACACGACACGAATAGTTAAATGGGTTGAGTTAGGGTTGACTAATGTCCGACACGACTAATGTTCGACATGACACGAACCCGACACAACACGACTCGATTGCCACCCCTACTTCACAGCCTTGAACATGAAAGCATACTCTGGTCAAAATCGAGTCCCCAAATGTTAGAAACGAACCCTGAAAACCCCTAATTTGGTGAAATCGAATATGATTGAAATTTAAGCATGGAGATTCAGAAAATTACGAAAATAATAAGAGTATAGTTTGGTATGCAATCAGGTCCAAAATAAAATTCACTTATACCCCTAAATTATCACCCTTTCTCAAATTTTTCGTCATTTTTTTATATTACACCCTCAACTATCTAATTAGTTTCATTTTACCCCAAATTGTTTTACCTATTTTAATTTATCACAAAAGGTGTACCCAAATATGATAACTTTGTTGTAATTTATTTATTGGTGAAAAACTTTGTTGTAATAATTTTAACTTAACCCAAATATGATAACTTTGTTGTAATTTATTCCTTATATTTTTATTTCAGGTTTTAATATAATAAATAATTATCATTTTGTAAAACTAATTTTAATTTCTATTATCACTTAAAATAGTGGTGAACTTACTTTGATAACCTAATCATAACCTCCTAAATTTTTTAACTTAATCTAAAATGATAAATTTAATGTCACTCAATAACCCCAAATATTGTAATTTTTTCCTAGGTTTAAATAAGATAAATAATTATCATTTTTTAAAACTAATTTTAATTTCTATTATCACTTAAAAATTAAAATAGTGGTGAACTTACTTTGATAACCTAATCCTAACCTCCTAAAATTTTTAACTTAATCTGAAATGGTAAATTTAATGTCACTCAATAACCCCAAATATTGTAATTTTTTCCTAGGTTTAAATAAGATAAATAATTATCATTTTTTAAAACTAATTTTAATTTCTATTATCACTTATTTTTAAAGTGTATAACAGTTCACTTATTTTTAAAATATATACCAGTGAAACCGGTTATGGATTTTTATGGATTTCCGAGTGTACAAGTGGAGACTATACAGTCATTTTACTTTTTCGGTATCGTACCAATTTTTACCTTTTCGGTATTGAAGCCAAGTCCTAAAAGAAATTGAGCTCCACCTCAACCTCAAGTTAACTAAAAATAAAACTACTCAAGTTCGACTCTAATTTTAAAGCTAGCTTATTAACCAAATGAGTCAAAGCCCAAGCAAACTTAATTTTGTACATTAGACTCATGGTTTTTTTATAGATAATCAGTTATACTACGAGGCAATGATGATGTGATGTAATCATTATATTGAATATTTTTTCTCGTTTTACGTTCTACACGTGATCGACAACGTTGGTACCTAGTGGGGACAACCCATTCTCCAATCCTGTGCTGACACATCGAATTATGGACAGTTTTTGGACCCCCTTGGCCTCCTTATAAATAGCGACCCTTTCGTTGTAAAAATCAAACACATTTTTATGGCTACCCATAAACTACTTAATATAGTTTTTCCTAGTTCTATTGGGCGTAGCTATATGTTGCGCTACTGGGGCTCTTGGTATTGGCTAGCCACTGGGGTCAAGAGAAACTGGTCCATTTGGCTCAACCAATACCCCTAGTGATTGTGAAGGTGTCGCCACCAGCTCCGATGGTAGCGGGGCGAAAAGTAGTGTTGGTACTTAACAAGATAATGTTAGCTCTAAAACTGGTGTTGGAAGCGGTGGCGGTGGCGTTGGCCACCCTTTGGGGTCGGCTGCCAAAACCCGCGATGGCGTAGCCTATTCGATGAGGGTCAGCCGCCCTAGGGGTGGTGGCTATGGAGCTAAAGCTGAAGCTGAACCAGGTATTGCTAGCTATGTATGTGAGTGGTGGTGCGGTCCGTGGTGCCGGCAATTGATCTATTGGAGACGGTGGAGACAATGGTGCTGGATGTGGTGGCAATGGAGGTGGTGGAGAAAGTGATAATCAAGGCCTCAAGAAAGCTTTAAAATAAAAAAAAGTAATCCGATTCTCATGTACCAGAAAGCAAACAATAAAAAGTAGGAGAAAAAAAATCAGAATCCTTCTCAATCGGATCATAATAAATAGTTGGGACTCAAACTCGACCTAAAAATTTAGCTTGACCTTAGGTTCTCGATTCAATTTTTGTATATGAACTCATATCATTTTCTTAGATGAAATTGTTTTCCCTTCAATGTGAATGTATCACATGTGAGGTTCCAATATTTAGGGTAGGCATTTAGATCCAGTGAGCCTTACTCCTTTGTATACATTAACTTGTCTTATAATAAATATATAATGTTATAGCGACTCTTACAATTCTTTCGTGGCTAGGTTTATTTTTTAGAGACCAAAAACCTAAGTAATCGTAAAAAAAAAAAAAAAAAATTCATAAATACATACATATGTAAGGGAGTCAAAAAAAAAAAAAACTGGCTTTAATAGTCTGATATAATGGTCTCATGACAGCATTTCATGAAACCATAAATCCAATTTCGTGCCATCCGCCATGGTTATTGCTTCCACTTTATTTTTCTGTCCCGTCGCAGATGATCATGGATTTTTGTTATTTAAAGCTACACACAGGAGAAGTTATTTGATTTTCAGGCCTATATATAGTACAACTTGCATTATTCTTTGATCTTCTATGCTTCCATGGAATCCTTCATCTCCTTACCCATTTTTTCCGATAGCTCGCGGGTTGAGAAGTTTCTGTAAATTTTCTGTAAACATCAACACTACTGGACTTTGTGCCCATGAAGCCGGAGACGACTCGCCGCTGGGAGTGTTCTCAACATCTATATAATAAAGTAGCTTACAATTCAAATCTCAAAAGATAAACAAAATGACTTTTGCTATTCGCGGTTGAGATCACTTTAAATTTTACTTTAAAGTTAATCTAACGGCCAATATTAACACCCTAAATTTAATAGGAAAAATATGTCCCTAAGGGTGTGTTTGGAGTAACTTTTTAAAAGTACTTTTAAAAATTATTTCTTATAAATACTTTTAAAAAAAAATAGTGTTTGAAACCGTCTCACCACTACCACTACCTCTACCACCACTACCTCTACCACCACCACCGCCACCACCACCACCGCCACTGCCGCCACCACCACCGTCGCCGTCGTCGCCACCACCACTACTACCACCGTCGCCGTCGTCGCCACAACCACCACCATCGTCGTCGTCGCCACCACCACCGTCGTCGTCGCCGCCGCCACCACTACCACCACGGTAATTGCCACTCACCACAACCATCACCGTCTCCTACCACCACCACCTCTCACCCCCACTACAACCGATGCTTAAATTCATTTATCTCTCTTCTATGTTTGTGATTTGATTTTGGATATGAATATAAATATATTTATTGTTTACCATTTTTTATTACTCTGTACCTTCAGGCACAGGCAATAACTAGTCATCAATATGGGATCGGCCTTTGATCATGTCAACCTCCCCATCATCGTTCAATATCACCATGTTGTATGGAACTTTCTCAGCGTAGTATTCTATGTCCTTCCTGTCATGGTGCCTGTTACAGCCCATCCTAACACATAAGTGTTTGTTCATAACGATAATAACATGGAGAAGGCTACGCAACATCCATTACCATACCGAAAATTTTAAATTTGTGAAAATAATTACAACTTCAGTGGTATATTTATTAAATTTATGGATTATTTACAACTTCAATGACATTGAAATGACAACGGTTGGTAATTACAACCTTAGTGGTATATTTACTAAATTTATGGATTATTTACAACTTCAATGACATTGAAATGACACCGATTGGTAGACAAGACAAGACATTGAGATGACAAGACAAGACACTTATGAAGAGCCGCCATTAAGTCAATTGAGGGCAAAATTACAAAATTAGTGGGAAGTTTACGACTATAATGAACAAAATTACAATATTAGTGAAAATTTTACAACAGTAGTGAATAAAATTACCAAATTTATGGGAATATTTACAACTTCAGTGGTATATTTACTAAATTTGTGAGAATATTTACAACTTCAGTAGTATGTTTACCAAATTTGTGGAAATCTTTACAACTTCAATGGATTCATTACTAGTACATGATCGATCAAATATCCCCTTTAATTGTACAAATCAGCAATAACATGATCGATCAAATATATGTTTGATCGATCGAATTTACTTACCAACGATTTGATCGATCAATATATTTTTCTGATCGATCAAATGCAATTACAACTGACTGATTAATCTAATTTTTTTTAAAAAAAAATTTTACAACAGTAGTGAATAAAAATACAAAATAAATTTGATATCTTAGAAAAAATTTTAAAAAAATAAATATTTTAGAAAAAAGCCATAAATATTGTCTTTCGTGAAGGTGATCATCTTGGGAGTTATTGGTGGAGAGACTAGATGCCGCAAGAGGAAAAAGGGGGTTTTGTCGACAGGGAAGTGGGATTTGTTGAAAAGGAAAAGGGAAGGAGGTTTGGCGCCGGGAATAGGAAAGTGCAAGTATTGGAGAGGATTGGAGGGTTTTTATACACGAGGAAAAAAAATTTGATATGGGTAATTTTGTCTTTTCAACAAATCTGAGATTATGTAACTTTCACATGACTGACTTATGTTATTTTTCACTGTCAAAATTAACGACTTGAGCTAATTGAACCATATTCAAACTTTGAGGGGATAATTATTTGAAATTAAGACCAGAAAGAGTTGATTGCAATATCACCCAAAATTAAAGGAGATATTTTGTAATTAACCATTATTTTATGCATATAAACCGAGTTCTTCATAAGCAGTTGGAAATGGTTCGAATAGAAGTTTGTTTATAAAGCCTTTGCTTGAGCTCGACTCGTTTAATAAATGAATTTTAGAATTGACTACAAAACTTTTGAAGCTCCTCACAGTCCACTTGATCCCGAACCAACTTAATTTGTGGATGAACAAGCTGATTCCCCCAAAAAAAATACCAGCTGACCAAAAAAATTAAATTCAAAAAAATATTTCATACTTATGTAGTGATGTTTTTACACCCTCATTAACTTATTTAAAATTCAATTTTCATCTTTTTTTGACCGTATCATTTGATATCTGTTTATGGCCACATTTGTCAGATTAAGTATTCAGTGTAGGGACGATACTATATTATCATTGATATGCAGCCTCACCAACCAATAAAAAAAGGCTATATAAATTTGGTGAACCTCACTAGTCAAATATGGTTGTTATTGGATATATTAATTATTGGCGTTTAATCAACTAGTAGGTTCACTCGACTTTCATTGATAATACTAAATATTAATAATGATGTAATATTATCATTACATGGAATATTTTCTTCGTTTTTCGGGATTGTTCAGGATTGCTCATAAAAATAATAATACACTCGATTGGATCACTATTTATTGTGGAGATATATACCTATCAAATACAATGAGTGTGGGATGAAGGGTTGTAATTTGCTCAACAACCACCAGCCGCAAAGGGTACCCCCTTTCAGTTCTCAGCTGCGGCACCACCTATCACATGTAGAATAAACATTAAAAGAGTATAATTTTAGACCCGCTATCATTTTCTGTCACTGAATTGACAGTGGGTCTCAGTATCAATTAAGACCCAATATCAGTTTAATGTCTTTGATATATTTTTCGTAATTTGATGATGCGCCAAAGTTCTTAAAACTTTAATGCATACTGGGAAAATACAAAGAAAAGGCTGTATAATGCAGAGTTTGTAATTAATACCCCATATTTTCGGCAGAGGTCCACTAATTTTTGGAACTTTTGATACTTCACATCACCACCCTTCCAGTCGATTTTCTCTTTTGTAGTCAATAAATCTTCAAGATCCTTTGTCCAAATGTCCGACCATGTTTTGGAAGAGACTGCAGACCAAAAACAAAAGAGAAAAACCTTAAATTTTAGTTACTTGAAAGACCCTTTTGCATGTTTGTGTGTTATAGCCTGATTTGTTTTTCTTTTTTTTTTTTTCGGCTGCAGGGAGGGGGGGAAGTTTTGTTTTAAAAAATGTTGATTTTATCCGCTAGTATGAACTTAAAGATAATACGATCAACTAACACAAATAATAAATGAATCGGATTAGTAGTAGACATATAATTAATCTAACTGTTATTGTAAAGAAATGTATGGTTTTTATTTATTTTCTATTCCTACATTTAGGATTGTATGAATTATTTTAGAATCAACCCCAAGCGGTAGTTTAAGTGGTAATAGTGACAAGCTGTAAACTTAGATGTCCTGAGTTTAAATCTTGACAACTTCTTTAAGACTAGGTAATGAGGAATTTCTAATCCCAACGTGGATGGTCTGTTTTTGACCGAATCAGGAAGGAGATAAGTTGAGGTACGCGTAAACTAGTCTGGATACATTTTACCATTGAACCAAAAAAAATATATATTTTAGAATCAAATAGTTTTTTATTTGAATTTGGTAGTACTTAGAATCAAGAATATTTTAAGTTGTGCGAGACCCATATTTAATTGACAGAAAATGGAATACTAATTCTACAATTCTTGGTTCACGGTTAATACGTGACACGAACTCAAAAAGACACAATTAGGATACAACAAAGATAGAAAAAAAAAATATAACACGACACAACTTGATTGGCACACTTATTTTTTATTTTGGGTTCAATAGTCAAGGGTGTCAGAATCAGCTTATACATACTTCGACTAATCTCCTCCCCGATTCTGGCAAAAGCAGTTCATTCACGTCAGCACTAAGGTATTCATGAAGGATAAATTTTTCATTACCTAACCCCAAAGTGTTGCTAAGATTTGAACTCAAGTCATCTGAGTTTACAGCTCATTCATATTACTATTTGAGCTACCCTTTGAGGTTGCACGTCTACTTTTTTTTCCAGAAAGAGGAAACTATATATCAACATATTAATGAAGGTTCAATATAAAAAATCAGGAAAAGAAAATGTAAAACATAGCTTAAAGAAACAACTAATTAATACGCTGATTCTAATTATGCATGCTTTGTAATGGGGATATAAACTGACGTGGAATGTTAAGCCAGGGAGTTACTCCTAGCACAGTAATGGTGCAGCAAGGCTCAAGGGGGACATTCTTGAGGACCCATTCCAGCGGGGTCATGGTGAACTCCCTCAATCCGTCCATCACCACAACCACGTGTTTACTAGTGTGCGATGACTCGGACGACTCGGCCAGTATCACATCTTTTGCAAGCGATCTGTTGCCGGTTGGGACGGTTCTCGGAGTCATCGGGCAGTTCTCTTCTCCGATTATAGTAGCTGCAGCAACCATTTACTGTTTCTCTTCTTAAAGCAAATGTGTTCTAATAGTGCTGTAATTCAATAGTGTAGAGAGATTTAGAGAGAACCGAAGGGATTTGTTGGTGGGACTTAAAGTTCTTAAATAGAGGAGAGAGAGAGAGAGAGAGAGAGAGAGTTTTTTGTTGTTATGTAAAGAATCAAAACAAGAGCTTTTGATGCAAACAAGAATACACTTAGTAATGCTCTTACATAGACTATGCTGAACAAGAAAAGTAGGATATAATAAGTGAAGTTAGAAAGTAATGTTATAATTGAAGGGTAGTCTAAGTGGTAATAGAAACGAGTTGTAAATTTAGACGTTCTGAATTCAAATTTTGGTAACCTTTTGGAGTCCAGTTATAAGGAATTTATCCTTCATAAATACCCTAGTCATAACGTGAATGACCTACCTTTAATCGGATCGAAAATAGATTATTCGAGATATGCGTAAATTAATTCGGACACCCCTGACCGTTAAAAAAAAAAAACTTAGGTTATGGAGATTGATTGCTTAGCCTTAGTTGAAGATGCTTTTATCTGAATTTTAGTTGGGGGGGGGGGGGGGGGGGGGGGGGGGGGGGGGGCTAATGAAAAAAGCACCACATGCCTAATCTATATTAATGGCATCCCTAGAAAAAATGGATGAAGTATATTCTCTCACGATCGATGCTTATTTAGTTATCATCTTGGGCATAAGGACAGGAATTGACTTGTAAAAGTTATTCTATTGTAATTTGTGTCAAAATTTCAAGTCATAAAAGCAAGGGGAATTCAACAGTACCGACTTTGGTACCGTACCGTCAGTTACAACCATTTAAGGTTAAATTATAATTTTTTTAATGTATAAGTTATAATTTTTAAAGGTCAAGATCGATCATGATAGATTGAGATTGATAACGAGTTACAACTTTTAAAAGTCAAGTTACAACTTATAAATGAGAAGTTACAACTGTTTAGGGGAAATCAATGATCGATCATGTGTACTTGTGATCGATCATGGTCCCCCTTGAGCAGTTGTAACTTCTCCCTTATGAGTTATAATTTTATTAAAAAAGTAGTAACCGACAATACGGTACCAAAACTAATGCCTAAACTTCATAACGATTGGGTACTAGCACATTAGAGTTCCTTTTTTAGCTTTAGATCTTTACCTATTGGACTCATCAAGTTTTCTCTATCGTACAAATAAACTAAGATCTAATTAATGAATTAACTTAGACCTTTAAGATTAGGAGTGACAAATGTGTTATGTCATGTTAGTACTATGTCATTTACAGATTCGTGTCTAATACTAATCAATCCTAATTCAACATATTTAACTAATTATGTTGTATGACCCAACTTGTTTATTTTCGTATCATGTTCTTATTGACTCATATGACCCGTGAATAAAAAATTTGATGTAAAAATTTAAGTTTAAAATTTCATTATCACTTAGTCAAACTCATGCTCATACTTTTTCTATAAACTAAAAATAAATTTACCAAAAAATGATCAATCCAAACCCACTAATTTCAGGTTAATTTCGAGTCATGTATTTGTGTCAAATTACAGATTGCCACCCCTATTTAAGATGGAGGGGGTCTGTTTTTCCTGGAAAAATAGGGAGTAACATGGACAACTAAAGTGAGGCAAAAGAGTAGCCCAGTGTTGCACTGACTGAATCTAATATGAATGGATGTCTTCAATCATAGGTGGTCTGTCTAACTTCTCCAAATACTAAAGCTTATCTTTATCACACTCCAAAATGAAAAATATGAAAACTTCTTGCACACTGAGGATCTAACCTGAGACCTGATTAATATTAGATCATCTGATCACAATTATTAAGCAAATTTGATTAAAATTAACCAACACTCACCATAAACCAAAGTATTACAATCAAAAAACAACACAACACGTTTTGGTTACTACACCTATTCATGTTCAATTTCAAGCCGTATGCCTACAAATAGTAGATATTCTTATCCAATGTATCATTACTTAGATATACCTTTCCCGACTTTTTGGCTAAGATCAAGTATGTCCCATTTTCCTTACAAGCCGGTTTCAAAGAACCTTAATACCAATAAGCCCAACAAACATTTACTGAACTTTAAATCAAGGCTCAAAAGAATAAACCTAAACTGACTATCCTGATTTCCACACTAGGCCTAAATGCCAAAAAAAAAAAAGAGACAGTTGCAATTTCCACAAAGAGATCCTGTTACTTTAAAGGTTCGAACTCAGCTGTTAAAATCCTGTGACATCTACATTGGACAACATAAACAGACCATTCACCAAAATTTCAGGTCATTTACCAAAACTTCACCTGTTCAACGGAAACTTCCAGCAGCCAAAGGACGTATGACAGAGCCAACATCAGACTTACGACGAGCACTTGAAGCATTAGCATTCCTATCTGGAGACAATCCTATTCTTCTACTCCTCCTTTTGTTCTGAGAACCTTCACTATTCGACCCCTTCAAAGCAGCCATTAACTTTGAGCCTCTTGAACTGGGCATGCTTTTTATCAGTCTGCAGGCCTGCTTTCTCTCTGAATCCTCCATATCCTTATTCAGTTGTCTTTTACCTGACACCTTATCCACTATTTTATGATGATCACGCGGAATAGAAAAACTTCTTTCTGAAAGTTCCATCACAATTGGTTGATGTTAGCTAATGTAAGCAATATCAAGAAAATTACAGGCAAACCCAGTCAAAAATTGTTTATATGATCTTACCTGGAGACTCATCTTTGTATATCTCTGGACTTGGAGATCTGGGTGGCGTGTGAGGAGAGATATTGGCAATCTTTTTAACTTCAAATTCCTTATTGCAATTATTTTCTTCAAGGACGGATGGAGAAATTTTGTTCTCAACATTCCTTGAAGTTTGATTAAAAGAATAACTTTCCCCAAGCGGCATTGGAGCATATATCCTGTGTGAATCATCTTCAGCTTCACTAGCCTCAACCTTATCATGTCCGGATTCCCTTGAAAACTCTGTACAGATCCGGTCAGTGGTATCAGTGGTTTCATTGACATAAGAACTATGGTTATTTCGAGTACTAGGAGATGATGTACAAATGTGGTCCATGTTATCCAACACTGACTTGGGTGAAGTGTTGGATATACAAAGATCCATGGATGGCTTTTGTGTTTCCATAAAACTTGAAAACCAGGTTGTGCCCTGCTTTGAATAGAAAAGAATATAGGCCTCCTGTGAAAGCACAAAATCTTCTTGAACCCGAACAACCTATAAAAATCCAATCAAAGGTTAATATTTTTGGGTTTCTTGAGATGAAAATTGATGAAAGATGATAACAAATCAATGACCTAATGTTGTTTTCAACCGTGCATTAGATAACTTTACATATTCACCTCCAAAATAAAATAGCTCGTGGTTTGCAATCCACCAGGAAATTGGTATTGTTTCCAAAGAGAAGGCAGATTATTCGATCATTGAGGCATTTTGCACTGTTGAAAAAAATTTAAGTGACCTATAGTAAAAAGTCCTGGAAATCTTTTGCAAAATAAACCCACTTACCAAAGTGTTTTCATTTGTTTACTAGTCAACTGTAAAACAGAACGATGAAATTGGCTACATATCAAAACTTGATATGACACCATGCCTACAGCTAAAACTTTCTTGTGTCTTCAAAGATATACACATGCAATCTCAGATTCAAGTGAACCTCGGGTGTGGATTACATATTAGACATCATAAATAATACCTTGGAGTCATCAAATTTGTACCATACATCTGGGGAGGAACGAATAAAGCAATAGTAGTGCCCCGAATTTGATGAGAATCCAATATGCACCACTACTGCATATAAATCGTACTTCAAGCCCACCTGCTGGGGAGAGAGAGAGAGTTTAGAACCTGCTTATGTTCATGTAACAAGTAACAACAGCCAAGCAAAAATAGTATTCCAAATTCATTCTACTCCATTACTGTTCCACCCTACCATTTTATGCTACCATTGCTAAGACTGCAGCCACATGCAAATTTACCAATAACTCTCACACAACGATTAACATTTACAGCACATCATATCTCAATGCCATGTAAAAAATTTATAAGAACTATTTACAAACTGTCAACCACCGACATCCAGCCATTAAAATGCAATAGATTAACCATGAATCAAATTAAATTATCAGAAGGTAGCAATTCTTTTTCCTTGCAGGACTTTCAAATTATTATCTTCAACGTCTGATATAACATAAGGAAACAGTGGTTCCAACAACTCACATCATTATTTTGACTGCCACTACTGTAAGGTAGCAAGTCCAACTCCAATGGGAACTCCACATGCTTATCAATCTTCTCAACAAAAGAGCCATCATTCTTGAATCTCTTCAAATGGAATGCAGCAACAGAAGGAACCTGCTCCAACATAAGCTGCTTCTCAATTGATACTTGTTCCTTACATTTTTCGCACATAAACTTTGTCTCAGGATCTTCAATTTTTTCCACCTTTGTGAAAGAATTCAGAGCACTTGATAGGGCACCCACATCCTCAATCTCCAGACTTAGGTCAACTAAAGGCTCATAAGTGTCAGAACAGTGACCACAGTTGCAACATCGAAGCTGAAATTTGAATATCAAGTAATTAACAAATATCAAGTGATTCCATTTCCATGTATATAAAGCATTGCAAATAAGATAATCAACAATAAGAGATAGTGGATGATAAAGGTAAGAGTGGAAACCACCACTTGAATTCTTACTTTGCTAACAAGACAACCCCCAAACACCTGCTTCACAAAGTTGTCATCCTGTGTCACATCCATTTTGTTTGGATAATTACAACAACTGTCAAGTCTATCCAAAAGGCATTGCAGGAATTCATGAGCATCTTCCTGTTGAAACCTCTGGAAACTAGATGAAAAATCTGGTTATTCATGGGTCAAGAATCACAATGACACAATACCTATTAAACGAGTGTGAAGCATCTAATTGCAAGACAAATATTGCAGTATTGCAAAACCACAAAATGCAAGATGGAATTTTATTCAGGAAAAAGGTGATCAAAACCACATAATATTTAATCAAAGAAAAAGATCTAAAAAAGTTTCTATCCAAGACCATTAAAAATAAATATTTTTTTCCCTGTAGGCAAGGATACAGCTCAAATTGTTTACAAGTTTCCAAGGGGAGACAACCAAGCCTGTAGAAGCTACCGAAACTTCAATGTGATCACGCAGAGCACAAAACACACAGAAATCTTCATTATTACCTGCAAATTCCGATTTCAAACACAAAATCTCAAACTTGCGACTGCACCATTCTAATTAGCCAGTATCATCTAACCACTAAAAGTAGAGCACTTTAAAATATATGACAAAAATCACAAGACAAATTAATATCAATAGTCTTACGTTCACAAGGCACTCCATGACTGCGTGACTTGAGACCCTGAACAAGTGGCACAGTATGTGTAAAGCATTGCAACACTGCATTAAGAAAGCATGTGTTTCCGAGATTTGCAAGCCCTGCACCCTGTAAGTTAGCAAAATTACAAAACATTATAAATTTAAAATACCCATATTTGAAAAAATTCAGAGACAGACAGCCAAAATTGACCCCTGTATATAACCATTTAGAACAAAAACATACCACCAACGAAGGCTTATCTTCACTTAGCAAAACCGAAGAACAAACTGGAACAGAGGGCTTGTTTTCAATTTCACCATTAGAATCCGAAGATGGGCATTCAGACCAATCCAAAGCCTGGGGCTTAGTATCCACGGGCACAGACGAATGAGAAGACTCCATAGGCTTAATATCTCTACCCCAACCCCACGGTTCAGCCCAATGTGAGGTCTGAAATGTACCAGTAGGAGATGAAATCAAAGGGTCATTTTCCTCCGCTTCCTCTTCTTCTTTGGTCTCATCACCAATCAAAAAAGGTGAATCAGAATAATTACCATCTGGACTTTCCTCGGCTATTATATTATCAAATTCCTCCGATTTTTCGAGGTTTGTTTGTAAAGGGAATTGGAATAAGTGACCTAGATCATCGCGGGCTTGTTGTTTAGGTGACTTGGGCGAAGAACACCCACCTAGGGTTTGGTGTAAATTAACAGACTCTGAAGGTGGAGAGTGAGTTTCCAGGCTCTTTATCAACTGAGTATCCATTGAAACGTTGAGAAACAGAGTATTTGAAGAGAAAGAGGGGGCTTCGAGAGAGAACTTTCTCGAAGGTTATCCTATAGAGAAATTGAAAGTGTAAATTGCTTAAATTAGGGTTTTGAAGCCTTGAAGGTGTGAATTGGGGAAGCTCACTGCGTTTTTTGTGAAACAGCAATCCACAGAAATGTTGAAAGAGAGCTTTGAAGACAGAGTGAGACGAGCAGTGAAAAATTGGAAAATGGGGAAGTTTCTTGAGATTAGGGTTTTGAAAAAGTAGGTGAAAATGGGGAAATTTTTGAAAGGGAAATTGAAATTGAGAAGGTAGATGGAGGGAAGAGAGTGGAGATTTGGTGAATTCTGGTAATTAGGGTTTTGATTTTTGTGTCTGCGAAGAGGGAAAGATGAAATGTGAGTTGAACGTTTTTCACACGATTGGAGAGTTTTGAAAAGGGAGGGAAATTTGAGCCGCCATTTCAGTTTTGCAATTCGGAGTAGGAAAGGACCCAGTTCCGTGAAAGTGAAACAGAAAGGAAAGTACAACGGAACTGTTGGTCCACAGGTAAAAACTCGAATATTTTTTTTGTTTAATAATATTTGAATCCGAGTTTTTATAAGTACGGTAATTTGGTAGATTTAAATCTATTCTTCGACAATCAGAGTACATAAGACCTTAATTTCGACCCAATGTAAGTGTGATAGAATCTCCTGCATATAATTAATTATAGGGTTAATTATTTTTTATCCCATGTGGTTTCGTCTAAAAGTATCTTACCTACTTAACGTTTAAAATTATGCACATAACCCCCTTATGGTTATGTACCAAAGTAAAACCGTTACTTTTATCATCCAACTTAGCGGAGAGTGTATTTCACATGCTCAAAATATGTTGTGGACTTTGTTTTCATTGTTTCCTTCCAAAAAAATATTATCTAAGTGCCTAAAATGCCCTTTATACTAAAATAGCTAGGGTCATTAAATGAATAAGTTTCTATTCACAGATTTAATTATCCATTAAATGAATAATTGGAAGCTAATTTTATTCATTTATTATCCATTAAATGAATAATTTGAAGCTAATTGGAAACTAAGTTTATATTCCCATTAAAAAAAAAGGGTAGTATGGTAATTTTATTATTCTATTAACGGTGTTAATTATTTCATTTTGGTACATAACTTTAAAGGAGTAATGTGCATAATTTTAAACGTCAAGTAGGTAAGGTGCATCTATCCAAAACCACAAGGAGGTAAAAAACAATTATCCCTTAATTATATGGTGGAATCTCTTGCATATATAAGCTATGAGTAACACAGATTTAAAAACTTGACTTAATGAATCACTATTATTGAATACGCAATAGGTTCTAATAAATAGTGAGACTTATAATTAAATCAATGACAAATATAACAATCGTATTATCAAGTCAAATTTTTAAACCAATATTTCAAGTCTATTTAATATTTTTCCATAGGTTATAGCGAGGGAAGGTAAAAAATATTCACATTAGTTAACGTTGAATTTACCTGCATTAAAAAAATTTCAAAAGTCAAAAAATGCACAATCACAAGTCTTTAGACTCATGAATCACCTTTTGATCAAAAAAAAAAAGACTCATGAATCACCTGAAAAGGTGGTTGAATTTGAATTTGATCCATCAGTAAAAAACCGTTAACCTCAAAACGTGTAATTTCACCCACATATAATCTGTTGACATTTTATTAAATTTCATTTCACTCTGGAATTAAAAAAAAAAACTACCATCTCTGGCTGAACACGGTAAAAATCAATGGCGTTAGAGATATATCATAGCAAACCATAGGTCTTAAGATTTGAGAACCAGAAAAGAAAATCAGCAAATAAGATCAATTAGTTTCATTAATTTGACTAAGATGAAAATATATTGACTAATTACCCATAAACATCCAACAACAAATCGCTTTAGTGAAGTAGAGTCATCCTTACCAAAATTTTACTGCTACAAGATATACTAAAAACTACAAAATCATAAGCCAGAGTGTTTTAAAACCTTAGTTCTTTTTGTCTTCTGAAATAATTTCACCATTTCATTTTTTCGTTTACATTCACTACAGAAAAATATACGATGGTATTGCTACAAACTCTTAAAATAATTTTGAATGCAACATGCATCGCTATCAGAGGACTCTGTCCTGAAGATCTGTCATTAAAGAGGATGCCAGGGAGCCGAGCTTCTTCCCAGTTTCTCCCGCAATATTCTTAAGCGAAGATATATCTTGCTGTGCCTGGAAAGATAAATACCAACTCAAGATCAGTATCATAACACCCCAATTATGAGTCAACAATTGACAATGTAATCGAAAGAATACATAGGTCGTAGGTACTAAGGTAAGAGGGGGCGGGGGCAAGGGTAAGGATATACAAAAACATAAACCTCACTTTTTTTTACTCGCATATGTGGCATGCTATGCTACATTAGCTATTTAATATTACAAAACATCCACATAAAATGCATAATTTTTTTTCCCAGTGTTGTTTTAGGAAATGGGAGCCACAAAGTATGATTTGGCAAGTACAAATCGGTTTTGTTGCAACCAGGGAGAAAGAAACTTTTGTGTGTTTGTATAACATTATCCAAGAAATAGCCATCCTATATTACAAGTACAACATTCCACAAGTATATTTCAGAGATGGGAAAATCACAGATTTGCAAAGTATACCTGGAAAGAAAACCGATTGAGAATATCACTTGCAGTGAGATCAAGAGAGGAACTATCTGTATCGCGACCAAAGAGATCAGCACTAGAGATGGCCGTTGAACCCTTTAAACAAGGAATGGGAAAATTTGTGAGACAAAAATCCATTAACTTTTTTAAGTATTGAACTCCATCCATCTATCAGATAGCTCGGTGCAATTTCTTGGAAGATAATGTAATGGATGTTGAGCAGAATGGGCAATAAAGAAGTTTTCAGATGGGAGAAGAAAGAGTTTTATGAAAGGAACATGGTGGAAATTTTCCAACAAGGAAAAAAAATTCAGAGCCCAAAAACTTAAGTACTCTGCTGAAGCTACATATTGAAGTCGTTATGTACATACACTTCAGTCCTGTCATTAAAAAAACTAATTATATAACTTCAGTCCTGTCATTAAAAAAAACTAACTTATTTCCTGCATATACGTAACACTTGACTAGATTTTCATATTCCATTCCGTGAAAGCCAGTCATGTAACAAGTTAGAAGTTCATCGTTTCGGAGTTGGGACCAAATGTTCCATTAATGCAACATGCTGAGAACCTATTACCACATCCACTTCTAAGATGAATAACAAGAAAAGGGAGGGGAGATAAGAAATGCTGATCATCTCAAATGTGCTTGTTCACAAAGTCTTAATCCAGGTGACCACAAAGATATTCCTTATTAATGTTACATGCAAAAACATGCATTAGTCCTACACCTCATTGGCTAAAAGATCATTTCTGGCAAAAAGAGAAACAAGAAAATTATAAAGGAATCTACTAAGAAAACCCCATTGTATGCAAAATCCAAAAGACAAGTAGGGACTGGATGGACTGGATAGGGCTGACGTTCATTAACAAACTGTTGAGAGACTGGGACCACCTTGGGCCAAGCCCGGGTGGCTTCAGCCACCAAGAGGCTCACTCCCCATGCTATGTAATAGGTGCAGCTCTCCCTACTCTCCAAATTGCGTAGCAAAAGAAAAGGGTACATACTGAGAACTTCTGTAGAGAAGCTGAAGCATCCGCATCAGCTTTGTTCTGATCGCCAAAAAACTGGGATGACGAAATAGATTTCGCATTAGAGAACTTCTTCCTTGCTTCATCAGTTTCCTGAATCTGATAATGACAAGATGCAAACGAAAAATGTAAGAGAAACACATGAATCACCAAAAAATGACGGCTAGACTGACCTGAACCAAGTTCTTGTCAATCGAAGAACAGAGATGGAAAAGAAGATAAAAATGACTGAAATAATGGGAACAAAAGAGAAAATAAAAACATAAATAACAGAAAACCACTAAAGGTCGGGCAGACTAAGAGGCACAATATTCTAGGGACAGACAAGTTAATACAAGGAAATGTGCAGAGATGTGACATCAATCTCCAGAGAAAAGCTCATTTATCTGCATTATAGAAGAATAGACACCGTAACCACTAATTTGTGTTAATCCGGGGCTTGTGTGGTCCTCACTATTCCCCAACACAACCCATCATCCCAGAAAAGCACACATTATATAAGCATTTATATAGGCTACCAACAGTTCTGAAACCACAAACAAGTTTCAGCAAAGAAAACTCACCAAAGGTAAGAAACTCACAAAATCAGCAGGAAAGAACATACTAAAGAACCTATTGAGCATCAAAACCCCACATCACCAACATTTAAATTGGCTTGTAAATCTTAATTCCTTGCACAACATGCAATGTAAGTGGTGTGTGGTATGACTCATGTATTACACTCACAATTTATTCCCTTGTTGTGAATTACATTTTTTTTGCATACTTTTAAGCACAAATTTTGAAGAGATAAAACTATATGTTTGCTCCATGAAGGTAAAAAACAAAAAAAGACACTTACTACTACACATAAATTCCAAAAGAAACTTCTAAACCGATGAATTTAACATCCATTTATCATCAATATTAAGTAAATCAAAGAGAGAAAAACTATGACTGTCAAATAAATGACAAAGCACTAAAAAAAAAAAAGATATACCCGATGGACGAGGCTCTCGTCATTACAAGGGTCTGAGGAAGGTTAGATGTACGTAGTCTTACTCCTGGAAGCAAAGAGACTGTTTTCACGACTCAAACATGTGACCTTCAGGTCACAATGGAGCAATCTTACCATTGTGCTAAGGCTCGCCCTCTCATGATTACAAAAAACTATGACTGTCAAATATGTGATTACAACCTACGCTTTCTCCTCTTTCAATAATGAAGCATAAAGGAAATGGTTGCACCTGATTTATCAGCCTACATGCATACATGCATGTGGCAGGCTAGACTGAAGGCCCAGGCAAAAAGGAAAAGGAGAAAAAAAGAAAAAAGAAATAAACACGTCTAGTCCATGAAGAACTCTTAGGAGTGACAAATAGCTAGGTAGCCAAGTAAGGAGCGGATAACTGATTAAAGCACCTAAGTAGTAAGCCCACCCCAAGATGAGTGCCCTCCTATTACGACTTCCCCAGAGCCTCCGGTAGCACGGGCCAGAGAATGACGGGTCTTCTCCCTTGTGGGAATGGAGCAATAAAAGTTTTGATAATTCAAAAGATGGTCAAGACAAGACAAGTTATTTATCGAGAATGAAATCACACCCACATTCAGTTATCTATTAATGCGTTCCCACTTGCATGCCTAACCACTTCAACCCCTTCTAATACATTCTTCTTATGCCACATTATTGGGTTCCTAGGAACGAGAGAAAAAAATATTTAGCCCCAATGACAAACGATCCCAACACTCAAAAGCATCCAACTGCAGTAACAAAAATGTCTACCAAGTAGGAAGTGTAAATTTGGTGCGACAAACTTAGTTACCCAACAAAAATCGGACTTCAGACTTTTAAAATTCTTTGGATACTCCGTATAAAGAGATGAATGTCAACCAATGAAGTAAAATAGCATTAATCTAGGTTTGCTAAACAATGATTAATAAATTTGAAATCATATATCTTACTTGCACTTTCGATGAATTTGAGCTTGTTTTCTTCGAGAAACCACTGTCCATCCCATAATCTGCAAAGAAACTGGACGACTTGGGTGGGGATACATGACCAATCACGTGTGTGCCTCCAGAACTCATCTCAGCAGCTAGGACATTATCTATGTATTCAAAACGAGATGTAAAAGATGAACCAATTGTAGGGGTGCTATTTCCAGAGGTGGAAACTTGCACAGGAGATTCTTCCGGCTTCTGGTCATAGAGACTTTCACTTGGCTGCATTAGACAAAAATTATTTAGCTGCTTCATCATAGAAAGGAAGCTTAAATTAATTAACAAAATCATAGAACACTTAAATTTCAGAAACATAATTTGTTGATAATACCAATTTCTAGCTTGTACATTTCACATGTACCCCAAATTAAATTGTCCATAGTAATAAAGGTAGCATCCACCTTAGTGGTAAGCTTTCGAGCACCAAGCCCCCCACTCTTCACCGTTTTCTTTGCACCGAAAGGCTTCTTAACAGAAGTGGTAGCAAAAGGTTGAGGAGCTTTGGGTGAAGCAGATACATCAGCAGTTTCAGACTTTTCTGAAGAACTTTTTTTTGGAGCTTCATTGGTCTTGATATCAGGAACTTCATTAGCAGCTTGTACTGACTGAGAAGCAATGGGTGATGATGGCAAACCTGTCTCTTCGTCTGCAGAACTTTTAGCAACTTCTTTTGAGAGTAATTGCTTATATAATTCAGCAGCCCTTGAAGTATACTTGGCCTCAATCCTGCCTGCATCAGTCCAACCATGCTGCTTAAAGAAAACTTGAGCACGGTTGTTTCCCCCAAAGCTCATCATCTTTAACTGCTCAGGAGTCCATGAATCTAAATCGGTCGATCTACAAAAAAAAAAAAAACTTCTGGCCTATAATGAATCGATAATTTTTATAGTGTTCAGCTTGAAGAAAAGTTATATTGCCTCCTAAATTAGCAAACGGAACTATATCTGTTTATCCACTGAAAATAACACCTACTTTAGTCCCCATTAACAGGGGTCTGGGAGGAGTAGGTAAGGTACAGACCTAACCTTCAACATTATCCATACAAAGTGACTGCCCTCATGTTTGAACCTACACCCTCAAATATATTAGACCATACAACCAATCAAACCTTAGTGATCTTCGAAATACATGCTATTCGTTAGACTATATACTTGGAAATGGGTATGAAGAGACTTCCTGTCTTAAAACCCTGAACCCAATCGATGATCAAAACTCACAAATCTGTCCCAGGTACTTCTAAAATATACAGAAAACAAAAGAGCTACTGTTATTGAGCAATATTTCAAATGGCAAAAAAATCTCACAAAGTAAGGTCAGATAGGAGGGGAAAAAAAAAGGATTCAAGTTATACACACTAAAAGGCTGTTTCATACGTGTACAATGTCAAAAAAACAGCAGTTGAAAGGGAAATATTTACACCAAAAGTCATGCAGAAAAGTATTACAACATTTCTATGCCATCAACCGAAACAAACAACCCCTCCTCTGGATAGCACATGTTGCCATTACTATGGCAACAAATAATGGTGGATTTCACATTTTTTTGGGTTCGCTGTGTGTGTCATAGCAATGCTAGGGTTAGAGGTCAACCAAAATTGTTTGTAACCAAGATACGAAGAAATGATATGATAACTTGTGGTTTAATAAAAATATAGCGATACACAAAACAATATAAAGGCATCCGATTCATGTAGAATATCCCAAACACAATAATTAAGCCAATGCTTTGCTGAGGTGTCCTGTGTGTTTTATGTTTTTTTTTTTTTCGTTTGGGGGCGGGGGCGTCTCGAACAAGAATTTCATACAGCCCAACCTCTGAGCTAACTCCAGCCTAATCTTTACTCACTAAATCTTATACTTCCATACAAGTCTGTCTACCCTTCGTTTATTGCTCGTTGATAAAAAATTCTAAATCCAGGATCCTCTTAGAAATCTAGGTAGATAAACAAATAACACTCTTTTTTCAAGTGGAGAAGACCAAGGCAAAGTGTATAACCAAATTTCATCATTCTACATCAAAAACTCACACATTTACTGCAGTGGACTTGCTGTAATTCTTTCCTGAATACACATTCTTTACGGCTCAACTTGGGCAGATCCTTTATGTAAAGTATGATGTACCGGACTTGTAGCAAAGCTTTACGAGTAAGTCACTTCTTATCAATTTTGTCGGGTGAATCAAATGCAGACAAATTTCCCCTTCTTTTCCAACTTACAAAAAAATAAAGGAACTTCTGGATTTATAGAGGCTTCAAATTAATTGTTGCCTCTGATTTCGTCAATAAACTTGGTGAATCCATATGAAAAAGCTACATAAATACATGAAACTAGCGCAATTAACGTAGAAATGAAATTAAATGACCATGAGAAATAAAATACAAAAACAAAACCTAGAAAACAACGATCAAACAGAAACAGAATTGTAATTCAGAAATCACCTAACAAAACTGACGTGAACACCGAGACTGCGATGAACAGCCGAACAATCAATACATAGGAAGATGCCGAACGTAACCGACGCCCAATTTGGATTCTTCGCATTGCAATCAAAACACATCTAATGCAGAAACAAAACACCTCAATAAATAATCAAAATCAAACAAAGATCCATAGAAAAGAAATAGCCAGATCTGAATTAGATCTCAACAACATCCGTCTAATGAAATATAAAATCAACACAACTCAAATAAAATTTGAGAAGAGAACAAAAAAGAAGATTAAAAAGACCTTGTTATCAGACTTGGCTCTGAGCTTTCTGAAAACGGCAATCTTGTCGATCAAATTCTCGGAAGCCATGGCCACACACACGCACGCACAGACGGAGAGAGAAAGAGAGAGAGAGAGAGAGAGAGAGATCCGAGAGGAAGAATAAAATCGAAGCGGCTATAAGGCCTCCTGAGTGAACAAGCAGAACAGACGATGCCTTGTATCACTAATTAATAATAAATTAATATAAAAATCAATAAAATTTATTTAATTTTTAGTAATTATTATGTCTATGTAAGAAAAATAATCACAAGACTGTAATTATTGAATAGTAATATCAAGTGTCAATTGTATCGTTAAGCTCAATATTTACTCGTGTAGTTGTTGATTTTATTCATTTGAATGACATAAATGTCTCGGGTTTGTGGCCGGAAATGATTAGTTAAACTTAATTTATTGACTTGATTTATCATATCATCGGATTAACTACGAGTCTCAATGACATTGACACTCACTATTGGATGTAATGATGACATCACGTCACCATTATCACGTAGTGTCACCATCTTATAATAAACTTACAAATCAACAAAAAAAAATTATTTTCACCATTATTTTATCACAACTAATGGTGCATTTGATGCCTCTCATAACGATAGGACACGATTGAACATGATAATCCAATTTAAATTAATGAGTTGTATTCTTTTATGGAGGAGGAGAAAAAAATTTAGTTAGTCCAAGTCCAAATTCCAACAGAGAGTTTGAGACGAGTCGAGCCCGAAAAAAAAGAGTGTAACTCGCAATTAGAAGAGAAACACACAAGTATCAAGGGGAAAACAACAAGAGAGATTAGAAGGAGAGAATGTGAAGGGAATAAATCAAATCAAGATGAGGATTGAAATAGATGTAAAGATAACAGTGTAGTAATGACTATCGCAAATTCACTTCTCTCGTGTCATCCTTAGTGATGATCGTATCAAAAAATTACCATATCTACTATTTTTCTTATCACTGAGAGCATTATCCATGTAAAATAATTTATAACTAATATTTTTTTGTATGGTACCATAGTCTTAGCCAGTGATGCCATGAACTAGGTAGAAATGAGATGGGGTCTGCCTAATGGAGTCGAAAGGCCATGTTAGCCTTAGCCCCAAGAGCCATGAGCTCTCTAGACTTTCTCTCTCCTAAAGCGTTCAGAGATAGAAGAAGTCGGAGCCTGGTCTGCCTTGTCCTTCTTCTCCGATTCTTCCTTATGAACGAGGATCCCAGGATCCCCTCGCCCCGGTCGTCGGAGGAAGACGACCATCTCCAACGAAGTACGAAAAAGATCAAAGAGTCTCATCCAATTCCTATTGATGACGGGATGCTTGTGGATCCATCATCTGAGCGATCAGGGGATGATGAACAGGTGATGCCGGATAAACCTGCATCTCCATTGGGGACAAAGCCTAGGAACTATTTGGCCGCACTGTTGGAAGACAAAAATGTTGTCTATTTTGATGAATCGATCTATGGCAACCTTTCGGATGATGAAGAGGAAGAAATCCCTAATAAGGATTTGACTGGAGATGAGATGATGGACCAAGCTGGAGCCTCCAAACAGGTCATAATCGATACCTCTGATGAGTCTTGCCCTCATATTAAGCTGCCCCAGAGGACCCTAGATCGCATTCGGAATCGATGGAGAGATGGATTACTGGTCAAGCTTTTGGGGAAAAATATAGGATACAAAATGTTGTGTATGAAAGTCAGAAATATCTGGGCTCTCCATTACGATTTTGAGGCGATCGATTTAGATAATGGATTTTTCCTTTTTAAGTTCCAATCTAAAGAAGATTGCTTCAAGGTTGCTACGGGAGGCCCATGGATCATCATGAACCACTATCTCACAGTCAGGAAATGGGAACCAGACTTTATTCCTTCAAGGGCTTCTGAGATCACAACTGGCTTATGGGTTAGACTACCGGAGTTACCGCTTGAGTATTACGATGAGAAGACTTTGTTCCAAATAGCTAAGGCACTGGGTAAGCCGATCAAAGTGGATATCAAGACTGCAGCTTCAGAGAGAGGGAAGTTTGCTAGAGTGTGTGTGGAACGTGACCTAAGTAAGCCACTGATTTCCCAATACAAATTGGGCTCAAGAATCTTCAGAGTTGAATACGAATGTTTGCACATCATATGCTTCGGATGTGGAAGAGTTGGTCATCTGGAAACTTTTTGTCCCCACAGACAAGAAAAACGAGCTCCGATGGGTGCCGACACCCTCTCTTCAGCCGGAGAAGACAACCAGTTGGAGAAAGGCGCTAATCCCGAGAGTTCACAACGGTCACAAAGTAACCAAGAACAAACCCAGTTTGAACCCAAGGGTTCCAAGACTGAACGGGAGTTTGGGCCTTGGTTGATAGCCCAACCCAGAAGAAAAAGAGTCCAGGGTTACAAGACCCAGATGCCACACAAAGGAATGGGGCACAACAACAGATTCCAGGCCCTTCAAATGCAGAATCAGGAGACAACCCAGGAGGAAGCAAGAGGGTCAGGAAGGGGTAACCAAACCCAGAGATATAACCCAGGGCAAAAGAGAGGGTCCCAATTGGGTTCGGGCAGGACATGGGAGCAAAATCAGAGAATGGACAAGATCCAACCCAGATCCCACACTTCCCAAGAAATCTCTGAGGAATCTGAACCACTGCAGAGATCGAAGGGGCAAAGAGCTGCTTTGGAAAATGGCTCACATCTAATGGATTTGGAGCCCATGAGGTGCACCGAATCAGGAACCGAAGGACAGCAGGAGCTAAGCGTCCACCAGCCCCAGACACAGTCCAATGAACCTCAAACCCACTCCCCCCCCCCCCCCTTCACCTCCAACCCAGCCTCACTCCAAATGGATGCCAGAGTCTCCGTATCTCTGATCTTCTAAATCCCAAACCACCAGACCCTGGGGATCTAAGGAGTGATGGAAGAATCGCCTTTGAAAACCTTTCATCTCAACAACAACTGGATGGGTTTACTCGTCCAGCCGGAGGAGGAGAGCAAATGGCTTGTGATGGCCCACTGGACAGTGGAATCATCCACACTAGTAGTGGAACCATGCGAACTCAGAGAAGCAAGGATCATGACAACGGCGGTCTCGCTGAGACCAGCAATCCCTATAGAGGAGTTCAGGGAGATTGTTAGGCACAAATTAGACCTTGAAAGTTCCAAGCCTCTCCCACAGTTTGTTATGATGTCAGCCATGAAACTTTTTGTCTGGAATTGTAGAGGAGCAGGAAATGAGAATTTTAGAAGGGTCTTCAATGACCATTTCAGAGCTCACAAACCCGATGTTGTGGTACTCTTGGAGACTAAGATTCAAAGCAGCAAAATGGGGAACTTTTTTGAGCAATATGGCCTTACGGCATCCGAAATAATGGAACCTGAAGGGAGAGCTGGTGGCATTTGGCTGTTTTGGGATCCTTCGAACATTGCTATCAATGTTAGTGGCTCCTCTACGCAAGCTATTCATGCCACAATTGCTAGAATGGACTTTGACGAGTGGCTTTTCTCTGCGGTGTATGGGAGTCCTAACGCTGTTTGCAGGGACCAGTTATGGGATGAGCTTAGCAGTACAGGGGATAATTACAGGGGTTCTTGGATGGTGGCCGGAGATTTTAATGACTTCTCTAGCCTTTCTGAAAGAAGAGGGAGGAGAGTGGATAATACAAGAAGAATCAGGAAATTCAAGGAAAGGGTCAACAACTGTGGACTCATTGATCTTGGATGCAGTGGTCCTAAACTCACTTGGAATAACAAGAGGAAAGGGCTAGCAAATACTAAAATTAGATTGGATCGTGCTATGGCTAACTCTGAATGGACAGTGCAATTCCCAGAGGCAAGTGTCAGAAATCTTCCTCGGACCTACTCGGACCATTGCCCTCTGCTGATTCAAATGAAAGGTATGTCTCCTCCCCTCTCTTCCATTAAACCTTTTAGACTTGAGGCTATGTGGATGTCACACCCTGATTTCAAAAATTTGGTTGCTAATACTTGGAGATTTAATAATTACTCTCTTATTAAAGCCTCAACTGAGTTTGAAAATGTTGTTAGGGAGTGGAACATGAATACTTTTGGTAACATCTTTAGAAGAAAAAGGAGAATATTAGCAAGGCTTGAAGGCATACAAAAAGCTCAGGACTCACATTATTCCCATAATTTGACTAGACTTGAGGAAAAGCTCCAGCATGAGTATAACAGGATACTGGAACAAGAAGAAATCCTATGGTATCAGAAATCTAGATCTAAATGGATTACTTGTGGGGATAGGAACACTAAATTTTTTCATGTTTCTACCATTTCAAAAAGGAAAAAATGTAGACCTCAAACCCTCAAAGATCTGGAAGGTAACTGGTTAAATAACTCTGAGGACATTGCAAAGGCATTTCAAGATCATTACTACGACTTGTTTGGATCAGCTGATCCCAACTCCCTTCCCCACAGATCCTATAGTTTTCAGAATAAACTTAGTGATGAGCCTAAAAGTATTTTGGAGAACCCTGTTGATAATAATGAAATTAAATTGGTCATTTTTAGCATGAAACCTATGAAAGCCCCAGGTCCTGATGGACTCCAGGCTATATTTTTTCAAAAATACTGGAACATAGTTGGAAATTCTGTTTGTAATCTTGTCAAAGAAATGCTTGAAAGTGGAAAATGTCCAAGTGACCTGAACAAGACGTGGGTCACTCTGATCCCAAAAGTTGAGAATCCAACACAGATCACACAATTTAGACCAATTAGCCTTTGCAATGTTCCTTACAAAACTCTCACTAAACTGTTGGTAGCCAGATTAAGACCCTACCTGGATAGTCTGATCAGTCCTAATCAGTGCAGCTTTATCCCAGGTAGGCAAACTGTTGATAATGTCATTATTACCCAAGAAATTATTCACTCCTTAAAGAGGAAACAAGGGAAGATGGGGGGTATGGTTATTAAAATCGATTTGGAAAAAGCCTATGATAGAGTTAATTGGAATTTTCTGTACAATACCTTGATTGATTTTAATTTCCCGCAGTCTTGGATTGATATTATTATGAGTTGCGTCACAGGATCTACCCTTTCCATACTATGGAATGGTTCCCCTCTTGACCCTATAAAAGCAAGAAGAGGGTTGAGGCAAGGGGACCCTCTGTCTCCCTATCTTTTTGTTTTGTGCATGGAAAGACTGGGTCAGCTTATTCTTGAGAAAGTGCAGGAAGGCAAATGGAGAGGACTCAAAGCCTCAAGGAAAGGCCCCCTTATTACTCACTTATTATTTGCTGATGATATTATCTTGTTTTCTAGAGCTTCTGAATCTGACTGTCTCATGATTAAAGAGGTGCTCAAAGAGTTTTGCTTACTTTCTGGTCAGAAAATTAGTCTTAACAAATCAAAGATCTTTTTCTCTCCAAACATAAGTAAAAGCCATGCTGGGTTCCTTAGTAGAAAATGTGGTGTCACCCTGACTGATGATCTTGGGAAATACTTGGGTATCCCCATTCTTCATAAAAGACCTTCAAAGGATCATTTTAAATTCATTATCGAAAAAATTCAAAATAGACTTAGCGGGTGGAAAGCAAAGTCCCTCACCTTGGCAGGCCGGACCACCCTTGTGAAGGCCGTGACTTCTACCCTCTCGAATCATGTTATGCAAACTAACTGGCTTCCTCAAGCCACATGTGATCAGATTGACAGACTTAACAGAAATTTCTTATGGGGAGACACCTCGGACAAGAGGAAGGTCCACCTTGTAAATTGGGATAGGGTTTGCTTTCCTAGAAAGGAAGGAGGCTTGGGGTTAAGGAAGAGTAGGGACAACAACCTTGCTCTTTTATCTAAACTTGGGTGGAAAGTTAAAAGCAATGACAAAGCTCTTTGGGTTGATGTGATTTATAATAAATATGTTGATCAAAATGATGTTAACTGGAAAAAGAAATCTAACGGTTCACCAACATGGAGAGCCATTTGTAAGACTAAGGATTTAGTGGACACAGGGACAAAATGGATAATTGGTAATGGTAATTGTATCAATTTTTGGACCGACTGGTGGTGGGGAGAGGGCCCCTTAGTGCAACAGGTTATTCATCCTGAGCTGTTGAACCTCGACAAGAAGGTTGCTGATTACATTGATGAAAGAGGTAACTGGAATCTTCTAGAGGCAGGTACTTTCCTTCCTCAATCCACTCTCCTTGACATTTTACGATATCCTTGCCCTTTATCTGATGAGTTTCAGGACACGATTTGTTGGGGCCTTTCCTGCAATGGTAAGTTTTCTTCTAAGGCGGCTTTTAATATTATTTCCAGATCCAACCCGAGCAGCTTTCCTCTCCTTAATTGGGACTGGATCTGGAAAATTAATCTTCCCCAAAAACTTAAGCAATTCCTGTGGACTGTTCAACATGACAGACTCCTCACAAATAAACTTAGAGCTTCGAGAAATATGGTAAGTGATGCTTCTTGCACCAGATGCCATAACTCTGAAGAAACATCCTTACACCTTATTTCGGATTGTCCGAAAGCTCATAAAGTGTGGAAGTTCTTTAACTTGTCCAATGGGGAGGAAACTAGCAACACAGGGGGACTTCATTATTGGATTAATTTGAACTTTGTTTCAAGAAAGTGTATGGACTGGAAAGGCATTAGTTGGCCTATAATGTGTGCATGTGTGGCATGGTGTATTTGTAAAGATAGGAACAGGGAATGTATTTCTAATATTCTTACTTCAACTAGAGTGATTGTTAGGGAAGCGTGGCTCCTTGCCTTGGATGTTGTTAATGCTTTTCAAAATGTCCAAGAGGAGCACTTTCGGCCCCCTAGTCTGATTTCTTGGTCTTTCCCTCATACAGGTTGGTATAAGCTTAATACGGATGGATGTTCCAAAGGCAACCCAGGCGTTGCAGGAATAGGAGGGATCATAAGGAATGATCAAGGAAGATGGCTCGCAGGCTTCTATGGTAGAATTGATAATTCCTCGAGTTTACATGCGGAGCTATGGGCTATCCACAAGGGATTGGAGATGGTCCAGAAAAGGAACATCACTCAGATTATAGTGGAGACTGACTCTCTTGAAGCAGCAAAGTTACTGTCCAAGGATCCGGAGATCACCCACCCAAATCGTGCGATCATTTCTCAGTGTAGAAGAATTATGGAAAGGAGGAAGATTCCTATTATCCACACCCTAAGAGAGGGCAACCAGTGTGCAGATTTTTTGGCCAATATTGGCGTCCAGCAGTTGGAAGTTTTTGTTGAGCTTGATGCTCCCCCTCCCCAGCTGGCTAATCTTTTGTTAGCAGACTCGGCTAGTGTTGCTTTTGCTAGGAACTCTATCTAGTTTTTTGTTGTTTTTCTTTTTCATTCCGATGTACCAAAAAAAGAAATGGCAAGAAAAATAGAAGTTAGGGCTCGTTTAAAAAAGCTTGGACTGACTTAATGGGCTTCAGGAGTAGCCAAGGAGAATGGGCTCTTATAAAGCTTATGGGCAAAAGCCCACAATGGCCTTGGTAGACCACATTTATTCTTAACATCTACATGCTCTGCTCGACACACCCAACACTTGACACGGGGGATTGGGGGGGGGGGGTGTGGTCTAGCAGAAACCTATTTAGGTGGTGCATGAAAAAAAACCTTGCTATATTAGGGGTGCAATTCAGACCGGCTAACTCGAAATGAACCCAAACCTAACTCAAAAAAAATAGTGTTAGGGTTGAGATTTTTAGGGCTAGGGTTGAAAAGTTTTAGCCTGAATTGAATTCGGACAAGGCTCGAGATAAGAGTTTGGATTCACGGGTTTAACCAGAAGCCAACTCGAATTCATGTATTAAATTTATACTAGTTATTATTCGCGCCTGAAGGCACGGAGTAATAAAAAAAAATTGTCAATCATAAACATATTTGTATTCACACCTAAAATCAAATCACAAACATAGAAGAGAGAAAAATGAATTTTAGCACCAATTGTAGTGGAGATGAGCGGTAGTAGTGGTGATGGTGGGAGAAAATGATGATTGTGGTAGGCAGCAATGATCGTGGTGGTGGTGGCAGCCGTGGATGACAACGGTGATAGTGGTGATTGATTTTTGGTGACGATGGTGGTAGTGGCAACGATGGGTAATGACAGTGTGGGTGGTGGTGGGCGACAGCAATGGTGGTTGGTATTGGTGGTATTGGTGGTGGCGATGGTGGGTGGTGACGATGGTGGTAGTGGGCGATGATGGGTGATTGTGGACGACGTTGATGGTGGTAGTGGGCGATGATGGGTGATTGTGGACGACGTTGATGGTGGGTGATGGCGAATGACGGTGGTGGTGGGTGGTGGCGAATGACGGTGATGGGGGTGGGTAACAATGGGTGGCGACAGTGGTGAGCGATGATAGGTGGTGGTGGTCAGTGATGATAAGTGTGGTGGGGGTGGGGTGACAGTGGGTGGCGACGATGGTGGGCGATGACGGGTGGTGGTGGGCGATGACGAGTGGTAGTGGGTGATGATAGGCAATGACGATGATGGTGGGTGGTGGCATGGACGACGGTGGTGGGTGGGATGATGGTGGTAATAGTAATAAATATAAGAATTAGATGATGATGGTACTAGGTAGTGGCGGTGGTAACAATCAGTGATAAGTGATGACGGTGGTGCTGGCGAAGGTGGTTGGGTGGTAGGGGCAGGGATGATAGAGGTGGTGGTGGTGGGGGCGATGGTGGTGGCGTCGGTGGTGGGGCAGTGGGGGTGGTAGTGGTGGGGTGGTGGCAACGGTGGTGGTAGTAAAGTGTTATTACTTTTTTTTTTTAAAGTGCTTATAAAAAGTCATAAGTTCTAAAAACACTTTTGAAAAGTCACCTCAAACACATTCTTAGGGAGTCTATTTTCTCTATTAAATTTAAGGAGTTAATATTAGCCGTCAGATTAATTTTAAAGTAAATTTTAAAATGATCATAACTGCGAAAAGTAAAAATCATTTTTTATGCCTTCAAATTTTTTATTTTATTATATAGATAATATAAATACATATCTTTTTAATTATTTTTATTTAAAAAGGGAGTGAAACATAATTTATAAGAACTATAGATGTTGAAAGAAATTTATACAACTGATGTGGTATAAGTAAAAAAGGCAAAAGAAAGATAAGGAGTTGTCAACTCACATCGGATAAACAATTCAAATGATCTTTCCCCTATCCTATATATAAAGAAGGCTCACCCTTACACCTTTAATAAGGTTTCATCTTAATGGGTCACGTAGGCTTATGTAATAGTCCAACATTGTGCAAAGACTCACAACTAATTTAGGATTATTGTTTGTTGTGGTTGAGTTAGGATTAGGGTTAAAATTGAAGATTTAATACTTAGGATTAGATTAAGATTGATCTCTCAACCCGCTTAAGTTGAACCCTACGATATATACACAAGATCATGTTGTCTAACACTTTTTTTATCACCAAATACAGGAGAAGGGAGATTCGAACCACTAACAAAGGGAATGTTTTATCTAGGCTTGTCAAAATGTAATATGACACAATTAACTGATACAACTCGACACGAATTTAAATGAGTTTGGATGAGGTCGCAATGGATGTGGAGACGGTAAACGAATGAATCCGCTAAATCCATTTAATAAACAGATTGTATTTATGTAAGATATGTTAATTCATTTAATCGTTTAAATAAAATTAATAATTATTCAATTTTTTTTACTCAGAATAATATATACAGTTTAATAATTAGATGAGTTAAAAAAATTTAATCATTATCTTTTTACTATAATAATATAAAATTTTATTAACCGGGTTAAACAAGTACGTATTGGGTAATTTAATAAGTATGTGTTTAATTAAACGAATTGTCTACGTGTTAATAATTTTCACACAAATTCAGTTAGATCCAACATAAATCCGCTTAACCTAACACAGCTGACTTCCGAACAGAAACAACCAAATTCTTTGGTAAGAAACTTTCGTACGACTTTCCCACATGTCTTGTTCTGTAGCCGGTAGGGAACGGTAGGAAGAAGTAATGGCTTGGAATGGTTGGGTTTCTGGCAATGCGGCTTAGTTGGGACCATTCGACATAAACATATATCTGCCAATTTGTTCACACACAGATAGAGAGAGAGAGAGAGTGTGTGTGTGTGGGGGGGGGGGGCTTGGTCCCTCGAAAATAGCATTGTTTGTGTCATTGAATACTATGTTGTGTTTGTTTGCGTGGATGACGCAGCAGCAGCATATACGTTGCATCTCTCACTCCTCACAGAAGTTACTAAACGCTCCTCCTGGTAAAGCTTTTCCCTTCCCCCACTATGGCGGTTCTCAAGCCGAAGGTGCTCATCCTTCGATGGAACTCCGGTAGACCTTTCTCTTTTTTTCTACTGTAGTATTGTTCTCATCTCCTTTTCTCTACTATCTGCTTTTCTTAATTCCTAATCTGCTCTAACCCTTTCTTGCAACTATAGCCATGATACTCTGTCTACCCCACTCACACCCAAACCCTCTCAACCTTTCAATCTCCTTTCCTCAATCTTAGTCACTGTCTGCAAACCCCATCTGAACTCAAACCCACAACCCTCCCTATCTTCAATCACTACAATACGATTATTCCCTCAAACCCATAACCATCTTCTCTTTCATTCACTACAGAGCTCTTCTCTTTCCCTTGACAGTAGTGAGCCAACCTCTGAGTCGGACTTTTTGCTTCCCCGTCTGATCACTCATCTATCCGTGAAACCCTCAACACAACCATGAGCCTCATGAACCCCCTGAAGAACAACACCCAAGAATCAGACCAGTCTCTAAAGATATCACTACGACCCGATACGGTGACGGCCAAACAAGTAGCACAAGTTTGTCTAGTAGGAAAACTATACACCGAGAAGAAGATAAACAAAAATGCCATCAAAACCATAATCAGCAAAGCATGGAATGCAGAAAAAGACTTGGAAATCAAAGACGGTGAAGAGGAGACATTCATCTTCCTCTTTAAAAATGAAGACCTCAAACACAGAATCTTGAACCAGAGCCCTTGGTCCATTAAGGGACAACTGCTAGTCCTCAAACAATGGATCCCAACATCCTCCATATCAGAAATAAACTTCACCACAACCACATTCTGGATCCAAGCTCATGGCATCCCACCGGACATGGTCTCAGCAGAAAATGCTATGAAGATTGCATCAGCTCTTGGCACCCCAGCACTACCAGAACATCTACTTCAACAAAAAACTCTTTGGCGGAACTACATACGCACTAGAATCACAATCGACCTCACTAAACCTCTCCACACCCACTTCTGGCTCCCTCGAACAAACCTTCCTGATAAGCTAATTGATCTAAGGTATGAAAGGCTTAGTGATTTTTGCTACAATTGTGGAAGAATTGGACATGAGAAAGCAGGATGCAAATTCCCCCCACCTCAAAACCAATATGCCAACTATGGCCCCCTTCTGCGTGCAACACCGTGGAGACCATCAAAAGTCCATTCATCTCCGGAAAACTCTAACGATGATACAGAGCCAGCGGCGCGTAACACCACACCCCAGGACCCAACATGGACCCCATCCTCTCTGACACACGCCCATGATCCGTGTCAGTACGATGCGTTCGCACAATCCACCTTGCAGAGCGATGACATCGCTACACGTGGACTCAAAGGACTAGAGGAAACCAGTACAAAATTACAATCTGTTGCTACGCCGCCTCAACCCCCAACCTCCCCAATAAACCAACAAAACCCTACCCTTCTCCAAAAAGATTCCAACATTCAAATGACCCAATCTTCAAAATCTACCACATATACCCTCACACTCATGGACCCTCAAAGCCCAAGCCCACAATACCTTTACTCCAATAACCAACAAGAGTCCGCACACAAGCCTAACCCATATAACATTGAAACTACCCAAGCCCAGAAAAATCAAATGAACAATTGCCCAATGCAGTGCCCACCAAGCCATCCAACCCAAGAAATAACCCAAAACCAAAATACAGCCAACAAAGCCCTTATCCCTCTTCCTTACACTCAATACCCAATCTCACCTGAGCTCCTTGCCATCATCGACAATGGAATATCGAAAATCTTCAACAGATTATCCCTCAAGAGAACCAGATTTGAAGACAAATCAATTGAAAGACCAACCAGACTTCGAAGACAAGAAGATGGAAGTTTTGCAATCCTACCCACACCAGCTTCCGATTCACACCACTCACCAGAAGAGGAAACACCAAAACACCAAACTCCCACATCACCAACCCAAAACCAAACCTATTACGTCACAGAACCTGATGAGGAGCCCTGCCCTCCCAGTAGAGCAACATCGACAATCTCTCCAACCAGAAAACCAATTCGCAGATTTACTTCCAAGGTCAGGGAAATTGAAGTGGAATGGTCTGATGAAACAAACAAGGCTGAGGAGGCGGGTCAAGCCATGCCCCCAACCCCCTCATGTTAGGATACATCTGGAACTGTCGAGGGTTGGCCCATGCCTCGACGGTTCAACATCTAAGGGCCCAAATAAGGGAATACAACCCAGACTTCCTCTTCCTTTCAGAAACCAAAATTAGCAAAGAAAAAACTGAAAAAACTCTACGGCAACTGGGTTACTATGATTTCGAAGTGCAGGCATCAAGCGGTAAATCAGGAGGCATTTGTTTGGGATGGAAAAAAGGGGTGCACTTGGAGATTATTCTTTCATCAAAATCCATCATCTCTGCCATTTTTCACCCCAACCAGTTGGAGACAAGGTGGCTACTAAACTGTGTTTATGCTCCCCCAAGTAAAATCTTACAAGCAAATTTCTGGGAAGCTATGTATCAAATCACCACAGATTACCAAGGCCCAACCCTTTTCATTGGAGACTTTAATAACATTGCTTCCCAGTCAGAGAAAAAGGGAGGAAAACCATTTGCTTGCTCCTCAAATGGTGGGTTTGGAAATTTTCTTAACGACCAGGGACTCATTGACTTGGGATTTTCTGGAAACCCATTTACTTGGTCAAATAGACGCGAAGGTCTTGCCAATATCAAGGAAGGTTTAGACAGGGGAATCGTGAATCCAGAATGGCGTATTATGTTCCCAAGAGCCATCATCAATCAACTACCAGCAATTGAATCAGACCACTCCCCCCTCCTGCTGAACACACGGGGAGATAACCAAACCTACCCTAGACCTTTCAAATTTGAGGAAATGTGGACCAGAGATGCCTCAAGTCACCTAATCATCAAAAACTCATGGAGGACAGAGCAAAGGGGTTCACTAGCTTTCAGATTCTGCCGCAAACTTCAGGCCACAAAAATAGCACTTAAGAAATGGAATAAGGATAAGTTCGGAAACTGCATACAACAAGCAAAGTCCCTAAAGAACCGCATTGATTTTTTGCAGCAATCTGATCCCAATCCGGACAACCTGCTGGAAGAGAAGCTACTGAAACACCAGCTTGCAGAACAGTACAAACGAGAAGAAACACTGTGGAAACAACGTTCAAGGATCCAATGGATCAAGGAAGGAGATGCCTGCACCAAATTCTTTCACAGCACCACGGTTATTAGGAAGAGGAAAAACTCCATAGATTGCTTAAAAAAACAGGATGGCACATGGACTTCAGAGAAGAGTGAGATAGGTAACCAATTTATTTCTTACTTCCAAACCTTGTTTACCACTCAACATCCACAATTACCTGATGAGATAGAAGGTCTGATTACTCCATGCATACCAATTAAGCAACACCCAGAATTATGTGCTATTCCATCACCTGAGGAAATCAAGGCGACCTTGTTTTCTATGCCATATCTTAAAGCACCAGGCCCCGATGGTATGTCTGCAATTTTCTATAAAACTTACTGGCATATTGTTGGAAAAGATGTAATAGATGTGGTTAGAAGCTTCTTTGCTGGGAGACATATGCTCACAGAGATCAACAGGACAAACATCTGCCTTATTCCTAAATCCCCTAACTCAAACACAGTAACCCAGTTTCGCCCCATAAGCCTTTGTAACATAGTCTACAAAATCATCTCCAAAATTTTGACCAACAAATTGAGACCTTTTCTTGAAAACCTAATTTACCCCACACAAACCGCATTCATACCAGGAAGAAACATTGCTGAGAATGTGATCTTGGCACAGGAAGTGATGCACACCTTGAAGAGGAAAAGAGGAAAAAGGGCACTGATGGCTATAAAAATAGACATGTCTAAGGCATTTGACAAAATAGAATGACCCTTCTTGTTGAAAATCTTGACTCTTGCTGGTTTCCCCAGTCACCTCATACACCTTATACACCAATGCATTTCAACTCCGGCATTCTCCGTCCTTATCAATGGTACCCCAGTTGGAAATTTCACGGCTCAAAGGGGTCTTAGGCAGGGAGACCCCCTCTCGCCATTTTTGTTCATCATTTGCACAGAAGTTCTATCCAGATTGTTGATAAGGGAGGCCAACAATGGTAATCTAAAAGGTGTTAAAATAGCTAGAAACTGTGAATCCCTTACCCATCTTATGTTTGCAGATGACCTGTTGATTTTCGGAAGAGCAAATACTGAGGAGGCTGAAGTAATATCACAATGTCTATCAACATACGAGCAGTGGTCTGGCCAACAAATAAATAGAGGGAAATCGGTGGTCTTCTACAGCAAGAATGCAAACAGAAACATCACTAGAGGAATCAAAGCAATTTTGCAGCTGAAGAAAGGCCTTAACAATGCTAAGTACCTGGGACTACCTTTGAAAATTGGTAGAGCTAGGAACAAAGCTTTCCAACCAATCCTGGAAAAACTGGATAGCAAGCTGCTAGGATGGAAGACCAAGCTGCTCTCGTACGTTGGAAGAGCTACCCTGATCAAGTCTACAACCCTTGCCATACCAGCATATGTCATGCAATCCTTTCTTCTCCCCATCAGCACTTGTCAGCAGATTGATAGAAAAATTAGAACTTTTTGGTGGGGACAATCAAACGACAAGAAATCATTATGTCTCAAAGCATGGAATTTCATCTGTAGACCAAGGAATGTGGGAGGATTAGGATTCAGGAAAACCCATGATACAAATATGGCTCTAATGGCTAAACTAGGGTGGCAATTAACCTCTCAATCCCCCAAACTTTGGTCCTCCCAGCTCTCAAACAAGTATTGCTCAAGACATTCTTTCCCCCATGTGCCAAAACAACCCTCAGACTCACCCATATGGAAACAAATCCTTGAATGCAGACCACTCATTGAACAAGGGGCGTGCTATATAGTGGGTTTTGGGCACAAAATTAACATTTGGACTGACCCTTGGATTCCTAATATCCCCTCCTTCATACCTCAAATGATGCATGAAATTGACCCATTCCCGACACTGGTTGAAGAGCTTATTGACCAACAATCCAGAACTTGGAAGAGAAACATCCTGTCATCCTGTTTTGATGAACACACAACCCAAGCTATCCTCAAGATAAAGCTACCTACTTTCCACACTGAAGACAAAATGGCCTGGATTCCCTCTAATTCAGGATTGTTCACAACAAAATCAGCCTACATCTCACACAGAGCAAATTTGGATACAACTAGTCAGTACCTCAACACCCCTGATTGGATCAAACTGTGGAAATCCCCCTTACATGAGAGATTAAAGATGAGAATTTGGAGAGATGTGACAGAGAGCCTACCCACCAAAACCACCCTATCCAGCAGATTTCCAGTCCAAGACATTTTATGCCCATTCTGTCATCAAACATCAGAATCTGAGGTACACTTGTTCTTCCAATGCCACCTAGCCAAGACAATATGGTTCCATAAATGGGGATTTCACACAGAAGCATTCTCTTACCTTACGTTCCAAGAGTGGGTCCACAATCTCCTTAACCCTGGACCAATTTTCAACCTATGCAGACTTTCTCAGGATCAATTCTTTCTCTTTGCTGGAGTTGTGATTGTTACAATTTGGAAATGAAGAAACAAAATCATCTTTGGGAACGAAACACCTTAGCATACTTTGATAATGCAGGAGATTAACCATCTCTTTGAGGAATTTTTGGCGCAATCAAAGAATTCCAAACCTGCTAGTACTCATCAACTACCACCAGCGCGCCAAGGAATGAGCACATGGACCCCACCAAATGAAGGAGAAATAAAAATCAATGTTGACGCAGCTATTGGGAAAGGTAAAGCTTGCTTGGCAGCAATTGCAAGAGATGAGAGGGGTCAAGTAATTCAATCACTGATCACACAAGAAGAACATGATGACGACCCACTTGTTGCAGAATCCTTGGCTGCAAGAAGAGCAGCTTTCTGGGCACTCTCAAAAAATTGGAACTATGTCATCATTGAGGGGGATTCACAGCCTGTCACACATGCAGCCATGCTCCCCCACATCAATCCACACTGGTCCATTATATCCATAATACAAGATATCAAACACCTTCTACAACAGCACATAGACTGGAGTATGATTCATGCATTTAGACAAGCAAACAAAGCTGCACATGAATTGGCACAATGGGGGCTGAGGAATAATTATCAGGGAACCCTTAATGTTGAAAACCTCCCCCCCCCCCCCCTTGGTTATGACACAAATAACCATTGATATGGACAGTGGTCATGGCTCACAGCAGCGGGTAGAAGCCAGATTAACAGTAGGAGTAGAAAATGTAAATATAGATGTTTAATTTTATTGCACTCTCTCCTTGTACGTCATCATTTCTCAACAAAAAAAATATATATTATAAAATAAAATAAAACAGTACAGTAAAGACAAAAATATATATATATATACAGTAAAGAAGTTTTGCATGGGTCACTTTCTTAGTGGATAAAAATAGAAGTGTCAATTGTGTCTTGTTCGTGTTAAGTATTAATTAATCGTAACCCAACTCATTTAACTAATTTTTTGGGTTCAATGCATTTTTTGTCGGATATTTGGTCTATTTGAAATTTGCTAAAAATTTTAATTTTTTTTTTTAATTTTCAAGGAAAAAAAGTCTGGTCTGTTTGGACTAAGGTTTATTGGGCGACTTTTTCATTAGCATTTTGGGCAAAAATAATTTTTATCAGTACAAAAAAAAAAGTTGAAAAATTGAATTTATCCAAAGACTTCTAAAAAAAATTAGGTTTTTTTGGAAACATTTCAAACGATTCCATTAACTTTTTTATTTCATTTTTTAAACCTCTATTTCGTAACTAAAAAAATAAATTCCAAATGATTCTAACATTATAAAGGAAGAAAACAGTGAGATTTGAATCAGCGGATGGTGACCATTAAAAAAATTGCTAACTTCTAAGTAATTGCTTACACCTTTACGCAAAAGGAAAATAAAAAGACAAACTAATGACATCCGCACGTTTTAATTGAAAAGAAAGAGTGAGTGCTAAGTGTCCCTACCAAGGATAAAAACAATTTATGAATCTGCTCAATAATTCATGTGAGATATGACTATGATATTAATACATTATTTTTCCATATCATTCTAAAAAAATATTGTTACTTGTATATCTTGATTTAAGTTATTTTATAATTATTGATACTATAAATAATAATAAAAATTCTATGTATTATTTTGTTATAAGACAAAAAATAAATAAATGGATTGATGCGGAGGTCTAAACAATTAATGCCATATTATTTAGTACTTCAACCTCATCTATTCTTTTTATTACCCCCACTAACAAGAGGAAGACTACTATAACGAAATTTATAATTTTTTGAAATGAATTTTTAATTTTTTTTAGAATAAAAGTTTCAACCATAAATAGCATAATTGATTCTAAAATATTATGCTTAATCATGATAGTTATAATTTTTTTTAAAATTGAACAGTTCTTTTCACAAACAGGGCCCATGCGACAAATACTATTTAGGAAGTGACAAGGTTCTTCATACAGTCATACTTGATCAATTTTGGTCTGTTGTCCGTGGTCGGTGTGTCCGTGTTCATATTTGTGTTCGTGTGTCATATTTCTATTTATTTAACACGCCTTAGAGAGCATTTTCCCACGTGGTACTTGTGGCACAACAGTCCATCGATAGAACATAGCCTCAAACAAAGCTACCTCAGCCACTCCTTTTTGACTTTCTATACATTATTTCAGTTCCTCGAAGAGTCATAATTTTTTGACTCGATATTAGTACGATTAAACCTGCGAATTTAATAGATCTGGATCGAGTTTAATCGTATTTAATTGAATTTACATCTAAGTTGCTTGCATGATGATGATTATTATTTATTTATTTAGTAATTTACTACATCTCATGATGATTATAAAAAAAGTGAAAATCGAATAAGATCTAAATACTTGAACTCCGAGTTAACAATTAAATTGAAGACGAGATGAGATTGGAGATGCAGAAGACAATTATGAGTCGTGAGGGTTCTTGTATCAATGCGATGGTCTGGACGTGAAGATTAGGACAAAATTACAAAATAAATTTAAAATTTAGACATTTATATAATCAGTGTCGATTTTTTTAAAAATAATCGTCCAAGCTATTAGATTTGTTAAAACCCAACCGATTTAACCAGTTCTCAGACGACTCACATGCTACAACGATCCAATTGATGAATTGATTTGATTTAGGCTCGATGTGTCGGATTCCCGAGTTAACCCGTTGGGGGTTAAGTTTAATAATTATTCTTACCATACTCACTTTAGGCGCAACTGCCACTTACAAGAAAAGTAAAAAATAAAATAATATCAGCAAGTTGCTTGCATTTGCATTTGCATGATAGTGATTATTATTTATTTATTTAGTAATTTATTGTATCTCACTTAGGGTTGTTAATCAAATCGATCTACTTGAGTTCGACTCGGCTCATTTTTGGTTCGTTCAAAGCTCGGTTCATTACGAACTGAACTTGAACAATTTTTTAGACTCGCTTGAAAAATGAACCCGACAGACTCAAATTAAATTCGACTTATTTTTTAATCAAATCGAATTTAAATAATTTTTTAAGTTCAATTAAAAAATAAATTTTTAGACTTTGTTTGAAATTGTTCAACTATCAAGAATGATTATTTGTCATTTTTAAAAAAGGCAACTTTGCTTTCACGTTTATTTCCTGCGAGTCTGCCCACATGTGGCAAACGCGGTCTTGTTTTTTTCTACACTCGTTTTTTTTTTTTGACTCAGGGGCCCCACCAATAATTACATATAGGGGCATTGATCAGTGTACCGAAAGAGAAGAAGTGGAGAAGGTTCTTGCTTTGAATCTAACCATGAATCAATTTTCAGTGAAAGTGAGTCACCAACCAACATCCAGTGAATATTAAAAATTGAATTTTAAATTGTAATTGTTGAATATTAAATTTTTTAATTCGTTGTTTGATATTCACTAAAATTTAATATAAAAAATTTAAATTGTTATTATTTTAATTTTATCTTTCTTTTTAACCATCTCAATGTAATTATCTTATTTCTAACAACCACCATCACAATGATTGTGGTGTGGTGGCGACGGTACTATTATGTAATATTATATCTTTTTTAATATAAGACATCAATGAGGGAGGAAGTGTAATATTATGTAGTGGGATATTTTTTAATATATATATTTTTATATTTTTTTGACGAATCACTTAACTATTATATACAAATCAGTTCTTCATTTATTAATAACAACTTTTAATTCATCAAAAAAAATTATAAAAATATATATCATAAAATATTTAGATATTTTTTGAATTGAACAGTTTCATGCACGAGTTATCGCTTGTTGAAATTAGTTCTTTTGTGGTTTCAAATGTTGTAATTTATCCTCTCTAAGTTTCAAGTGAATTAAATTATTTAATAATAATTGTTAAATACTTGAAATAATCATTACACTCTCTGTTTTGTACATTATTTTCTAATTTTTTCTTGAGATATAAATTTCATCCCTAAAAAATAAGAAAACAAAAAATCAAGACAAAAACTATATATTTTCGACCCAATACCAACACACTACACAACACCATATTCACCTTCACATTTGTCTCCGCCACATCAAAAGGAAGAGAAAATTTCTACTGGGAGGGGAAGGGAATGAGAATTAACCATTCAAGGTAGGAAAAGATGACAGAGTTTTGAGTATGGGCATTTACGTGTCTAGTTGGGGAAATATGGATATTTGGTACACAGAAAAATTAAGTGTTAAGGTAATTATGTCTTTTCAATAAAAATACGAAATCACGTAAATTTCACATGTTTAACTTTCATCAATTTTTATATGGTCTAAAAATAACTATTAGAGTTAATTGCTAAATATTTAAACTTAAAAAGAGTTATTTATTGATATTAAAATTTAAAAGAGTGAATTGTAAATTATCCAAAATTAAAAATGATATTTTATAATTAACCCTATATAATAATAATATAGAAGTAGTGGTGCTTTTTCCAGTGTCCTCTCTCACGCATCAATTAAAACGTGGCCTCAATTATTTATCATTATTTATTTTTATATTATGGGATCTGACGAATTGCGATGACAAAATCAAGGGTCATGATTAGATCCGTGACGCCAAGGCGGACCCCACTTTTTTATTAGTATCCACCTGTTCTTTGTATTAATCTAAACCAGATGTTAACTAGAGTTAAACGGAAGAGCGGGATTCAGAATTAAATGGGTTGACGATTATTTGAATATTCATCCACGATTATTTGGTTTGATCTATAGGGGCTGTTTCTCGGAAACTCAAACTAATCAACTGAAATTCATATGCTAGTTTGACTAAATATTCGAACCGAAATTATAACTCAAATGATGGAAAATTATACTTACCAAGATATTTTTTCAAAATTTTCTTATCAAATAGCATAGATTGTTACTTACCAAATATATATATATATATATATATATATATATATATATATATATATATATATATATATATATAGATTGTTGCATCAGTAAGTTTTATTAACTTTTTCAGTAGATTCATTGATCCAATAATTTACATTTATTTGATAAATATTTTGGTCTAGACATAATTACTAATATAATAATAATATTATTAGATGTTCAACGTTATTTATTTATTTATTTTTTCACTTACCTGAAAAATATTGTTATTTTTTCCTTTATAAACATTGTTGTTGATAAAAGTTCAAAATTCAATTTGCATGATATTACAGTAATTTCTTGTAAAATTATTCAAATTAATACGAGGAAACTACTTTTTCTTGTCTATTGCAATTGCTAATAAAAATATAATAAATACACTCAAAGAAGAAGGCGTAAGGATATAGCAATTCATTTTTCTTATAGAAAGAAAAACTTAATACAGAGAATGGTATATTTCCCACTGAAATCAAACAATTATATGTTTCACTTGTTTTGGATTTAAAATAGTATTTAATATGGTGTATATCATAGTTACAAGTGAAACTTTACTTAGTTTCTATAGTGTCTTCATGTATTAATAGGTTGATAAGAATTATTTCTCTTGAAACTAATGCTTATGCTATCTTATTTGAACACATGGTTATAAGTTTATTCTGCTGTAAATATATTTTGGCTTACAATAATTAAATGTACATGGAAATTCCTAGACGTTTTTTCTCAAATTTATTTGCCAATATTTTTTCTTTTAATATTTATTAACAATGCACCACGTGTGTTGCACATGAATAATTTTTATATACAAAAATTAATAGAACATATTAGGTATATGTGTATCTGAATTAAATATTATCTCAAATTTATCAAACTTAATTTTTTATTGTTCATATCCTATTATACGATTATGAAAATTTTGTATGTTCCCAAAATTATTTGTTCTAACTATAATAAAAAATAAACAAAGAAATAGTCAAAATTCTATTTTTTTTTAGAATTTTGTGATTGAGATTGATTTTTTTAGTGATGTTTAAGAAATTAAATTTTTTGAAATTAATTTGATTAGGATTCAACTTATAATTCCTTGAATAAAATAAAAGTAATTGTTAATATACTAATCACATTGGAACCTTAATGTAATTAAGAATTAGTTAGATCAATTGAGATGAGATTTAATATACTATTTTATAATATATATTATTAAGCATATTAAAATTTTATAAAATTCAAGTTTTACTTAAAAATATATTACAATATATATTTTTACATAAAATTTTAATACAACTTATAAAATTTATTGTGACTAAAAAATTACACTGATGTAAATAAATTAGTTTTAAAAACTATATATACAATTATTTTTATTTTATAAATAAAATGATTAAACTTTTCAATGAAAAATAAAATACACATATGTAGGTATAATGTTATCTTTTAATATTATATTGCTAGAGTTTTTGAACACTTTTGTGAACTCTTTATTGAAAATATAATAATACATATATTTTTTAAGGATAATATAATCAATCAAATTTTTTATAAAAATTGATTAAATAATTCAAAGAGATGTTATAGATAATTTAAAGATTTAAAAACATAAAAATATGATGGTAATTTAGATATTTAATTGTGAAATGATAAAATGATATTTGTAATATTTTATAACTAGTTATTGCCTGTGCCTGAAGGCACAGAGTAATAAAAAATGATAAACAATAAATATATTTGTATTTATATCCAAAATCAAATCACAAATATAGAGGAGAGATAAATGAATATAAGTATCGGTTGTAGTGGGAGTGAGAGGTGGTGGTGGTAGGAGACGGTGATGGTTGTGATGGGTGGCAATGACCGTGGCTGTGGTGGTGGCGGCGGCGGCGACGGTGGTGGTGGTGGCGGCAATGGCGGTGGTGGTGGTGGCGGCGATGGCGACAACGGTGGTGGTGGCGGCGACGACGACGGTGGTGGCGGTGGCAGGGATGGTGACAGTGGTGGTGGTGGTGGCGGCGGCGACGACGACGGCGGTGGTGGTGGTGGCAACGGTGGTGGTGGCGGCGACGACGACAACGGTGGTGATGGTGGTGGCGACGGTGGTGGTGGCAGCGATGGCGGTGGCAGGGATGGTGACGGTGGTGGTGGTGGTAGAGGTAGTGGTGAGTCAATTTCAAACACAAATTTTTATTTATTTTTAAGTATTTATGAGAAATAATTTATATATGTACTTTTAAAAAGTCACTCCAAACACACCCTTAGGGGTCTATTTTTCCTATTAAATTTAGGGTGTTAATATTAGCCGTTAGATTAATTTTAAAATAAAATTTAAAGTGATCTCAACCGCGAATAGCAAAAGTCATTTTGTTTATCTTTTGAAATTTGAATTGTAAACTACTTTATTATATAGATGGTAAAATAGAGATTTAAAAGTTTTTCATCTTAAAGTATTTTTATAATTGATATAAATAGATATATATATTATAAAACTAAATTGAAAGAAAAGAATTTATCGAGGTGTAAAATAGAATGTGTCTATAATTTTATGTATAGGAATGATCTCCATTCACCTTTAAACCTCACGACTCCATGTTGAATAATTGAGAATGTTATTTTTGCTAGATTATCTCCAAAAGACTCTAAATAAAACTCATTGTTATCGTCGAGATTGTACCAATAATAAGTTATTTGGACTCTTGTGTTTAGACCTGACAGTCGTATCGGGTTCATGTTAAAAAATTTCTTTATCTATATCTCATTCGTTTATATAAACGGGTCTAATTATCACACCCGTAACGACTCGTTTATTAGATGAGTTATCCAACACAACCCATATATCACCTGCTATATAAGAGAATTGGTTAGATTATTTTAAATTTACACAAAAAATTATCAACTCATCACACATTACAAATATTTGACATGTCTATTATAACAATAAATTATGACTGGACAAAAAAGTAAAGATAAAAAACAAACATTAAATTACTACCAAATTTAAATGTGCATGAGAGATGGGAGGCATGAGATGAGGTAGAGGCTGAGATATCTAATTTTTTTTGGAATTTTATAATGCCATTATTAACGGGTTGAAACGAATTTACGTATTAAACACGAAACTAGTTCGTTTATTTCACAAGTCTGTCAAGTTAACCCGTTAACCACTTAAATTCATTAAGATTACACTTAAATTTGCTAAATCCGTGTCGAATTCGTGTTTGTTTCACGTGTCGTATCTAAAATTATCAGACCTACTTGTGTTTGCTATACGATTTTTAAAATATAAATAATCATTCATAAATTATGCACATCAAATTAAATCAAAAAATATTACTTATAACACTAAAACTTAGGTTCTCCAAATGTTAATTAGTTAATCGTATCATTTAGAAGAAAAAAAAAGCCCCTTTTCTAATGTTGACGTGGCAATATTGGGATCACATATGTCGTTCTAATCACATTCTCAACTGTTTCAACTATCACTGCCAAGTGCTCAAAAAAAAAAAAAAAAACTATCATTTTGTATAAATAAACACAAATGGTGAGAGTTTACTTTTAAAACAATTTAAAATATTAATCAAAATATATTGAAACATATCAAAATATTACAAAATAATGGTAAAAACATATAAAAGTATTTTAAAATATCTAAAGACATTAGAATTTCGATTCCATCATTATTTTATTTCGGTCCTCTTGGTTAAGACAACCGTTTTGACCGTTTCAAAATAAAATTTTGAACTTTGTAAATGAACATAACCACTAGACATATCAAATAAATCGATAGATACAAATTTAAATAAAAAAAATATCAATTTACTAAATATGATTCATACATAATACAAATCTATTACATAAATCAAATGTAAGCTGAATGGATTTTATAATAATATGAGCTAATAGTTTAATTAAATTTGTTACTTAATTATTGTTATTTTAAAATTTATTTACCTAAATATAGTTATTTTAAATTTATTTATCAAATTATCATTATTTTCATTGAAAGTGCGTTTTTAATTTTCAAAACACATTTTCTTAAAAAAAATAATAATTTAATAAATAAGTTTAAAATTATAATATTTAGGTGGTAGCGCTTACCAGCGCTGGCTTACATGGACCTCGCGATTAAATCGGCGGAGCCTTCCTGGAACCCACCCGCCTCCTTTCTTCAACTCACTCTAAAATTCAGCTCAAATTCACTCCAAATCTCCCCCAAATTCACCCCAAATTCTTTCTCTCATATATCCTCCCCCTACCGAATCGCCCACCACTCTCTCACCTCTCCCCCATCACCAGCCGCCTTCATTTCTCTCTCCAAAAGCTGCCGGAAAACCCCTTAGCTCACCATAACTTAAAGTCGTGAACCTCACTCATACTTATCAATCTCGCAGAACTACCCAATTTACTGTGTTTTTCACCTCTGTTAAACCATCTGGAAAACCTGTTTCCGGTTAATAGAATGACAGATTTCCGGCTGCCACCGACGACTATGAACCTTTGGTCCACGACGGACGATAATAGTTCAATGATGGAAGCTTTTATGTCTTCCGATCTGACGCCGTTTTGGCCATCGACACCATCACTTCCACCAGCACCTCCACAATCTTCCTCTGCTTCAACAACAACAAATACAATCGACCTTTCAAAGAGTTTGAGTCAATCTCAACCCTCCGTTCCTTTCTTCAACCAAGAAACCCTTCAACAGCGCCTTCAAACTGTAATCGATGGTGCCCGAGAGAGCTGGACCTACGCGATATTTTGGCAAGCTTCGTCCGTTGATTACGCGGGTTCATCGACGTTGTTAGGGTGGGGTGACGGGTACTACAAAGGCGAAGAAGACAAGGGCAAGCGCAAAACGGCGTCGTCTGCTGAACAAGAGCACCGGAAAAAGGTCCTCCGTGAGCTCAATTCTCTTATTTCCGGCCAGCAAGCACCGACTGATGAAGCCGTCGATGAAGAAGTTACCGACACCGAGTGGTTTTTCTTGGTTTCAATGACTCAGTCTTTCGATAGCGGAAATGGGCTTCCCGGCCAAGCCTTTTTCAATTCGTCGCCGGTCTGGATCGCCGGAGCAGACAGACTCGCCGTCTCGCACTGTGAGCGAGCCCGGCAAGCCCAACTGTTTGGATTACAGACTTTGGTTTGTATACCGTCCTCAAATGGCGTGGTGGAGCTGGGTTCAACAGAATTGATTTGTCAGAGCTCGGATCTCATGAATAAGGTTAGGGTTTTGTTCAATTTTAACAGTATAGAAATGGGTTCGGGATCGGGATCGGGATCGTGGTCTATGCCGACGGAGCACGGCGAGAATGATCCGTCGGTGATTTGGCTGACCGATCCTTCGTCGTCGGCCAAGGAGTCTGTTAATACTGCTCCGGGAAATTCAATTCCTTCGATTAATCACCTTGTATCAAAGCAAACGGTATTTGAAAATCCTAGTTCTAGCACTTTGACTGAGACTCCTAGTTCAATTCATGTTCACGGTCACCACCCACACCAGCAGCGAAGCCAAGAACATGGCTTTTTCACTAAGGAATTGAACTTTTCGGATTGTGGGTTTGATAGCAGTAGTGTAAGAAATGGGAATTCACAGTCGTATAAGCCTGAAATATTGAATTTTGGGGACAGCAAGAGAAGTTCATGTGGTACAAATGGGAATTTGTTTTCGGGTCAATCGCAATTTGGGGCTGCAGAGGAGAACAAAAAGAAGAGGTCACCCGTGTCTAGGGGCCGTAATGAAGAGGGGATGCTTTCCTTTACTTCGGGTGTTGTTTTGCCTTCTTCGGGTATGGTGAAGTCGAGTGGTGGTGGTGGAGACTCGGATCATTCAGATCTTGAGGCCTCAGTGGTGAAAGATGCTGATAGTAGCAGAGTTGTGGATCCAGAAAAACGGCCAAGGAAGCGGGGTAGGAAGCCGGCTAATGGAAGAGAGGAGCCATTGAATCATGTCGAGGCAGAGAGGCAAAGGCGAGAGAAGCTTAACCAGAGGTTCTATGCTCTACGAGCTGTGGTTCCAAATGTGTCGAAAATGGACAAGGCTTCACTTCTTGGTGATGCTATTGCTTATATCGATGAGCTGAAATCGAAACTTCAAAGCACAGAGTCAGATAAAGAGGACTTGAGGGATCAATTGGAGTCATTGAAGACGGAACTGTCTGGTAAAGAATCGCGGTATTCAGCTCCACCTCCACCTGAAAAGGATCTGAAGATGTCAAACCACCATGGAAGCAAGATGGCAGACTTGGATATAGATGTGAAGATCATTGGATGGGACGCAATGATACGAATCCAATGTAGTAAGAAAAACCACCCGGCTGCAAGGCTAATGGCAGCCCTTAAGGAGCTAGACCTAGATGTGCACCATGCTAGTGTCTCGGTGGTGAATGATTTGATGATCCAGCAGGCTACGGTGAAGATGGGGAGCCAATATTATACGCAGGAACAGCTTAAGATAGCCTTAACATCCAGAGTTTGCGAAACATGATAAGGATTGGATAGACAGCTTCCAGGAACAGAGTTGGTTTGTGAATTGTGTTATGGATCTGGGAATTTTTTAGGCTCCCAGTAAGGAACTCTGTATGATACTTCCTTCCCAATGAGTCTTTTACAAGTTTTTACAATGTTCCGAGGTCGAGGCCAATTTAGATTGAAAGCCTAGTGAATTTGGCTTTCATGTTATTGTTGGTCTTGATCTTCAGTTTAGATGGTGTCTAGTTCTGTGTATATATAATCATCGTGAAACCTGATAGTATTTCGGTTTCATAGAGATCATATGTTGCTTGGTCTTCTGTATTGTAAGATCTACATGTGTTATATGTACTTGTATTTCCAAATTTGTAACTGTTCTTGGTTGATTTCAAACCAAATGGAGAAGACAATTGGCTTCTGATAAATATGTTACTCCTATTTATACTCCAGATTGTTTCTTGAAGCAGACTTTACAATTAAACCCCATATAGGAAGACATGAACTGTGCATGTTTTTACTTTACATATATTTTTAGGCACGCAATCTTAGGGGTGGTTTAGTAATTGAGTCTGGTGTTTTGATAACTCGGTCCCTAAGGGCTTGTCAGTTGTCACCCTTGTTTCTTCGGGGACATATTCTAATTTAGTTCAAGTCACGATATCTAGTCGTTGAACTCGAGGGAGTAGTCGACACAAGTTTAGACACTTTATAGCAAAAAAAAAAAAAATTTAGACACGCACATGGGCACGCATGCGCGCCCACACACACACAAAAGTCATATATAATGTGTTCCATGCCATTATGGTTACTTTATTGTGACATGGATGTTGCAACTTTGAGTTACAGTATTTTTGCGTATGACGTAAGATTGTGTACATCTGATTTATTGTAATCAAATTTCGCAATTGTGAAAATCTCACGGGCTATTCCTTACCAAACTGGGCTGAAATGATAACATAAAGAAATTTTGTGGAAGAAAACAAGCAAACTTTATTAGAATAAGAAAATAATCATGCTTTACATGTGAAATTTGTTTAATATTGAAAGTGGTATGACCTTTATTCTGAATCACTATAAGTCCACTCTAATCATTTTTTCTCTCTCTCTTTTTTTTTTAATAATTAATTCTTATTTTGATGATGGTGGAGGAGCCCAGGGCAGAGACTACTATAAGGTAGGTTCAAGGAACACCTAAGATTTGGTTTGAATGTCGAAGACAGGTCTCTATCTCCCTTCCATGGGAATCTTTAGACTTATCACTCATTAGTTAGTGATGATTAGTGAAATTAATAATAAAGGATTAAATTTTGTTGAATCAACAAAATTTGCAAATCTATTTTTTTGTTTGATTGGTGGCAGTAACCCAAACTCAAAATCTACCATAAAGTTTGGGATTTGACTTTGGGGGGAATTCTACGGTACCGACTTGGGTACCGTACCATCGATTACTATTTTTTTGATAAAGTTACAATTTAAAAGAGAGAAATTACAACTGTGCAGGAGAAATCTATGATTGATCACAGATACACATGATCGATCATAGACTTCCCCTGAGCAGTTGTAATTTCTCCATTTTGAATTGTAACTTAACCTTTTAAAATTGTAACTTACACCTCAAAAAGGTTGTAACTTAACTTGAAATTATTATAACTTTCGGTACGATACCTCCTTCGGTACCGTAGCCTTTCTCTGACTTTGGTAGCAAAGGAGATATCATACCGAAGATTATTATCTTTGTGATCCACTATAATGGTTTTTAGGGTTTAGTTACAAGTAAAAAAATTAACATTAATCTTAAATTGTTAGGATTGATCTTAAAAAAATGATAACTTTTGGAGTCTTCATATAATTTTTATGAATCAAATTACAATTTTTTGGGGACTAAGTTATAATTTTTTGTTTTTTTTTTGGGGGGGGGGGGGGGTTGGAGTTACGTTCGATCCTAACATCGCAAAAGCCCTAGAAATGACTTCCTAAAAATTGAATAAAAGGTTATATATGATGGTACGGTACTAAAATTTTTTTGGGTATGAACTGTTCTCCTAAAGTTTGATTGAGAAAAAGGTTATTTGATCATGGATCCAAAAGCTTGGGCCAAGTTGAAGCCTTCAACGTTTTTTTCGGTATACCACCTTTCTTTTTTAAGGTTGATATTCTTTAATTGAAGCTAATGCTCTGCCGTCCTTCCTTTGTTCAAGAGAAAGCGATGATTTTTGATGGTGTAAACCTTCGAAGATGAGCTATGGAACTAAATTAATTGGTATGAACAGTTTGCATGGGGATTGATATGGCATCTGAGCTACGAGGCTCATGAAGTGGTGAATGAATGCTTTATCTAGTCATGTATAATGTGTGAAATACCATAGAAATATAGTGGTTCACCGGCTAGTGAGCTCGGCTAGTTCACTCTCCAATGAAGGCTCTTGCTCCTTTTTCTTTATTCATCAGTTGAACGTGTTACAGTCGAATACTCAGGGTATTAGGGTTCCTAGCCTTTTTTTTCTCCCTTTTGTGATGGAGGTTGCCTTCCCCTTTTATGGCCTCCTCTTATTTCTAACCCGGAATTACTTCCTATATTGAAGGGATTGTGCCCTATCTTCATCCATAATTCCGGAGTTACCTAAACTCCTTATGACTGGCTTCAAATGGAGAGATCTTTGCCTTCTTTCGTGGGATTCTCCTTAGTTTTAGGAGGGGATCGCAGTTGAATACGGGTTTCATGCCTTGGATTGGTTCTACTTCCTTTATAACTGTATCCGTTGTCATCTTGCTGTCCATTCATCATTTCCCAACATGTGTCCCCGGCTGGGAGCTCTTAGCGCTGACTAGACGAGCTCTGACCACTGCTGGATGAACTCTGCTTATTCTACCGGAGCTCCCGACCTGAGCTTATTTCCTGAGCTCGTGTCTATTTATTTTAGGCATCATCAGTTGCCCCCCAGCTCTTGCCTTAAGCTGGCTTAGGTAAGGGCTGACCTGCATTCCAGACTGAGTTAAATATTCACGTGGCTAGTACGTGACTTGGAGATTTTTGACGGTTTGCAGTAATCATGACTTCTCCTCGATTCCCGCGCATGTCTCAGCCCACGCCCTTCAAGCTTTAAATACACAGAAACAGCTACATGAACCGTTTTCTTCACACTGTTCATCTCCCTTACTGCTCCTCATCTCCATTTTCTCTGCGATTTTGGATCGTTTTACTTGAGCCTTTATGCTTTCTTGCTTGAAATCGAATTCCCTGCCCTCGTTTCGAAGATTCGCATCGCCTCCTTCCTCCGATAGTGCTCCAGGCTTCCACTCACAGCTATTCCTGAGTTAGGTACGTCCTTTGCCCCTTTCTCTTCCCCCTTTTGCTCTGGATCCCTCGAGTTCGAGGTGGTTGCTACATTTCTGGGCTTTTCGATTCTTTTACTTTTGGAATCGCGACCGTTGCTTAGCCCCCCTTCCTCATTTCGTTGATTGGAGCTCTATAGTTCACATCCTTGCCGTCGGGAGTTACTGTGCCGACCCAAGGGTTATTAAAGAGTGTCTGTCCTGTGCTCCTCTGCTTTACCGTTCCTTTAACCTTCCCTTTTCTCTTCCTATCATGTCTGCCTCTTCTGGAGCCACTCGCTCCTCTATTTCACTTTTAGGGTCTAGGTCAGCCGAAGAGGATTTCGAATTAGGGGAGGTAGGTGACGAGATAGATAACTTCCCTGGGGTGGAAGCCATTGATTCTGTGGTTAATACCGAAGAGCCTCCCTCAACGTCCCCCTCCCTGCCTCCTAAGCCAGACAAAGGCAAATGCAAGGTCAGTGGAGTTGGGGTTGAAGGGAAGACCACATATTTGGGGCTTGCCTTTAAGCATGCCGAGTCTGTGGGCTACAGCAAAGAGGCCCCTGAGCTAATGAAAGTTTATAAGATTCGGTACGACTTTCCTCCTGGGGTCGAACCCTGGTGCCCAGACAAATCAGTCTACTATGTAGAACAAGTACACAATAGAGTCTGCTTCTTTCTGGCCTACTTTGATAACGGTCTTCGCTTTCCTCTGCACCCCTTCATCAAGGCTATTCTGCAACATTTCCATGTGTGCCCCTCCCAGATTTCTCCCAACTTCTATGGTGTCATGGTTGGTCTTCTAGTCATCTTTAGGAAACATAAACTTGGGCTTCCTAGTATTTCTTTGTTTTTGGAGCTCTTCAACGTTAAGCCGACCTCTGGAGGCTTCTTGTATGCCTCTAAGCGTGCCAACGCTAGGCAGCTTATCTCTAACATTCCGACCTCTCATAAGCACTGGAAGGAACAATTCTTTTTTGTCGGGGGCACCAATTGGGAGTATAATCCTGCTGATAAGACGGATACTCTCGGTATCCCAACAGCTTGGGCTGAACCAGACAACTTGCGTGAGTCTTTCCTCAAGTCAACTGAGCTCTAATCTGGAACTTGCAAACCTTTAGCCTTTTCCTTATTGGCACACTTTTTTTTTTTTTTTTTCAGGTGATCGTTTTGAGCTCAGCCCTGAGGATAAGCAAGTGCTAGAGGAGTTGGAGAAGATCAAGCCAGAGAGGTACGCTGACCTGATTGAGTCACGAAATTTGGTGCGGCTAGGTCTGAGTCCCCCTGTGGTGACCTTGGCGATTCCATTATCGATTTTAGGGGCTGACGAAGGTACCTTCTTTCTTTTCCTCTTCGTTGCGCTTCCTTCCCTTCTTCTTCTCCTTACATCTTCCTACTCCCCCCAGACATTCCAGGTTCTTCTACCATGAAGTCTACTCCAGAAGAGCTCAAGGCCAAGGTGGATGAGCTGATGAAAGGTGGTAGATCCAGCAAGCGCAAGTCCCGGGTTAGTTCTGGGAGTGGTCCAGGTATCCGAGCTAAAATCCCCAGATTGGAGGTGTCTTCTCCCCCTTCTGTAACTGAAGAACAGGTTCCAAGCAAGGCTCCGCCCTCCTCCTCTGGGACTCCACAAACTGCGATCCCCTCTTCCCCTCCAGTGGCCCCTTCTAGGTTGGCGCCTGCTCAAGAGGGGGGTCAGGCTTCCCCTTCCTCCTCTGAGGTCGAGAAGGCTTTGGAATTGATTCCCGATCTCCAACCCGGGAATTTCAAATACAGTGCCTCTGGGAAGGCGACTGAGAAGGAGAGAAAATCTGAGGAGGAAGGTGAGGACTCCTTCTTTGACAACATGGACCTTGCTGTTGGAGTTCTTTCCTCTATTTTTTCTGAATCTGATGTTCTGAAGGCTGCTTCCATGCCCCTTGAGGAATCCATCTCTTCAGCTCTTCAGGGGGCGGCTGCTGTAAGTGCTCGCCCCTGTTCCTCTTTGCTTGTTCGCATTTCGTGGTCTGATGTGATTTGCTGTATTTTCCTTATGTTCTCAGGCTGCCCTTCATACGAAAGGTCTGCTGCACCGAGTCCGATCTCAAGAGAGCTCCTTTAAGGTCTTGAAGACATATAAGGCCAAAATTTCTGAACTGTCCGTTGAGAACGAAGGCCTTAGAACTCAGAATGAAGACCTCAGAGCTCAGGTGGAGAATCTCAAAGAGCAATCGATGAAGCAAGCTTCCGACCTTAAGCATACATTGACCGTCAAGGTCAGAGCTGAGGAAGGGGAGAAGAAAGCTCAGGACGAGCTGAGGCTGGTTAAGGAGGACCTGCAGCTTAAGGTTGAGGCGTGGACCAAGGCCAGGCAAGAGGCCTTTGACGCCAAGAAAGAGCTCAGCCAGGCCAAGCAAGACTATCTCGCCCTCAATGAGGCAAATGGCAAGCTCTGCGAGGAGCTTGAGGAGCAGAAAAACTTGGTCACACAGAAAGGCAAGGAGATTGCCGAGCTTAAGGATGAGGCCACCACTTTGTGGGCTACTGGATGGCTTGCTTTTAGGCGTAAAGCTATCAAAGCTTACCCAGATCTCGAATTCGATTTTCCTATCCCTACTGAGGAGGAAATGGAAGAATCTGACTCTAGTGGTGAGGAAGACACCTCAGCTCTTCCTCCTGGAGCTCTACTCCAAGATGCCTCTGCTTCCCCCTGTACTGTTCTTGCAGTGGCCTCATCTGCTGACCTGGTGACCGAGGCACTCGAACAAACATCATTGCCTGGTACGGCAGAGGCTCCTGGGGTCAGTGTTCCCGGAAATTCCACTCCTCCAGCATCAGGATCCTTGCCCCCTGAGCTCCTGGGTTCTGCTTCTCCTGCTGATGCTGTGTCTGCCGAGCTGCAGGGTCTTCTGTCCACTCCCCCTTCAGAAACTTAGGTCTTTTTAATTGTAATTTCTTTGTAAAGAATTTTTGAGATGTAACTTTGACTTGGGCTAGGACCTTGTGCTACTTTGCAATCGTTCGTCATTTTGTTTTTTCATTGCTGGTTTATCATATTCATATGTCCCTTTGAATTTCAGCACCTATATATTTTTGAATATATCTTTGAATTTCCGCACCTGTACGTATTCAACTTTGTATACTTCCCTTGCCCCCTTTTGCTTTGAGGGGTGCTATGCACTCCTTGAAGCAAAATTACTAGATTTGAAGAAGACAGGAGGCTTGGTGCTATGCTCAACTGCTTCTCCTAAGCCTTTTAAGCTCAGTGGTTGGTACCCTAAGGATCCATTACTTATCCTTCTTCGTTCTGAGCTGCTTAGTCTGATATTCTGAACTGGCGTGCTCGTTCTGAGTTGCATAGCTTGTGCTCGTGAATTCCTACTGAGCTATGCAGCTCTTCTTCTGAACCTAAGAGCTCTTACTGCGCTTTTTTAGCTCTTTTTGTATCTTAAGAGCTCCTTCTGAGCTACTTTGCTCTGTTGTCTGACCTTAAAGGTTATTTCTGAGCTTCATTGCTCTTTCGACGGATCCCTTTCTGGAATGAAAAAATTTCGTTGGTCCAAAAAATAGAAGACCTTCTTCTACGTTTTACCTCTCTTTTTCCCCCATCTTGTTTTGAGGGATGCTTCAGACCTTCTTTAAGCAAGGTTATGAACTTTCAGAGGCTGTTAAGTTCCTTTGATGAATTCTTCCTCTCTAACGCGAGCAGGGCTCTTAGAATTGTAGGCCTTAAAGACTTGCTATACAAGTGTTCTGTTTTTGACTGGGCTGGGCTAAAATATGGAGGATACGTTGCTTGGTGGGGTCAGAATTTTTGTTGGTTGTTTTGAGTGCAAATAAGAGGGGTAATATCTGATTTCTTTTCGCGCGTTTTTCTCTCAACCGCTTCCCATAACCGCCACGTCTTTCCCCTTTCCATAACCGCAACCACTTTCCATAACCGTAGCCACTTTCCATAACCGTAGCCACTTTCCATAACCGCTGCTACCTTCATTAATTAAGAAACTAAACAGGCCACTTGATTCCCTCTTTCTTGGCTATTAGTTTCCTGAAAAGCTCCCAAGTGCATGACCTATTCTTGACTTTCTTCTTGATTTCTTGCGTCTTTTTCCTTACCAGCATTTTCGATGGCTGCCTCCGCTTCTTCTTTGTTCCAGGAACGATCCTCCTTTGGAATCGAATGGAAGTGGCATTGTCGCTATCTGTCCCCTTCAATACTTGAATCTTCTGATTTGGTGGACATCAAAAAACGATTTTTCCCTGATCTTGACTTGCCTATGCGAGTCTCTTCCTCCGACGAGCCTTGTAACTACCTCCCCCGAGGGGAAGTCTGTTTCTTTGAAGGTGCTATGGGCATGGGACTTCGCCTTCCCATTCATCCGGCCATTGGGCGAGTTCTTGCCTATTATGGCCTGTGCCCTTCTCGCCTTTCTCCACGAGGATGGGGTGCTATGGTAAGCTTCTTCTTGTTCTGCCGCCTGCATGTTCTTGGCAGGTTCCCCTTTGTCTCTGAGTTTCTATACTTCTTCGAGATTGAGGAAGATGATGCTCCCTGCTTCAGTTTCTTCCGTTGGAGGGATTTCAATTTACGCCCTTTGGTTCTAGATCTTCCCTCCGACCCTGAAGGGTGGTCTAAGCGTTTCTTCTTCGCTTCTGGAGAGGCTTGGAGGTCTCCTGAGGATCGCTGTCGTAAAGCTAGGATTCCTCGGTCCTGGAAAAGCTTCTCTCGTATTGGTAAGCTCGAGCATAGCTCTTTTGAGTATTTTCCTTTTAAAGATATGCTCTTATTATGTCCTTGCTGTGCAGATCCGCCTGACCTGGGTTTACCAGGGATGGTGAATATCAACGAGTTGTTGCTTGTGGAGTCTAAGACTTATTCCGAGCTGATGACGAGCGCAAACCTCTATTTGCTTGGGGCTGAGGCTACTGAGTTTGAGTTTTCCACTATTCCTTACTCTTCCTGGACCTCTTTCTCTGATTCTGATGAGGACGGGGATTCTGACAAGGACGGAAACACCGTCACGAGTTCAAGGAAGCGTAAGAGGGATAACTCTCCTTCTCCTGACTCTCTGTCCACCATCTTCCTTACCTCCATTGGTCAGAAGCTTCTTGACTCGCTTCACAAGGCTGAGCAAGAAAGGGATGAGCTGCAAAAAGAGAATGCTAGCCTGAAGGGAGAGGTTGCTGAGCTGAAAGCTGAACTTAAGAAAGACTAGGATTTTTGTTCCTTTGTATCTTTCTTTCTTTTCTTGAACGATGCCAGACTATGACCCCTTTTTTTTTTATACTTTTCCGCACGTTTATTTTCTTGGATATTCTGAATTCTAGGTTGTTCATTTTTGAGTATGCATGCCCATATACGAGCTCTTGGTGTTCGGAACACGAACAGAAGATCATGTTTGCACTGACCTTAGTTCCTGACTAGTCCCAGAGATCAGACCACGAACATCGATGGAAAAAAGAAGATCATGTTTGTGCTGACCTCAATTCCCAACTGATTTCCATAGGTCGCACCACGGGCGTTGATGGAAAACAAAATGTCATGTTGGTACTGACCTCACTTCCCATCTGACTTTGTGAGTGCTCTCTGCCGTACTGGACATTTTAGGGTCTTCGGGGGTGTAGGCAGTGCATAAGGACCACTAGTCGTGGGGGAAAGACTGTTGGTGTCTCCAAGAAGAGCTCGTTCTTTAATTTGACTGTTGGTGTTTCCAAGAAGAGACCAGTCTTGAATTTTACGAGCCTAGAAGCTTGTATGCGCCGAGGAGCTGTAGAACTCATCTTGCTTTTGGTAAGCTTGGAAGCTTATTATTTGTTTATGAGCTGAAGAGCTCATCTTGTATTTATAAGCTTTGAAGCTTATCGTTTGTTTATGAGCTGAAGAGCTCATCTTGTACTTATAAGCTTTGAAGCTTATCGTTTGTTTATGAGCTGAAGAGCTCATCTTGTATTTATAAGCTTTGAAGTTTATCGTTTGTTTATGAGCTGAAGAGCTCATCTTGTATTTATAAGCTTTGAAGCTTATCGTTTGTTTATGAGCTGAAGAGCTCATCTTGTATTTATAAGCTTTGAAGCTTATCGTTTGTTTATGAGCTGAAGAACCCATCTCTTTACTTTGGAATCCATTGAAGGGTGAATAAAAGACTTGCTCTTTCTTATTCAAAAATAGCTATATTACAAGTAACACTTACTGGAAAAACTTCTTAAGGTGCTCGGCATTCCACGAGTGAGGTAGAACCTTTCCTTCCTCTGTTTGCAACTCATAATTCCCCGGTCTGATTACCCTTGACACGATATAGGGCCCTTCCCAATTAGGTCCCAATTTCCCATGCGTGGGATCCTTTCTTGCAAGCAGAAGCCTCCTAAGTACCAAATCTCCAGCCTTGAAACTTCTGTGTTTTACCCTCCTGTCATAATACCTCGCAGTTTTCCTTTGGTAAGTGCGGACACGGTGCAGAGCTCTGTCCCTCTTTTCATCCAAGAGATCGAGGTTCAGCAAGAGAGATTCATCATTGTGCTCGGAATCTGCAAACTCCACCCTTGGTGATTGGAGCCCTATCTCTACTGGGGCCACTGCCTCGGTCCCAAAGGCCAAAGCAAAGGGGGTTTCCTGAGTCGCAGATCTGGCGGTGGTCCTGTAGGCCCACAATACCTCCGGAATGTACTCCACCCATTTGCCTTTCAGGTTTTCTAGCTTGGTCTTCAAAGCTGACTTTATGGTTCTTATTGTGACCTCTGCCTGCCCATTAGACTGGGGATGGGCAGGAGCTGAGAAATAGTTCTTGATTCCAAGCTCAGCACAAAAACTTTTGAACTTTGAATTGTCAAACTGCTTTCCATTGTCAGATACGAACGCTCTGGGAACTCCAAACCTGCAAACTATCGACTTCCAAACGAAGTTTTGAACTTTTTGCTCTGTGATCGTTGCCAAAGGTTCGACCTCTGCCCATTTAGTAAAGTAATCCACTCCTACGATGGCAAACTTGCACTGCCCCACACCGGTGGGAAGGGGTCCCAGAATGTCCAACCCCCACTGCTGAAAAGGCCATGGGCTTACCACCGAGGTTAGGAGCTCGGGAGGACTGTGGGACATATTAGCATGCTCTTGGCAAGTTTTGCATTTTCTTACTAAGTCGGTGACGCTTTTGAGCATGGTGGGCCAATAATATCCTTGCCTCAGTACTTTTCCTGCCAAGGCCTGAGCTCCTATGTGATTGCCACATATCCCCTCATGTACCTCTCTGAGTATATAATTAGCATCTTCGTCTCCTATGCACTTAAGGAGAGGCATTGAAAATCCACGTTTGTACAGTTTCCCTTGCATCAGGGAAAATCTGGCTGACCTGACCCTTAGCTTGGATGCCTCCTTGGCATTACTTGGCAGAGTTCCATTCTGAAGGTACTCTACGATGGGATCCATCCAGCTCGGCTGAGCTTCAATTGATAGAATTTCCTCTTCTTCGATGCTTACCGAGGACTTTGGAAGGTGCTCTACTGGAATTAGCCTATCCAAATCCTCTTGCGAGGCAGTTGCTAACCTTGCCAGAGCATCTGCTCGTGAGTTCTCCATTCTAGGCACGTGTCTGACCTTAACCTGCACAAACTGTTTCATTAGTTCTCGTACCTTTTTGAGGTACAGGACCATCTTCTCGCCTCTTGCCTCGTAACACTCTTCTATCTGCTTCACCACCAGTTGAGAGTCACTGCAGATCTCCAGCTGCTCTGCTTCCATAGAATAGGCAAGATTAAGCCCAGCGATAACGACTTCATATTCTGCCTCATTATTTGAAGCTTTGAACCCAAATCTGAGGGCATATTCGACGTCTATTCCTTCTGGAGAGGTCAGGATCATTCCTGCACCGCTTCCCTGAGCATTGGCAGCTCCATCCACTGAAAGCTTCCATATGGGAAAGTCCGGTACTAAATCCGTGGTTTCCATAGGCGCTGCTGCTATGAATTCTGCAATAAAATCTGCCAAAATTTGCCCTTTGATGGCAGTTATTGGCTTGTACCTGATATCAAACTCACTGAGCTCTACGGCCCATTTAACCAACCTCCCTGAGGACTCCGGCTTGTGTAGCACTTGTTTCATTGGCTGATCTGTTGGAACCTCGATAGTATGAGCCTGGAAATAAGGTCTAAGTCTTCTAGCTGTTGTAACCAGAGCTAGAACGAGTTTTTCCATCTTTGGATATCTCTCCTCTGCCCCCCTCAGAGCTCTGCTACAGTAGTAGACGGGTTGCTGAGCTCTGTCTCGCTCCCTAACTAGCGCTGCACTTGTTGAAAAATCTGAAACCGCTAGGTAGAGGGTGAGGACTTCCCCTTCTAGAGGGCTCACCAGAACAGGAGAAGAGCTCATATATCTCTTTAGGTCTTCGAATGCTTCTTCACACTTGGCATCCCAGCGGAATGCCTTCTTCAAGATCTGAAAAAATGGCTGGCATTTATCGCTGGACCTAGACACAAAACGGCTCAGTGCAGCTATCCTGCCTGTCAAACGTTGCACTTCTTTCGTGTTGGATGGTGATTGCATTTCCACCATTGCTCTAACCTTTTCTGGATTGGCTTCAATCCCTCTGCTGCTGACTATAAAGCCCAGAAATTTTCCTGCCGAGACCCCAAATGCGCACTTCGCAGGGTTTAGCTTCATTTTGTACTCCTTTAGAATTCGGAATGACTCAGCTAAGTGCTCGATGTGGAGCTCTGCTTTCAGTGACTTCACTAGCATGTCATCAATGTAAACTTCCATGGATGCTCCTATTTGCTTCTAGAACATTTTATTTACCAACCGCTGGTAAGTGGCTCCAGCGTTCTTCAATCCGAAGGGCATGACCTGATAACAATATGTTCCCTGTTCAGTAACAAAGGAGGTCTTCTCCTGATCGCTGGGATCCATCCTGATCTGGTTGTAGCCTGAGAAGGCGTCCATGAAACTGAGGAGCTCGTGCCCTGCAGTGGCATCCACTATTAGGTCAATCCGAGGTAAAAGAAAACTGTCCTTGGGGCATGCTCGGTTGAGATCAGTGAAGTCGATGCACAATCGCCACTTCCCATTGGTTTTCTTTACAAGAACTACATTTGCTAACCAAGTGGGGTAATGAACCTCCCTGATAGCCTTGGCATGAAGGAGTTTGCTGACCTCTTCATTGATTGCCTTTTGCCTTTCAGAAGCAAAGCTCCTCCTCTTCTGTTTGATGGGTTTGCAAGTTGGGTTCACGCATAGCTTGTGGGTAATAACCGATGGGTCAATTCCTTCCATGTCTTCTTGCTTCCAAGCGAACACTCCTATATTCTCTTTTAGGAACTGGATGAGGAGTCCTTTGAGCTCAGCGTTCAGTTTGGAACCCACATAAACGAGGTGTTCTGGCTTCTCATCAAGCAGAACTGGTTCCAGCTCTTCCGATGGCATTGGTCTTGTCTCCATTTCATCTCTCATGTCGAGCTCATCCAGTTGGATATTCTCAACCTCCTTCCTTTTTATAGAAGCCATGTAGCATTCCCGTGCTACGCGCTGGTCTCCTCGGACCACTCCGATTCCATTTTCTGTAGGGAACTTCACGACTAAATGATAGGCAGATGGGATTGCCTTCATAGAATTTAAGGATGGCCTTCCAAGCAAGATGTTGTACGCAGATGGTGCATCGACTACTAGGAATTTGACAGTGGTAGTGGCTTGGCAAGGTGGGTCCCCCAGGGTGAGCACGAGCTGGATTGAACCCAGGGGGAGCACCCTTTCCCCAGAGAATCCCAGTAAGTGAGTGCTTACTGGCTCAAGTTTCTGCCTTCCTATGTCCATCCTGTCGAACGCAGGTGCGAAAATAATATCTGCCGAGCTCCCGTTATCAATTAGAACCCGATAAACTGTTCTATTTGCCACCACAGCTCGTACCACCAGTGGATCATCATGGGGGTATTGTCACCCTTCTAAATCAGCATCTGAAAAAGTGATAGCCGTATCCAAGCGTGGTGCCTTGGATACAGCGTACACTTCGAGAGCTTCTTCGGCTCTGATCCGCCGGAGGTGCGCCTTCCGAGCTGAGCTTGACTCTCCACCTCCTGCGAACCCTCCAGATATCACCCTTATTTCCCCTAGAGGCTGCTGGTGCGGCGCAGGTGCCGGCTGCCGAGGTGGTGGAGGTGGAAGAGCTTGGTTCTGGTTGTCGTTGGCGACAAAACGACGCAGCTGACCTCGCTGGATCAAGAACTCGATTTCCTTCTTTAACTGAATGCAATCATCAGTGTGGTGTCCATGATCCCTGTGATAATCACAGTACTTCGTGGGGTCTCTCTTTGCCGGGTCTGCCTTCATTCGAGGTGGCCATCTCAAGAACCTTTCGTTTTGGACCTCATACAATACTTGTGACACAGCGGCAGTGAGAGGGGTAAATCGCTGAGGTCCGTATCTGGGCTGTAGTTCTGGCTGCATGGGACCCAAACGATCTCTGACATTTCCTCTCCTCTTGGGTGAGCGGTCTCCATCCCTTCTTGGGGACCTTTCCCGCCCTTTCTCCTTCCTGGGACTCCGGTCCCTTCTCTTTTCTTCTTTTTCCTTCTCCTTTCGTGAAGATGTACCTCCTACCTTAGAAAGGAGTGCCTCTTCTCCATTTATATATTTCTCTGCCTTGGCTAATACTTCAGCCATACTTGCCTGAGGGTTCTTCGATATAGAGAACATCAAGTCCTTTGACTGCACTCCCAATCCAGCAATGAAAGCCGTTATAGCAAATTTTTCATCTGGAATGTCTACTTTCAATGTCTCCGAGTTAAACCTTTGGACGTATGACCTCAGATTTTCTTGGGGCCCCTGCTTCACATTTAGTAGGTGGTAGCTCGGCTTTCTGTATATCCGAGATCCTATAAAGTGAGATACGAAAGCTATGGAGAGCTCTTTGAAGGATGAGATAGAGGCTGGTGGGAGCCTGTTAAACCAGGCTAGGGCAGAACCTTTCAGTGTAATGGCAAAGGCCCTGCAACGCACAGGATCTTGGTATCCATGCAACTCAGTTTGCTGAACCAAGATATCCATGGTAACCGGAGCCTTGCTTTTTACAGCCTCCTTCATGTGGCTGAGCTCTTGCTGGATGTCTTTGAAGCGTTGTTCCCAGCGCTGCTCTTTCCTGTCCTGAGGATAAGGGAAAAAATCATCCCTATCCCCCCCGTCGTTCTGACTTTACACCTCGTCGTTATGGCCATTCCTAGGGGGTACAAAAGGAGCATATCCCCTGGTATGGCTGCTTTCTCCTCCTTCGCCGACCTCTCTGAGGGGGTCCCAGTGTCGCCGATCTCTGTAAGGGGGATTACTCTGGCCTTCTTGGGCCGGTCGTGCCTCTTGTGGGCGTTGTACGAGCTTTGATAGCTCTTCATTTTCTTTTAGTAAGCGTTGGTTGACGAGGCGAAGGGCCTCCAACTCGTTATTAATGGGGGAATTGACCTCTGGGATATTCCCGGGTTGTCTGCCGTTGGTAGCTTCTTGTGGGTCTTGCATTCGCGGTAGGTTTGTTTGACTTCTGCTCATATTTCGTGTCGTTACCATCAGTCACTGAAAGACCAGCTTATTTGTAGAAGGAACAGTCGTTCCCACAGACGGCGCCAAACTGATGGTGTAAACCTTCGGAGATGAGCTATGGAACTAAATTAATTGGTATGAACAGTTTGCATGGGGATTGATATGGCATCTGAGCTACGAGGCTCATGAAGTGGTGAATGAATGCTTTATCTAGTCATGTATAATGTGTGAAATACCATAGAAATATAGTGGTTCACCGGCTAGTGAGCTCGGCTAGTCCACTCTCCAATGAAGGCTCTTGCTCCTTTTTCTTTATTCATCAGTTGAACGTGTTACAGTCGAATACTCAGGGTACTAGGGTTCCTAGCCTTTTTTTTCTCCCTTTTGTGATGGAGGTTGCCTTCCCCTTTTATGGCCTCCTCTTATTTCTAACCCGGAATTACTTCCTATATTGAAGGGATTGTGCCCTATCTTCATCCATAATTCCGGAGTTACCTAAACTCCTTATGACTGGCTTCAAATGGAGAGATCTTTGCCTTCTTTCGTGGGATTCTCCTTAGTTTTAGGAGGGGATCGCAGTTGAATACGGGTTTCATGCCTTGGATTGGTTCTACTTCCTTTATAACTGTATCCGTTGTCATCTTGCTGTCCATTCATCATTTCCCAACATGTGTCCCCGGCTGGGAGCTCTTAGCGCTGACTAGACGAGCTCTGACCACTGCTGGATGAACTCTGCTTATTCTACCGGAGCTCCCGACCTGAGCTTATTTCCTGAGCTCGTGTCTATTTATTTTAGGCATCATCAACTTTCTTTTAGCTACCAACCCAATCAAAAGAGATTAGTGTCTTGATTGATCAATTGATTGGATCGAAGTACGAAGGGATTGATTAGTTGCTCGTGCTTTCTCAGCACTATGAGATTGACTATGAAGAGACGTTCAATCTCGTGTTAAAAATATCTCTGTCTATGGTGTCTCTCTATACTGTTCTCATGCCTTCACCATGTATTTACACCACATCAATGAAATTTCACAGACCAACCATTCATTTGCATTCCAAGACAAGCATCTTGCATTTGTTGGGTGTCCATTCTTATGCCTTCTCATATGGACCCAACTCAAATTAAATGCATGTGCATTGAGAATTATGCATTGGACGAGTCTAGCACAAGCCAAGAATTGAAGACCTTTTGTCTTCCAAGTTGCTTGACCAGTTTTACACTTTGAGTGGGAAAAATCTGTAGAAAACGAAGAGAGTGGACAACTTCTTTTGTGAGAGAAAAGTGGAAGACATCAGCCCACTTCTTGCTCTTGTTCAAGATTCATTTCTACTTCGATCGAGCTGAAAATTCAGGGACATATTCCTCACTTCCACAGCTGGCTTCTATTGTTTCAGGTTGTCAATCGGACTTTTCTACAACTGGTTTTCAATGATAGAAGTTCAGCCATTTCGGTGAGATCTTTATAGTTGCTTTATGTTGAAATCCACCTAAGGGTGAAGTTAATATGTTTGGGAGTCAAGGAGATATTTTTGTCTTGATGTTTGACATCTCTAGTTGTGACTAGAAGACTTGTAATCCTACTTTCGCTGATAGTGGAGAGATTGGACCAAATTTAGTCCCGTGGTTTTTCCCTTCGCCTCAAAGGATTTTCAAGTTAAAAATTCTTGTGTTTCTTGTTATTGGTTTGATTTGTTTTTGTGCTTGTTTGTGATTTTGGTTATTTTTTATTGATTTACACATAGAGGGAAAATCACTAGTTTTTCCCAACAACATTCACACCACATGAATGAAATTCCACATTCAATCAAACCAATTATTCATTTTGCATTCCAAGCCAAGCTCAAAGTCTCCGACATCATTGAATGCTTTCTTTTTCGATCTGTGGCTCACACTTCAGAAGAAATGAAGGGACAACAACAGTAGGTTATATTTGGGTTAGTTGGCTCTCTTTGACTTACAATTTTCTCTTTCCTGCTCTCCTCCTTTTCTACTCAATAAAAGATGCTTTCATCATATATATATAAAAGAAGAACCTTCGAGATTGGATTGATGTTTAGTGAGACTCTACAGAAGCAGTTAATCCTATGAAACATGTGAAGTATAGCTTTCTGCAAGTCTATGACATTAAGAGTAGTTTCAAGAAATTATAAAAAGACAATGATTTAAAAAAAAAAAAAAAAAAAGATAATTTTAATCTTTGGTAAAGTTAGTGCTCGATTACTGTCAATTAGTTTATAATGGGTTCGAAAGATAAGTGATAAACCGTATTATCCTTATATTAGATGGGTGGAAGTTACGAATGACATGTGTGCACAACCAAATTAGTATAGGCTCAGCTGTGTTTTCGGATCTAATCTTCAACAGAAGATAAACGATGGTTGTTATTAGCATATGTTACTACCTAAAACAACTGTAATTATCAATCCCAATCTTCTTCCATTTCTCTTCCACCCAAACATGAAGGAACTTCAACCACATGAACATAAAACCCATCCCTTGTCTCTCCCTCCAGCTCCTCCCTAGACCTCTTCCCTCAACAAACCCAAAGGCCATTAATTCATTTCCAGGTTAAGTTCTCTTTCCATTACCATGAGTCTGAACTGCTTGACCTGCCAGAGTATGCCAAGGACCGACTCGGACAAGGAATTTAAGCAAATATATGATCACGAGAAGCACCATTTTAGCCATTGTTTGGGCAAGGTTGAGAGAAGATGGTCCGGGAACTTGGCATCGCCACCTAGGCCTTACGAGAAAATAAGGACAGGCAAGAAGGCTACTCATCATCGGATTCATAGTAGTGGAACAGTTGAGTTTGAGAGCAGTGCACCAAAATTGGTGAGGAGCTGTGGGATGAGAAGGGACTGGAGCTTCGAGGATCTGAGACAATGTGTTAAGGGATGAACAGGGTAAAGAAGCAAGAGGATGAAATATAGCATAATATTGATACAACTTTCCTGTTCTTTTCATCTACCATTTGTATTCTGTATAATATCCCCAAAAAATTTTCCAATTTTTTATGTTCATGAGACCGGCTTTTGGAGCAAAAATTTGTTCATTGTGACCTAGACATTAAGTATTCGAGTCACAAAAACAGTCTTCTCGCAGGGATAAAACTACATACATCTGAATCTCTCCAGACCGTACAATAGTAGAAACTGGGTCATCCTTTTATATTGGTTGAAGTTTGATCTGCATGCACAATGCATTGGGTATTTTCTTGTTTGATAGTTTCTTATGTAATAACTGGATTAAGGATGATGACAAATGTTTTGAAGTTGTTACTTGATTTTCCTACCTCGGGTAAAATTGTCTAATGGGAGGTGAGATTCAAAAGTATGTCCAGCTTAGAAATAAATCATCGATGAACAATATTGTTGATGCTAGAAATTGGTGGACGGTTGGAAACTCTTTCATATGCAAAATGGGAAATAAACCATGGTTTGGAGGTAGGGCCAGTATTCGATTCAATTCAAGCTATTTGGGTTTGACTCGAATTTGGTTCATTTTGAGCTCGACTCAAGTTCATTCATTTAGAAAACGAGTCGAACTCGAACAATATTTTAGCTTTATTTAGAAAATAAACCCTATAAGCTCTATTCGTTTTGGGTTCGACCTCGCAAAGTTCGGCTCGTTTTGAGTTTGATTCAAGTTTATTCGTTTAGAAAACAAACTGAGTTTGAACAATTTTTTAAACTGGTTTAAAAGAAACTAGTTTGTTAGGCTTGGGCTTGAACTCGTTCGTTTGACTCGTTTATCACCCCCTATTTAGAGGTAATGAGGCACCAGTGTGGCGTCGGGCTATGGCTCTCCAACACTCAATTAAAATTTTGCAAGCAATACTTAAAAGCTAAGGATAGACCATTATGTCTTTTCGGTGTGTCTAGATTACTGGTTGCTTATATTTTTCGGATTCTCTTGATGTTTCGGATTCTCTTGGTCTTTTACACATTGGCAAGGGTGACTATGGTTGTGTTGGCTGTTGTTGTATGAACCCGTCACCCTATTTGTCTTGCCAAAAACCTTAACTTATCTCAAGATGGAACTAAGAAATATGCACACCTCTATATTTGGGAGTTCTATTTTATCTTATTTAGGATTTTTCTTCATTTTTTTGTGAGTATTTGATCATATGCTAAAAATGTATTATTCGAGAATTGGAATAATTGAATTCATCATTACAATTGATAGCGATCTATTGATATATATTTAACAAAAGAAGGCAAATACTTTGTAAAATAGCTATGGGCAGCTTGATCACGAGTTGTTGAAGGGTAAGCAGGAATTAAACAGAATTAAGCTAATAATATAGATTATATTAGTAATTTAACAAGTTAAAGTTCACAGAGGGGTGGTGGCGCAGTTGGCTAGCGCGTAGGTCTCATAGCTTCTGAGTTATCCTGAGGTCGAGAGTTCGAGCCTCTCTCACCCCAATCAGTTTTTTTTTTTTTATCTTTTGCACAATTTTTTTTTTGTGTTTTCATATTTGCATCTCTATGAGACAGAGCCACCAGATACGTAAGAAGTTTACATGGGAAAGAAAGATAGTAGACAAAATCGAGGGATGGGATAAAAATTCTCAAGAGAGGTCGCCTTCTCTTTAGCTAACAGGGTTCTCCCTTTAGTCGAATGCTTTATGACTGACTTTCTTGTTTTTTGAGATCTGCTCGCTCGTGTATGCTCTGACTCGACAAGTTTGCTTGTTCACCTTAGGAGCGAATCTGCTTGTTGAAAGACTTCTTCCTTTGAAATAACTCTTGTTCTTACAAACTGATCTAACCAATTTTTTTTTTTTTTAGACTGAGAAGCAGGGGCAGCCTAACCCAACTAGGGTCCTAGGCGAAAATGTAAAATATTATAGAGAAATAGAATTATATTTAAATAAGAAAATTTGGTAACACAACTATGATTGATTAAATATCAGATAGTGCACTATTTTTACTCACTATATTTTATAGTTATTTTATGCATTATAAACAAATTAATCAAAAATTGACCTCAAATTTAACTTATAAAAATGTAAAATCATTATTCATACCCATTATACGATAGACAATTGATTTTAATAATAAGACTGTAAAGTGATAATACATAGAATATAAATATTAAGTGAGATAAAAAAAATTAGGTTGAACTCTAGGACCCTAATTTTTTTTGAAAAATGTTCTAAAAATTTTACGATAATGCAACTTGTACTTAATTTGAGGACCAAATACATTGGATAAATTGTTTAAAGTTAGCACTCCCTGCTAATTCAATTGTTAAAATGTATTGAATATTAAAATTATATCACAATATCTAAATTACATACCATTGTATAAAATTTTTTTTTGAGGCCCAAATTTTTCTTTCAATTTGGGGCCCTAGGCAATGACCTTAGTGGCTTATAGGTTGGGCCGACACTACTGAGAAGGTGGCTAGCTACAAGAGATTTCATACGCTCATTCGATTGACCTTCGCTTATGATCTAGGCCTCTCACATTTGTCTTCGTCATCCCCATCTCTATCTCCAACTTTGATGTTTATTTTTAATTACATCAATGTTTGCACACGTGTGTTGCACGTCAAAAATTTTAAAATAATAAAATGATTGAACATAGAATATATGTGCATTCAAGTTAAAATGATATATCATATATGTTAAATTTATGTTTGTATTATCTATGTCATGGTATATAAAAAAAAAATTACCATTGTAGTAAAAAAAAAAAAAGTTCTCACTTGAGAGTTATACCGTGATTTGAAATTTTGACAAAATGATTTGTTTATGTATCTTTTTGAAATTCCATAAGATTATTTTGGTTAATCACTTTTTTTTTTTTTTGAGATTTAGATTTTTAATGAATTATAAAGAATGAGTTAATTACTTTTATGTATTGATATTTCTCTATAATCTTATTCCTCTTACCAAGTAAAAAAATATATAGGTGTTTGGTATTGAGATTACAAAAGGAGACCAAGAGTTACATGCTAGGGCAATATCAAATAAATTATTTACTTGGATTAATTGATTTCCAAACAGGATCGTACTAAAGAATTCTATCATCTTTTGAAATTTGAAGTCTAATTTTAGTTTTTCTCAGTTTATCTTCATGACATAAAAATAGCATTAAGATAGAGCCGAGTCAAATTCTATAGGTTATACAATTATCAAATATTAATTTCGCAAGCAATGACCACGACATGGATTTTTAAGAAAGTGTCTATTGTATATAGAGTCACACCTATTATATTAGAAAGAGATCTTTGAATAAGCATATTCTAATTACTTGTACTAAATAAAGAAGACATGTTTTGTCCAATTCCAAGATCTCAAATTAAAAAAAGTTTGACCAAGCAGTCACTATCAAAAAACAACATATTGTTAATAATAGATGCTATGATTTAATATGAGATACAAATTAGTAAATTACAAAGTTCATGTGGATCAAATTCAAGTGGGGAACAAAGGCCTCTTTACTAGAGTCCAACACATTCAAAACCATTCTTTCCTAAAAACCTTTGAAGGGTTGCAATGAATGATAAGTGACAGGTATACCTTTTGGTACATATAAATGACATGATTTATGAAATATAGACGTGCACGCATGATATGGTGGTTGTTGTATGAGAAGTATTTAAAAGTTAATTTAAAGTCTATAGGAATAGAAGTGATTGATCCATTTGATATTAGGATCTGATGGAATAATTTACGTGCTTGTGTAATTGAGCTTGAGGCTCAAAAAGGGGAAAATGAATTAAAAATTTATTAGGGATGATGATGGAGATTCACTGGGATGTTAAGTTTGAGCTACTAAGTTCGTAGTGGTTAATAGCCAATCACAGAGATAACAACCATCAATCGATAAATAGGAGATTTATAGTGGTTCACTAGCTTGGAAGCTTGGCTAGTCCACTTTAATGGAGTCTCTCGCTCTTGAGAGTTTTTTTATTATTTGGGGAAGAAGATTACAAGGCTACAGAGAGTCTATTCATAGATATTCTGTCTTTTTCCAAAACGAGGGATCGGTCCCTATTTATAGTGTGTAGGAGCTTCACGTAATCAGCGTGATCCTTGCGTAACAGCCATGATCCTTTCATAACAGCATGGATCCTTGCATAATCAACTTGATCCTCTGGGGTTTGTTACGACTCATGTGTCGGGAATCTTTGGCCGTTAGATGTTATATTCTCTAGGAGTGACGTGACTTCCTAGAAGGTTTGGGCTGTCGCTGTCACAGTGTGCTCAAGAGAAGACCTAAGGTGGAAGACCTGAGCTCGAAGGTCCGAGCTAGAAGACTTGAGCTACGGGTTCGAGCTGAAAGACCTAAGGTGGAAGACTTGAGCTGGGAGTCCGAGCTAAGAGGTCCGAGCTGGAAGACCGAGGTCTGAGCTTGAAGACTTAAGGTGGAAGACCTGAGCTGGGAGTTCGAGCTAAGAGGTTCGAGCTAAGAGGTTCAAGCTAGAAGACTTGAGGTACAAGACTTGAGTTGGGAGGTCTGAGCTACTTCTAAGCCGAGCTTAACCTTAGATAATTTTTGGTATCATCAGGATCGATGTGAATGACTTTTATGAGAACATTCAGTGCCAAAGAAGTAAAGTGGATCGATCCCATGACTAAAAGGATCGATTTGATTTTGTGTGAGAATTAGAAGAGTGTCAAAAAATTAATAGGGGATCAATCTATTTTTTGTGTGAAAGCCACAACAAATTAATGAGGGATCGATCTCAGTAAAGTAGGGATTGATCCTTACCAAAAATATATTAGGTGGTTGATGCAATGATCCCATTGCCACAAGGATCGATCGAATGACGAAATTCATTAAAGATTCAGAGCTCTTTCTTAGGTTGACTTTGTACCACTATCCATTTTTTTTAATTTTATTTTTATCAAAATTCCTGAGTAATTGAATTGAGATTAGTTTCTTTTTATTATTTTAGTTACGGTTTGGTTGATCTGTGAATATTTATATTAATGCAATCGGATTTTATTTTAATGATCAATTTTTATTTAATCCGATTGATTGAATATTTTTAGCAAAGTTTGATATTTTTATATCAATTGTTTGATTATTTATCAAAAAAATTAAGTTCTTATTATAAACAATTCTTATGATTCTCTTGAGTAGTTAAACTAGATTTTCAACTTTTATTTTTAATTATCAACAAATTTTTTTTCAAAGAAAGATCTTCCGATTAATTTATAGTAATGTTAGAGATTAACCAATTAACTTATAAATATAAGCAATCTAGATTTCCGAAGCTTAAGAATATTTTTTCAAATATTATTTTTCCCAATTTTTACTTTAATTATTTTTTACAAATATTTCAACTTTTCAAGAAATCGTCCTTTCTTTATTCTGTCCAAATTATTACTTCTTGAGAATCCATCTTGGACCCCTAAGTTATTACTATCTCTTGACTTCTGTTAAACCATAAATTATTCTATCTTTTTTTATTATTTTATTTAAAGTGTATTTTAGTCTTTTTTTATTATTTTATTTATCATCAATAATTATCATATCTCTCTTTTTTCACTGTTAATAATAATAAATTATTTATAAATATATTTAAATCAACTAAGTTAGTTGATTTTCCACGCAAACTCTATTTTTTTCAATGATATATTCGTTCCAAACCAAAAAAATAACAAAGGTGAAAGAAAATCAGCGTCAGTTCGTTGAAATTTGAGTAAATTATATTTTATCCCTTTAAACTATTATTTTTATTTTATTTTGTACTCTCAACTATAAAATTTCTCACATTATACCCTAAAATATCAATTTTATTTTATATTACTCCAATAGATAACGACAAATTTAAAAATTTGTCAAAGGAGGGAGAGAAATCTCAAAGAACTTTTCACTAAGTGCCTAATATTACTTTATTTTATCTCTTTTACAACAAAATGGTTGTTTGGAAGAAAAAGAAGATCGATTAGAAAAAAAAAATTTGGAGCTTAGCAAGGGTAAAGTCATGGATAAGTATTTTTCTTAATTTTTGATCAGCACATGTGCAATAGGTAGTACATACCACTCTCACATGCGTATTTACTGTCAAAAAATTGACAATTGTTATCTATTAGAGTGATATGTAATAAAATTAATACTTTAAAGTATAATGTAAAAAAAAATTCAGTTGAGGGTACAAAATAAAATAAGGGAATAGTTTATACAGATAAAGTGTAATTTACCCTTGAAATTTCATAATCATTGGATTTGGCTCAGCTTCCTTCCCTATGTTCTGTCTAAATTTGGATCAAACGTAAGCTCAGCATCATTCGGATTCAACCAAGGCCCCACTCGTGTCCCCACACCACCACTCACCAAAATCATTCGTCTTTCCATTTCCTCATTGACCGACTTACCCCCCTTCAACCTCAGCCGCAGCTCTGCTCTAGGGTTTCCTCTCTTCTCCGTCGTGGTCTTCTCTACCAACTTCAATTACAACTCTGTTTTTGGGGAGAGAGAGAGAGAAGAAGAAGAAGAGCATACACCCACTTGGCGCATCTCTGAGTAGCGCAAGTCAAGGCGTAGTTATCTCAACCCTTAACAGTAACTCCCTCCTATTTTACTCTCTCATTTCTGTCCGTTTACTCCTTGTCCAACTCTGGAGAGAGAAACTAGAGTCAGAAACTTGATTGTTCTTTAGGGTTCTTTGATCTCTTTGTCCTCATCTCAAAACCGAAATTACTGTTGAAAGATATTCTGGGCCTTGTTGAATTTTAGAGCAAGTTCGCAGAGGAAGGGTAGTTGGGTATTGAAGCTTTGGTGAAAACAGCGATCTTGATCTGGGCATAGCATTTGGAGTGGTATTGAACGTGATTCGAATCTGGGGTTCACAGAGCTAAGAAAAGGGTATGCTTTCTGTTTCTTCAATTTCAATTAACCCAGTGGCTATCTCTTCTGTGTTTGTCTCTTAGGTCTTTGAGCTTGAATATGAAATTGAAGTTCTAGGTCTTTATGAAATTGAAGTTCTGGGTCTTTATGTTGAAGCTTTAAATGGTGTAAATTCGTGGAATTTTTGGGGAATAAAGAAGGAAGGGTTTGCATTTTTGGCTTTAATTTAAGTTGAAGTTGAGAAAATGGATGACCCGAATCGGTCGACGAATAGGCATGATATTGATCATTTGGGTGTGAACAAGATGGGGAAAAATATACGAAAAAGCCCAATACACCAACCCAATTTTAATAATTCTGCTAGGCAACAACCTCAACCTCAGGTTTACAATATAAACAAGAATGATTTTCGGAACATTGTTCAGCAGCTGACCGGTTCGCCTTCGCATGAACCACTACCTAGACCTCCCCAGAACCTACCCAAATCACCTAGCATGCGGTTACAGAGAATCCGGCCTCCTCCACTGAACCCAATAAATCGACCCCGAATACCCATCCATCCCCCCGCACCACCACAGCCTCCCACAACGGTTCCTTTTGTTAATAACTTTGCTAGACCACCTGCTCATTTTGGTCAACCATCGCCCACTATGTTGCCACCATTGACTCCCAGTGATTCTTTTTGGCCAAATACAGCTGAGTCTCCTGTTTCAGCTTACATGCGTTACCTTCAAAATTCCTTCATAGATCCAGGGCCAAGACAAACCCAACCTCATCTTCAACCATTTCCTCATTCACAGCCTCAATTTCCGGGCCAACTTCCAGCCCAGCCACCGCCATCTGGGTTAATTCCTAACCCAGCTGTGCCTCCTCTTCCATCTCCTAGGATGAATGGTCCTCCTCCTTTTCCATCCCCTAGGATGAATGGTCCTCCTCCCCATCTTCCATCTCCGCGGTCGAATGGTCCTCCTCCTCTTTTACCCTCTCCCACTTCTCAGTTCCTTTTGCCCTCGCCTACTGGTTTCTTAAACTTGTTATCGCCACGATCACCTTATCCACTGCTTTCTCCTGGGTATCAGCATCCTCCACCACTGACACCAAATTTTTCGTTTTCTCCAATGGCTCAGTCGGGAATATTAGGTCCTGGACCTCACCTACCACCTTCCCCTGGTTATGGATTTCCATTGTCTCCTTCAGGATTTTTCCCCATTTCAAGCCCGAGATGGAGGGATCAATAGCCCTAGACAGAAAGCTGCTAACTCTGTGTGGGTTCCATGATTGATTCTTGCAAGGACTTTCTTCATGGTGATTTTCTTCTTCTGATGGTAGCTTCAGTTGTATATGTACACTGTACGTGTTAGAGAGGTCCTCTTGGAAGTGTGACGTCTGTTGTTTTCTGTCGTTTATCAATTGTTAATACCCATTTTGCAGACATGTTCTTGGATATGGGGCCTGTAACAGCTGCGATCTGGTCATTTCTTAGACAATTTTTTCCTTTGTGATATAGAGAAGATCGTACAACTCATCTGAACACTTGGGCAGAGCTGTAATATGAAAGGATGTAGGATTACAGACACTGAAAATTAATGACTAGGCTGAGTGCTGGAAGAGTTTTCCTGTTAATGTAATGTTGTGGATTAAACTTCATTTAGTTTGAATCGATATTCTTCCCCATGGGAGGAGTTTTCAAGGTTTGCTCTTATCCTAATTTTTCAGTTTCATGCATAATAAAGGATTTTTCTATTTGAACGTGTTATGAATTTCATGGAGAGAATTGTGTGCTGAGAAGATATGTGATTGAAACAGAGGAAAAGTTACGTAAATTACAGTTGTTGCATGGGATATAATTTTCCTCTTATGGTTGATCTTCGCATGAGATGTTTCGTGGCACTCTTCTAGTTCAATTTTTGGTTAATTATCTAGAATGATAATGATCTCTCAAGATTTTTTTTCTGAACTTGTGTGTTGATTGAACTTACATGCATCTTCGGAATTGTATATTGTTTCTATCTCCTCTGGATGCCCGGGTCAATAGTCATTTATAGTGTGTAAAAATGAATGTTTCTTTTGAGTTCAATCTCCTATTGCTATTGGCATCTCATTAAAAGAAAAGAGTGAATTAATTAATGGCCCCTTCGGATCACACAACATGATACTGCGAATGGCCATAAATCTTCTAGTTTACATTTTTTTTACATTCCATCACCAATCAATATATATATATATAAACTTCTCTAATGGCTTTGATATTTAGTGATGCACTTTGACCACCAGCTGCTAGCTTCAGTGATAATTCCTTGCAGCCCCAAAGAGAAAAAGAGGAGAATGGGAATTTTTTTTTTTTGAGGGGGTGGGGGGTGGAGGCATCTTTTTCTCCTTCATTGTATAATTTCAAGTTGTTATATAGTATAAATAAGTTGCAATTATGAATTACCAGGATACTATCCTCCATATACCTGTTGTTTATTGGGAATAATTTCAAGGTTTTATACCTAAAAATGTCTTGCCTGCATTTTGTGACGCAAAGGTTTTATACATATCAATGATGGTTTTGTAAGTATTTGGCGATCTCCATTGAATTCAGCTGTTTATTACTTGTTGTTCTACTGCGCGTGTTGTTTTTATTGATTTTGGTTGGGCTGGTTAATTTTTCAAGTAGCTACAATGTTATCTGCATGTGAAAGGACTTTCCTATATGTGTGGCAAATCTCAGACGTGACTAAGTCACCGCTGGGTAGATCTGATTCAAGAGATGTCTGATAGCTTGGATGGTTGAGTATGGTGTAGTTCTAAACAATCCTATGGAATACTTTTGTGCTTACTTTTCAATGATGATATCTCTATTCTGAGCTCTAGCAATCAGAAACAGTTAGTTTTTCTTCCCTCCTTCCTAGGGGTGCAACTTGGGTTGGGTAACCCGATTTCAACCCGAGCCCAACTTGAAAAAATTAGGGCTTGGGCTAGGGTTTTTAATACTTGGGTTGGGCTTGGGTCAAAAAACCTCAACCCAAATTCAATTTGGGCCGGGCTCGGGTTGAGGCATCGGCAACCCGATTTCAACCTGAATCCGAAAAATTAAAAAATAATTTTATATATATAAAGCATTAGCACTTTTTTTCATTTTTACTCCATCGTCCTCTGTTTCTTGTTGCTTGTTACTCTGTTATGCGTGATTAGTGGTGATAGTTTAATGTTTTTATAGGTCTAATTTCTAAGTTTTCTGAGATTGTGCTTTGAGATCACTAGTTTTTTGGTGTGAAAGCAGATGATCAATAATCGTGCACTGTTATGAATGAAATATATGGATTGTTTTATGAATTTGTAATTATTCCCCCCTCTCTATCTCTCTTGCAGTGAACCCGAATTCAACCCGAGTCCGTCCGAATTAAACTCGGGCAGTGCTCGGGTTGAGTTCCTCAACCCGAGTTAGGGTTAGGGTTAGGGTTAGGGTTAGGGTTAGGGTTGAATATTATATACTTAGGGTTGGGCTAGAGTTGACTGTCTAACCCGCCCGAGTTGCACCCCTACTCCTTCCAACTAATACTTCTCTTTCATTTATTATCTTTATCCTGTGCTTTTTTCTTCCTCTTCATATTTTATTCTTTTGCAACAGTTTAAAATTGATTTTCTGTGTCACTGTCGTTTACTGCTATGGTTACTGGGGTATCTAATCCTATTTGCTCCCTTAGCTTTCACCTCTTGGTGTTGGTGTTGGTGTTGGTGTTGGTGTTGGTGTTGGTGTCGGTGTCGACGGAGTAGATGCTTTCAATGTTGGTGTTCTTTCCATTTGCCATGCGTTTCAGTAGTCCACCAGAAATTCCTTCTGCCCGTTATTTTAAGTTTCATTTAGTGTTGGCATTTGTACTTCATGCTGAGCAGGTAGGTCTGGCCTTCCAGGCTTTAGCCTGAACTCAAGCATAGCTTATATGGATATAGCCACTTGATGGATGTGGATTGTTTACGATATTTCTGCCCAGGTGTGTAGGTTTATTCAGAGATTATTGGAGGGATTCTATTGAAGGAAGGCATGTGGTTTGAAGATGCTGGAGTTAGAAAAAAAAAAAAAAAGGGGGGGGGGGGGGGTGTTCTGGTTCTGACGCAAACAACACAATAAGAGTAAAACTCTTAAAACAAAATATTATTTGACCGAGTAATTTGTAGTACATAGCATAGTATAATATATAGGAACGGTGAAAATCCTTACTGTTTTCGTGATAGAAATAATATTTTTTTAATTACACGAATTTTATTTGAAATAGAAAATTGTAATCTAATAAATTATCATAAAAACATGTTTCGTCTAGACGAAATTGAATTCAGAATCTCTCTTATTATTAATTTGTGAATTCTTTCTTAAAAAGAAAAAAATAGAGCCTTGAAGGTCTAAACGATAGTAATTTGACCCAAAAATAAAGAGTTTATGTCAAAATGATGAGTTTTGATCGTTGGTCCAATTTGGATTAATTGGCATAGATTCTGTTGATTCTGAATCTGATTTATTTTGCTACTATTATCACTTTTTGGTCTTCCGTTGTACTTTGAATGTTGACGAATGGATGTTAATTTTACAAGAATTGTTATTGTGACTTCCAGCTTTAAGTTGTATCAACCTTCAACTTCCTATGTTCAAATATGTTGTGGGGTTGGGGGGATTTAAACTTTCGACGTTAGATGAACAGGTCCCACATAGTTTATTAAATCAAGTGGTATAAAAGAGGTAGTGCACAAAGATAGTGTCCAGTCCACAACATTGTCCTTTAGGAGGAGTGAATAAGACAATTGGGCTTGTAAGGCCTCGGGGCAATTTATCCAAATATAAGCCCAAATCTGCTGGCCTCATCAGCTGTATGCCTGTGGACCGATCTTAGCATAATGGTAAGATTATTTTTTTATATTTGTATGTCAATAACGGGTATAAATTTAAAAAAAAATAATAATTATTTTTTCTACATGCAAGATAAGATTATGTACATATGATACTCAAAAACCTGGTGCATGGGACTCCCATCTTCAACCAGAATACCCTTCTTCCCAACAGAAATCTGTGGTATAATCTATGGATGCTCATTAGACTACATCATCATAAACAGTGCTTCAATCCCCACCTACGTATTGAAGAAATTATTTTATTGATAATTCTCTTGGCTAAAAGTTACAACCAACCCAATTAAAATGTTTATGTAGACGTTACCAATACCATAGGTGACATTGAAACTATACAATGACATAAATCATTTATCTATTCCCACCATTGATGTGAAATATTAATCTATCAATTACTTAATCATTATTTTTAATTAATTTGTTTTCCTTTATAACTCAAGCACCTATATAATATTACAGTTAAGAGGTTGTATTTTTAATTTATAAACACACAATAACGTTTAATATTGATTTAATAGTATTAAATTCATCTCAATTTTTTTTTTGCCTAAAAATATCATTTTTTCTATATAACCCCTAATGTCAAACAACGTAATTAACACACTTCTCAATGTTATTAATCCACACGTACCTCTTTCTTTTCTCTCCCCTAATTCTCTCTTATTTTTTCTCTTTCCACTATAACTTTAAATTGCGTAATTTAAAAAAAAGGATAAAAAATATTATCTAAAACATAAATATTACACGATTAATACACGATTTTTGGTATTATAGAGTGTTTTCTGATATCAATATTTGTTGATAAGCTCAGATTTTACTGGGTCAGACCCAATTAATGAGATAGACCCAAATCATCTAAAAAGAAGGTCAAGCCCAACTCATGGACTTAGCCCAGTCCAAGATTCAAGGGATCCAGGAATATTAGCGCACGTGGGGAGTAATAGTTGGGATAGCCACTCTTCTAGATGAAAGACTATCTATAATTGTACCTATCATTAATTGTAGTTATCTTCCTCGAAAAGCTAGTAACCTACCCATCACGTCACCGCCTCAACTAAATCTCTGTGCCATAAACTCTCTTCACATGAGAGGGTCATCTCTCTACACACCTTACACATCTATCTCTCTCATAGCTACCAAGAGCATACTATTGCTCTCTCTCACCTACTACTTCATCAATAAAGACCACCGACCACCGTTGCCGTCTTTAAAGTGGAGTAGGTCACCCTGACCGAATCACTATACATCTGTGTGTTACTGTGTTGATCTCACCTTATATTTATTGTATTTATTACTTACATTAATTACTCGATAGGTGTTGCATAAATCTACTTTTGTGCATCATCATTTGTAATCATAATTAAACAATAATTACTGCAATAAATCTCTATCTGTGTGTATATTGTTATATGCAAAACAATTAGATAAATCAGAATGTATGAAAACAGAAGTAATGCGCTTACTTGAATGCAGAACATCAATAAGAAATAACATAAATAAGAAATAATCTGAGTCTTGTGACACATAGTTTTTTTTAAGATAGATTTGTTTCTTCTTGATTCCCAAGGTTAATAAACAATTGTCTCCTACGATAGAACGAATTTCTCTTTGAAGAAGTAACATTTCAATCTCTAAAAACCAACGAACACAACTTGTGTTTAATCTTGAACCGAACATAAATGTTATGCAGAAAGAGAGAACGGATGCAGTATGCAGGAATTTTTTGGGGGATAAATGGACACTTCTCAAGAACGGGCACTAAGTTTAAAAATAACGGATATATTATTTGAATTTCAGTTGGACGAATAAGTGCGACTTGAATCTAGATCCGTTTGGTTTAACCCACAACCTACACCGCGCTAAATAAACTTTCAACAAAAAAATAATATCTTGTTGACAAAAATCTGGCCTGGTCGTGGCGAGGCGGGCGAAACGTGTGTGGTAATCAAGCTTGTGTATGTGCTAATTTTGTTGACAAAATTGTGGTACCCCTTGTGGTTTTACTCAAGAAACCAACTAGGAGTATATTAACTCACCAAGTTTTTGGTTTCTAGATAATGTGGGATAAAGCTTATTACATCATTCATAGTTTCTTCCATTTAAGTGGGTCACTTTGTGATACAAATTCTCATTCAATACTTAATATTTTTGAACAAGTAAATATATTACGTTATAATCTCTTCGTGGAGGAGAACGCGTTTAAACATGATCTCACCAATTTTGACGTGTGAATTCCACTTTTATTATTCCAAATAAATTAGTCAAAAGCCAATTTTTTCAACATTTTCAGCCACGAAATTATTGTTAGTCCTTTTATAGATGACATTGTATATTCAATAGTTTTCTGATACCTACATGAAATGTTTAAATATGAGCACTAGCTTCTCAAATGTTTGATAACGTCACAATCAACCGAAGCCATGAGAAATGGGGGAAAGGAGAGTAGAGAGAACATGTCCGAGTCTGAAGAAAAGTAACTGATTGGAGATGTGGAATCCACAAAGCAAACCAAAGGATTGGATATGCCTCCTTCCTTCCTTATTCATTGGCTTTGATTTCGTTCCAACCACTGCTTTCCCCCAAAAAAGAAGAATTAAATAAGCATATAACAAAATGGCTCGCATAAGCAAAGATTCTTTGACAACCCACATAATAATTTTTCAGAAAAAACGAATCGTTTTTTTTTGGACTAAGGCATGCACATATAACACACAGAAAATCCACACAAAAATGAATCGTTTTAATCACGAATTTTTCGTTTTGTTTTTTTTTTATTGCATTTTAAATCTCGGGACCTTGAAAACTAATACGCTATGCATATATATTAAATCAAAATTTTACGTAATTAAAAAAGACTCGATTTTAAAATACACTGATAAATACCTCGCCCATTATTTGATTACTGAATCAACACCTTGGATTTCAACCACCTAACATTTCTCTCCTCCAACCTGGACTTTGTAAGCACCTCTCTCTCTCCCTCTCTCTCTCTCTCTCTCTGGATTGTCAAGTTGGCAACTTGCATAACATTTGAAACGCAGCCCTTTGGCCTACCAGAAAGAGGTAGTCACTTTCTTGGACTTGTTAGTCATGTCATCTGGCAACAGATTGGTCTAAACCATCGACTAATTTCATCCAATGGGTAATCATTATTTAAAGTTCATGAGCCATCCTCCTATATATGCTGATGAGATGAGATAATGTTATGATACAAAAAGTTTATTTTGGATGCGATGCCAAAAAAAAAAAGAAGTCTAAATCTTATATTTTTGGTTGAATTAATTAGAGTTATTGATCATAAAAATAATAAATTAAGATAACAAAATTAAACAATAAGTTTTTTTCAAGCGTCGCATTGTAAGTGAACCAAAAAATCAAGTGTGGTACCCAAAATTACCGCATCTTCACTTTTTGATATTATATCTTAAGCTTATATAATGCTATTATCAATAACTGTGGCTCTGAAGACATTTTACAATATCAAAAATCGAGCATGGATTGTATAATATTTATATTTTAAATAATAAATTTTTTAATTACGTAATTTAATATTAGATTGAATATAGAGACAATTCAAGAGAAATATGTATGAATTAGTAGGATTGACTGAAATTACATAATGTGTTTGTTTTTTGTGTGATATTAAGGCCGTACAGATAAGATAACATTTTTGGGCAAAAAAAATGAATTATGTAACGTTAAATAAAATTTTAAATAATCTTTGATGATGCACAAAATAGTCTCGTGTAAGATCAACAGTCGAGTGTGTGATAAGATATAATTAATGGACAATAAATAAAGCAATTAATGACAGTAATGTAAATATTAAGTCAACACATAGATATATAGTGGTTCGGTTCGAGTGACCTACTCCACTCTCGAAAACGGCAACGGTGGCCGGGGGTCTTTATTGATCAAGTAAGGTCTCCGGGAGAGATACAATAGATAGGAGAGAGAAAGTGTGTGTAGAGGGGTGTAGAGACAAAGCTCAATGTGCAGTGAGATGTTCCTCTCAATGGAGAGAGCTTACGATTTATAGGCATAGTGAGACGGTGAGGTGAGGTGGTGACGTGAGTGTGAGGGTACTAATTCTTCGAAGAGGATAGTTACAAAAGATAAGTACATTTGAGGTAGTTTTGATCTTCGAAGGTGTGTATCCCGATATTCTCTCTCTACGTGCTCTATTCTTCTTAGATTTTTTGGACCTTAGACTGGGTCAAATTAATTAACTGGGTTTGACCCGCCTTTTAGCTGATTTGGGCTTACTTCATTGATTGGGCCTGACCTGTTAGGAATTGACTCGTCAATCTTAATTTTTATTATGTTTTTATACATATCCAATTCAAATTATTAGTTAGAATATTCGATAGGTAGATTTTATCAAAAAATTTATTTTCTAATAACAAGAGAAAAATTAATCTAAATTGTACATCTTTAATTCCCTTATCTATCCATCCATGTACATGTATGAATCTATCAATCACATCCATCCAATGAATAGATGGATTGACATTGATGAAAGGAGTTTGACAAGTGGAATGATGAGAAAGATATAACTGTTTTCTTTGTTAATGACTATCCCCAGCCCCACCACCATGTCACTTTATCCATTCCCATAACAGATATAGATTCCACATACACCACACTCTTCACCTCCAGGTTGAAGCTTGGATTCTTCTTCACAATATTTCCCTTTCTTCTAATAATAAATGATCAAAAAAAAAAAAAAAAATTCATATGTTTCAAAAAAAAAAGAAGAAGAAGAAATACAACATAAAAAAACTGAAAAAAAATTTGATCATTTTTTTTTTGGGGTTTAGTAATCTCAATTATGAATTCAATAATTCTTGATTGTTCCATGTTTCATTAACCATGTTAATTGGAGTTGATTATGATGTCGATTTTTTTTTTTTTTTGGTATTATAAATCCATTTATTATATTTATAGTTATTTTTATTATATTTGTGTGCGTTTTTATTAATGTTATGGTACTCAAAAAAATGGTAAAAATAGTTACCACAATAGTAATAAAAATATTCACAAATGTGATAAAAATACACAAAAATATGGTAAAAACACTCATAAAAGTGATAATTTTTTTATATCAAAGAAAAATAGTAAAAATAGTTACTACAAATGTGGTAAAAACATGGACAACAGTGATAAAAATACCTACAAAAATAATAAAATTTTTTTGTTGTAAAATGACTCACAAAAATTGTTTGAACCCATTAAAATAATAAAAGTTGGTGGTACGATACCAATTTTTTTTTTAGTATCGTACTATCATTAATAAATTTTGTGATTTTTTTTTACAAAATTTGAGGTCATTTACAAGTTTGTGGATAATTTACAATTTTTTTAGAGTCATTTATAACTTCTGTGGAATACTTGAGATCTATGAAGCACGGATACGGATACGAGATACGGGTACAATACGATACGGATACGGCGATACGACAAAGTCTAAAAAAGTAGGATACGGGTACGGCCAAGATACGGCTATAATAAAATATTTTTATTATTTTTATTATTTTCAATCAACTTAATACTTATATATTTTGGTAATTCTTTAACATATAATAAGAAAAATTAGTAATTCTTTTTAGTTTCAAGAAAATATATATCGTATCGCTGTGGTATATTCACAAAGTGAAGTGACAAATTAAAGGAATCAAAGCTAATATTTACCTAGTATTTAGAAGTAATTTTGCTAAAATTATAATGTAATAACTTTATTTTATACTCTTTTGACATGTAATTTTAGATAATACTTAAAAAACACTCATGTACCTTTGAAGTAATATGAATTTTTTGTTAATGTATTGTATGGTATGTAAATTCGAAAAGAGATGTTAAAAGTTCAACTAAAAAATTATATATGTTGGTCGACTACAAAAGTATCCGTGAAGTATCCTAATATTTAATTATTATCGGATACGTAGAAGGTGTATCCGATACGTATCCGACGAGTATCGTATCCGTAAAGTATCCGATACGGATACGTCAACCTCAACGAAGTATCCGTGCTTCATAGCTTGAGATCAATCACAAAATTTTTAGGATCTATCCTAAGTAGCCCACAAAAGTTCTAAATAACCCATAGAAGTTGTAACTTGAATCATAAAAATTATAATATGACTTTAAAAGTTATAATTTCTTTTGTTGTAAAATGAATCTTAAAAGTCATAAAAATATCCACAAAAATTATAAATTTTAGAGATACAATATCATTTTTTTCAGGTACCCTAATCTTCTCCTAATAACATATGTTTTGTGCATTGGTTTTTATTTGTTTTCAAATATTGATTCATTCTTTGGTATCCTAATATAGGATAATACACTCCTTACTAAGTTCCAAGCAAAAAATTGCTAATTAAAATAAAAAATAAATGTGATGTGACCAAAAGCTTAATATTCATGAGAAACCCGTGTTTGAACCTGAAGATGCAATGTAAGAAACAAGATAATTTAGGGATTCCTCGGCACCCCCAAGAGATCACTGAGTAGGAGGCTAGGAGCTAACATACCGTACTCCAATAACTCTAATGATATGTAGTGATAGAGTTTCAATGAAAAAATCTAACAGTTACAATTATAATAATATATTATTAGACCATATTATTGTTACATTATTATGCCAATAAATTCTCAATTTTTTCAATCATAATAACATAATTTTTTTTCATAAAACCTCCACATTATGAGAGGGAGATATGAATAAACTTATTAATAGTCAATGGCATCATATACAAATTAAATATATGCATTATAGCTCATGATCTAACCCACTTGTATACTCTACACCCTCCATAAAATATATGTTTGATGAAGGTGGCATATAGTACCCGTTCCCATCAACAAAAAGCCAACACCAACCAGAGCACCAAATCATTAGGTTGCCGTCCATGAGCGTGATCGAACGATCGATGTCATTGTTATTGGTACTTATCTTAAAAAAAGGTAGGCTCAACAGGAGGAGAGGGGAATGTGGTAATGGATCTAAATCTTCTCTCTCTTATAATCTCTAAAGAGGAAAAAGTTTCTCACCTTAATTTTTCAGAGTTTGACCAAAAAACAAGAACGTAGATTGCACAATTTCTCTGGCAAAACGAGCAAACTGTCAAAAATCGGGATTAGGCCGGTCGGAGACACCCCAATGTTTAAGTCAGTAAAGACTCTAGCAATAGGTAGACTAAATAGTAGGGAAGAAATGCACATATTTGATTCAAACAATCGTCCGGTATTAATACTATAGTATAATGTCTCTTCTTTTAGGATCTTTTCCCTTTAATTATGCTAGGTGGAACACCTATAAAGACAACCAAACTCTTCATCTCGACTGCCATTCCCTCCTGATTTTCCTCTTCTTTTTCACTTTTATGATGTAATCCCATAATCGATGATAAATTCCTAATCAATCTGTTATTTCCTCTAATTTTTCGGGATTGTCCTTTATTATTAAGGAAATATTCTTAAAAAAGGTTCTAATTGTCACCTTGGATTGGTTTTGGCAAATTTGTCAGAGTATTATGATCTGTTTCTCAATTCATATTGTCGAGCATTGAAGTCTAATGCTCTGCTAGTTACTATCTTACTTCTGTTGCACGTGTCTTTGCCACTCAAATTTGTTGAATGGTCAATCATGCGTACTCATTTTATGCAATTTCATAATCGATCATAATATTTGTATCATATATATTGTGATTTATCATAAAATATTATAATCGAGATAATAGTTTTATCTTTTTTTCACAATTAATGTATAACTTATTTTTATGTGGTATTTGTCTATACACATAAAAAAAAAAAAAACCGTACAATTTAAGAGTTGGAAGAATAGAAAACATACCGGAAAATGGGTATCTTTTTTAGCAGTCCTAAAAATTCCACTGTTCCTTCAGACCTAATTTACCATCTCATACGTTCCACAGGGCTGATGCAGTCAATTGCCTCTCTCTCTCTCTCTCTCTCTCTCTCTCTCTCTCTCTCTCTGTGGCGTCAGAAATGAGGTAAGGACAAGGAAAAGGGTGTAAGAAATCTTACCCCTTAGAGAAGGGTCCAAACTGTTACTGCCAACCTGTACCCTGCTAAAACATTTTTCTGTTTGTTTGGTTAACAATAACAGTAATCTTATGTTTACTAAGTTTTTTATTTTAAATAATGTGACACAATTTTGATCATTAAATATTAATAAGACCCACTTATTTAATGATAAAAAATATATCACGTCACTTAGAATAAAAAATTTGATAAAAAAAACTTAGTCAACATAACTTTGTTGTCGTGATAAATGTCTTTGTTTTTCTGTGGATGTCCTCTTTCCTCATGTTTTGAGGAATGAAAGCTCAGTCCTTACATTGATGTTAGGTATGTTTATTTAACTCTTCAAATCAACAAGGTCCATTGAATCAGTATGTTCTATTTAAAAAAAAGTTGATGGAACACAATAATTTAATGGTTCGTATTTCTTTGGAATTTAAATTTGGATTGCATAGAATTTTTCTGTGACTTTAATGGTAATTTGACATCTTTACCTACATATGTATGGAGTAATATATATAGACTCCATTTATATTCCTAAATTGTATTTGCTGAAGGGCCGGCTGTGGATGAATTGCATTAAACAGAGTTTCCCTAAAATAAACTTAAAAGATAATCCAAACTCAAAGGGTGTGTTTCAATTAGGTATTAGGAATGAGGATTGAAAAAAATAACATCCTATTCAAAAAAAACAAAGAAAAAAATAACCCATGTGTCCATTTTATCCTATTTATTTATAGATTTGTATACACAATTTGAGCTCGGTACTATACTATCACTTAAAAATAATTCAAGGCCGGTATGAATGGTAGTTTTATTTTCACATGCACTTTCTAAATTTAACCAACCTATTTGGTGGGTTTAAGGAATCCGAGTTGGGGTATTAATGAATCAAAATACATTTTTATCCCTGAGAAGCAAAATACATGGGTATGTATTGTACTAATTTAGGGGTTCTTTGATAATTTTAATAGTTATATCATCATTCAATACTCCATTCAAACAAATTGTTAGATCATTTTCAACCGTAACTCAAATTTAAATTAACATTTGAGTAAAAAACTTGATTTGATACAAATGGCTCCAATAGACAAACTCAAATTTAAAGAAGGAGAAATTCAAATTTAAATGAGGACAAACCCAAATTTAAAAGAGAATAAAGACGACTATTGAATCTTTAAAAGAGGGTAAAATCTCACTATTAAAAATTTTGATAAGGATTTGAGTCTCCCTTAATTTGAGTAAAAAAATGAATCTCCCTTAATTTAGTATAAGTTTGAGCCAATGGAACAATTTTTTTGGGTTTTTTTTTACTCAAATTTGACTAAAAAACTTGATTTTTTTTAGAGTACTCTAATGAATAAACTCAAATATCTACTTAAATCTTTTAAAAATATTTCTTATTATCCCAAAATTCATTTTTTTTGTGTCATTCAAATCATGGTATTTGATAAAATAAATAAAACTTTCATATCTCTCCACAAATGGATAATTCAAAAAAAAAAAAAAACGAATATGTATATAACACTGTATGAGAATAAAGAAACCACCCTAGAATTCTAAAATTGTTCTAATCCCTTACCATTTTTTATAAATTCAGATAAAGAAAAAAAATATAACTATTTTGATATGAGTCTAGTCTGAAGAACACAAAAACATATGTTTTTAACAAAAATGGAAGGTTAAAGAAATAAAATGACGAATTTTTCTAAATTTGTGGGTAGTGAAAGCTTAAAATTTCAGAAAGAATTGGTGGCCTGAAATTGTACTACGGATAGTGTTTAACTCGAAAAAATTAAAGAAAATTTTGATGGATAGACTTAGGATTTATACAGAATAAGAGATGGGTGAGATTAGAGTTTTGAAAAATATAAGAAATCAAGAAGATAGAAGATGAAAAAGAAAAAAACTTATTTGAAGATCTTTAAATGATTTGTAAAAGCTTCAATGATGGTCCACGAAGCAACGTAATAGAGAGAGGTAAGAAGAAGCAGAGAACAAGTCGTTAAAGAAATCTTTTAGTTTTGAATAAGTTAAAAAGTTACCGTTAGAAATTTGGTATAGAATTTGAGTCTGCTTCAATTTAGGTCCATAATAAATTTTGTTTTAATTTGGTATATGTTTGAATCTAATGTTGAAATAGTTTTTTAGGCCATTTTGACTTAAATTTAAATTTGAGTCTTGAATCAACGTTGGAGATGCTCTTATATGAGATAAGTGTAGGTCCACAACTCTTCATTACGTAAAAGGTTTTTTACACTTTGCACCTTTAAATATTTTAAGATTTTCACTTTATACCTTCAAATATTAAATTTCTCACATTGTACTTTAATGTATCAAAAGTGTTGTAATATGACTCTTCTGTTAACTTCTGTTATTTTTTATCAAAAGTCACCATATTGACACTGACAGAAAAACTAACGAAAAATTAATAGAAATGCCAAATTGTCACAATTTTAATACATTAAGGATACAATTTAAAAAATTTAATCTTTGAGAAAATAAAGTAAAAATTTTAAAATCTTTTAGTGTAAGAGTGCAATTCGGCCATACTTAAACTAAACAAGAGATGAGTATATACGAGTTTTAAATTTATCTTTGTCATCCGACTAAATGGGTATGAGATGAATGGGTTCGTCTAATCCTGTCAATTCTAATACCTAATCCAATCACACCCTAAATACCTCACTATGGTATCGAAAAGTTGTATATATATATATAGATATATATATGTCATATCATATGTACAAAATGTAAATGACTAAATGTGTGTGTTCTTACATAGCCACTGCAACAAAATGGTCCTATTAACTATTAATATTCAAGGCTAAGTACCCCTATTATTTATTCTCTTTTCTTGTCATTATATATCTGACCTTTTATCATACAACTAAGACTGAATACAATAAAAACGACAAGATAATAACAAGAAACAAAAATCCATTTTTCTTTAGAAAAAAAAAAGAACCAAACGAAATTACACCACCAACCTCATCTCAAGCATTTTTATGCATCTACATTGTCTATAATGCCCTTCCCAACCCATGTAACTTGTAACACTGATATTCAAGTGGCATACACCCAAAGCCCATCCTCCATTTGAGACAAAGGATGTTCTGGGGATTTCACAATCAAAAACAAAACCTAACCCATTAAAAAAAAACAAAAAGAAAAAACAACTGGATGAAATTAAAAAAAACTATTTTTAATTTTTTTTCCCTGGCAATGCTATTTTTTTATTTACATCTTCACCTGAGACTGGCCGTCGGCGGCCTAGCGTGCAATACCTTCGGAGAACGACGCCAGCTTCTGCAGGTTCAACCTCACCACCGTATCGGCAAACAGTGTCGTGTCCTCGTCGGAATTACCCTCCGGCACATCCACGACGTACGATTCCAAAACCACGGTCCAGATCCTCCCCTCACGCTCAAACCCATGCACCGTGGTGATCGACCGATAATTACTCAGCCTATGCTCGCCGCCGATGATACTAAACCCCATGATGTGACGGTCATCGTCAAGAATATCCAATCTCTCTGTACTAGTCGCCGCTGGCAAACCCGATATGACGTTCACCTCACGAGTGTCACCTACCGTCATTTTAAAGTCTTCTTTCACGGCACAGCTCTTGATGAAGTGCTTGTAGGTTTGAGGATTGTCGAAGCGTCGGACGACGGACCAGACGGTGTCAGGTGGCGCGTGGACGCGTTGGGCAAGTAGGGATGAGCATTGGCCGGTGTTGACTCGGTATGAGTGGAACTCGATGATCAGTGGTCTCAACTCGTCGAACTCGTCCTGGGTCAGAACAGGTGGGATAGTCAAATGATGGGTCGTGGCAGTTTCTTCGGTTTGTTGTTGCTCTTCTGCCATGGAGGTCTCTCCTTTCTCCATTTTTCCGGCTACAACATCTACAAAGAGAGTGAAAGTTATAGAGAGAGAGATGAAGAGAGAATGGATGGTGAGGGAAGAAAATAAATAATATTTGTTTATAAATTATTTTAAATTTATTTATTTAATGACATAATTTAGGAATCTAATTAAAAATTTTAATTCAATGAGATCTATTTTGAAGGCTTAATTACAAACTTAATTCAATATAACTATTAGATTAATTTTTTTTTAGTTCAACGATCAGGAGTGTCTGAGTCATTTCGACTAATCTTTTTTTCAGTCCGGTAAAAAACAAGTCATTCACTGTTATTTTAATCTTAGATTGAACCTATTTTCAATCTAATAATAGTAATTCATTACATTCCTAGATTAAGTCCTTATACAATTTTTCAAGTCAATGAAGTCATTTGATTATTAAATTTACTTTCAATCTAACTCTTTTAATTGATTAGGAAGTTAAATAATTTCTAAATTAATTTTAAATAATTTTTTTTTTGTATTTATTATAATTTTATAATGGTGTTATGGAGTGTTGTGTGGGAATATAAAATTAGAAATTTATAGTTTGTTGGAAAGCGTCAACTAAGAGATGAGAACAGCTGGGTTCTGCCCCCCTGGCTGATGAAACAGTTCATTGCCAGATCAGTTGGTCCAAATGGGATGAAAGCAAAACAAAGTTCAGGTGATTTTGTTTTTTTTTTTTGGAGTTTTTCACATTATTTTTTGTTTTTGTTTTATTCTTAAAAAATTGTATTGTATTCATTCATCCATTTATTGTCCCATCCAAAGTGTTAAGAGTTATATTTTCTCCACCATTATTCAAATTCTTGACTCCGTCGCTACTAGGATGGGGGGAATAAATAAGAGCTCGAGCTATTTAGAGATACATGAAATTGTTCACCATTCAATTAAATTGATCTACAAAAACTCGAGCCGTTGTTTAGATTTTATTGAAATTATGAGACTACTCGATATATTCCCGTCTTTAAGGATGCTCCTATATTAAGAGATTCACAAACATTTATTTTCAATATTTACCATAACTTTTATTATTTTTAAATACATTTCTCACATTATTTGAAGTGTCATTACACTCTTTACTCTATTGAATGGTGATGGCAATCTCAACTCAAAACCTAAAATGCTATGGAGCCCAGCAAAGCAATTATATATAAACATACATATTATAATACGTGGATATGAGTTATCCAAAAAGTCTTTGCAAGCCACCATGACTATGCCTTCTTGTTGGCTTCTATTATATTTAATATATTTCCACTTTGTGGGGGTTTCAATTCTTGTCCATATCTGTTCTTTTGACTTCACAAAAAGTAGTAAAAAAAAAAAAAGAATGTTGGATTGGTGCAAAATGTTTGTGTCATGGCCCAGTGACTAGACATAATAATTAATTTCAATTTTTGGTGCCTAATTTTTTTTCCCACTATTATGACAGGGGTGTTCAAATCAACTTACGCGTTATTTGATCCAATTAAGGGAGACTATTCACGTCGGGATTAGAGAATTCATGAGAGATAAATTTCTCATAATCTGATCCCAAAAGAATTATTAAATTTTGAACTCGAGATATCTACTTAATGATGCTTTTTGGTTTAAAATAAAAATATCCAAAAGTAATTAATGCATATGGTGTCGGCAATCTTATTCAACTTAATTATCTTGAAAAGCTTAAGCCGCAATTGGGAGTCATATCAGTTATAGAATTTTGTCTTCTTTTTTTTTTCTTCACTATAATTTTTCTTCTAATACTCATTATTCAATGGGAGAATTACATAATGATTCAAAAAAGTTGGGAGAGTTTGATTATTCACTGATTGTCATTATCAAAAGAGTTTGTTATATCTACTGGTCATTCGAAGGATGACTTTAAGGGTGGGCAAATGGCCCGTGACTCGGAGTCGGATTCCCTCTAATATATATTTTTTTTAAATTCTTTTATTGATGTATCACTTATCATGCATTCTATTGTATATAAGCGGGTCTCTCAATTATCAATAGTAGATTATCCGTTAAGAAATGAATTGAAAAGAAAATATATTAGTAAGAATTTAAATCTCTATCACTTTGGGATGATCTGTTAGCTCGACAGCCCAAATGTATCAGCACGATCAGTCAAGTGGCAAATTATAGGTAATCTGAAAAACCAACGGACAGGGTTAGATTAGATACATGGCCTGATGGGTAGCCTGTTAGAAGCCCATTAGAACTTGCCCAACGAGCTGAAAGTGGTTTTTGGGCGGTCTAGCCCGAGCAAAATTGTTGATGATCTATGGTCCGGATGGCCCAGCCCACGCAAGTTATGGTGTTATAAGGTGGTAACACAATATTGGGGTAAATAACACTCCAAGAAAAAGCATGGACAGTCTAGGCAATTTGTGCACATAAAACTCACAAAACAAAGATGAAATTTCAATACACTTTGGATTACCAACTTCATCAATAGCAAAACAATGGCCTCAAGAGAATGAATAACAGTGGCTAGCATTCATCCGAATCCTTTGGCAATGCCAAAATGAAAAATCATCCCAAACTAGATCTTGTCACCTCATATGCCAAGAAGCATGCTGCATTTGCTGGAACACTTCTGGCCATGGCAGGTCCAAAACCCTTGTACAGCCCTTTGACACCCTCTGATGCTAGGATTTTTCTGAAAGCATCGATAGATCCAGAGAATTTCGGGTTTTTGTAATCATCAACCTGAATTACACTCTTGATAACATCAGTTGGGTAGACAGATAGCCAGAAGGAAGCTCCAGCCACGCCTCCGGCTACAATTAGTGAGCCTCTTCCTAATCCAGAAGTGTCTTGGCCTCCTGCAAGGTACTGCTTTAGGCCTTCATAGACGCCAAACATTGCAGCGTTTCCTGGTACTTCACGTGCCATGGTCGGCACCAAACCCTTGAATAGGCCCCTCAAACCTCCTGATTGGAGAACATGCCTCGCCACATCCATAGGTCCTCCATACTTCACTGCCACAGCAACTGAGCCAGAATCAGCCAATGCGCTTTGGGCTTGCAATCTGCTTTATGAAGAAATCCCAACCACTGCTCAGAAATTGGAGATTAAGAAAATACGTGCCATACATAATTACAAATTTTAAAATAGCTGAGAACAACATAATAAAGAAGCTGAACAGATTTCCAAAAACAATTTATAACAAATAACCAAACACATGTATCATGCTCATTTGGGAACTATCCCAAACCATGTAGGAATTTCTCAGATGAGCGAAGAGGTAATTCAGAACTCATCTGCAGGATGATCAACTATCTTCACTATGAGAGGGTTACAAAGGCTTCAGTGATATATCAGGTTCAATTCAGGACACATAAATATACTGATGTTGCATTTCCCAGGAAAGAATGTGACATAGCACTGACCTGCACTTGATCAATTCTGTTGGGCAGGCCAATAATGACACAGCAAATCCAGCCCCGGCACCGCAAATAATTTGTTGGTTCACTGTGAGGGAAGCACCAGGATCAGACCTCAATAATGCTTCCATTTGCCCCCTCACTGTGAAAAGGATGGCATTTAAGGCTGCCACGGTAGCAAGCGGAGCCCCCATACCTTTGTACAGACCTCTTGGGCTTTCTGCCGCTAATGTTTGTCTGACGGCATCCATTGCACCTGAGTATTTGGGAACCTGCCCGGGGAGTGGAGCAGGTTGGCTTTGGAGCTTGACCTTGATGGTATCAAAAGGGTGTCCACATATTAACTGTGCAGCCCCTCCAACAGTCCCAGAAGCTAGGTCCTTAGCAACATCACCCATCTGCAAATTGTGAACATAAGAAAAGAAAAGTTAGCTTCTAAAGGGTGTTGATTTCCTCGACAGATTATCGCTGTCAGTATAAGGAAAATGTGGTTATATTAATGAATTTCTGGAATCAGACTACAACAAAGGGTGACAAGAACATCAACAATCAAAGGTCCAAACTTGCAACAGAAAACATATGGAAGAAAACTTCTACAAGCAAGGACTGCTCAATAGGGAGACACAAAGAGATTGTAGGGGTGTATCTGTATTGTCGGAGTAGGCGAAGGAAATAAGTTGGTCAATATTTCACACAAAATATCCTTTTGGCAAGATAGATGGTTCAGTTTAATTGAGAATTGAATACACTACTTGAACCATCTGGAGATTGCTATAGAGATTATGCTCTACAAAATCGAAAATCTCAAAGCAACATGGAGAGCGAGGCTAGTGAGGGAAAAGCGGCCTTTGAACAGCTTCAATTCAACTTGTAAGACCTTATAATATAATTAAATAAGGATAATATCATCTTAAGATTCCTCCTAAGATAAATAAAATGATGGTAGAAACTTAGAATCATTGTTAAAAGATTGAGTATGAAGTTTGAGTTTAATGCATATTGACTTTTAGTCAAATTTAATTTCGGAGGTGCTTATGCTTGAGAAGGGTGGTTAGGTAAGTTTCTAAATGTTTGTAGGTCAAAATAAGGTCACCATTGAATAAGACCACTATTGATGTCATTATACGATCTCTTACACATCACAAGAACTCGCTTCAAAAAAGTTTAACCACCTAAAGCAAACTGAGTGTTTGGCAGCATTAAAATTGTTAGTTTAACATCTCTTATTTGGATTGGTAAAGGTGCAGGTGTTGTAATTGGGAACATATACAGACAAGATTAGGCTTATATACAAGTTAATAAGCTCAGATAGAAAAGCTAAAGCCTTGCTCAAAATGTAAAATGTAAAGGAGACAATCTAATTGAAGCTTCTGTTACATTTACAATTGAAAGGACTTGTGTTATGCAGAATATGACAACTATGCACTATCGCATTGCAAAACAGAGGAGCTTTGGTCTCAGCACGAAAATCTATCATCACCAAATTATTCAGGAGCAGTAATCAAGTTTATATGACAACAACTTTCTTCATTAAGAACATTGAGGACCTCACAACAATGGATTGATAAACAGCCACTCTACACAAACACCCTCCCCACACCCCAATAAAAAGAAAAGAATGCCCACCCTTCCACATAACATAACAAACTCAACCAATTTAAACTTAGTTTAGGCAATGCTTCGGGTCTTTTGGGGTAGTCATATTGGAGGCATTGTGGATGATTGGCTCGATCTTAGGAATAGCTTCACACAGGGCCAAAATAAGAAACGTTTGCAACAATTATTTTTGTCGTTGTTCATGTATCATAAGGACATTTGACTCTTATAAAGACAAGGAAACCCTCAAGCCCTCAAGACATATATTACCCAACAATTTGTTTCACCATGGGACCATTGCACAAAAGTTTACATCAATTTTTTTTTGCATAGACTTTATGAGATGGATTGCTAATATGAATATATATGAATGTGACAAGGTGCAAAATCATGTGACATTATCATTCACATATAACTTCTGTTTAGAGATCTTTAGATACTCTAAGCATCCAGGCACTGATCAAAGAAAAAAGGGGCTGGAAAGCAATCAAAACTTCACACAATGACATACAAAGCAACACATCATGCAGGATTTGTATAAGCACCTATGTTGGTGCCAAATGATTGAATCCTAAATGCCAACTCTAACTCCTAGTGATCTCAGTCAAAACTACAAACTTTGGCAAATAGAACACAGTACACACATATATACATGAATATATATAGCCTATGACACATATTAACAATATACTACAATTGACTGATAACGAATACCTTACCTCGGCTTATTTTTCTTGACCCCACAACAAGAATTGCAATGAGAAAAGGGGGGGGGGGGGGGGGAATTGAATTGACCACTTATTGAATAACCTCGGACAGGACAATCTGAGAAGACAAATCGATAAAAAAAATAGAAGTTAGGTCAAGAATATAAATATATGCAAACACCCACAGAAGGAAAAGAGAGATTTGATGATCAAGAGTGAATTACCAAGTGGATATCATTTTGAAAGTCCAACGTATGATTGGTGGGCTGGATCGAGATTGCAGCCTTGTGATAAGGGTTTGTGAAAGTGAGAATCGGGTTGGCAGTAAATGGAAAGAAGTTTATAAAGGATATGAATCTCTATAGAGATTCAGAGGCATACGAGAGTTGCGGTTGGACAAAATATGACTGTGGGTTGGGCAGAAGTGGATCTCACACACTAACATCGACAGTGATATAGAGATGAAGAAGAGAGAGAGAGAGAGAGAGAGAGAGGAAGGGAGAGATGAGGGCACGATGGTTTGTGAGCCAGTCGAATCCTTTCACTCGCTCTACCCACCTATCAGGAACTACCAGTACTAATATATTCGACGCCGGGCAGAGTACTGTATTCCATTCAGTTGTATAGGTTTTTCTTTTCTATTTTTTTCTCTAATGGTCATGTTGTCCACATTATCTTACGTCTAATTTGACTAATCTCTTATTTAGTCTGGTTAAAGACGGGTTATCTATGTCGAGATTAGGGTATTCATGAAAAATAAATCCCTCATGACATGATTTCAAGAGATTGTCAATATTCGAACTTAAGACGTCTAGATTTACAATTTGTCTTATTATCATTTGAACTACCATTAGAATTACTTGTATATATTTTAAAAGGCGAGTTTGAAATTCGTATCTCTTATTTATAATAGTCATCTCATCTTTATAATAGTGTCTGATAAAAAAAATTAATATTTATCCTTAATTTGTAATTTTTATCTATTTAATATTAAGATTTGTTGCTAATGTAATAATTATAAGTGTTCAAATTAGACATAAATAACATTACTTGATCCAAATTAGCAAATTAATGATGTGTTTGAATTGCATTTCAAAAAATAATATTCGAAAATAATTTTTTAGAGAGTTTTAAGAAAATGTTTTTGAAAATTTTTAGATTATAAAATCTGTTTGATTATATGTTTTTGAAAATAATTTTAAATAACAAAAAATTGTTAAACCTGTTTAGACAATAATCTACAAAACTCCCAATTTTCATCTCTCTCTTTCTTTCCCCACTCACTGTCTCTCTCTCCCCAAAACACACACGCACGCGCGCGCACACACACACACACATATATATTTGTTGAGTGAGAGGAGACGAGTGAGAGAGAGAGCAAACGAGAGAGACAGACGACAGAAAAAAAAAATGGGGGGCTTTTGCTGTTAACAAAGTTCGAAGTGTAGACCACGTTAAAGAGTAGAGACTGTTTCCCTTGTTTTAGTTCGAATACCCAGGTGTCCCTTGTTTTGGAAATTTCTAACCAAATAACATCTCTACCCAAAAATTATTTTTAAGAACATAGAACTGTTTTTGAAACACAATCCAAACATGCCCTAAGAATTTTTTTAGTGGAATTGTTGTTATTTTATTCCTTTTTTTTTTTTTTTTTTTGTGTGGGGTGCGTGCAGTGGTTGGTGGTGAGGTTGGAAGTTGGTTTGGGCTCAGACTGTCAGACCCATTTATTCGGTTCCCTTGCCTAACAGGCTTTGTTTCCACTATTTTTTGCCAAAGTATGTTGGTGATGTTAGGGGCTTGGATGGAGATGCTTGAGATTTTTTTTTATTGGGTAAAGAGAATCGATAAAAAAATAAAATAAAAATAAAGATCAAATCATGTGCCGTGAATATAAAGGTGTTTTTGAAGAAAATATTAGGTGTAATAGTGGCACTATGACACATTGTCACGTTTTGTCACTAACCAATAATAAATAAATATGTAATCAAGTGCATCCCATTTAATTTGTTAATTATCGTATCCATATAGAAAAATAATCACCGTGTTTAAAGAAGTGGGGTTCAATTTATCCAATTATAGATTTTTTTATTAAATTTTAATATCGCGTGATAATAATAACGTGGTGTCACCATTACACCTAATAATAAATGTCGTGCTATTGGATAGAAACACACAGTGATGTGTACATGATTGATCCTTGACTTGAGGATTGGAGTGTGATACCCTTCGCAGGAAAAAAAATCAAGTCATTGGGTGTAACGCAGCCTACAGTATTGGGCTCCTTTGCCCACTTTATCACTGTTAGACAGCTATCCATGAACTCGTCTTCTTTCTCCTCCTGCCCGGATTGGGCCTGCGGTACAAGTTGAACTCCCGATACATTTTCTATTGCCACTCATTCATTATTAAAAGGTATTTTTTTTTTGTAGGTCCGTACATAATATAGGACTTAATTGTGTAAAAATCTTTCAGGGTAAAACTATTTATGGAGAGGTCATTTTTATTTGTGAATGTCAAATACACTCACGCGTAAATACTAACCGACGTAATTTCATGGGTTTAAAAATAGTCGAAACTTAAGTATCATTTCCATGAAATCTGGCCACTAAGATATCGAGTAAAACAAGGTGTTTGAAATTTAAACAAAACCTGCTATAAAATTCATGAGATTTTAACTAAATCAAAAATACAAATAATCGAAAATTGTGACAACTAAAAAAATCTTTCACCTGTGTATTGACTGTACATATATGTTGAAGCACCATTGAAGCCTGACCGTTGACTTTTTCAATTGTAATCGTCGACAATAAACAGCATGACATGGCAGTATTATATCAGTGTAACTACACAATTAACACTTTTAAATGTGCAATTACATTTTATGATTCCTACACAAACTAAATGCTATGTTTGACATAGTATGACAACCACATTGTGACATCACATAGTGCTTTTAAGAATATGACAGTGTTACATCATAGTATAATACCTAGACGTTGAAGTAGAAAAAGAACACCAGATGTTGAAGTAGAAGAAGAAGATATACGTTTAAAATTCCAATATCCTGATTTATTAAAAAGAAAATTGTTGACATAATAAAACAAATCCCACAGAAAATGGAATTGTCAAACTAAGCAGTCCATGAATTCTAAAAAATTGTATTTTTATTAAAATAGAAAACCGTTGATATAATAAAACAAATCTCACGAAAAAAGGAATTGCCAAACTAAACAATCTATGAATTATAGAAAATGGTATTTCAGTAAAGGAAAATTTAAAAAAACTGTCATTGTGTATCTAGACACAATACATGCATTTTTAACTAATAGTACTTATCTATAATATATTTTTAACAAAGTATTTTTCCACAAATAAGTAGTTCATATGATACATATCCACAATTTTCCGGTATTAAAAATCTGATCACAACTATCAAAATAATGATATGAAAATTGGTATGTTTTGATAATATATTTTTTAACAATAATGATTTAATTCATTTAGACTGATATAATTTATTAATTTAATTCATTATAATCATTAAATTAGTTGTTCATCCTAATAAATATTGGAATCGATTGTTAATTCAATAGTTATAAATAATTATGAGAATAAATTAAATAATAAATTACATTTAAGTAGCATTGCTTTTTTTTTTTTTTAATAGTATCATATCACCTTTCACTTCATTAAGTTAAAAGTATTAGGTCAGATTTGCATTGCCAGTGGACTCTGTAATTTATTGGCTCCAGGGTTTTTTTAGTCCAAATACCTTTCAAAGTAACTTTTTGATTTTTCAACCACAGTGAAACTCATTGTGCACCTTTACAAGTAAGTTCACACATAATTGATTCATTTATTAATTGTGTCATATTGAGTTTATTCATTTACGAAATGAATAATTTAAGAAAAACTTAAACCCTCTAATTTTATGTCGTATTGTTATCGTGTTAACGAATCGTATCCTATTTTAACACTTCTATATATAGTTGAAAAGATTCTCTATCCCCCAAGATGAATTTCATGGAACACAACTGAGTGGAAGAGCAACAAGAGGACAAGTTACTCTTGGGCTGTATTCCTTGTATATTCAAATTTGTAAGTTTCAAATTACACAAGTAGTGATTGAGGTTAGTGAATAGTCAAATAGTTACTGTTGTTATTATTAAAATTTAAAATTGTGAATTCGAATTTTGTCATTTCTTCTTTAATAATAATGTTTGACAAGTAAAAGAATATGATTAGCTACAGCTCTTATCAGAGCTAGAATGATCTAGCAATTGAGAATACAAAAATTGAAAGATGAAGCAACGTAGGCCATAATCCAAAGATAGAAAATTTAAATTTCAAATGATAGGAGTTATTTTGGAAATTGATGACTTTAGTGGGAAAAAAAAAATCTTCAACATCTACGATCTTTTAGAATTGTGTTTGCAGTGTATGGACGAAGTGTCACTTTAATAGCAGTCATTGTTTTTTTGGAAGAGTTAGAAAAGAGACAGCCATCCATGCACATGAGGATAAGAGAAAGGGAATGATTACAGTTGAGGGTGACTAGGTTTCCGAGCCTATGCAATGGATGAAGGAGACTAAACCTCAAAACCAGTTCTCTCAAGCATTGCTTTTTATGACACCTCTCTTTCTCTCTCAAAAAGGTTCATTCTCACACCCTCTTTAAATTATCTTATCTTCAGTAACACCCACTTGCATTACCTGATATTTCACAACACTTCATTTTATTTTATATGTTCATTTTATTCACGTTCCTTACCGTGATTAACCGTGCTTAACTGTTACTGACGAGCTGATATCATGAGAAAATTATTGAAAAATATCATTTTTTACCCTTTTTTCATCATCTTCAATGTGCAACAATCACCAACCACCCATGGTACTCCTTTACTCCCTCGACAAGCACTTGTAGCCCCTCTGTGTGAATGACCAACTCCACTCTTCTCTTTCTTTTTTCCTGAGCAACCCACCTCACTGTTACTATATGGCCAATCCTCCACCACACCAACAATAACACTGTGCTTAGTGGTGAACACTACCCCATCCGCCATTAACCCGACCTTTTCAACCACTACCACAACAATCCCGAACACCCAATTACACCCCCATGGCCACCACTCTGTAGAAGTATGAATATTTAAATTATAATCTCTTTAACAGTTTAAAATTTTAGAATAGATAGTTATTTAATATGGTATCAGAATAATACGTTATGTGTTCATTTTTTGCCGCCATTCTAATTATTAAAAAATAATTCACATGGTACACCTAAAATCTATCATACACATGAGGAAAATTATTGAAATATAAATAATTAAGTTATAATATCGGTCATATTTTATATAAATTTTTTTGAATAACTAACCAGGAGTATCAGTAAAATTTCAAATAATGAAATGATGTTAAAAAATAGGATAATTTAAAAGGAGTGCGATGAAGTTTAATCACTTTTTACTGTCCAAGTCTTGGTTGATATTATTCAGCTTCTCTCTCCTTATCTTAGCCGCAGAGATATTATTTACTTTCCGAATCTTGGTCGATCTTGTCAGGCACCATCATCAGCAATAGGGTTTGTCTCGTAAGATTCTGTTCTAGTGTGGGGGTTGTTTTTTTTTTTTTTTTTTTGAGGATTCATAGGTTTGTCTTTAAAAGGCCTTTTATTTTTCTTTGTGTGCAACTGCCTAATACTTTATAGCAATGAAACGTGTATTTAAAAATTAGATTTAAATTAGATTTGATAATTATAATTATTAATTTCACTATAGATCTTAATATATATTGAGATCCACTACTTATTCAATAATTGTGATTATCAAGTCTAATTTTTAAGATTAATTTTTAAATCCATGTAGCATTACTCAATATTTTATACATGCTGAACAGTAGTAAAAATATTCACAAATGTGATAAAAACATCCACAAATGTAATAAATATACCCATAAATATGATAAAAAAAATTTGTACTAAGTGATAAAAATAGTTACCACAAATGTGATAAAAACACTCACAACAATGATAAAAATATTCACAAAAATAATAAATTATTCACAAAAGTGATACAATTTTTAATTATAAAATGACACACAAATATTATAAAAAAGTTCATTAAAGTAATAAAAATTAAAAGTACAATACTAAAATTATTTTTTCGATACCGCAGCCAAGTTGGCAACTGAAGCATCTCATTCAAGACGAGGGGACCAAAGCGTTATCTGTTCTGCCAGTACTAGGAAATCATGCAGGCCTTTACATATTTTGTGGTCTCATAGTCATAGCTGGCTATCTCTGTCTTGCCACAAATTTTTGTTAGGGGTCCACTGTCCACAAGTGTAGAATGTATCGGAACTTCAGTATCATCATCGAATACGAAGGAGTATGATCAAATTTATTAATATAGTGATATATCAAATAATAGAGTTTCGAAGAAGATGCTCAAGAGTTGTAGTCACAATAATATTATTGAACTATATTATTTGATCAACAAATTAGATCAAATTTTTAAATACAAATAATATTACATACGAAGATGTATTTGTAATGAGCACTGCTATCGAAATTTAAAAACAAAACTAAAAAGCTCACATAGTTTAAACAAGTCGAATCCAAACAACTCCATTAGAAATAGTTTGGTAAATTAAAGGATAAATTATATTCATATTCCCTAATATTTGGTTGTATTATACGGATACCCTCTCACGTTTCAAAAATTACACTGAGACCTCAATGGTTAGACGGAGTTAACTATATTAATAAAAAGATTATTTTGCTCCTCTCTTTAACACAAACTCAAACCCAAACCCCAAGCCCTATCGGTAACCCCAACCCTAATCTTCGCCACCTCTGCACCAGGGATCGCAACGCCTTCTCTCTCTCCCTCAACCCATCTCTCTCTGTGTGTATATATATATATACAGAAAGAGAGAGGGAAAACCAGCCTGAAATCAAAGTGGTTTTTGGGGTTAGATTTTGTCAATGGTGATTGTTGGGTTGTGTGTGTGGTGTGGTTAAGGAAGTGGTTGTGGAGATGAAAATGGAGATGGAAGTGGTGGGGTTTTGTTGGATTGTGGTGATGGTGGTGTGTGTTGTGTGGTTGTGGAGATGAAAATGGAGATGGAGGGGGTAGGTTACTCCGTCACTAGCAGTGGTGGTGCTCTATGTATGCGTGTGAAGAGAGAGAGAGAGAGAGAGAGAGAGAGAGAGAGAGAGAGAGAGGTGGTGGTTTCCGTGGTGTGGAGGCAGCAAAGGGTGGTGGTGGTTTTCGTGGTGTGGAGGCGGTGATGGGGGTGGTTAACTGTGATGGTGGTAATGGTGGATTTGGGCAAATCTGATTGATAAATGGAAATTTACATTAATATGTTGTATAATAAACAAAAAATTATAGTATTTACCTAATTAATTTGATAGATTATGAAATATAAAATAGAGAAATTATAAATGAGAGATGGAATAAATTCTGGGGTAAGAAGAATAAATATTTAAATTTTTAAACTTAATTTTGAAGGATATTTTTGGTATTCCATAAATTATTATTGATACATTAGCTTTGACCATGAACCATTCTAACGTCTGTTAGTTGGAGGGGGTGTGATTGTTAAAAGTTTTAAATGTTAAGGGAGTTCTGTGTAATTTTTGAAACGTGAGGGGTGTCCGTGTAATAAAATCAAAAGTTAGGGAGTGTGAGTGTAATTTACCCTAAATTAAATGAATGAATGAAAGAAAGAACTATTCAACCATGCCAAGGAAAGACAAATCCAAATGCTGAAAAAACAGCACACCCTTTCCCCACCTAGTTGTCAAAAAGAAAAAAAGGAGAAGGAAAAACTATACCAGAACAAAAAAAAAAACAAAAAACTGAGGTAGACTCATTCTTGTGCTGCTAATTGCTAAACACCTGAAAATCTGCTTATAGACATGGGACATCCATTTACTCAAAAGGAAAAGGAAGAAGAACAACAACAAGAACACATGAGTTATGGATTCCTCAGTTGATACACTAGAGAATAATGCTATTAGGACAAATTAATCTAATTTGTTGATATAATGATGTATCAAGTGATAGAGTTTCAATAAAAAAAATTCTAGATCAAAAAAAAAAAAAAAACCAAGAGTTAACAGTTACAAAAACACTATTAGACTATACCACCGCCACATCATTAGATCAACAAATTAAATTTCAGTAGCATTACTCTAAATCGATGAATAATGTTATTTGTATTAAGAGTAATGCTATTGAAATCTAATTTATCGATCTTATTTGCAGATATAATTCACTATGAGCTTTTGATTGACTGTTGACTCCTTATCAAACACAGGAACTTGTTATTGATTCAATGATTCTAATGAAACTATATTATCAAGTCAATAAATTTGGCTAAATTTTAAGGGACAAATACCATTTCTCTTGAATTAATTTGGGAACCTGACATTGAATTGTTAATAAACTTCAGTTATTGCTCTCTGAATCACCACACCCATCAAATAATAAACCCATGTATACAAAAAAAAAAAATCTCACACAAGTGTCTGAAACAATTGATCTGTATCTTACACACAGTACACCGGGCACTCATTCTCGCAGAAGGCACAACAAGGTCACACACTATGGATTGATGACCTGAGCCCTAGACGAAGCTCTAGATCAAGCTCTTCAATGGCGAAATTCTTCTCCCTGTTGTTATTGTCCTGCTGATTATCATTAGTTACAGATGGTGATGGTTCAGTGTTGCTAGAGTGACAGAGAGAGGAACTGAAGCTTTGAGGCGTCACCGGAAGATTTACAGGAGAGGATGCTAACATCAACTTAGTCCTAGAGTGGGATGAAAGAGAAATAAGATTGGATGGAGAGTCCATACACGTAGTCATCATTGTAGGAATGAAGACGCCATTAGGGTTAGGTAACGAGTAAAGAACGCACAGGCCACCATTAGTGACGATTTTTTGATCTGGGTTAAGGACACTGGAAGAAGCGGTGGAAGGAGAGGTGGTGGGTTTATTCAAACCAGGCGGCGTTTGGTGGAGCCGAGCACGGTCACGGCGGTGCACATTCATGTGGCCACCTAGGGCTTGGGCTGACTTGAATTCCCTTCTACAAAAGGTGCAAGTGTAAGATCGTGGTGGCCAAGTGGTGCCGTCGATGTTACCAGTGTCTTCTGCGAAGGCTCTTACCTCCCATGAATCATCGTCTTCTTGAGCCGGTTGACTAGGGTTCCTCATCCAAGAACCACTGGTTGAGCTAGTGTTCAGTTGATGGTGTTGAGATTCAGCCAATTTTTGGAGCTGGGTCAGAGAGAGAAGGCCAAGCTCAGGTGCCATGGTCCTGGTATCATTTAAGGTAGGTGAGAGATGGAGATGATGAAATGGCGAAGAGGGTTAAATAGGAGATGGGCATAGTAGTGTGTTGTGCGTGGGTATGGGTGGATGTGGCGGGGGGGGGGGGGGGGGGGGGGGGGGGGTTGGGGGGGTGAGAGAGAGAGAGAAATCTAGCCCTGGATGTATCACCAAGGTTTTGAATTTAGCAATTGGATTTTAGTACAGAGAGGGACTAGCCACTCATTTAGTTATCTAGTGTATATAATGACCACATTTTCTTACATAGGCTTCAACGCCCATTTATTGACTGATTCATATCCATATTTCATTCAATAAGATAATTAGAGAAGGTTAATGTCAAATGACTTTAGACTTATAGGAGATCGTGAAATATAACTTGAATTCAAGCTGTCGCTGATGCTAATTAATGAAGTTTCCTCGCCCTTGAATTTTGGTGAAAATGTAATAAAGAGAGTTTGGATGTGCCTACTAGTGCTCTTTTTTTTTGGTTACACGTAAGGGATTTCTGGTTCAGTTTACGCGTACTTCGACTAATCATCTCTTCTATCCAATTAAAAATTGACCATCCACCTCGAGATTAGAGTATTCATGAAGAATAAATTCCTCATAACCTAGCCCCCTAAGGGGTTGTTAATATTCGAATTTAAGACGTCTAACTTTATAACTCGTCCTTATTACCATTTAAGTTATCCTTGAAGTTCTAGTAGTGCTATTCGATACATGTTTTTAGAGGAAAGAAACTTATACACCAAGTAAACACTTATGGACTAGTATCTGAAAAAAAGGGCAAAAGCAAATGTGCGAAGGCATAGGAAATAGGTATACATTTGCAACAATCCTATGTCATTCTTTTCTCCGCGTTGCTCGTAGTCTTCGAATATACTGACCTATCAAATATTTTCCTTTCTAAAGTCATTAAGAGTTTCATTCTATCTGCACCATGAACTATACTTGCAAAAAATTTTACTTTCCAATAAGAGAAATACTATGCTTCCCAAAACATATCCCAAATTTTCTATCTCAAATGCTTCCGCACCACACATATTCTGTTTCAGAGCCCAAAAAAATCAACTTTTTCATCTAATGTGTGGTGTAGAAACATTTAGGATGAAATTTTGAAATATATTTTGGAAAGCATAGCATTGCTCGTAGTCTTCGAATATACTGACCTATTAATTGTTAAAAAGTACAAAGATTGAGTCACATTTCGAATTAGAATTAAATGAAAAGCAAGTAGAATCCAATTCTCCTTTTCTCCCTGGATTACTTACACTTCACCCACAATTCCATACAAAATACCCAAAACTTATGACAAAATTTAGAGAAATAAAAACATCTCCACCTAATAATAACTAGCTTTTAGTTTTGGAGAGAATTTATCATTAATTTTAGTTCTTAATCATGTCTAAAACTCCGACAATGCCTAGCAATGTGAAATGTCTGTTTGTTCCCCCATCCACCCGGGTGGATGTCGGGGACATATTGCGGCGCAGTGGTATTATTATGGCATGCAGTGCATTGACCTTGTCATGTGCTTACTTGTAGAATCCATAGACTCAACACCGACCAAAGTTAAGAGGGAGTGGAATTCGAAATAGGACTTGCCTAATACACTAATTTGCAATTCTTTTTACTTTATTAAAAAAAAAAGAAGGAAGGAGTCACTTCAAATAAAATTATTTCTCATCGACTGTTGGTGCACTGTGTGTATGGTTGTCTTTTCCCTTTCTTGAAGATTAAGATGACAACATTGTCGACTTAATTAATTATTAACACTGCGTGTGTCAAACGTACTCCCCCACCTGGATGTGGACCGTCCATCCTGATGAACAACTAAAATTATTTATAATTTGCACCTAAATTCTCTATTTTGTTAGTTTTATTCTTGTCAAATCAGCCACACACCACTTCACAAGGAAAACTTGTTCTTTCACCATTAAAGAAATGGTTATTGGAAGAATTATCCATGACTGGGACATGAGACTCTTGTACATATTAATCTTGCACTATGTTTCATAGGACCCATTACCAAAGATATTTTTAAATACTTAATTATTATTATTTTTTTGTCTAAACAAATATTTAAAACTTAATTCAAAACTTACACAGTAATTGTCTAGCTAGAGAATATAGCTCAAAAACATATAGAAACTGAGGTCATGGTTTGTATTTTAAAAACTGTTTTTCTGTTTTTGAAAATAGTTTCTAAGAAAAAAATTATTTGACCAACTATTTGTTTTTTAAAAAAAAAATTGAGAATAAAAAATACGTAAATTCAGAAAATAAGTTAGAACTGTTTTGTGTGTTTTGGAAACGAGTAATGTTACACTGACCAAATTTTGGGACCAAATTTAGAGCTCAAATGACATGGCAGCATGTCATTTGGAGTCTTTATTGGGGTCCAAATGACATGGCACCAAATAAAGAAGCTCAAGTCAACTGCCATGTCATTTTGGCTCCAAATTTGGTCCCAAAATTTGGTCAATATAACATTACTGTTTGGAAACAACATTTTTAGAATTTAGAAAACACCACCAACAACACCAACACCACCACCACCATCACAAATTTTATTGTTTTATATTCTGTGGAGTTAGTTTTTAAATCATATAATCAAATAAGTTCTGTGACACAAAAAAAACACAAAAATATTAATTTTTTAAAACTCTTTTCAAAAATAATTTTTAATTACTATTTTTGAGACGCAAATCAAACAAAACCTAATAAAACTCACAAACCAAGAGACTGAAGAACACAAAATACTTCTCTCACATCCCGAGAGATTAAGAAGAGCGAACAAACTATGTAACCCGATCCATCACAAATCATTATTACAAATCCACATCATGGGTCTACACTCTACACGTTTTAACAGTCACCGGCTTGGACTGGCAAAGATTCTATTGCCTTTCTAACGGTTTGAAATGAAAAAGTTGATAAAGAAAAGGTCTGCCTCGGCACATAGCTTTTTTCGCCTACGACATGCCCAAGAAAAACTGTTCTTGGTTCATCAGTGTCGTTGTTTGCATCGTCTTGGCTCATAGCACATGCCACCAAGTTCCCAAGCATGGAGTCTCTCTCTCTCTTTCACAGGTTGCACCCAACATTCCTATCAGAATCCCTCCCCATAAAAAAAAAACATTAAAAAATAAAACTTTCCCATCAGAATTGACCTTTTGCCAATTGCCATTCTTCATTATAGGTTAAAGATATTTATTAATCCTTTCGATAGTGTAAGTGCTAATAGGAACGAGTTATAAACTTAAATGTCATGAGTTTAAAACTTGACAACCTCTTAGGGGTAGACCATGAGGAATTTATTCCTTAGAAATACCCTAGTCCAGGCGCGGATGACCTGTTTTTGACCAGATCGATAAGAGGATTAGTCGAGGTGCGTGTAAGCTGACCCGAATACCCTTAACCGTTGAACCAAAAAAAAAATATATTTATTAAGTATGAGCCTTGACTTAAACTAGTTAAACTTAGGTCCTCTAACAAGTTCAATTTTAGTATCTGTCACATTCATTTTAATTTATTTCCAGTTGTTGATCTTCTCGATGGATTGAAAGGATATTCTTGATGGTTGGCTTAAGATATCCCTTTCTCTCCCATTTGATTAGTGGTTTTGAGATATTTATACTCGATCAAGACAATATAAGGGTCCCATGCATATAGGATAAATCAAGGAAGTTTAAGGGAATTATCAGGTATATATGAGGAACTGTGTAAATCATTCCTCAGCATGTTGTAATGCAAATTGCCTTCAAGTCAAAGTTAAAACAATTAATAGGGTGCTGCTAAGCAATTTGAAGAATTGTTTACGGTAAGTGTCCTGGTGGAATTTGTTATTGTGATTTGATTCAATCACGTGTGAAATGGATTCATGGCCATAACACAAATATCGAATAAATTCAATCACTTAGAAACTAAACACGAATTTCAGGTGGTTGGAGAGACTCCAACACATATCTCACCATTGTCCACAGTTAAACCAACCTGAGTTTGGCCCGGCTCAGACCAGGCTTAGGATTACAAATCAGGCTCAATTTAGAGGCCCAATTAAAGAATGCAGACTAGGCCCACCATAGGGGGGAGGAAACTAGGATAGGTCAGCCGTGTCATCATAAGAGAGTCAGGTTAGTCGTATCATGGCGAGAGACTCAGTCTACAACTGACATGCGAGGAGATCAACTTGGAACGCGCATGTCACCACCTTCACAGAATTGTTTCGCCTGATTACGAGAAGGGCGTCATCTCTACAAAACTATCTCACTTGATACGAGAAAGGCGCCTCAATCAGGCGCCTATAAATTGTAAGTTCCACCTACACAAGGGAGACATCTCTCATATCTTACTCACATCTGAGCACTCTACACCCCTTGAAGAATTAAATACTTAGGTCATCCAAGCCCTTTACAGTGGAATAGGTCACTCTAGCCGAACCACTTTAAACTGTATTTTGCTTGTGTTGACTCTCATCATTTATTACTGCATTTAACACTTGACAGATGGTGCATAAACACGTTTTGTGCATCATCAGGGGAGTCCTAAGTTTTGTTATAAAATAAATCTGAATTAATATATCGCTTTATATGCTCATTAATAAGGCAAGTAAATATAGCTAGGAATTTCAAGGAGTAACTCAAGTGATAACAAGGGTGAACTGTAAACTCATACGACTTGAGTTCGAATCTTAACAACCCCTTGAGATTAAAGCATGAAAGGTTTATCCTTCACAAATTCCTTAATCTCGGGATGGATGACTTGCTTTTGACCGAATCGGAAAATGGATTAGTCGAGGTGCGCGTAAACTGATCCAGACACCTCTGACCGTTGAACCAAAAATATACATGTGTATATATGTATATTTATATGTATAGCTAGGAAAGTTTTGACAGTAGTTATTCTCATTTCATGTCTGTGACTATGATTTGTGCATAAATATGTATTGGGCTGATGCTATATTTGTCCAATCATGAAGCTGCAGTGAGTTGGGCCTAGCCATATTTAGCTGGTTGATTTATAGGAATGCTATGGGAAGAAGAGGACTAAAGTTCATGGATTCAATAATAAAGAATGATTAGCTCCAAAAAAGGGCTGTGGGCCGCCTTTCGTAATGCACCTTTAGGTAGGAGCCGCTATTGGGATCCAATTCCAAAATCGTTGTTGCTACGGGTGTCGTTTTTGCTTTCTTTTCTTCTAACAACTACAATGTTTTCAATTCATCTACTTGTTGCTTGCCTCCCAGTAGATTAATCACTAGCAGTCCAAAAGGTTGACTTATTGGGAAATCTCCATACTTATGCTTATTTTCAACTCCGTGAACTATTTCATCGCTTTGCTCTCATCTGATTGTAACCAAAATTTTCCTACTTGAATGAATGTTACAATCTTTCGCTGCTCAAAAAAAAAAAAAACTATTTCATCGCTTACCACGCCTTCCACAAGCATAAATTTAAACATATACACTCATAATCTCTCTCTCTCTCTCTCTCTCTATATATATATATATATATATATATAGTTATTGTCTGTGCCTGAATACACAGTGTAATAAAAAATGGTAAACAATAAACATATTTGTATTCATATCCAAAATCAAATCACAAACATAGAGAAGAAATAAAGGAATTTAAGTATCGATTTGTAGTGTGGGTGAGAGGTGATGGGCGGCAGTGGTGGTGGTAAGAGACGGTGATGGTTGTGGTGGGTGACAATGACTGTGGTGGCGGTGATGACGGCGACGATGGTGGTGGCGGCGGCCGCCGTGGTGGCAATGGTGGTGGTGACGACGGCAGCAACAGGGGCGGTGGTGACGGCGGTGGTGGTGGTAGCGGCAACGGCGGTGGGGGTAGAGGTAGTGGTAATGCGGTTTCAAACACTATTATTTTTTTTAAAATATTTTTGAGAAATAATTTCTAGAAGTACTTTTAAAAAATCACTTCAAACACATCCTTAGGGCCCTATTTTTCCTATTAAATTTAGGGTGTTAATATTAACCATTAGATTAACTTTAAAGTAAAATTTAAAGCGATCTCAACTGCGAATAGCAAAAGTCATTTTGTTTATCTTTTGAGATTTGAATTGTAAGCTACTTTATTATATATATATATATGTGTGTGTGTGTGTGTGTGTGTGGGTGTGCTGGTGTGGGTGACGACCCAGCTTTGTTAAGTATAAGTGTGAATCTTAGATTTTTATTGAACTATATGGCTTAAAGTCATAGACAGCTACAAGGGTTATGCTAGTCAACCGAGGGTTGTCATAGAGAAGATAATTTGCTGTGTTTTTTGGAGTCTTCAAAGAGACAAGTCTATTAGCAAACATTTGGTCAAATGGTACTCTTTGTCTTGTGAAAATTTTGTTTTTTTGAGATCAAGAGTTCAACTTGTCCTCCCCCTCTCCCTCCCTCCCTCCCTCCAAAAAAATAATAGATAAAAAAAAAGAGACAAGAAGAGTGTTGAAGGCTTGGAGCTACCCACCACCACCAGTATTTAGACACAGACTGATATAGATTAATCCATGCCCAAAGCAAAGGAAACGTTTCTCGCGGCTTGTTATTCTCCAACCACTCCCCACCCCCACAAGTCTTATGCCTCACATCACTCCTGTACAAAATAAAGGTATTTTCTTTGGACCCTTTTGGCTCAAATAGCCATGTTCTTTTTTTCGCTTTATCTCGATGTAGTTTTAAATTATTCTATTAATTTATTCAATTCTTTCTTTAATGACTCGGTTATTGTAGTTTTATGCAAAAATTAACAGGTGGGGTTGGTTCCTCTTGCTTTCACAAAGGAGTCTAAAAGGGGGAACACGTACAAAATCATTGTGTTCACATATTTGATTAACAAAAAGCTACGGAAATGGTGCCCTCATGTTCGGAGAGATGATTTCTCTCTCTCTCTCTCTCTAGAATTTGGGATGCAATTATGCAAAATTGTTCAACAATTACCCGACAAGCATCGAAACATCAAGTTCTCACCTTTGTTGAAATCATCGTGTTATGTTAAATTCAGTAAAATTCAGAATTTATTCTAGTACACACATGTGATAAATGAAGCAGATCTCTCCATATGGGTGATCCCTCCATCCTAAGGTGAGTGACAAAGTAGGTTAGGTAGTTCTAAATTTTTTATATTTTATGGAAGGCATGTTGAAACTCTACCCCAACCAAGTAAAACTAAGGGTATATATGAAAGAGCTTATGATTTGATCTATCGGATGTTAACCTTCGGTGGAGGACGGTTAAGAATGTCCATTAAAAGGAGCGAACCAATCGGATAATTTTTCAAGTACGGATAGAACATTCTAAAGGGTGAGTCTTATTTTATTAATAAAATCGTTGTCTTGATCTAAATATAAGTTTTTTGGCTAAGATATCAAGTAAGAGTTCTTTCTTAATGGAATGAGATGAATAAGTAGACGATGAAAAGAGATGTAAGAAACAGGTTGTACTACTACAATCAAGTGAGATCACAGTATCACCGATATATATATGATGCCATCACCCAATAGAAAATAATGAAATGTACGAAGTGCTTTCTTTAATGAATAATGTGAAATTCACTTACTTGTTATTTTCTTATTACGTGATCACATCATATGACGATAGTGATATGATGTCACCGTAATATTAAATACTCCTCTTGAATTTGAGTTTGTCCGTGAATTATACAGAAGATTAGGGTATAATAACCCGAAAATGAGAGAGGGGTTGTGATTTTGTGTAGCCTACATGATCGGAAACAAACACTAGTAGTAGTAGGACAAATTTGTGGACCCCATGAGATCAGAACACCTTGAACAGCACGTGGGAGGGCGGAAGAAATAAGGTCCGCAGTTCCAACGAGGCAACGACCCAACAAAGCCATTAAAACCGGGCACGTGCCCACCACTAATTTCTGCGCCTCACGTGCTCATGTTTAAAGCTTTATAGTTGTTGTTTTTCTTTCTTCTAAATGTGATTTTTGTAACTCATATGACTGGTTTAGTGGTTAAGTCTGTCTTTTAATAACTTAGAGGTCGGCCTTAGGTGTAATTAATTTTCACACCTCCTAAGAGCATCTCCAAGGGGGAGTGCTATTTTTGGGGTGCCAAATACCATTTTGCAACCTTGAACAGTGTTTTGACACCTCTAAATTATAAATCTACTCCAATGGCAGGTGCCAAAATGGGGTGCCATTTTCATATTTTTATTCATCAATCTATATGAATCGTTGGATCTATATTCATCTAACGGATCTATATTCACCAATCCATTTGCAACCTCCCATTTTTTCTCTCCAGAGTTACCAAATATGTCATCCCAAAGGCCTTGATGTCATTTTCCAACCCCATATGCCACCCCCTTTGGAGTGAACTTTTTTGAATTTGGGGTGGCATATGGGGTATGCCACCCCATATGCCTCCCCCCTTGGAGATGCTCTAAGGGGTAGCTACCCTTTATTCTTTTAAGGACATGTTTTAGACCAGCTTAAGTTATGATGATCGATCGTTGAACTCGAAATAATAGTCAGCATAAATTTAGAAACTTATTAACAAAAAAAAACATGATTAAATTTTTCTGGGTTAGTTAAATATTATTGTATATGTTAACTATTGAGCAAAATCTAGAAAAAATATACTCGATGATATTTGGGTCTATAATTTGTTTTTCATTATTTTTGAGTTTTCTCCTTCACTTGCTTATTCTTCTTTTTCCAAATAGATATATGTTAACCCAAAAGAAAACAAACAAAAAGAAAAAATAGTTGTTGCCATGGGATGAGAAGACAATCATAGATGGAAATCATTTCCCCATTCCAACATGAAGTATCCAAACACACCCTATGATTTGTTGAATATAGTAAGTTTGGTGAGATTAAACTATGTTTAAGAATAGTGCAAGTTGCGAAGATATAACCCACCCCATATGATAATAACAACAACAATGTAGTCATTATCGTAGTGTAGTTGCCCTAATTTTTTTTTTAGGTGATTTAAGATTTCCACGACCACAAAATCTACTTTTACTTTAATCGCTTGGTAATGCTTTTTCAAAGTAAGTCTGTAAAAGAAAAAATAATAATTTGGGCATAAAATTAAGCAAATATCTATATGAATTTTAGATTATCAATAGTGCACTTATATTTATACACGCACACACACACATATATACATACATACATATATATATATATATATTAATTCTAATAAAACTTTTGGAAAATGAAGTGTTCCATTGATCAAAAATTAACCTAATGCAAAACAATGGACTAGTAAATCCCTTAGATATATAGAACAAATTTCGTAGAGGGTGCTGTGTCTTTGGTGAGTACCCCAAACAGCTGATTAGATGAGCAACATCTAAAATAGACAAACAGTATTATCAATGATCGCTAGATTCTAATAAAACTTCACTTTTCACAAAACCATGTCATATTATAATATTTGATCACTAGATTTTCTTGTAATCCAAATGTCCTAATTATGTCTATCTATTTATTTATTGCAATGACTGTTTTTATGTTCCAAGGATATTTTAAGTTTTACCAAGATCCAAGTAAACCAATATATTTTTCTTTAATTAAGAATATAATACTTGGGTAATGGTTAAAAATGCCTAGAAAACTTAGGAAGTCCTCATGATTGAATGATTTTTCCAAAAAGGGCTGATCCGAGGTTTAGGCATTTCCGATCAATTCGATCTTTCATAATCGACCTAGAAGAAAAGACATTTTAAAAGGAAAAAGTGCTTGTTTTTAAATTCAGGAACACAATTACTGGCCACTAATCTTTCAAAAGTCTTGAGGCTATAATGTTTTTCTAATTTTTAATTGGGAATATGTGGTTATTATTAATGTTATTATTATTAAAAGAAGTTAGCTAGTTAGGTTCTGATATTGGTAAACAAAAGAATCATTTGCCAGTGGTTCAAACAATTGGTTTCGTCACCAATGACCTGACAGTTTAGTATTAATAATTAGGAGAAGCACCTAATGTTCCTGCTGATTCACGTACAATTCACGCGTTTAACCTAATATTCTCACATAAATGTACAAAAGCTAGTAGGACCCTCGGATCTAAGCATAGATTATAGATAGTTAATAATCTCTTTTATGTCCGTAAACGTGGTATTATTGGTTGAAAATGGTGTGATCATCGAGATTATCAAGCTAATATATATAATTGTTATTTTATGATGAACGAAGACAAATTAGTGCTCTCAATTATTTGAGCTAGTCAATTCAGATGAAGATTAATATGGATCCGATCCGTTCTTCTAGTCGCATTTCACACCTAAAGGATTATTACAGTCATAATCACATTTAAAATAAAGGAATTAAAAATTAATAATACTCTATTAAGTCGTCGGATGAGCCCCAGTACTTAGCCATAAGTTTTTCTTTTTTCTTCCCCCCGCCAACCACACACACCCCTCTTTAATGTTTAGGTTCTGTAGTGTGATAAGTAAGTTTTTTTCTTCTATGGTTCATCATGCCTTTCTTTAGAAAGAGATGAGAAAACAATAATATTAATCATGAAACTTGTACTTCAAATACATAAAAATAACCCAAAAAAAAAAACCATGTTTGAATTAATTAAAAAAAAAAATAGAAGCTGATTATAAAATTTAAAGCATTGAAATTAAAAATAATAAATGGAAAGTAAAAAAAATAAAGCATGCAACACAGAAAACACGTTATCATGAGTTGGTTTTGTTTACTATATATATAAAGGATCTGTGGGTATGATTAAGGAATTAATAATATTAATAATAATGGAAAGCCTATTATAAACCTTGAGTGAAATAGTCCTATGATAATATCAATGAGTAAACTATTTAATATAAAAATCATGAAACTTTGCTTATATATGTGCTTGCAGTTACTTATCAATATCAGTAATTATTTTTCTAGATTTAATATGGCGTAGAAGTTATCTAAAGCTGCTATATATAGAAATAGATATTATATAGCATTAAATAATCAATTAGAAAGCATAGCTATAACATTAAATATCTATGCAAGAGACCTTTCTGCTGCCACAGTACTAAAGAGCTACAAGCTCGAACCATCTTCTTCTTCGTCTTCTTGATTATTTTGTCATGTTATTTTCAATTAGATTAAATTCCTTTGAAAATATGTATTTATGACATGCACCAAATTTTGGATTGCTGAGGAATTAGATCGTTGGATAATTGCACGTGATTATTGTGGCTGTTTTATTAGAAAAATATACGAAATTCTCGTCACAGAGAAACATGATATATCTCGGCATAATTACGATTTTTTGGATATATCTATATATACTCAGAGCATTAGGCAGTTTGAGAACAAAACATGGTATGTCGATCTAGGGACAAAAAAAGTCCATGTTGTTTCTATTAAATTTGTAAGCCTCAACCATTTCCCAGGGTCAGTCGGTAACACCCTGACCCCCTCGGCCACCGTGTGTTGACGTGTGATGTGATGGACACGTGGGCGATATGGGGATGAGGTGATGGAGTTGGTGGTGGTGGTGATAGTGATGGTGGTGGATCTTTTCATGGACAAATCAGGGGTCTTATCATGAGTAGGAAGTCAAGGTGGTGGTGGTCTGGATTTTGAAGCTTATATTATTGGCCTCGTGGGTATTCTTTGTTTCTATCTCAACTCATCACATCACAGTTATACACTTGCATCAAAGTTAGAAGGGAGAGAAAGCAGAGCAGATGCGTCTGGAGATCTAGAGAGAGAGAGAGTATGGTGCCCTCAAATTCGGGGGTACTTGTCTAGGACTGGGACAAGTACTGCTTTATCTCTGCCCCAAGCAAGGGACTTCTGACCAAGCTTGTAATAATGGAGCTAAGTCCATGAGGGATGAAAGCATAGCATTGTGGGATCAAACTATATACAATAAATTTGCTAGAATATGGCTGTGTGAGTTTTTCGAGTAATACTATTAAAATTTAAAATTTTAATTTAATTTATTAATTTTATTATAATTGTTATATTAATATTAAGTTTAATTTTTAATAGGACCCACAATTAATTAAACAACCACAATAAATTAGAATAATAAATTAGATTAATAAATTAAGTTCTAATAATATTTTAGTGTTTTTGGTGGTGCCACCTGAACATTTCGAATTCTTTTACCCTTCAGAAATTTTTTTCTAATAGATAATTTTTTTTTGATAAAATTAAAAGATAATTTGAATAACTTAAGTTAAAATTTATTTGCAATTTTTTATTATAGATAAATTTGTGTATGCTACAATTCTATCCGAGAAAAGAATTGGTCGACTGGTGTGACGCCACGCGCTTGCAATGAGAGTGTGTAGTGTGGTTAGGTAGGAGCCCCAATTAAAGCACCCAGGGTTTAAGGGCTCGAAATAAAAACAGACCAATTCCCGAAGAGAAGTGTGTGACAAGTTGCCTCGTGGCCGACAGCTATACGGTGGTCCCTTCACTACTCCTACTCATCGTGCAGTGACTTGGAGACCGCACGTGATTCCTCTCCTCTAACCCACGCGCTAACTCAGCTTTTGTTTTATGCTGTGTTGGTTCACGAGTCGTATGTAAAAGTTTCAATTATAATCGACCTTTATACTCCGTTTGGTGTGAAAAAAAAATAAAATATGAAAAGTTAGAAGGATACAAAATTAGAGAGATTGATAAAATATTATGTTTAGTAAAGAATGATAAAAAAGTTAAGAGCAATGATACATGAACTTAAAAAGTAAACTTAAAAATTAGACTTGATAATTACAACCATTGATTTTATTGTGGATCCCAACATTTATTGGAACTCATTACCTATTCAATGGTTGAGATTATCAAATTTAGTTTTTAAGTCCATCTAGCATTACTCAAAAGTTAATGGATGAGTTTTACTTCTAACTCACCAAAAGCATTCTCTCCAAAATTTGAAAGAAAGTGGATGAATGTATACAAATAATATACATTTCAACACACATAATCAGTGTTATTAGAATCGGACCAGACCAGCCGGTCGGACCGATTGAATCGTGAATTGGGACCTAAAACGGTCCGATTCAGTAGTTAGACCGCATAAGAAAATAAACCGTCTGAAAACCGTTGAACCGGCCGATTTTGGACTAAAACCGTGAACCAGACGGTTTGTTCAAACTGGACGGTTGAAATTGCAAATCTTATCTAGATATAATAAAATGGGGCCATTTTTGCCCTAAATCAATCGCAGATTCACAACTCAGTGTTGGGATTTTAATAGTCTTCCTTCAGTTTGTCCAATGGTCTTCGTCTTCCTTTGGTTTGTCCAGTAGTCTTCGTCTTCTTTCGGTCCTCCTCTTTTCCGGCGACGAACATGCAGCTCGGTCCAGTGGTCTTTCGTCTTCCTTCGGTGGTCCAGTGGTCTTCCTTCATCTTCCTTCTTTGGATCAAAATAACATTGAATTTAGACAAGTCCCTCTTCTCTCTCTCTCTCTCTCTCACACACATTCACTTACAGTCACCGACTCAATGTTATGGTTTATATAGCTCTTATGTTTTATAATTTTTATAATACTCAAAATAGTAGCCATTAACTAATAATACTTAATGTTCAAAAAAAAAACCTAATAATACTTCTACTTATAATTTTATTAGTTAAAATTTTATAATTTTTATTTATTTTTTTATAATAAGACCGGCCTGACTAGTTGAACCAGTGAACCATTGACCCGATCCCCTTATCGGTTCGATGACCGGTCCGGTTCTGATAACATTGCACATAATTAGCTTTTCATTCACGTTTCCTCTCAATTTTAGAGGGATTGATTTTGGTGAGTTAGAAGGAAAATTAATCCATCCACTTTTCCATCCTTTTTATTTTCCTTCCTTACCAAACATGATATTTTATTTATCCCTCTAATTTTGCATCCTTCTATTTTTCTATCGTACCAAACGAAGTATAAGGGGTGGCTTAAGTGATAATAGAGACGAATTGTAAATTCAAATATCTTAATTTTGAATTTTGGTAACCCCTTGGGGCTAAGCTTGAGAGAATTATTCCTCATGAATACCCTATTCTCGACGTGGATGACTTGTCTTTAACCAGACCGAAAAGAAGATTAATCGAGATGTGCATAAACTAACTTAAACACATTTGACCGTTGCATATATATATAATCAACTCTTAGGTTTGAAGGCTAATTTATTGTAGAACCGTGAGACATGGTTTTAGACATTCTCAAATAAAAATAGGAGATCACTTAATTGTTAAAAATAAAGATTGTTATTGTATATTACTAGGGATGACAGTGGACCAGGTAAAAATGGGTATTCGTCTAAACCCGCCCCGTTTGGACTGGGAATGGACTATACGTATTGGACGATGGACGTATATGGGGATATCCATATAAACCCGTGCGGGAGTGAATGCGGGGATGGACTGATACTTATCCCCGCCCCGCTTTACCCGTTATTATTATTATTATTATTTTATATATATATACATATTGCTATGAATGCAAATTTACATATTATTGAATGATTTTTTCTTTTGAAAATTATTGTTTTTTGATTTTTTTTTTTCACGCTTTTGGCTTGTAAAAGTGTAGATCTTTGTGTTTTTATATTTTTTTATGTTGGATTATGTTATATTACATTATGTTATGTTGCATGATGTTGTGTTAGATTTATATGGGAAACAAACTTTTAATTATATTATGTTGGATTATGTTATAGATGACAAGCTTTTAATTATGTTATGATATTCTATAATTATGTTAGATTATTTAGAATGTTAGATTTATTTAGAATTTTGGATTACGTTGGTTTGGGCTTGGGCTAGGGCGGGTAAGGTGGACGGGGGCGGAGGCAAGGAACAGGGCGGGGCGGAGATTACAAATTTACCTGCGGACGAGGATGAGGATGAAAATTATACCCGTTAACAAGGGTGGACCGGAAATAGACAAAAATTTTTTTTACCTGGTATGGAGATGAAGACTACACTCCTCGCCCCGCTTCAATCCACTGTCATCCCTATATATCACCCACTTTTACGAGATTTGTCATTTCCTCTCCTAGGACTTATGTCCCATTCTAGATGTTCATTTTAATAATGAGGAATGATCCACATATTACATTAAGATTTAAATAGTAATATACCGGTAAAATAAATTTAAAAAAAAAACAATGTCAATTCTCTTTCCCCAGTGTCATGATTTTACAATTATGCTCACTATTTTACAATCTTAGCTTAATTTCATTATATAATCAATCTAGGACAGCTATATTTTAATTCAAGCTTAATACGTAATCAATAATTTGACTCAAGATATATCGAATAATTTGTGATCAATTTGTAGTCAATTTCACTAAATAGCCTAACAATTTTGCTAAATTTCAAAAAAAAAAGAAAGAAAGAACCATTAGCAAGAAAAAAGAGTTGTGAAAACATGAGAGGGGCCATGGCCCCCTTGTCCTTAAGGTATGCAGGAGTGAATTCAATATTTGCTTTGTCTTGGAGAGAACTTTTGTCCGAGAAAAAAAAACTTAATTTTGTTGTCTTTGTATTTTAATATTGGTCCATCGAGGAGGCACCAATGAAGGAGGGGTTAGGTGCAACCTTTCTCAGATGCTGCAATGTGGGTCACAATGAAAGGAACCCCAAGCCCCCACCTGTGATAAAGCCAGGAAGAGGACGTGGACATAGCATATCTCTCTCTCTCTCCTCTCTGATGAAATGAGGATTTGTCCTGCATTCATGAAATCAATATAGATGGTGGAAGCAGATAGATACAGATTAGATTAGATGGAGCACAGCAATATCGGATATACAGGACGACAAAGTATTCAAAGTCAGACTGCGTTGAGGTTACGTGGGTTATGCTTTTGATTTGACATTTATGATTCGTGTTCCAATATCTTCATTGGTTTTCCAAGTTTCCAAAACCCTAAAGATTCACCATTTTGCACTTTGGTCCCTAGCCCCGGAAACTTCCCCCTCCCCCCCCCCCCCCAACCCAAAACAAAAAAATAAAATAAAATTATTTCTTGCTATTGTTTTTGTAATTTCACGTGTTAGCCTCTCAGAGAATACTATGATATCAAATTCACTATTGCATCGGACAAAACTAAGAAATTGTTGGGTTAATGGTGTTAAGTTAAGAGATCAGTATAGTCAACCCAATGAATTAGTTCAAGCGATAATTGATCGCTTGATAGATGTTTTAAGTTGACATTAGTCAAGAGTTTAATACTTCACATGATGAAAATGCTTGGGGCCACCTCTTCTAGATTTAATCCCTACGTGTGGAGAGAAGATTTTGCGAGTGAATCCAAGTTAACTCCCGACTATGAGTCTAAATAGGCTCGATTGATAGGAGATTCCTGAGTTATCAAAAAAAAAAAAAGATAAGTATAGTTTTAAAAAGTTAAGTTTGATCTTAACATGGCCATCAATTCTAAGTTTTTGAGGTTAATTCTAATCGACCTCACTCTTGAGTCGTAAATTGAATTGATTGAATCGTAATTCATGATATAGTAAGGAAAGATAACTTTCGATATCATAGTTTTCCCTAACATCTATATTCTCTTTGGAAAATATTATTTAGATTTAATTTGAGGAGAGTTAATGAATTACACAACTGTTGAATTAAGAGTATGTTTTATCTAATATTAAAACTTATAATTAATCTAATAATTATATTGAATTAAATCCCTAACTATAGTATAGTATTAGTCAGTCTCTTTTAGCTAAGAAACTTGGTGACCTTAAACATAAACATCTATGTGATTCAATTTATCTGCACTGAATTCAATTTCCTAGTTGCAACAAATGAGACATTGTTGTCATGTTCATGTGTTAAGCGAGTATAAAGAAATTAATGTCAAAGGGGATCCCGATATGAGTCTGATTATTCTAGATATGATTCGTAAATTCGACATGAAACTAATGAATTTAAATTTAAACTTAACAAGTTCAAATAAGAAATTGATAAACTTGTTATATTCATTGAGTAAATAAAATGACACCAACTTACTTATATACGATTATAAATAGATCCACTATAAATTAACGAACACTAATGGTCTGTTTGATAGGAATGATGGAAAATAAGAGGGATACACATTCTATCTTTTAAGAAGGAAAGTAGAAATGATACACTTTCTTTTCTTTGTATTTGGTTAGATGGATGGAAAATAAAAATGACTAATTTTTTTTTTTTTTTTGTGCTGGCTAAGATTAGGGGTGACAATCGAGTCACGTCGTGTCAGATTCGTGTTGAGTCATTATGAGTATGTGTTGAACATTAGTCACACCTAACTCAACTCATTTAATTAATTGTGTCGTGTTGAGTTGTGAGTGGACCTGTTTATTTTCGTGTCGTGTTCGTGTTCGTATTCGTTTCACCCACATAAATTTTGAATAAAAAATTTAATGTTAATATTCTATTTTCACTTAATTGAATCCATGTTAATATTTTTTCTACAAATTAAAATTTAACTTAAATAAATATAATAATAATAAGTAAAAATATCTTTTTTATATAATAATTGTGTCAGTGCTTAATAAATAGTTACAAATAATTAATATTTTATATCTATAATACTAGTTAAACATGTTAGTTTCGTGTTACTATACAAACAAGAAAATAGATAAAATGTTTATTTTTAAATAAACAGGTTGATGGTGTCAATTTTGAGTTTGACTGATTAAATTGAATATGAGCTTTTTATATTTTTTGTTCGCGTGTCAGGTCATTTACAAGTTCGTGTCGAGTTATAATTAAATTCGTGTTGAATTCGAGTCGTGTTATCGTGTTGAGTCGAAAATTTATACCCCTAAGTTAAGATGGAATTTTTTTTTAATTTAAATTTAAATTTTAAAATTTAAAATTTATTTTTAAAATTTTTTAAAATATATATATAAAAATACATATTTTATCATTGTATTTTTATATGAAATTAATGTATACATAATATATGTATACTAGTCATTACCCGTGCCTGAAGGCACTATATAACAAACAAAAAATTCTTACACAATTGTCCAAATTCAAAAAGAATTGGCTAAAAATATTCATACTAATTCTTCTTTTAAAATGACTCGAAATATATCGCCGATCATATCCTCCATATTAATAGAATTGTCGTAAAAATATATAAAACTCTTCAAAACAACACCATATATACAAATGCCTCCGAAAAAAAAACAAATATAACATAATTCATTGAAATTTACAATCTTTAAGTAATAAATAAATTTTTTCTCATTTATAAGACTCAAGAATTTATCACATTTACCACCACTCAATCCAATAATAGAATATAATTATAAACTTAATCACCATATTTTCAATCCACTCTATCTCCATGTAATATATATCTCAAGCAAAAAAAAAAAAATTACTAACATAACACAATTAAATTCACAATCGTTAAGCGATAAATAAAATCAACCAAATCTTACTCATTTATAAAACTCATGAATTTATCACCACTATCACCATTCAACCCCAAATGGCACAACAAAATTATAAATTTAATTACCAAATTTTCAATCATTCACATATAAATATACACAGAAACATACGCTCACACATTTTTTTTTGGCTACCAACAAACCTTCCCAATTAATAACTGCTTTTATTAGAAATATAATAATTCAAGTTTTTATGATAAAATAATAATAAATTAATATCTAATTAAAAAATAGGAAAAAAAATATGGACTTCCCCTGAGTTTTGACAATATTATGAAGACAACCCCTGATATTTTATAAATAACACGGAAATCCCCAAAATTTAAAATTTATTACACAGAGACCCCTTTGTCTCCCTTCCTTCAATATTGCTAACGTAAAGTGATGATTTTATCCCAAAAAAATTATTATTTTTATAATTCCCTTTCTCCAACTTGAGTACCCAAAAAAATTAAAAATTTAATAAAATAAAATAAGATTTAATTTAGTACCCAAAAAATTGATATAATTTAGTACCCCCAAAAAATTGATTAAATGAATTTTAATATTAATTTGATAACAATAAAAATTAATTTGATATTAATTTGACAAAGTTGAATATAAATTGGACAAAATTAAATGTCAAATTCTAATAAAAATATATATTAATTTACAATTTAAGGCTCATTTCGTGTTTAATATTATTTGTTGTTGATTAAACCAACATGAAATTGACCTTAAGTTCTAAATTTTTTTGTTGTATACGAACTTAAAAATTTGTATTTTAACCCATATAATTTAAATACAGATTTTTTCATAGCATAGCGTATTCTCACTTACTATATAATTTAATTATTCTTTATTATTTTTACAATCAATTTCAATTTTGACTTCAACTTTGAATATTCGTAAAATTCAAGTAAAGTTAAGTTTAAACAAAAATATATATTTTATACTTGACAATCAAATTCAGCTAAATTCGAATTCTAATCATAATCACTTCAAACCGATAATCGAGTAAACTGGTAAAAAATTTTAAAAAATTTTAACACGAACACGAACCATTTAATAAACAGGTAACACGACATGACTCGTTTAACCCATTTACAAAAAGATAAAAAAAATATATTATTTTAATAAATTTTTACACTCCATTTCTTTGCTTCCAACTGTACGTTCCTCAATTGAAGGAATTCCAGCCAACAGCTTACGTGAAAATCACACCACAAAGGTTAGTTAAAATGAGAAGTTCACTACCCTTTTTATAGGCAACTGAAGTCTCCCCTCTCCACTCCTTGTCGATGTGGGATTCAAAGAAAAGGGCCAAAAGGCAATTCAATGTCTCAAGGCTCAAAACTTCACTTTCCTACTATTGATATGCTTATTTATTATTTTTTTGAAATGTTTTCTTTATTTTTTTTTTCTTTACTCATTCATTATTTTATATATATATAATTTATTATTATATTAAATTTATTTAAACGGGTTGACAGGTCTCACCCGAATATGACCCGTTTATTAAACATATGTTAATAAATATATATTTTGTTAGCGATAATCCTTGTTATTGTACTATTATTTTGTTAATTTTAAATTACGCGTTTGAACCGTTTATTATATAAATTGAATTATATATATAGATATAGATATCAATATAAATATATAAATATGACGGCATATGTTAATGAACTTATATTTTTTTAGAGATAATCCTTATTATTAGAGTTTTAATAGATTTTAGATATATTTTATTTTTATTATATATATATGTGTGTGTGTATGTATATAACCGTCCAAGTCAATCTCTCCAATGGTTTGAATGGAAATGAGGAGAGATAAAAAAGAATGTAGTAGAGTCCTGTAAGGATGTAAATATCTCTCCAATGGTTTGAATGGGGATGAGGAGAGATAAAATGAATGTAGTAGAGTCCTGTAGGAATGTAGATTAATCAGAATCGTTGGATCAAAAACTTAAAAATGATCTGAGCCGCGAAAAGCTAAAGACAAAGAAATCTAGCTACTTTATTATATAGATATTAAAAGATATATAAACAAAAAATATACATTTTAACACAAATAATTAACTTTTCATCTAATTTCCTTTCGATTTTGGAGGGATTGATTTTGGTGAGTTAGAGAAAAAGTTAATCCATCCACTTTTTCATCCTTCCCGAAAGTAATTGAAGATGGAGGATGCTCAGTGACCAGCATATCCAATCAATTAAAGGCAATTAAAGGTGGACCCCGAAGGGTGGGACAGAGACGGACCCATCCGCCGCTTCATTATCGTCCACTTGCTTCCCCCTTGTTTTTGTTATTTAGAAAATAGTCAGCTCCTCCCACACGTTTAAGCTCAACAATCTGGTCAAATTAGCCCCCACATAACCATGGTTAGTCTTTTGAAATCCCTTCCATTATGACTTATTTTCATGTTACATCATTCATTACAAATTTACAGTTTACTTGATAACTCTAAATCTCTATTTATATATCATAAATAATTTATTGTCCAAGAAATTGAATAAATTCAAAGGTTTTATCTTTTGTCCCATAGAATAATACATCAAAACAGTGATTAACCATTTGTAATTGACTTTCCACTTCTAGTTTTCTCCAGTCAAAACCTACACCCTATATTCAACCAAAGTGGCGTTTAATTAATATATGATCCTATACACCGTTGTAATTTATAATCATTAAGAACTCATCCCTTTCCTTTTTGGGCTTTTACTAATTACAAAATTAATGAAAATTCTTTTTATGGTGATTTTTGTTGCCATTCATTATGGGCGTATGGCTCGATCTGTTCCGTGACGTTGTGTCTAATGCGTCTTAGTGTTCTCTGAATTGATGATCTATATCGTAATCTTCAACTATGTGTTGTAAAATCATCGCATTTGTAGGATTATGATTTGAGTAAAATGTTTCCTATTAATAGCATATCATAAGTTCCAACAAAGCAAGATGAACAACATCAAAACCTAATATAAACAACTATATATATATATATATATATGTGTGTGTTGTATTGTATAATAGCTTTAACAATGAGGTCTACTTTACAAGCTGTTGTTCTCCTTAAACGTACTCCACCATCCAAAAACCATATTCTTCCACGGTAGATCTCTAGAAACAACATGTTAGACTGCACTTCAATTCATATTTCTCTACACAAGAAATGTTGAATTTTAAATTATGAGGGTGATCTTTCATCGTTTAATTGATTTAGAGTTAATCCAAATCATTGTTATGGTTTAGACGAGTTCAAATTTTAATAACTCTTTTATTTTATTATATAGATAACTTTAAACAACATAGTCTACTTTACAAGTTGTTCGTTCTCCTCAATTGCACTGCATAGTCCAAAATCATATTCTTCCACGCGCTTTAGAAAAATTACCTTGGACTTCACCTTAAATCCTTATTTTCTCAACACAAAATATGCAGAATAAATAAATATTTTTCAACTCCAAATTTTTTATACCTATATTTAAGCTTTTAGGTTGTAAGAAATGACTACGTTAGAGTCTCTGTCCCCCTCACCTCACCTTCTTCCCTCCTTCCCTTTCTCTGCACTCAAATCCACAGTAGTTTTCTAATCTCTATTCAAATCTAGGGTTCGTGTTCCGGAGTTGTATTTTTCTATATTTTGCCTTATCTATTCGTTCCCCAACTTCATAAAATAAGGAAAGCAAAAACAGTTTTTAATTTGCTTTCATTTTTTTTATGATTTTCTTGTTTTCTGTTGTTTGTGTGTTGTGCTTCTTTTGATGTTGTGGATATGGCTGGTTTGGATTTAGGCACTGCTTCTCGTTTCGTTCATCAGCTTCACCGTCCTGACTTGCACCTCCAGAGACACCCAGAAAATGAAGATGACAGCAATCAGAATCATTTTTCCGGTGACCAACACGATGAAAGTGGCCACCAGGGGCTTGAATTCATCACTGGAAACGTCGGTCCCGGCGATATTGTTGCTCGGAGACCTAGAGGCAGACCACCCGGGTCGAAGAACAAGCCTAAACCTCCTATAATTATCACAAGAGAGAGCGCAAATACACTCAGAGCTCATATCTTGGAGGTTGGCAATGGGTGTGATGTTTTTGACTGTGTAGCCACCTATGCTCGGCGGCGACAGCGCGGGATCTGCATACTAAGCGGCAGCGGCACCGTGGCGAATGTGACTCTCCGGCAGCCAGCTGGTGGTTCCGTAGTCACTCTACAAGGGAGGTTCGATATACTATCACTGTCCGGATCTTTTCTGCCGCCACCTGCGCCGCCTGGTGCGACGAGCTTGACAATATTCCTGGCTGGCGGACAAGGCCAAGTCGTCGGAGGTAGCGTGGTGGGAGAGTTGACGGCGGCAGGGCCGGTTATAGTGATCGCGGCGTCATTCACGAATGTTGCCTATGAGAGATTGCCCTTAGATGAGGAGGTGCCACTTCAGATTCAGCCACCAGTATCGCAGGCTTCCGGTGGTGTTGCCAGTGGCGGAAGCGGAGGTGTCAACCACAACCCATTTCCAGACCCATCTTCCGGACTTCCATTCTTCAATTTGCCTCTGAATATGCCTAATTGTCAGTTACCAGTTGATGGTTGGTTGGCAAACTCAGCTGGTCGCCCATTCTGACCAAATATTTCAATCTCTGACCTGGTGGTGGGACCAAAATTCTTGCTTCGTTGAAGGCGATTGGATCGGGTGAGCTGGGCTTCTGGAATCATTAAGGTCAACAAATCAGTTCACGATATTCATCGACATGATCGTGGTTCTTTTCTTTCTTTCTCTTGTTTTTGGGGGTTTTGATCTTCTTTCTTTTTGGGTTTTTTGTAACTTTAGTTTCTGGAAATAGTCTTGTTGATGTTTTTCGTGGAATTCTCTTCTTTGGAAGGAAATGGTTTGAGAATTGAGCTTTGTATTCTCCATGTTCAGAAAGCGGCAAACTTTCAGTTAATTTGGTACCATAAACTGATCAATTGGCTCCTACTTTCAGACCTAATGATATGGTGATAATCTATTTTTCTTTACTACTGGTGTTTTATGTCGATGAACTTCAAAAAGTATTCCTTGCTAAATCTTTTGGGTTCTTGTTTTGGTGCATAGTTTTCGGGAAATTGTAAATATTCTTGTTTTGAGGTTGAATTCTTGATCTCATTGTTGTCAAGAATGTTCTTATCTAGTTTCCTTCTGAAAATTATTCTCTCTTCCTCAGCTAAATCTGTCGAAAAAGAACAGGTTGAGCTGAAATCCATGGCAAGTTGTCAATATTTATGCCTCAATTTACACCATAACCTGTATTTTATTTGAAACTCAAGCAATTTGCTTCAAAATCGCATTATAAGCCTTATAAGAGCACCATGGAAGGCTGTGTGAGTGAGGGGGTCTAGTTTTGGCATCCCTGACCAGTGTCCATATGATCCAAGGGTTTAAACTTGTAACATAGTTTATGGTCGTCTGTACAGTTTTCGCCCTTTCTGTGGGTATCACTAGACGCCCATTGAGGGGAATTAGGGCAGTAGAAGGCTGCAAGTCTTGCCCTAACTTCTTGGAGCGCCCTCCATGGTTCTCTTGAGACATTTAGCACAATTGGAGAGAAGCAAATCGATCGAGAGTTTCTTATACCATATTTCTGATTGTAGTCAAGAGATTATGATATTGTTTACTCAATAATTTCCTGGATAGCCTTCTTTTTTTAGTAGACAAGGATGCTGCAGATCTTAGTGATGGGACGTTTTCTGTGATCAAACGCGACATGTGTCTTCGACATATTGGCTGCGGAGTGTTCTTTGGACGACACGTCCGAATGTCCGCGGAGTTCTCGACATCTTGTTTGTGAAGTCCTTGGTATCTTGTCCGCGGAGTGTTCTTTGGATGACACGTCATTGGAAATCTTGTCTGCGGAGTATTCTTTGGATGACACGTATCATCGGCATCTTGTCCACGGAGTGTTCTTCGAATGACACGCGTCATCGACATCTTATCCGTGGAGTATTCTTTGGATGACACGCGTCTTCGGCATCTTTGTCCGGGGAACACTCTCTACATGATACGTCACCTCGGCGTCAAGTCTTCCACGCCGGCAAAGCATGGATAAGAGTTTTTGACGGTTATCGTGACTTGGAAGCAGAGTGGGTTGTCAATGATCGCTTCCCCCTTTCCATGACGGTCAGAATGACAGGAAAGACAATACAATAACCAAAGGTAAAAATGTACGACGTATAAAGTTTTGAAATGTTGGCCCCTTGGAGGAGTGATGGACGAAAGTGCCAATGTGCATGCGCGGCCATAATTAGGTCAGCATAAATGTTCTCCTCAGAAGAATAAGGAGCATTTATTGCTTGGCGAGCTTAGGAAGGCCCGAGCATTAAATGTAGGAGTTTTCGTCACATAAAGAGGAAGGGTCGTTGTTCAAGGACTTAGCACCACCTGCTGTCTTCCAAATGAGCTAATGAGGAGTCTTCCCTCCAGGAAATCTAGATGTCCGCAATGATTGACTCCATGGAGGTATAAGTAGCTCTTTCAAACCCAAGTTTAAGGTACGCACATTCTCACCCAAGCAATAGAACAGTGAATTCCCACCCCTCTCTTACATAATGACTTGATTGTCAGATGGGTCATGCTGGAAAACACCCCGACACCCTTCTAACCTTTATCGTCCAGACAGTTGGAGAAGTAATTCATCACCACTCGTTATACCATCTCTCACATTCGTTTGCTACGAGACCATCGACTTTCCAGGTAATCTCGAGTTCACCAGGAGAGAGACCTGTCTATTCATTTATTGTGCAAAAATCACCGCGCACACTTAGTATAAAAAAAGTATTTTGTCCTTCCTGTATTTTAGTTTCATTTCCTAAAGCTAGTCTCTATATCATTTTTTTTTCATTGTAAAATACTCTTCTGCATATGGATAAGCTATCTATTTAATCATGTTTATTTTTATGCAATGTATCTACAATTCTACATCGATATTAAAGTAGTTAGTTCAATATTAGCACTATCAATTCTTTAGGTTAAACACAGTTTCTGTTAACTAAATGGGCTTTGGACATGAAAACCAACTAATTAAATAAGGTTTAGTTGAAAAACACAAAGATTTAATTATTTGCAATGATTAGTAAATTCAATCTTTACCATTGGTTCTTCAATTGCTATCGAAATCCCCAACCCTTTTTCATGAATTAAAAGACCTCATTATGATATTTTTCTGGAATTTGATTCATACAAACAATGGAATGGTCAGCTCTATGCTCTTGTAATGAAAATGTTTTGTGTTTAAGAGATTTATGATTTAAGAAGGAGTGATCTAACACATATTGATCTTTGATAATGGTAGTATCCTATATTCCATTAGAATGATTCTAAATTGTGGTATGGTTTATATCCTTCTCCACAAATAAAGGTGAATGATCGTCACCATTTCCTGATCGTTTTTCATACACAATGGACTTATTTATTGCAATAATATACGTAATTTTAAATCGCTTTATTCTCTACAGAAGATTGATGGAAAATGGCCATATACATCCAATTGGATTCTTACTGCACTTTGATGAAACAGATTCCCAGAGAATCGCTTTAGAGTCCTTCAAGCATGTTCTTTCACAAATATGCTTGTTCTCTGAATTTGTTGAAGTTATGCTTATGTTAGGGTTTTCTGCAAAAGTGGTTGGAGGTTATAAACCTGTGAAAGATGAGATTAGTGATAGAAAGCAATAGGTACAAAGTTGTGTGCTTTGTAAAATGTCTAAAGCTCCTAGCTAGCTAGTAATTAGAGGGTTAATTATTCTGTGTGTTGCCAAAGTAAATCACCATGTCCCCTTAGTTTCAAATTAATTACTTGAGATGTTCAACCATTTTATCTAATAATTTGCGCAAGAAATGTAAGCTGCTTCATGTTATAATGAATCCGACATATGTATCCAATGTTTTGGCCCTAGGTCCAATTACAATATAATTGAGTAAACCAATTTTTCCTTCAATTATCGGCATTGGTATATAAACTATGTAACCTTGCTTTAGTTTTTACTAAGATATTGAATAAAAGAATACTAATTCTTCCTTTTAGGCTTGAGCAAAAAGTAGATGTTTCAGATGTGTAAAGATCTATGAAGCACGGATACTTCGAAATGGTCAAAGTATCGGTATCGGATACGTTTTGGATACCGATACGCCTCCGATACGGCCGGATACGTATCGGATACGGCTGAGACGTATCCGAAAATTAAAAAAATAAATTTGATTTTCGGATACGGCCGGATACGCCTCCGATACGGCCGGATACGCCTCCGATACTTTTCGGATACGGCGGGGTATTACTTGAATTTTTTAAAAAATATAGGGGCACAAGAGCAAATATGTTTGAGCCCTTATTTGCAAATATGTATAATTTATAAATGATAGAATAGTTAGTTATTATTATATATCTTTGGTAGATGTATGATTCACTTTATAAATCATAATGATTACATTAAATATAATAATAAAATTTAAAAAAATATATATTTTATGGACGTATCCTAGTCGTATCCGTATCCTATTTTTTTAAGTTTTGCCGTATCGCCGTATCCGTATCCCCGTATCCCGTATCGCTGTATCCGTATCCGTGCTTCATAGGTAAAGATGCTACCTAGTCTCTCGAGTTGTGAGAGTAAATTAGACTTTTAGACTAGAAATATTGTGCATCGTGAGGAACTCTTAATATACATGCTCGGTTTAGCCTTAAGGCCGGTTTTGAAATCTTCATTGTCTATCTAACTTTTTTCCAAAATAAAGCTTTATTTTTTGAAGAGAGAGAGAGAGTAGATATACAAGTAATTGATAGTACAATGTTAAGAGTTGTAAAGTTGGCATTGAAAGAAGTTTGTGTTCTTTAAGATGTTAAGTGAGGTTATGAGAAATTGTAGGTAATAAGTGAAAGGGGACAAAGTAGGATGTATAATATGAGCCTCCCATACAGCTTTTTAAGTGCTCAGCTTCCAACCTCACACGGAGATGTTCACAAAAAGCATGGCGGAACACTGAATTTAGACAAAGACAAGTAAACATCTTGTATAAAGAGGAGAGGGAGGATTGATCACACCACATGCTTGCCTAAACAGATAATCACTACCCATTATAGTGGACCAGCAACTTCTCAAACCCCCCCCCCCCCCCCCCCCCCCACCCCCAAACAAAACAGCAAACAACATACCCCCATCCTCCCAAAAAAAAAAAAAAAAAAATTCTTTTACCATTTCAGAAACTTTGTCTTCTCATATTTCTTGTCAATTTAGTGAAGATTTAATGAACTCACAGCTTCACCAAGTTTAGTACTACATAATAATCTTAAACTAGGCTGGACATATTGATGATGATGATGATAGGTGGAGAGACAGAGAGACAGGAACACATACACACACAAGGGAGGGGGGTTGAGGTCAATGAAGGGTTGACTGTATTATATGCTATTACAATCTGAAATATTTCCATATATATATATGCAAATGTGGAGCCTGCTGACATGTTTGATATACAACTTCAAACTGCAAAGAAATTAGCTTAATCAACGGCTAACAAACAGTTTAGACAAGAGAAATGGATTAATCTCTTCCTTCCCCCCCCCCCCCCCCCCCCCCAATGGTGATATTTATAAGGATTCGGGCATCCCCAAAAGATTGTCGAACTGTAATTACTTGTCTGGGGAATTGTTTAATTTAATAAGACCTTTTTTTTTCTGCCCCTGGTAGGGTGTCAACTCTAACCCGTTGATACAAACCCGACATGAGCGATTATAAAATTGACACGATTATTAAATACGCATAATAAATAGTCTAGACTAATATTTAATACTCAAAACATACTAATTAGATTTTTTTTTTCCATGGGTCTTGACACGAATACGACACATATAATAATGATACGATACAAATAACACGACATGTGGGTCACACGAACACGACACGTTTGACACCCCTACCCTTGGGTTTTATGTGAATTACCCCGGACTTAAATGAAAATTATTTGCCTGGGTAACTGGTCCCTCAACAAATATTTTGCAAGTAATGTTATAGGAACTTAATTTAATACAGTTATTGAATTATTTGTGAGTTTCAATATAAAATAAAACTTACTTTTAATTCAATAGTTGTAATTAATTAGGTTCTTATAGCATCATTTTTCATATTTTGTAGGAGTAGTAACTTTCGACCATGAGAGATTTATTTTTGTGTAGCCTAGGTGTGATTTTTCGGAAAGTAAAATCCATTGCATGTGGTGAGAAAAAATACAAAGGTATATAGACAATGACAAAATAATATGAACAACCTATTAATAGCCACAAAAAAAGACAGCAAAGGTGGAATTCAAATGGAAGTAAAGTCAATGACCACTTCCAGACAAATTCCACCCATAGAACAGAACAAGTGAGATCCTCATGGGATTAGAAGAGACAACTATGCGGAAGTCTCTACTTCTGAATAGTTTGAAGATTGCAACTAGAGGTCTTGAATTTGAGAGAAGTCAGTTTACTCCACACAGTCTGTAGAATAAGATGGGTAACTGAGTTTGAGTTCCTAAAAAGGTTTTTAAATCTTCTATTATTTCTCTCCATCCACAAGTGATAAGCAGTGGCTACCAAGCAGATTTTGCAAATCAATTTCTTCATCGACTTACCCATCCAATTAATAGCAGCCCATTCGACAAAATCATCCCAATGTTTAAGCTGTCAAATCTCCCCAGCGAATGAGAGGGTAGCAGACCAAACTCTAGAGGAGTAAGAACACGCAAAAAAACAATTGAGGATGTGTTTCAAAAGAAGTCCTGCATAAAATACATCCTGATCCCAAGTGAGAAGCATAAGATTGCACACGATCAAGAGTGCTAAGCCTGTTTCTAATTGCTAGCCATAGGATGAAACACATTTTAGATATAGATCTCCCAGACTAGACCAACTTATACCAACAATCAGGAGGTCCCTTTTGTCTGATTTGTTCCCAAGCAGATTTGGTGTTGAATCCCACTCTGCCATTAGGAATCCACTTGACAGTATCCTCATTAGCAGGGTTGGGGAGATAGGTAGGCAGGGAGTTGACCACAACGTGAATTGTATTGAAATTTGGTGGTCATTGCCATTGGTTGTTGTTAATAATTTTGCTGACAAACTCCTCCTCATTGAGATGTAGTTCCTCTATTCCATTCATACTAACAAATGAATCCAGAGGTCCCATAGGATGCCAGTTATCATATCAAAGCTTTGTAGCTCATCTATTCTCAATCACATGCTTAATGAGTGGCCTAATTAAGTATCTTAATTTAAGCAAACTCTGTCAATTCCAAGAGCATGATTGAGAAGCTTTTAGCCTAGGTGTGATTTTTCTTGGTGGGGAAGCCTTTTATTTTGTATACCCTTCTAGACATGTTTTGAATTTTATTATCTATTTTCTTGGAATTACTATAATTATTTACTAACCCCAAAAAATATTGGGTCAACCCAACGGAGCATGGGTAAATCTAATTTGGGCCACTTCTTAGATATTTGGTGGCCGAATGTGTTGCAATTGACTAGTCTACCAGAGCTTAAGCAAAGAACACCCAACCCAAACTATATCACATCATCATCTTCAAACAACACATTCCAAGTAATACGTTTGTTCAATCTAATTACAACGGAAAAATTACATTAATATCCCCATTCTTTCAATTATGTCACTTTAGTCTCTCAAAATTTCTAATTGATGTTGACAGGCAGAAAAATTACTTGAATCTGCCAAATTAATTATAAATCAAAGTCCAATCTCATCGTTTTCGGTGAACTAATTACAAAAGAAATTTGAATGGTGTTATGGTCTATCCAAACAAGTTGCATGGAACTCGTAGCAGTGGTTTAATAGTTGAGTCACTCTTAGGTTAAGTTCAATCATTTTCCACACCCCCTAAGGGCTAATCACTCTTATTTTTCAGGAATATGTTATATTTCAATTCATGCCACGATTGTCGCAGTTGAGCTCGAAAGAGTAGTTAACACAAGTATGGATACCCTGTAACATAAAAAAAAAACAAGTTGCATGGGTGGATACAAGCTTTCTTGTATCCATCATACATAGATATAAGACTCGTAATTTCAGACATGTCCACAAACAACACAATATCGACACAAAGTCAGTAAATTGCAATTTATCTTAATGGTTCTGAATAGTAGATAAGTGGATTTATCATTCTATCTGACCCGCTTCATAATTGAGTCATATAAATTTAATTAACACGACATGAACCCAACACAACTATTAGGTTAGATATAGATTATACAAATTTTGTCACGATACAATTAGACATGGCGCGCATCCAACACAATATGACGTTTAACAACCCTAATCACGCATTATGACACATTATTCCTTTTTCACTCAAATGTCAAAAGCCGGCCTTCAAATCATAAAAAAGAACAATCTAACGAATTTTTTTATTAAAAAAAAAAAAAAACTAAAGGCTTCTTCAAACATTGCTGGGTGGATCAGGAAGCAACAAAGAGTATTTCTCATTATTTTTCCCAAGTCATATCGATTCTACAAACAAACAAGATGCTCACTTTGCAAGTTGATCTGTATCAGTCCCATCTATATGTTTAAAGGGATTTCAGAAAAAAAATAATTAAAAAAAAAAAAGAGAATTTCTAAATGAAGAAAAAGGGAAAGATAAAGATAAGGTTGAAGAAACAATTGTTGGCTTTGATAGAGATGCAACAAGTCTCGTTGAGACTCGGCGGAAGGGTTTAACTAACCCGACCCGCAGGGGTTGCTGAAGTTGTTAAAAGAAAGAAGTTATGCCTTCATTAATAGTTATAACTTTTCGTGCAACGATAATCGTTTCGATTTAACAACAATGAAAGTACATCCATTTACACAATCTCAGAGATCCAATATGGGCCATTAGTTACAGTATGAGAGTGTAAAACGTCCTTAATAACTCTAATTATCTTGAGCATAGAAATCAACAATCTCTTCAAGGTTGAGCTGAGACAAAGAAGAACAATCATTGTGCATCAACCACAACATGTGCTCAAACAGAAGAGCATCAATATTCAACCAAATCATTCTCTTCTGCCCTCTTACATCAACCCTTCCTATATTCTCCTTCCTCACTACCATATCCATCAAAACCCTGAAAGGACTTTCTTCAAAAACACAAGGGTCCACTAAGAACTCCCTCTTTTCCTTCCCAACCACGACGGTCACCGGATCCTCCGACTCGCCAAAGAAGCCTTCAGATAAAGGCCGGTAGCCTAGCCGTGACCACCCCAAGTACCGCCTTTTCAACATTGAAACTGGCAAAACCAAGCAGTCCATTGGGAGCTTGGGCACTAGGAAATGGTCAGATGGCCTTTGCCATGAGCTAATGAGTTGGGTATTGGTGGGTTGTGTTGTGTGTAAATATATAACAACTTTCTGTTGGAGTTTTGGATTTATGTGTGTTGTGTTGTTGCTTGTTTGGAAGTGAAAGAAAAGGGTTTTTAAGAGCAAACAAGAGTGTTGGATTGTGATTGAATCGGCCAGCTAACGGCTAATGAATAAAGAATGAAATGTGCTTTTGCGTGCACATAAATTATAGTTTGTGGTTGTCATTTTATAATTTTACTGCCATTGCCAAGAAAGCCGTTGAAGTGATGAAGAATTTTTTTGGTAGCAGAAAATGTATCTTCATGAAAGTGGCGTTTATTTTTCCTCCGAGATAAACATCGGTATAGATTCTCTCACGTCAAAAAATACGATATTCAGGTGAAACACCAAAAAAATTGTTTGCCGCGTTTAAGTGACTTTTACCGGCGTTTATAAACACTAGGAAATCTAAAATCATTACTATGAAGTCTTTTCTTTGCTTCTAAAAAGTAGTTTATTATTATTATTATTGTCGTCATTACAAATGTATCTAATGGATCGAGTGAACCTAATGGATCTCGTTCACTAGAGACCAATAACAAAATCGGAAAAAATAAAATAAAATACCCATCATGTCCATCCGACTTTTTGACCTAAACTCGAGATATATAATTCCACATACTATAAGTATTAATAAATTCAAGTATTATAACCTAGTACTAGTTGGGTATAATATAATTTTTTTTTGGGTAAGTTAACTAGTTTGGTTAGCAACGGTATACTTTCACCTGTCACGTACCAAAATACATAGCATATAACCTGAGCCTTGAGTGAGAAGCAAACACAGTAGTAAGTATACGTCCCCATCTGGATACATACAATACAAAACAGCTTTGTTTCGGTTTCACGCCAAGTAAAAGCGACAGCTTTTAGCTTTTTTTTGCTTCAAACTGACTTATATTTTGGATTTGCCCAGAATTCGAATTCAAGCATGAGGGTCAAAATATGACACGACTCGTTAACACGACACAAATACAATACGAAATAAAAAAAATTAACTCTTCCTTAAGTCACCTATTTTGTAAACAAAGTGAACCCGACGATTAATGAATGAGTCAATTATAGATAAAATCAATCAAAAGAAATACATCACACGACTCATTTATTTATTGATTATGTACAATACACACACGATCCGAACTCAATGTGACACGATTCATTATACACGAATTAATAAATAAATCGAATATATGTAAAATATTTTTTAACACGAACCCATTAAACCTAACATGAACCCACCTCACCCAACACAATCGATAGACCTAATTATAAATGGACATTTAAGTGTATAACTATTGGTAAGTACAACATTTCTAACTTTAGTACCTTGAGATTGTAATTTCTATACTAATTTACGATGAATTCACTTTAATTCAGAATAAGAATCGAAAGGGTATGTGTACCAAAATAAATCCCAAACCCTAAATCTTACCCATTGTGTTGTGGCATAAAGCCAACCATGTGATGTGGGCACCATACCTACTCTCACATTACAAACCCCATAATAAAATTCAAGTTTAAAGCTTTCATTGGGGTTTCCACAAAAATTCCAGACCACTACCAAGCAAAACTATGCACAAATCACCCTACATATCAAGGGTGATACTATGATATCATGAGAGATTATGTAGAATGTGGTGCATTACTATGGGATATGATGAGAGATATTATTGATGATGTAATATCACCGAATATTCACTCCCGTAATAGGAAAGATATATGGTTTTATCGCATGTCCTGATACAGAATAAAGCTAGTTAGCAGACTGTAATCCCACACAATTTTGCCAATCCAGTGGACTTGGCAAAAAAAAAAAGAGTGCACTACCATTGAGTCTCAAGCAAATCATCAGACTACCTGTAATGAAATCCGTCCACCAAAACGGATGTTTTAGTACATTTTTAATACTTCCTAACAGAAGTTTACAAATGAAGTCAGGTCAGGTGCATGCTTCCCGGGGAAAAAAAAAAGTCTGGTCTGGCACTGAGAAGAAGGTACTCGAACAATATATAGGGAGAGATTTCTAAGAATCGGTGTACCTAAGAAATAGCGCCTTGAACCTTCAACAGATTAGCCATATCTAGATCTCAATAAAATCATGTGTACTAAGTAAAAGCTAGACAACTCTAACCTCAATGCTGAGTGTCAACAAGTCAATAGCCCGATGGATTCACTGTCATGTTCATGGTGGGGTTTGACCAGCCCATGTGAGTATACACTGGTGGATTTTGTATGGGTTGACTAGCATTACTGTAGGGTCCTGAACCATGATTAAGAGGACTATGTCCATTCTCATCAGATGACTCGCTTGAGGCCCCTTGGGATGAAGGGCTGGTCCCTGCCACTGGGGCAGTAAAATTCAACATGTTGGACGGTGTTGCTGGAGACAGCCCTGATTTTGATTTTTTTCCGTCTGCAATGAAGCTACCCACAATAACCTGGTAGCCATAAATAGAGAACTAAGAGACACATCAAGTCACAAACTCAAAACACAGAAAGAGGTAGAGACATTTTATACAAACCTGTACAGGTGTGGCTGCTATCAGCATTCCTGCAACACCACCCCCCAAAACTCGACCATCTGACCCTGCCAAGGACACACTGAGAACAGCTGTTCTGCTGTGGTTACCATTACTTTCTGATAGCATGAAGGAGCCTGTTAAAGAGATAATCTCAAATCGCCCCTGCAAATATGAAAACATCATCATCATTCACCATGTAAAAGAGAGTAAAAAACAATGGTTGTATCAATAAAATATTCTAGACTGTCCCTCCATTCCTTGTCTTGGGAAGGAATGTTTGTACGACTGGTGTACGAGTAGGTCTTAGGTTGAGCATACTCCAGCTAAAATTACAAAAGGGATGTATGGTCATTTCATCACTGTGTCACTCGTAAGCAGGGAGAAGTACAACAGTGCAGCCCTCCCATCCAAGTGAAAAGGCTGCCTGGTAAAAATGCAGCATAAAAACGAAGTCCAAGGGAAATGCTTCACATCTTCTGAAAGTAGAGCACCTTATCCAAAAGTAGCGCAAAGATAAAAAGGACACTTCCCAGTGAACCTTCCTGTCTGAGGTTTGTGAACATATTTAGTCAAACATGAGCATTTAGGTTTCGAATCAATCCAATATTGACAAGCACTAATGAGTCATGTGATTCACGCAAAATTCTTGCCCAAATTGGAAACTCCTACATATATGCATCAATCCATGCTTGAATCTAACCAAAGCGTACAAACCGAATTTGATGGCTAGGGGTTCAAGCTTTAATTAGTCTTTTGGTTGCTAATCCAGTGCTCTTACGTATGTTAAACTTCAGGGAAAAAAAAATTAACAAAACCAATAAAAGCTCAAGATCATGCAACTACATAAATATTAGAGCTTAGAAAACAAATGGCCAAGCACACATCTTTGAAGCTATAGACTCTAATTTGCCAAGAGAAAAATAGCAAATGTTTGCGTCCAACAAGGGTTGTCCTATAAAGGAACAAAGAGAGCACACATGGAGGAGTGGGAGGTCCATCTTGTTGAACTGAGTATGTAACTAGGAAGTAAGGCCCAGCCCCATAACCTAAACCGGCAAAGAAGCACTAAAGAATATCCAACAAACAATGGCCCCAAGATTCATAACTTATACATACAGCTGTTGCAGCATGGTCTACAAGAGGGCAAGCACATATGATAACTGATAACTAAGTGGTATGTAAAAAACATGCTATTTGTCATTTTTCCCTGCATTGTCTGGGAGACCAAAGGGATTTGGATTACATCACTTGAGAAACTATTTCACATCCAAATAACTCCTTCCCCAACCCCACTCCCAAAAAGAAAAGATCCCACAGCCTTTAATTTATTTTGAACAGTGTGGTGTCCAAATCAACACCAACAGTTCGCATCACCAAGTCCTGATTCTATAGACAAGGACAACATGACCCATAAGATTCTCAATTAATCTGCAAATATGAGTGCTTCAACAGATGATAAACTGCCTACTGCTGTTCTTCGCAAAAATTCACTTTTAAAAAATTAGCAAGCACAACCCGGAGACTCGAATATTCAGCAGTGCTGGAGGATCCCAAAGGAAGATCACTTTCATGTACAACCCATTTGGTGAACAGAAACAGACTTCCATACCCAATTCTAGAGGAAATAATAGAAATCCCCATCATAATTGTGCCACCTAGTACGCCCTGTTCAGCATACTTCTGAAAGACATTGTGTGAATAGACCATAGCTACACAACATTCCCATGACACTCTGTTCCCGCAATTTCCAAACACATATGCATCTCTTAAAGACAGGAATAACTGAATATATGAAGAAGGCTCAGTAAATACAGAATGGAGCTCATAATCAAGGTATAAAGGTTACATAATTCCCATTGCTCACAGACCTCATATGTCACAGTGCCACCAGACATTGCTGGTTGACGAAGAGTGACATTGCAAACTGCACCATTTGCGGATAGAATACAAACAGTGCGTGGTCCTTGCTGTGAAAAGGCCATTATCTTTGACGCTATATCCTGCAAACCAGAGAGCACCAGAATGAGAAGGCACATTATCCTACACAAGGAGCTCCACTAGACAAATTTTTTTTTGATAGGAAACAAATCACTTTTATTAATGAATAAAATATAAATTACATAAGTAAAAATTGGATAAGATATCCAACTAGAAGCAAACAAATAAAAGAAGTGAATTAAAAAAGCCTATAGATCACATGAATAAGCTAAAACTTGAATTAGGAAGTACAAAAAAACACATAAGGGGGAATATGGAAATAAAAGGTCTCGGCCTAATTGCAGACAAGAATAATGAATACATGACATAAATCGAAGGAAAAGCATATCGCACTTGATCATAATTCCAATAGTTCCCTTCTTCTGGAAATCATTCCTAAATAACTTGGTAAACTATAGCCGTGACTCATGACCACTCATCTTATTGTTTTAATAAATGCATTCCAGGCCCATCTCTTGTTTCGCAACAGATCAGATATGGATTGGGCTCCTCTCAACTGAGCTGCTTAGTTGGTTCCAAAAATTACACCAAAGTGTGATTATAGCAGTCAAAGAAGGCAAAGAAAAAGAGCCTACAAGCGAGGAACCAAATAACACTAATGTGAAAGTTGAGGGTGACACAAAAAGTGGGTTGCTACTATTTTGAGTTCAAGCATGACCAACGCTGCATCATTATTGGCACTGTAATTCATATTTTGCACCAATCATTTATCATGGACTACATAGTACCTTGATTATTGATGGTGGAAGCTCTAGAAATTTTGTTTCTCAAGATTTTGTTTGCTGCTGGAGGTTAAAGAGATTGCAATCACTCAAACTTATTCAGTTTCATGGCTTGGTCAAGGAAGCAAGCTGATGATGAATTCCAGATGCCTCCTTTGTTTCTATGGGAGCTCTTGCTGAGCGATTCATGTGCACGGCTATGCCAATGTCTACTTCTCAAATTAGGTCAACCATGGATGTCCGACAAAGGTGGCAAGGATATAAGGTCAAAGAATCTTTGACTGTAGCACAAAAGAGCTTCTGGGCGGTATTGGCAACACAAGGCTTTGTCCAATTCGTCAAAATTAAATTGTTCTTAGCCGGGGCGATTGCTGCAACCAAATTTGGAAGCCAAATTTTAAAGCATAGGAATCTGATTGGGATTAATTTAAATTGATTTGATTTTAAAATTAGGAAAGTCTAGAGTCAGATTTTTAGATCTAGTTATGGTAGATGTATTGATTTGATTTTGTTTATTCCATTCAGGAAAGTATGTGGCTGAAAAGTTTCTTTGGGACCAAGAAATTTCAATGGTAACTACGTCTGATGTTACTATCTAAATCTGTAGCCTAAAGATTCCCATCCAGATTAAGTGCGTCTTTGTTTTAATTTATGGGCTTGTGTTTTCATTCCCTGAGCTCTGGAATTTGAGCCTATTTGCCGGTAGTTAACTTTTTCTGGCTTCATTCGCTGGAATTCCAAAGGTTTTGGCCATATTCCTACAAAATTTGCAAAAGCACGCCTATAGGTTTAAATATAATTCTTATTGTTGATCACATTAAGAACCAAGCCACCACAGCTTCGTGTTTCTCCCTCTGATGTTACACCAAAATCTCTATTCTAAATTTTAGTGTAGTTTTATCATCATAACAGATCAGCAGAAGATGAGGATGAAATCCACTTTCACCATGCAAAGCATAAGGAGATCAATCTGATTAGATGGTAGGACTTTTCCAAGACCCCTTATCTAGCAGTATTCTAGAAAAAAGCTTCGCCACCTTGCCCCTCCACCCTGCCAATCTACAAATCCAAAAACCACACCCTCACCCACATGTTATCATTTTTGAAACTCTATATAAAACCTGTCACCAAAGAAGAAGGCAGAACTTCAGAGATAAAGGGTTTCAACCCTAAATCATAGTACATTGTAATCAAGTGGGTTTTAATTCCCTATCAATAAGCTCAAAGTCATTATTTTCATTGCACCAAAATCGTAAAAATCTCAACAAAGGTCCAAAAATCCATGGTTTTACGAACCTCAAGCATTAGCATGATTTTTAACATAATCAATTTACAGTAACGCATATAAAATTGTACAAAGTAAGTTCTTGACAAGCTTAACAAGCTGTATAGTAATCTATGACACAGACTGATTAGAAATAAGTAACTAAAATTGCACACCACCTTTATCAATTGTTAAGCTTAGTCAATTCAAGCTAGCATTATTTTTCTATGTTGAGCAACTAAGTACACCTATTTGATATGAAGCCATGCAGTTTTGTGTTAAAATTAATTTTGACAGAATCTTGGCAAAGCCACGATTGTAATGGACAAGTTCGCACCTTCACATACTAGAAAAACTAGATGGACGACCCCTTAATGTGTGGATTGACCATGAATTTCACACCATCACAGGCTGCAACCCTAGAAACTGGATCACTTTAGTTTCACAAAAACATAAAAGTGCTCCCATGAACAAATCAACTTCACTAAACAACATAAAAGTGATCACGTTGTACCAATATTTTTTTTTTTGGACAACTAGATAAATTTGTTTTGTGATTGTGCTCTATCAAGGGTCATACTTTCTATTAAACCATAAACTATCACAACTTTTTTCGTTGTTACAATTAAAGTTAGTTTTGAACTTCTTCTACCCCTTCAATTGCCATTAATAGCCACCATATCATTCTTTATCACCGGTGTAATATTGGGTATGGTGTAATATTAGGTATATGTCCAATGAGTTTTACGCTGGCTGTCTGCCACCTTAGTTAACCTCCTTTATTCAAGTTATTTACCAAAATACAGTACTTTTAAAACAAATATACCAAAATACAAAATTTTTAAACTTATTTACCAAGCTACGACACTTTTTAAAAGTGAATTCAATAACTCCCCTTTTGTTAAAAAATGCAGTCAACAACCCCTTTTTTTATTAAAAAAAAAAAAGTGAGCTAAACACACTTTTTACGTTTTTTTCTGAAAAGCGTGTTTACTAAACACACTTTTCTCACAAAATATCATCATCTAGGCAAGTTGTTGATTCAACTCTGGTTCCCTCCAAAAAAACTTTCTAGCCATTTCCAAGTCACTTTTTCTACAACATGCAGCAACCATTGCATTCTTTGGAACCAAATCAACCAGCCCACCATCACACAACCTCCTGTTCCCCATCCTTAGAAAAATTTGTGTTGTTGTGACATTCCAAAATACAGTCACCAAAAATATGGACTGTTTTGGGATTGGGACCATGTGTTCTCACACTGATATAATCCTCAGAGAGCTCGATCTCACTTGCTGAGGGAGACCCTATTAAACCATTGCCAAAACCAATGGATACTGGGAACAAAGTCGGTGTTGTACCTAAAGAATTACTCAACTTTGAGCTTCCTCTGGCCAAATGAGAAGGTGAAAGCACAGGGTTTATCCCATTTTCTGAACAAAAATTGTCAAAACTTGAGTTTGTCATAAGGTTTGTTAAATCGGTAAAATGTGATCCGAACTGTCTGGAATCCAACGAACAAGATCAGTTTTTTTGAAACAACATGGGATCTATTGGGGCTTCTTCGATTTCAAACATCACATCAGAATTACCTTTTTGGAGATTGGATGATTTGGCCCAGGTTTGGGGGGAAATTAAATAGTTTTTAGGCAGTGACTTAGATGCCTCAAAAGCAGTGTTATGGCTCCCAAAATTGAGGGTTTTGATCCTCATTTGTTATCCAAACATGATATTTTTACTATCCAATGATTAGAGAAATTTCCCCAATTGCTTTGTTTGATCATCAAGAGAATCTATAAATGCTTAGGCCTACTTTACTACAATCCCAACTCTTCTGATTCCCCTCATGGGATGACCTTGAAGACCTAAAGGGATTTCCTAAATTTGAAAACACCCTAAAGTTTACGGGATGCGTGGATGGTGTTTAATAGATGTGGTGGTGGGTTGGTTGATTTAGTTTCAAAGAATGCAATTGTAGCTGCAAGTTGAGAAAAGGTGAGTTGAAAATGGCTAGAAAGCTTTTTTGCAGGGAACTAGAGTTGAACCAGAGATGGTGATATTTTGTGTTTCAGAAAAAACGTAAAATGCGCTTTTCACACAGCCCAATTTTTTATTTTTTTTTTAAAAAAAGAGGGATAGTTTAAAAGTGTCGTAGTTTGATAAATAACTCCCCTTTATTATTCCCAGATTTACTATTAACGAAAAACTTAATAGAAATTGTTTACTAAACTGTGTTTAACAATAAAAAATTAAATGTATAAGCCCATTGAATCCATCGAAGCATATTAGGTATTTATTTCATTCCCTAATGCAATCCCGTCAAGTCAACACCCACATAAACCTAGGTTCTTTCTGCCTTTAAGACAATGCAAACCATACAATAATACAAAGAAATGTAATTACTATGACTTATACAGAATCATACACATAAACCCAAGTCTTAATTGGAATTATCTACACTAAAGTAGTGTCTACTAATTTTTCATATCATAATTCAATGAGCACTAAATGGAATCATCACAAACAAAGTCAAATTACCTCCCCTGCTTGGACCAAGATAACATGCGGTGTAAACCCAACTCCAGGTGCTCCTAACCACAAAGAATAAAAATTATCACTAACACTTCAATAATGACCAAGCATACTAAAATGTACTATAATAAAGTCTTCAACAAGAATAGCTCAAATAATTACCTAAAGCATCAAGTTGTTTCTTCCCCGAACCCGCCGGCCTCCCTCTATTCCGCTTCGTCGGAGGTTCTGAAGATGTGGGCCCACCACTAGAATCTGCATAACCCACCGCAGAAATTTGGGTAATCGGATTAGGGACCAACGACAGATCAATGTTATTACCACCGGCCGGTGAGTACTTTCTGGGTCGCCCTCTCTTCTTTCTGGCAGGCTCAATGCTGAACCCAGAAGCGCCGAACCCAGAAGAGGGCGGCGATCCATCGCCATAATCCAATGGTTTCGATGCAGAAGTCACCGTAGAATTAAAAGGGAATTGAGGGTTTTGCATAGTTGTGGTAGTGGCGTTGGAATGGAGATTGATCACGGGGTTAGTGTTGGTGGTGGTGGTGGTGGGGGGTATGGTGGGAATGTAAGAGCTGTGTTGTGGTGGCGGTAGGCCCACCATCATCCCCGGCGGTGGTGGCGCTTGTTGGGGTTGTAGCTGTGACAGTGCTGCGGATCCTTGTGAATCCATCTTGGTAGAGAATCTCAGAAGGTTAAGTGTGATGTGTGAACTAAAAAAAAAAAAGAAAAGAAAATATAAATATAAATATATTTTTTTTTGTTTTTGACAAAAAAAAAAAAAAAAAAGTGATAGAGTCCTAGTAATTTTCTACTAGGGTCGTTTGTTCAACATGATAATGGCCAAAAAAAATGCAATAAAAAAAAAAGTTTTTTTGGTTAACTATATAATTTGGGGTAAACCAGAGTTAGATTACCATCTACTTTTTTTTTTAATTTTTTAACTTTCAATTATAATACATAATTTTTTTAAAAATTAATTTAATAAAATTAAAGATAATTTAAATAATTAAAAAATTCTGTAACTTTCCTTTCTTTCAAACAATAGAATAAAATTTTTTTAAAATTTTCTCACAATTTTTTTATACTAATCAAATACATATATGAAAATATATTTTTGTTATTTTTTTTTCTAGTACTTCACTTTCTATTATTTTCACTTTTTATCATTCTTTTCTTTCTAATCAAACAAACCCTTAAACAACTCCTATTTTCAAGTTCAAGAAAAAAAAACTCATGTTTTATTAATCTCTAAATTTGGTCTATCTAATAGTTTAATTAATTAGGTCACTTATGACAAAAATTTATCTAATATTATAGTTATTAGGCGCGGGGTGATTGCTAATAGTATTATATGGAAAAAAAAAATATGAATCCAAAAATCAGTAAATAAATCTTCCAATATAAATCACTAATACATTTTGGTGGTCAAAAAGCCCTTGTTAAAATTCAAAGAATTACGTTAACCTTATTTTAGTGATGCTTAGCAAAAATAATGCTGAATTTTGAAAGGTAAAAATATTATACAAGTTGAACTAAAAATGATTAGTTTAAGATAATTTGCTAAATATCATGTAAGATCACGTACATTCAGTGACAATCATTCTATAAGAATTTGTGAACAAAAGTGTAATTAAATTTCAGTGTGAAAGGTTATACTTTTGATAAGTACATGATTGAAATAAAATTTTAATTAATTTACAATCAATTATTAAAGGTATAACTTGATTATCTTGGTAGACATTTGGCAAGATTTAACTTTTTTTATACGAAGTGTGTGTGTGAGAGAGAGAGAGAGAATTTAGGCCCGGAGATAAAATATCATCTGCTTATGCTCATATTTTTTTTTTTTGGGTAATTTAGAAGCCGGTACAAAAATTTAGACTTATTTGAGGTAAACTACATTAAAAAAACTTATTTTGCCCTAAGTGCATTTTTTTGAAAAAAGACTAAAAGGGTATTTATTACTCTATTACTCTCTCTCCTCTCTCTTCATTACTCTTTCACTCTCTCTTTCCTATTTTCTCTCTATCTATTTCTCTCTCTCTCTCTCATATTGATAAAAAAAATTTAAATATGTAAAGATTTGATTTAATTTTTGCATCTCTCTCTCCCTTTATTTTTTTTCTCTCTTTCTCACTCTTTCTTCCCTTATTTCCTTATTCTCTCCATTTTTCTCTCTCCTTATATCAATGTTACACAACACAATTATACTAATCAGTTACACCAATTAGTTACAATTACCCTATAATACACTAAACAGTTACTCGTGTGTTCTAATAAACTAAACAGTTATACTAAACAATTATACGAAATTACAACACCAGCTCAATTTGTCATTTTGTTATTTACATAAATCAAAGAGTTACATCATTTAGTATCATGACATGGTTACATCAATTATATACACCAAATTGGGTTTATCATTACACAAAAGACTTTATCATTATACTAAATTTGATATATATGATTGGTGTAACGATGTCGCGATACTAAATAGTGCAACTATTAAGTTTATGTAAACAACTGAATGACAAATTGAGTTGATATTATAAATTTGTGTAATCGTTTGGTGTAACTGTTTGGTTTATTAGAATGCATGAATAACTGTTTGGTGTATTATAAGACAATTGTAACTGATTGGTGTAACTGATTAGTGTAATTATATTGTTGTAATGTTGATATAAATAAAGAGAGAAAATAGGGAGAGAGCGAAATGGTTATACAAAATAAGGGGAGAGAGATGAAAAAATAAATCAAATATTTACATATTTGAAAATAAAATAAATTATCAATGATAGATATAGAGAGAAAATAGGGGAGAGATAGGGAAAGTAAAGGGGAAAGAGAGAGAGAGATGGAGAGAAAATAGGGGAGAGATAGTGAAAGAATCTAATGAAATCTTTACATATTTGATTAGATATATAACTGTCAATTAAGAATGCATAAATTAAGGAAGGGTGTTTAGGTAAAAAAGATTTTAATTCATTTGAATTTTGTACCTAAACACAAAAAGTTTTATAAAAATTATACTTAACAGAATAAACAACTTATCCATACACTTTTACTTAAATAAGTCTAAAAAATTGTACCCACACCTAAAAAAAACCCTTTTTTTTTTGTTAAATGATAATGAATGTTTAGGTCTACATACGCGCATTTCGATTAATCTTCTCCCCAGTCCGGTCAAAGGTAAATCATCACACCGAAATTATAGTATTCATGAGGAGTTAAATTCTTAATGATCTGGTCCCAAAAAATTACCAAAATTCAAACTCAAAACACGTCTGAATTTATAGTTCGTCATTCGTACCACTTGAATTACCTTTTAGAGTTTATGCTAATGTTTTTTCAATTGGAAGAATGAGATCCCCATTCACTATTGTTTTAGGTAGACACTATTCATAAGAGGATCCCAACCCATAATGGCAAGTGATCCATAAAAAACCGAACAGAAACTATATTGAAGCAGATCAGAATCCGAAGTACACACCACATAGATTTTTTTAAAAAAAATTGCTAATAGCCTAACCAATGTTTGATGCTTTTAAATGCCCTAATATCTTCGCACACCGAACATAAAATGCCCAATCCTCTGTCCTAATATCTTCCTACAGAATGAGTAGCTTTTACAAGACAAATAACAAGCAAATGATCCTATTGAGAGAAACCCCACCAGGAAAAACATATGTTTTCAACAATACAAGAACCAGAAGGAAAAAAAAAAGGAAGCAAAACAGGGCTTGTATCTATTATTTGGAGAGCCAGTTTAGGTCATTATACCGTGTCGACGAGGCAAACTATGCAATAATTCCTCCAACACAGCTACACCTGCTCGAGTACGTTTCCTCTCCAGTTTGGCATGCTCTTGAAAACAATTCCATACAAGCATTCCTAAGTTTCTAGCACCTAATCTCATAAGAACCAGCTTTGGTAATATAACGGACCCACTCGACAGTATTGTAGCCGCTCTTCTCCCATACCTGCAAACAGGAGACAAGGTGAAGCAGCATACTAACTATAAACAATCTCGTGTGTTTATCGAGCAGTTCAGGAAATATACTTTGAGAAATCGGACACGTAGACCAGATGCTGTGAACATAGGAACCTGCAAAAAAAAGTGTGCAAAACAAGGCAGTTATTTTGAAAGGAAAAAAAAAAGTCATTTCTATTTTGATAGCAGTAAGGAACCACTAGGCACCTGAAATTCCATCTGAATTGGCGGCCTAGTCCAAGACTTCTTTTCTGCAATTGTGGAAATCAACTCTACTTCAGCACTCAAGGTTGGCTCAGTTTGTCCAGGAAATTTTCTTATCCTGCAAGGTTCCATGCCACACATAATAATGGCTGTCGACTACACCAAAATACGTAGATAACAAAATAATGCCATATGTCAAAACTAATATTTAAACGACCAAGTCATCTACAAATAGATGTGCTTGAACTCATACAAATTTGCAGCCCTGTCATTTTTGTTATAGAGTATCCACCATGAAATGCACAAAAATGAAGGATTTCCACATGCAACTTGAAATTGCAGATATTTCTGCAGTGCGTCACAGTATCGTCACATGTATTGATAGTACAACAAGACAATCGTTGGTCCATGTGAACATGCATTGATTTTATAGCCTTAAAATTGCTGGTCCCCGTGAACAAGGTTTTATCTGCAGCCTAGTTTTCCAAAACCATGAATGTTTTTCTAATTTCTTTTTTCCTTCCAAAGAGTCTTGAGTGTTACTTAAGTTTCTCACAATCAGATTGGGGTGGTCATTTTGAACAAGATTGACATCTCAAAGCTTCAAGATATGGTTCAAACTTCATCTTCAAATTCCAGTAAATTTGACAGGAAAAATATAAAGTAGTGTATTGAATGAAGGCCCACTGGCCCAAGGACCGTGTTCCAGTACTCACTTCCAGACCAAACAGTCAATAGACGCATTGTACTTTGCTCGGCCTGATGTCACTTGGAAACTTGTTTTTGCTGTTTGTTTTGGTACCGGAATCTTCACCACCACACCAAGTGCGAACATTTTTGCACCAAAAACACTTTTTACCTGAAAATAAATACTAATATATTAGAGAGATAAATAAATGACTATCATCAGTTTCCATACCGATTAATAGAAATGTTGGTAACATACCTTAACATTTACTTCCATGCGTGTGCGACCCAACTCCTTGATAGTTGGCAGCACCCGGAATGGAAGATTTACACCCTCAGTAATACGGTACCTGTGTTGAAGATGATAATATAAAAACAAAAGCATACATAGGAGCGGGCACATGCATGGAATGGAAGTTTATACCAACATATTTTTTCATAAACCACTAAGAAAGTAATTGAAAGAACGCGTAAGTAAACCCAACATATAGTGCAAAAGCAATAACACTGATGACACATTATTACATACATTTTTCTTCTTTTTTGTCCCCTTTGATAGGTGACAGCTTATAACATAGGAATTACATGCAGTGGTTTAACATGGTAATAGAGTGAAAACACACATTTAATCACACGCATGTGAAGCCCAAGAATCACACCGTCTTATTAACATATCATATAGAGTCACTGGAACAAAAGTTCGACACAATGCCATACTATTTTAAGAAGTGGTTTTGTGAAGATATTCCAACCATGATCTGGATGAAGAATAGTACACAATTAGATGCTCTCTAAACATGGGGCATCCAAAAGCCTGAGCCGAATGTTGTGTTGGAGGGAAAGAGGGATGTAGGTGAAACCCCAATGAATGAGTACTGACCCAAAGGTCTATGTTTCTTGGATACAGATTCGATGAAAAAATATACACAAGAATTTGTAAAGGTTGCTTAGTTTCCACCCATGGTCTGCAGAACCCTTCTCCGCATCATTTTACAAAAAATTGATGACATTAATGTTGTACAAATATGAAGCTTAGAGAACTCCAATAACAACAAACAATCTTAAGTCTTCAATGGGAATCAAACGGGCACCTTATTGTTTTGGAAAGCAGTACATGTGTACAGATCTAAGTCCCAAAATGCAATATTAATGTAAATAATGGAGAGGCAAACGAGTGCCCTGTGGTAAGGACTCACTTCCGTTCACAGGTGGTTGTGGTTTTCAACCTTATTCCCTTTCCCTTCCCTCCCCCCACCCCACAAAAAATAAATGCAAATAATGGCAACTTAATATCCATTCTAAAGGTCCACTATCCTCAATATGGCAGATAAACATATACGAAATTCTTGCAACTAAATCGTGTGCAAGTATATCATCCAGCTTATATAAAGAGCTGAAGACAGACATAAATGCAGAACAACTGTGAGCTTACTTCATCAGTTCAAATTCACCATCTGGTGGCACAAAGCTAACAGTCTTTTCCGCATTAAACCTCGTCAAATTTACACACTGATGGAAAGTAACATCGTCAAGCTCAATAGTTTTCCCACTGCACAAAGGTAGCATGATCAAAAACTATGTTACCAAGAAAACCTAAAGCAACAAATCGTGCAAAACTCAAGCAATCATCAGAATATGAATGGAATACAGGGAATCTAACAATTGAGCAACATTCAATATAATGCAAAAACAAGCAAGCAACCCTCGTGAGTTTTTAATTGCAACATCAAGGGATCTAGGAAAATATTGAGTTACTGTGAAATATATATATTGGAAGAAATCAATCAAAGAACCCTGCCAAAGGCGATAACATAAAATAAAAAAATAAAAAAGATAAAAACAAAAATAAAACAATTTATTAGCTGATGTAATCATGATGTCTTACAAAATCTGCCCTTTATTGCATGTAACAAACATGCGAAGAACCTAAACAATTCAGGTTTCCAGAATTTCAATGAGAAATAAATCCTAAGCACCAAATGACTCCTCAACGACAAGTTTGTTCAGGGTGGAATGGATCATGCCAGGTTCGATAGGAGATTTATTTAGTAGTGGGAGGGGTGGCGGTGAGAGGAGAAGGATTAGGAAATGAGGGAGACTTTGTCTTTATGCCTAATGTAGTTTCTTTAGGACGAGAAATATGCAGTTCTTTATGGGACTTGAGATGCAGATTATTTAATTGGACCAATTGCGTTGAATACTCTATATTTGTGGATGATTAGAGTCTTCTATAGAAATTTTGGGAGTTTTATTCTTTCTTTTTTTGTATATTGCTCCTGTATGCACTGTTGTACATGGTTTGCTTACCAATTTTGACTCTTATAGTGCTTGTCACCTCTTTCGGGTTTCGGCCAATACTTTTAACAAAATAGAACTTCCTAACTTTGACATACCTTAGCTTCGTACTCGTGTTGCATTCACATGGGTGATTCATGATTTTCATGCAAAATTTCGTGCTCCACACACTGATTATGGCATTCAACACTTTGCAACATGATGATTCTTAGTATTTGTCACACCTTTCAAGTTTAGAAGGCCAACAGTTTAAACAAATAGTTCTTCCTAACTTTAAACAACCTTATCACGTTCGCATGGGTGAAACATGATTTTTATGTGCTGCAAACTTATTATTGTGACCAGGATATAATAAAGCATACAAGCAAAAGGAACTGCGGTAGATCCCTTATAATTTCCCCTATAAAACAAATGGCTCCAAAGCAAATGCTAAAAAAGGTGATAACAGGAAGCAAGATTCCATGAGGCAGTTGGCTATGTCTGATGCAAAATTACCAAGGTCATGTTTGATATCACCATATATCTGAAAGAAAGAACTTCTTTTAGAAAAACTGTTTACCATATAATAACCAAGGACAAGTAAAAAGCATAACTGTTAGGAATGTATTGTGGATTTTATGCTGATAATTGTTAAAGAAAATATCTAACAAATAAATACAGGATTATATTTTCAAGCCCAAAAAAAAAAATATTGTAAAGGACGAGACAATTGTGCCTTCAGAAGCTACCTCTTTGCGGGACGTGACTTAAGTTGCGATTCTTTCTCGAGGCCAATTTTATCATTTAAGCCCAACTTCAGATCAGGCATTCCGGAAAGGAAGCACTTCATAAGAACTTTCCCAGTAACGTCGCAACGCAGAACACTACCTATAATCACCCTATTATTTACATACAAGAAGAACAAAAACAGATCAAGCAAGATGCCTAGAAAACCGGTAAGGTACCTTTTGAAGACATAAGAAGATTAACGCTTTCCACAATGTCCAGGAACACCTGTTAAAATGGACGATATAATACATCGGAATTGAAATAATCATCCAGAGGAGGCAGGGGAGAAAAAGCAAAGAAGACCACCTCATTCTTTTTATAAACAAGGCCTTCCCTACGCCAGCCGACGGCACCCGTAACTTGCAAAGTTGCATTGGGGACTGGTTTATCTGCAGGCTAATTATTTTTTGCTCGAGTCAAAAACAAGTTAGAAAAATCTTCAACATAGTTGCTTACGTGCAGGATATCTAATTAATTCTTAAATTGAACACTTTTATGTATTTAAAAGATGCGCTCTCTCTTCAAACTAAAATATCCTACCTATGAAATAGAATATCACAAGACAACAAATCTAACCTTGGACGAAAATGGTGAGCGTACACCTTCCTGAGTGATGTAAAGCTTCAAAATTTCAGGCGAAAGATTTTGAGGATAACCAAAATCCATGATCTCTGCAATTTGATGGCAAGTAAAAGGGATTCAGAAAATACAGTCACTTGGTTCTGTAAAAGCTTTGCTTCACTATACACTTGTTTCAAATGCAAAGCTGGTGAATGTGGCTCAAGCCGAGCCAAGCTGAGCCGAGGGCTATCTGGCAGTTCATCTAATCCAAAGAGTGTTCAGATTCAGCATCATTACAAGTCTTGCCAACCTTGTTTAGACTCAGGCTCATCGAAATATATTGAGCACAAGCTTGATTCATATGCTAGATGCAAAGAAAGAATAACAGACAATGCTCTTGACAGCCAAAGGAGATAAGAACCAAAAAATTATGAGAGGGAGGGGGAAGATAGAGAGGCAGAGAGGGAAAGAGATGGAGGGAGAGAGATGAATAGAAATTTAGCAAACTCATAACTCTTGGCTAATACATTAAAGAGAAAAGCATCAATTAGATGTGCAACACCATGCAGACTTTAGCAAGACTGGCTCTATCACTTGTCGATGATCACACTGATTGTTTCAGTCTTAGCCATCTTAATAAATCAATGGTTTCCACACAAGAATACAATTGGAAAGATAAATATTATCCACCATTGGTCAGCTCTGAAGCAAACTATCAAAATTTGAAAGGGAGGAAAAGAACATTCTCGATGAGAGGGAGAGCAGAGGAGCAAGAGAACAGGGAAAATCCAAGAAAGAGATGAAAACCCACTTTTTGCAGTGATGAATACTATCAAGTATTACTACTCCCTCAGTGAAGCAGTCTATGTCTCAATCTCTAATTGGATATTTTTTAATACAACCGCTGATCAACAAATACACACATTAAGACTAGGTACACTTGCACATACCCCGTGATATCTAGTCATGTATTATTGTCTTGTTCACCAAATTGAAGGAGCTGAGCTCTAAATGGAAAGAGAGAAAGACACCAAATCAATTTTTGTGCTTGCATGGTAGTCATCATTTCACATGATTGTCATCATTTCACATGATTGTCACCATTGCAATTTTTAATCGAATTTTTATATTAGTTATTGACAATTTTCAAATTAGACCCACTCAATTGCGTTGTCTTGTTGACTCAAAAAAAAATTGCATTGTCTTGGATAGTGAATAGCATATTGAAGTCTTGTCTTGTCCAAGACACTCAGCTGGTTCATTAAATAAGCTCAAATTTATTTTTTTCAAACCCTTCACATATACTTATTAAAAAAACACGAGCCAAGCCATTGCTGATCAGACACCAAGCTCTTCATGAACAAGCTTCGATCATTTGCAGCACTAGCTCTTAGCCCTAACACACAGATATATATACTAAGTCGGAATAAATGCCTGACATGCCACATAGTTACAGCATGCAGTTGTATCCAAATAAATTCAAAGAACATTAAATGAAACACTACGGCGAAAATTCCTACACAAACATAACAACCAAGTTTCCTATTAAATAAAATATCCTTTAAATGGCATACCGTCCAACAGCTCATAGATCAGAACAAAATTATTGCGAATAGCATCTTCATCAAAAGCCCCACCGAAATAAGATTTGAATAATGCAACTGCCTGCATTCCAAATTCATAGCAAAATATCAATTATTACTGAAGACAAAATATTTGACGTTGCTGTTGCGATTATTATGTATATAAGCAAAACTACTCAACCATTACCAACAAAAAGATTAAGGACTTCAGAGAAAACAAGGCTCCCACATTTGGCATATGCAAGGACTGAAATGCATTGCAAACATGACACAATGCAAACAAAGAGACATGATCTTACCGAATGCCGACAACCTGAGTTTTGATGAAGAAATTAGGTTAACCACTCACATTTCAGAAATGATAATGAAAACCCGAGTATTGTGTGTTGCAACAGAATACCCCATCCGAGCTCATGTAGGCAAATATTAACTTGTAAGTTCCTTATTTGTCCTACTTGTTTCTAACTCAGTCACATAAGAGAAATAGTTGTTTCATACTTTCATTAATGACTTCTCCAATAAGCGGCCCGTGTCATCTCTAAAATGTCAATGGTTGCCGTGTTTATTCCCCAAAACTAGGGGGTTTCAATGAAATTTACCTTTCAAAAAAATAAGCTAGATAACTATACAAAGTACAGTTGGGGTTATTCAAGAAAAAAATGCAAGTAGAACCACTCAAAACTTGATTTCCTGAAAAATAATTCTTATTTTGGTAGTTCAGCTTTGTTCACTGGGTATGAATCATCGGTACAGCTGTTGGAACTTGGGGAGGACTTTTGTGGGTACAAGGGACATTAAAAAGGCATGAGAAGCATAGGCACCTAAGCAAATCGGGAGGCACTAGCAAGGCATGACTAAATCAGCCAATCAAGGAAATACATTTCAGAAGATGGGAAAACAAGTTCCATCTGATATAATATTAGTACCACCATCCATATGCAAAATGTCAGCAATCCCAAGTCAACAAGGCTGAGACAACTTGGTCACTATGAATGTCTTTGATCCTCGATCACAAATCTCATATCACTCTAATCAAATCTTTCTTAATAAGAAGCCACCAGTTCGACCGAAATCCAATAGTATTTCATTGCTGAAAAGATTTATCCGCTTTTAAGTTTTCCACAACTTCAAAGCCACTTCCTCCTTTATAGTCTTCCCCCCTGACCTCGCTTCACGTCAACAACTTCAAATAATCATCTATCTGCCTTTTCTTTAATTCTACGCATGTTAAGGGCGGCGGTAACAAAGTAAGACTACTAATTATTATCCAATATCACATAGCAGATGCACAGAATGTGCACCCTTCGTGACAAAGCAGAAGAACAGATAACATTGGACACTGCTTTAAGTGACAGCCTCATATTCCAGTGACCAATGTGGTAAGGAAAGAGGAGCAGAAAAAGAAAGAAAATCATAGGCAGTTATGGTTAGGCAGTTAGCATGTGTTTGAATATATACTTAACCAGAAAGAGATAAATTGTAGGCAAACCAGCAGTCCTAAATGGATGTCGGACCATGGTGCTTTCCTTGGCTACTAGGATGGCAGAAAATTGGCATAGCCTGATGTCTGTAAAGCTAATGTAATAATTACTTATTCAACTAGTTTTACAACAGAAGCCTGCACAGACACACAACATAGTAATAAAGGAACCAAATAAATTTTTTTTAAGAGATGAACAAAGCCAAATTCATTACGAAGCTTAACCAGCAAGCAGATGCCAACTACCTCAACAACAAACTTGAATGCACAAGCCACGTTAGCATTGCTACTGACGACGATGACAATGTAGACATTACTAATTCTCATGTAAAAGAAAGAGCACCCTCCAATCTGCCGCACAGGACATGTACCAAGTTCTTTTGTTTGCATTATGTGCGTTCGGAAAGCATCCACCATATTTCCCCTGATCAGATAGAAAAAACACAGAGGTTAACTATACAGCACTAAGCCAGAAAATTGTCTTGAAAATAAAATGCAGCAAACTATAATTGAAATTAATTTGCATGCAGCAAAACAGATACAAGACAGGATTTACAGGAAAATGGCAAGTAATCCCTCCAGGGAAAACCAAGTCTGGATTCAGATTAAATAGTATCCACAGCATAGCATAACACCACTCCGAAGTTTGGTAGCCAGTTACCAGCATATCTAACTCTGCTAATTTTCAAGGAAAGTGAAAGCTAAATTGACACAGTATAGAAGGTTCAATTTAGGAGTACCTAGACAGTGGCTTGGATTTCTGTTTGGCCTAAAATGCATGATGCCTAGATAGAGAATGAGTATAGGGTTTGTCAGTCTAATCCTTGCAAGAAACAAGTTGAAACCAATTTAGAATACATTCATAAACTGGAAAGCATTAAAAAAGTAGTTTTCTGAAGTCTATAAACAAGGGCTATTATGAGTCTTCTGACAGATTGATATTCAATTTAATACCTCAAATAACTAATATTAGTCATTCGTCAACTTTTCTATTCCAACTGAGTCCGACAGCTATCTAGAAACAACTACATATCCCTTCTAACTTCACAAACCCTAGAACCACAAGCAATCCGAAGCCCTAGCTCACCATATAAGACCACCACATAAGTGGGGGTAGACATCATAATTCTAAGCTTCTAGGTGCTGTCCCACATCTGTTTGGGCATCACCTCATATTCAATCCCTCCTCATTCTCCTTCTTATACCTCTTTTCCTGTTCCTCTATTTTATTCCAAAGTTACTCCTTTTCTGCCAACTGTTTGTCCAATTTCAAAGTTGCAGAAGCATGAGTAACAGGTCAATTCCAGCATCGATTCCTTTAGGCAAGAAGTGGGGGTTATAAAGATACATCTATTGACATTAATTAATGTAACGATTGATCAGAAGCTATAACTTTTGAACGTTGTCTAAATCGGTTGAAGTTTCACCTGAAATTTTTTTAGCCCAACATAGATGCACATATTCCAAGCTTTAGCCTCACTCATACAAAATTTGGAATTGATACAATCTTTGGCCTTACCTCTATTTATCCCAAAGAACTTCAATTGGCGCATACAAAAAAACCAAATTTCATTACTGCACAGAAACCTCCTCTTCAACCACAACTTCCATCCAACCAGACCATGAGGGGGAAGGATATACACATTTGGCACAAGAAGTAGGAAGGCAAAAGGTGTTAACGAAGAAGAGGAAATTGAGATTTTGAGTAACACCAGTAATAACAAAAGACTATAATCAAATCCCACACCCTCTTTGCAACACAACAGAGCACTAAAATCAATGATTTGTTGTGAAAGTAGCATAATGTGTGTTTGACGTAACAGGCATCTTTATCTCATGGTTATGGACTCTAGTACTTGTCCCCACGTTGTGTCGAAGGATCTCATCCTAGCCCACTAAAAAATGTGTGAACAACAACAATCCTAAAGCTCCATAGGTAGGTACAATCTTGAAGTTCATCAGAGGTGTTAATGACTTCCTCCATCATGGGTCAGTTTTGCTGTACAATTCGTGAAGTTGTGCCATACCTTAATGACTATTTACTTCGCATAAGATGGGTCTGCCCTATTAATCCTGGCTCTAATACCAGGAATTTATCAAGATAAGAGTATGTGCCAGCCATAAACTTACAGGTGTTTAAAATCAAGCCACCAACTGCGGGTAACCAGCTCACCATCAAGATCCTACTATGGAAACAAATCTGCCCAAAAAAATGTCTTATCCTATTTTTTTTCCCTCTTGCCTCATTCTCTCCAATAACATAAACTGTAAACAAATGGCCGATGATATGCAAGTTCATACAAATTATTTTTGATTAGCAACAACTAAAACTTCAACAAAAATAAAAATTTTGGTACAAGAGGGCCGAGAGATCCTTCAAAAAAGGAAAAGAAACGAAAAAATGCCTCTTACTAAACAGATATTTATGTATATGAGTGTGTGTGTGTGTGTGTATGTGTGAGAGAGAGAGAGAAAGCTGACCCGACGTCATCGCGATAGAGGCGATTGATGAGGACATCGCCACGGAGATTCAAGAAGTATATAGCGGAAGCTGCCACCGGCATTTCTTCAAATTCGGTGGATCACAGTTTCACATAAAGCTTGGATGAAGTCAGATCCGATCTAGGGGTTTTTGATTGAGATTCGAATGAAAGAGCTTATGGATTCATTAATTCGAAATAAATACAACTGTAAATACACGAAGAATAATAAAATCAGATGATACTATGTACGAAGTAGAGAGAGAGAGAGAGAGTTGCAGTCAAAGAAAATGATTGCGATAGTATTCCACGGGATGGACGAAGGGTGTCCGACGCCAGCTGCGTTTGAACAGACTTCCTTTTCCGGTTTTCCAATAATGCAATTCGACTTAATAAGACCAAATATTAATTTTCTATCACTTAATCAAAATTATGATATTCCAAAAGTAACATAATTCCGGAAAGCGAAAAATAATAAATTAAAAACAATGGCGTAGCAATGTATGTACTACATTGATCAAACTAAGGTTAGATATAAATACCATGATTAATGAGTACTAGTCTACTAGAAGCAAAAAATAAATATTTTATAATTTTTTATATAATATTATATAAAATATTATAAAATTAAAGGCGATCATCTGCACGTAACTTTCTATTAATTTTAAGTATAGTATTAATCTCCCCTTTACTTAAAAATAAAGTAACACGAATGTTTGTTACAAAAATTATAAAAATACCAAAGTACCCTCATTTAGCCATTTAATTTTTATTTATATATGACACCACCATTTGATTTTATCTCTCTAATTCTCTATTTCCAATTCATTCTTTTCCAAGAAAATGCATTTATCTCAATTAAGGGGTGGGCTGGCATGGGGAGGTGTTGCGGGGGTGGGCTTTGCTGCAAAAGTGGGCTGCGATGGTGGTGGGTTTCGGTGGGGAAGTGGGTTTGGAGAGAGATAGATGACTAAATAGGGGGGTGGGCTGGCATGAGGAAGGTGCTGCCCGCGGGGGGGGGGGGGGGGGGGGGGGGGTTGGTTTTATGCAGGAGTGAGTTGGTAGGGTGGTGCAGGTGGTGGATTTTAGTGGGGGGAAAGGAGAGAATTTGGAGAGAGAGAGAGAAATATTGCAGGGTTGGGTAGGGTATTTTAGGAATTTTAAGTTATAATTTTAACACGTTTTATCTCCACTTGCAGTTTTGAGCATATGATTAACACCTTCCGTTAAATTAGCAACGTCTATCTATTTTTACACTTTATTTTAAAATTGAGGGGATTTAGTGTAACACTTAACACTACAAAAATGTTAGGTGCAAATGATCCTATCTATTTCTATTATGGCGGGCTGTTAAAATTAGGTCGATTTGCTTAGGACTCGATTTTGATATCAATCCATAACAATTAAAGTCGAATCGTGAGCCTAACCTGTATAATGTAATGAAGTAACAAGTGGTACCATAGAGAGGCGGAGGTTAAAGGGGTTTTTTTGTATTTAACCCTAAAACTAAATTTTTTTTTTATTGACAAGAATACTACAAGTACTAAAGTTAACACAATCCTAAAAGGATACGATACCTCTAAATGTACACTATTTTATTTTATTTTTGTTTAATGGTAAGAAGTGTCTAAATTAATTTATGCGTATTTTGACTAATTTTTTTTTCGGTCTATTCAAAAACAGATTATCCATGCGGAGACTAAAATATTTATAACTTAGATTCAAAAAATTGTTAAAATTCAAATTTAAGACATCTAAATCAGTGTGTGTTACCGCTACCACTTGAGTTATGCTTAAGTTATTTAAACATCTTTTTTCTCATATCCATCTGTTTATCAAAAGACCAACTAGAAATATTATTCAGCCTTTTACAAATAGCATTTCTTTTAATAGATACTAAGCCGTAGAGATTTGGGCAAAAAGACCAATCAAAGGTTCTCTCTCTCTCTCATCCTTCCACCCGAGATCAGCTTAAGTCCGAAATCACAAACAGATTATTCTAAGGTAGAACACACACAGTAGGCAGAGAGAGAGAGATGGGGCTATTGAGGAGGATGGCGGGGTTTCTAGGGTTTGTGAAGGACGACGCCCACGAAGTAAACGACGAAGACGATGAAAGACACGACGCCGATGTGAACCATATTCCAACCAATCTTCCTCGCAAAGGCTTCAGTGTTCCTGTCCAAGTCGTCGCTGAGAGAGCTCCGATTGGCCCAGTTCTCGTCCCTTGTAGTGCCGGCGATGGTAGTGTTCAGGTCAATCTTTAACCTTTGGCCCATTTCTTTTTATGCTGCTTCGTGTTCTTTTTTGTTCGCCTGTGTGCGTCTGTGTGGGAGAAGGGTTTTTAGCAGAAGGTTTTCGTATTTATGGCTGATCATTTTGTTTGATGGGGTAAGATCGACTAATATGGTTTCCCATACTACCTGGTAATTAGTGCTGCTTATAGTACTCATACTCATTGGCTGATTAGTAGGCTGTCTTTTTCGTTAGTCAATCATGGAACTTCGCACTCGCTACGATTCATAGTCTATGCTTGATTAGTCCGCACATAGTCTTTCAGATTCTCAATATTGTGACCATCTTCTCTTTGGCTTGACACATCGGTCAAGCCACATTCAAATTCTGTGATTTCTGACGATGGGTTGTTCCTTGAAAAATAGTTAATAATTATTCCTGCATCAATTCTGTTTACAGCGTTGGATGCATTGCGCCATTAATTTTGTCATGGTTCCTTGTTGAATTGTTTTCCTATAACCAATTTGTTGTGAAGGTGCAATATGGTCAACAATCAAGAATCAAGAAAATCAAGAACACAAGATTTATGTGATTCGGTAGAAATCCTACCTAAATCCACAAGAAAGGTTTTTCTTTATTACTGTTATCAGAATCCAAAAGGATTACAACATATTTATAGGCACCTATTAATAACCCTAATCCTAGTCCAACTAGCAAACCTAGTTCTAGTTATTCTGATAGATTAATTCTTTGTAAACTTCCTAACTTACCAAATCTTGGTAAAACTCTTTTATCAAAGGTACATTGGAAATCTCTAAAATACTCCTCTACTCCTAAGTATTCCCCGCACCCCAACTTATTATTCAACTCGGCAACCAAATAGTACAATTGTTGGACTATCCCATTGACTTTTGGTAGAGAACACATCCGTATCCAAAAGTAAAATCGAATAGACATTATCCACATCAAAATTAGCAAGACCTAGCGAATATCAGCCACTCACTATTTCCAATACTGTTCGTTGCATTCAATTCCTTGGATTCTATTAACATGAGTCTATGTGATGGATAAATTTGTTACTATTGGCTTTATTTATTGTCAAGACCTTACTTCTTTTTCTAAGCCTCGTTTTAAAAGAGTCTCTTATGCGTTTGTGATTCAATACCATGAAGCACTTCACTAACTGGAAAGGGCCCATAAGAGATTTCTTCTTGAGTGAAGTGTCAGAGAAACTCATTCCTTACTGACTTTTGGGACCGACTTGCTACATAATAATTGCTACGTACAATTAAATCTTAAAACCAAAGCTTAAGAAAAACAGGAGAAATGAAGAAAGCTCAATTCCAAGGGACTGTAAGAGTAACTTCATTTCGAACTACAGATTTTAAGCTTTACTTTCCTCCTCTATATTATCCACATTATAGGTTTCTCATTTAGGTCTTGGACTCCCTAGTATAACTTTTTCACATCCATGGATAATGGACCAAACTAGGACATTTGATGCTAACGGGACTTCTGCGGTTTTGTCACCTATTTTATTTCTTGAATCAGGTTTTTACTAATAAAAAAGAATGAACTAACCATTCTTCAAGCCTGTAATAAGCATGGTTCAACGCCTCAGTTATGACAAGATGGGCAAGGTTTTATTTAACTATATGCCTTGTTTCCATTTTCCTCTTGAATGTAAAGTAGTTCTTAATTTTCTATCAAACCCCTATCAAATGCGTATGCCTTTATTTTCATCCTTAACACTCTGAAAGCCATTGGTGACTCTTGTTTAACGGATTAGCAATGTCCAGGTACCTGTCTTTCGGGGCAGCTGACCACTCTAATCATGGTCAATATAACAGTTTTTTCTTTACATGGTGTTTATCCGGTTTCTTTTAAAACCAAGTACGATTTGGAATTGATGTGAGTACGGAGCTACGAATACGAATACGAGTAGCTAGCAATTCCATTTTTCTGAGGAAAATATTTTCATTAAGTTGACTCATTATGTATGGATAAAAGGCCATGAAGTTATCGCGTTGCTAATGTAGGATGCTAGGGTGAATAGATGAGTTATAGGCATGCGTTTGACATTATTTACATGAAATTGTTGCCTTAAGATTTGAACCTGCATTTTTCAACTTTTAGTAAGTTTACGTATAGCATATAAGCAATTAGGTTAGAAATACAAGGAATGTCTTTATTGTTGGGTAGAGTATAATCCTTTTTTTTTTTTTTGAGTTTTAGGTGCTATCTTGCTCTGATAATATTTGGTGAACTTTATCTTTATAGTGGCACACCACTGTCTGTAGGACCACACATACATGCGCACACACACACATACATACACACACACACATATATATATATATATATATATATATATACATTTATGTGTGTTTATATTTGTACATGTAATAATTAGATATCTATAACTTTTAATTTCGGATATAATACTGTCAACTTTGAGAAATTACAACAAATTTTTGTGAGCAAGATGGTCCATTGATCTTTCTGATGCTAAGGATTTCGTCAAGTTATTGTGTTGAAAGAGTTTACACGAGTTCAAGTTGATATGGAGTTTAGAGTTTTTTGAGTTGTTGTTCCCCTTTTCTTTTCGCTTTTCGACTCGGTGCTGTTACGGGATATTTTTTTTTTCTTTGTAATATGTTGTATAGCTGTGAACTTTGGGCCGAGGATTGTTATCTATCCCACCTATTGGATAAACATTATCAAGAGTACACCTGAGAAAACCTCTATCAAATGTTTCTCTGGTACCAAAATCTCCTAACGGCAATTGGGAAAGGAAGTGTGACATTAAAAGGAATCTAACTTTGTTAACTGATTATTGTTATTGACTAGTGAATAACTGAGACGTAGGTTGTCATAGATAGCTTGCATTAGAACCTGGAAGGTTAAAAGACTCATGGTTGTATGTGACACATTAGTTTATCCTAATCTTCTTATTAAACTTCCGTTTTTCTATGCAATTAATATAGTCTCATCCATCATCCATCATCCATCACCACCAGATATGTTTATTACTGTCTAATGATAATACTCCACATTCCCAGCAAAAAATGGCAATACTTTTACATTGCAGCTGTTTATTTTCTTATCTGACTTCTCTAGAAACAACTCCTCCCGACACTGGTTTCCAAGAGTAATCAATTCTACTCGCTCGAAGTTTACATACCTAACTTCAATGTTTTGTTGTTGCAGCTTGTCAACAATTCCTCTTTCATTTCTATTAATCCGTATCTAAAAAAAATGGTATTTATCATTTCTTATAGGTTTCTGAAGTGATAGTTCCCTCTGAAGGGAAAAATGTGAAGGAAGAAGTTGTCATTTTAGTGTCTGTCTTTATATTGGCAGTAGTTTTTACTAGATTTAATTAAGATTACATAATTAATGCAGCAAGCTAAGAAATTAATTACTGTCAACCCTAAACATGGGAAGAAAATATATTCTCAAATATTGAAAATCCATGATAATTAATAGTTCCCGAGTCATAATTTTGCCTATTTCAGCATATGAAAACCTAGCTCAAGCTTTAGAGAGATAACAGAACTTGAACTTCAAAACCAAATGCTAACTTACTATGCTCAAAACCCCTCTCTCTCTCTAGACCCTCTCTCTATCTACATCTCAAATTATTTTTATCCTCTCTCTCTCTCTCTCTCTCATACCAGAGAGCAAAGTTTTTTCTTCGGCCCCATTTTCCTCTCCCTTCCTCTCTGTCTTGACTGCCATGTGGACTCCCAATAACACATGGTGGCATACTACTGCTGTTGTTCTGGAGAACATTCCGCTTGTAGCTCTTTGCATTTTCTAACGAGTTGGTATGCTGGACATAGTACTCCATAATTTATTTGATTTAATTTATATCAAGCATATCTTAATTCTTGATAACAATGTCTAGAAGATTGAAATTTTGTCTGTTGATTATGGATTCTGAATCGGTTAACTTTTTGTTGATAGAGTTTTAGGTGAAAATTAATCACTTCCTTGCACATTGGGTGCCATCAAGATGTTCCCTATTAACCTGCCGAAGAGCGTCCTTATAAATGAATGGAAAGCAGGCCCTTTGGAATGCATTTAGTCTGGCCAAACAATTTTACTTCTTTTTTTCCCCCAGTCTAGGACAGATTTCTGAACGAGGCATTGGGTGTACAACTATACTGGATTTGAGCACTGCCAATCTGCCATACTCTTCTTGTTACAATTTCTTATTATTCTATTGTTGCTTCTGCTCCTGTTTGACAGTTTTGCTGATATGATATTATATTATGTAATTTGGTGCATCTCTTCAACTCAATGCAATTTATTTTTCTCAACTAGGTGTAAATTTGATCTGCATGCAAAACATGTCAATGTGGTCAGGTTGCTATCTAAGCTTATATGTTGTTTCTCTCATAAGTCTGTGAGGTTGTGGATTAGTTGGCTCGTTTGGAGTTCCCATCCCTTTTTTGACATGCAATTTCTATCCTCCTGGAGAATGAGTAGTTGGGTACTACTTGGTGGTTTGTTTGTGGATCTCTGTGTGGGAATAAGCTGCATGCTATTTTCTTTCTTTGTACTTTATGTATTCAACAATAAATTGTAGTTTCAAAAAGCTAGGCTGCAAGATGCTCATACAGGTTTACAGATGTGTAAAATAACTGAAAATGATTTAAGTGCGTTGGACGTGCGTACAGTTTTGTTGACATGTGGGCAACCTGCTGTACTTAATAAGTTTCCTAGTTCTTTGGAGAGTGGATGCTACAAATAAAGAATGAAGTCTTTGGAAGCTTAACTAGTTGACTCTTTATAGCAGTTACTGCAACTCACATTTTCCTGCAATTTTGTGACCTCTCATTACAACCTGGCATTCTGGATCCTTTGCTCCATTATTAGTAATCATTGCTTTCCAGGTACAAATCTCAACTTGTTTGTGTTTTTTATGGATTCAGGGTTTGAGATGGTATGCAAAGCGTCTGAGGATAGATGAAGATGGAGATGTTGCGGATGAGTTCCTTGATGAGGTCTTTCTCGATACACCATCGAATATAGAAGAGCATCATAGACCATTGCCAAGGTTTGAAGTGAAGTACAGCACTAGGCCGGCCAAAGTGATGAACCAGGCATTATCTGTTGATGGTAAAATCCAACTGTGTGTCGAATACCAAGACAGATTGCAGTGGGTGTGAATGATCTTTTCCTGAGAGGCCGATTAGTCTTCTGGGAATGTATTTCTTTGGTTGTTCACAGATTGCTCAGTTCTCCAGAATTAGGTGTGTTGCTTTGGGCCATTACTAAGTTGGGGAACCCTCTGAGGTCATTGCTTCGATCTTACGCCACGAGGTTGTATTAAATAGAGGATTTTGGCCTTGCTTTGTATGTTAAAACGATAATACGAGGGTTGGTGATGTTATATAAGCTTTGTACGTATAGACAATTTAGCCGTATCCATGTCTTCTGAAACAATCCATGTACACATGACATCAAATTCTCCAGAAAACAGTTTTCATGCGGTTTAATGTAGTCTAAACTCTAAACTTTGTTTAGGACATGGTTTTTTATATGTTGTGTTTTTTATTTTCCTGCCTTCTGCTTGTAAGGTGTTATAAGCTGTCCCATGTATTTTAAAAAAATTAACTATCAAATACTCTTAGGAACTAGAAAAAAGTGAACTTATCAAACATTTCAGAGAGAACTGATTTGAATTGTTCAAGCATTAATTTCTCATATCACTCAAACATGGTGTGTATGATCATAAACGTGGATAATATCTCCCTATTTATTTATACCTCTTTCTAGCCAACACGAACAACATAAAAAATGAATAATGTTATTTAGACCTAAAAATTTGACTTAATTTGTTGACATAATGAAGTAACTTTCATAAGAATCATTGGATCAACACTAAGTTCTAATGTTTAATGGGGTCTATCGTCAATCCAAATGTCACAGTGAATTAGGTCATCTGTAAATTAGGTCTCAATAGCATTGTTCAAAATTGAATTACTCTTTTTAGTTCCACAAATTTAAAATCTGATGAAACGAACAATTTTTATCACTATTCTTTTGTTAAGCTTTGAATTAACTTTGGAGATTGCCTTTTTTTTTCTATTTGGAGAAAGCAAAGACCTTTGTCCCAGTTAACAAAAGAATCACATTGTAATACTTTTATTATACTGATGGTGCAATATAAAAAATTTAATATTTAAGAGTGTAAAGTAAGAATTTTTCAATCTTTTAGGGTATAAGGTATAATTTCCCCAAATATAATTACTAATTCTACCCCTTGACAAATTGGCAATAACGATCCTTTCCGTTATCCGGTACAGGCACCGAAACTGAACTGGCACATCATCAGCTTTCAGCTAGTCCCACTGAGTAGGAACCAGAGCAAATGGATCTTCAAGCTCCCTGTAACATCTGCATTTCAATTTACCGGAGCAAACCGGCGCTTCACCGGCGATTATCTTCTCTAAATACCGTCAGTTACCCGATGAATTCACTGAAACAACGCCGTAAAACGACTTCGGAGCTTCAAACGCCGGTAGCAGTCTTCCCCGGTGAAAGTAGTGGCAGCTATTCACAGTCGGTTCAAACCCATAAAGTCACGGTTCACGACAGACAACGAGGACTCACTCACGAGTTCTTCGTTCCTGAGGTACTTATTGGAAATAAATGTGATTTTCCCCAAATTTTGCCACAGACACACACACAATCACATTGTTCAAGGATTCATTTATCTTAGGTTTATTGTCAGTCTCAGCAATTTTTTGTTGATTAAATAAAATGCAGGACCAATATATTTTACATACTGCTGAATCTCAGAATATATCGCTTCCATTCGCTTGCAGGCACGGTATTGTTCTATATCCCACCAAATTCGCAATATCCCTTCCTAGTGTGTGTGTGTGTGTGTGTGCTCATATCTTTGATATGCATATTCGTTGTTGCTTGTTCAAGTAGTCGTTTATTCCCAATTCTCTGGGGAAAATCTTGCAATTATATCTATTTAGTTTGCTTTGGCAATGCCAATGCATGCTATTTCATTATTTCTATGATGCGTTTTATGTCTTTAGTTTGTTTTGGCAATACCAATGCGTGGTAGTCGATTAAGTTATGTGATGCTTGATATTTGTATGCTAAGGAAGAAAACCCAGAAAGCTTGAAAAGCTCAATTTAGAATTGATTTTGTGCATGAAAGAGGCCGCGTTAGTTGAAATTCTGAGTTCTAATTGGGGAAAGAAAACAATCGGTATTGCATTAGGTTAATTTTGGTGTATTTAACAACTTTTTTCCTAGAACAAGTGAACATGGAGGGTTGTCATGAAGAGCGAAATCGCTTTTGGAGGAATAAGACTAGAAATTGGCAACTGGTGATGGTTAACTCTTGGGCAGACGATTGTATTCCGTACTCTGAAACACTAATAGTTGCACGAATGAAGTTCAAAATTTCTCATTCACATCAGGGGCTGGCATGATTGATGCTGAACTAGAGTCTCAAATATTTCAAAAATAGGTGGACCCGGATCATCATAGGAGATACAAGGTTGCAGGTTCATAGAATAATACATCTGCAATGGACTTTGGCTCAATTAAGTGGTTGACAGTCTATACAAGCTTGGTCTTTTGCGCTGGGTTCAGTAAGCTATTTTTAAGGAGTAAGGACAATAGTTTTCTAGAATTGTGTTCAAGATTCTAGTTGGATTATGAAAATCTTTTAAACAGGCCACTCATATTCCATCCAGGATTCGAATTTGGGTTCTCTACGTGCTGAATTGTGTTTGCTCTGATTGTATTTGTATGCTGTGTAGAATATTTAAATGTGTAATATAATGCTTTTTTTCCAGAGGCTTTGATAAGTGGAAAAAGAAAAACTATCAAAGGAGTTTATAGGGATTCCACTTTTTGCTATTCTATCAGGATGGATAGCTTCATGTGACTTATAGGTTTTTTATATATTTCCTTTGTTTGTAATTTTTCTTTTTTCTTTTCACTGTTTTGTAGTTGGATTCTTTATCCAACATTCTTGATATTTTTCTTATTTTTAATACAAGGAGTACTGTTTCCTATCAAAAAAAAAAAAAATCTATCAAAACTGCAATAAATTGTATATAATATAGAAGACATGGGCTGAAGAATCTTTAAGGAGGCTTCCATTCAGACTCTTTGTGTGTTGACTTCGTGATATTATCAATTACAAATAAATTGCTTCAATGGCCTGTTTAAGAATTGTAACTTTTAATTCTTTCCTCTTTACTTCTCCTTGATACGAATGCTGTCTTCTACCATTTAGTCTAACTGAAGAACTTCATAAAATTGCAGGTTGTTGTACTAGCTGTGCCGTTCGAGTAAGATCTGGACAAATTAGACAGCCTGAAGCATTAGGGATATCTGCTGAATTGAAATCTAAGGCATGTGGTATTTACCTTTTTGTTCATGGCATACAAAACTTTTACAAACATGTATGTTCACTTTGTTCCTAATTATTCGATGTGGGATACAAGCTCCCTTACGCCCTCCTTCACGTGGGTTGCTCGTGGTGGGACTAACAAACAAACAACCCTACATACCAAAAAATTCAAATATGTAAGAGACTTGGCCCACTAACCCCAAAGGCCTAGCTCTGACATCATGTTAAAGTATCCAACCGAAAATCAATTGGCAATGGATGGAGTGACCCATCAAGTCTATAAACCAACCTTATGTGATTCTAATTATTCAATATGGGATACAAGCTCTCTTTACACATTACTACTTGAATTAGAGGCTAAGCCTTTTTTCTTTCTTTTTTTTGATGTTGAATTCTCATTGTTTGCTATTAGTTTTATTTAGTCGTGTGATTGGAAGAGGTTGAAGCTTGATTTGTTTGGGGAAACACCAAACTTATGGGTATCACGTAATATTTCGATATTTAGTTATACAAGGGTAAGTCTAACAACATATGAAATTGCTGACTTATGTAATAGTTGTTTGAAAGGTGTAGGTCACTAACTGTTAGGCATGAGGCTTCTTTTGGCTTTATTTTGGATTCAGTAAAAACAATGAACATAGCATTTTGATGGACTGGAACATGGTTCAGTTTTTCAGTCAGATATAACATTGCACACAATTTATTGGCTTGACTTTTAGGCGGTGATCACAAAATTGTGTTTATTTGGCTGAATGTAGGGATATGCTCTTCTTTGTGTGGGCTTCCCATCCTCTGACATCGAAGTTGAAACCCAAGACGAGGATGAGGTAATTTACATAACTACAGCATTTACTTTGAGGAAATCTGATAGCATTGCATGGGATAGCATATGATATCGTACCATTCTGTTTCTAAAGGAAATAGATATTAGTTGAATTTAACTCATGTGAGTCAACATCTTCTTTTAGTTCTTTGCATCATTTGCAGCCCAGCAGAAATTGAATTTTTGGGCTGCCTGTTTAGCCTGGAGTCATCGTGGCCCATGAGATATTGTGGGATCAAGTTCTGTTGAGGCTATTATATGCTAATACAGAGATTTGAATCCTCTCTCTGTATCTATTTGTGTGTGTATGTTGTTGAGTAGTTATATACAAAAAAGTATTATATTCAAATAATGTGAATAAAAGTTCTCGCTAAATATTCTATCAGTACTTCCATGGATTTTTTCCTCTCTTGCTTATTGGATCATGTAGAAATGAACTGCATCCTTTGTGCAGGTATATTGGCTTCAATTTGGCAGATATTTTGCTCGTGGACCTATTGTATGTCCTCTATTCCTCAAAAATCTTCAACACAAAACTTTCTTATACTATAAATTGTTTTAGTAAGGAAGGGTGAAATGAGAACGAGAGTGGTCTGATACCAGCTTCTCTTAGTTTCTATAGGGTTCATCTTACTTTGGTAATCTTCTTTTTCTTGCAGGAAAGGGATGACTATGCGCTGGAGTTAGCTATGGGTGACGAGTAAGCCGTGCTAAATGGTTATTTAGAAAGGAGGATCGATGGAGTAAAGCGTGTAGACGTATAATTTCCACACTTCGATTTTTGCTCGTTTGTAATATGTAATGAACCCTGTCTTTGTCTATTTTAGTGTGTTTATGCTGTTAATCTGAGTAGACATTCCTCACTTTGCTTGGCCTGCGAGACTGGAATATTTTTTCTGGAGATTTATAGAAATTGGTGATCCATGTTGTTGCTCTTGAATATTGAAACCCGTCTACGCACATTTCCTTTTCTAGGGACCTATTATCAAGAAAGCTTAGATAGTTTTTGGTGGTGAATCTTTCTTAAAGCCATGTGCTTGGTTTGGTTGTTGAGCTATTGGAGGAAGAGCATAAAACTTAGGGGATTGGTTTTGTAAGTGTCCAAGTTTCTATTCTCATGTTCTCTTGGCTCCTAAAAAGGAGCCCCATGCTCTCAATTAGCACAATTTAACGGAGTTTTGCCCAATTATTTGAGGTATGTGACATGAATCTTGTTTTGCCATTCAACCCATTCAAATTGTGTTTCTGATGCAGAAAAGGAAGAACATTAATCATGAGTGAACTGTTGTTATTAGAGGTACTCATGCATCCTAATTATTTTGTGACACTAAAGAATACTTCAAAGTTCTCTTCAATAATGACCTATTATATATTTATATCTAACTGCAGAGAATGTTTACTGGCCCACTATGTTACTAGAAAATGACTAGTTTGAACAGAAGGATATTGGAGAGGTGAGATATGACATGTTCAAAATCGAGTATTATGTCTGTAGGCTATGATATTGGACTAATTTTTTACATTCGAATTGCATTAATTGAAATTATTTTTGTTAAAAACCAATTCTTGGAAAACATGGACACATTGGGCTGCCTGTATTAAACCAGAATCTGGCCTTATAAAAGGACAGTCCCATCCAGAACTCATGGGAAGATATAAAATTCTCAGAGCAAAGGTACTCCAACCTGTTTTTGGATAAAAAATGTAACTGCAAAGCAAAAGCTCTTATTAAAAATTAAACTCACAGTGCTAGATAGAGCTCAGTGGTAGAGAAATGTCTTTCCAACTTTACTGCTAGTGCTTAGGATAATTATTAAAAACCTGGTACATTTGATAGATTTTTGAGTTTACATCCTACATGTTGCTTGCATTGTGAGTACAGACCCCAGATAATAAGCCTTGTTTCCTGTGAGGATAATACAGAATTGCCCTTCAAAGTTTTACACCTAAATCTATGCTGATTTTTTAATCCTTTTGATCTCTATGAATTGCCATTCCACTTTTGGAGTAAATGTTAATTTCATGTGAATTCTTGAATGGTATATATTTTCTCTTGTCAGGTCATTATTACCAGATCCAGATGCCTTTTAATATACCTTTTTTTCAATTTTCTTTAATAATGGATCACCCTCCGTGTATTGGTAAGAGACACACTTATATATACCGAGTTCCACTTGATTCCATGGTAGGTTATCAACTATTTGAGAGAAGTAGTAAGAAAGTGTACGATGTATCAGAGGGGATCCAAATCCATTATGACTGAACCCAAAATATCTGCTTCACCCATGAGGAAGGGCTATACTGCAGACAAAATAAATTTAGCTTGCCATCCCTTTCATGTGTTGGAAAATCTAGCATTATTAAGCATCTAGATGGGCCTGCACTGTAATGAAAGTCCCCTTCGATATCAAAATAGCATCTTTGGTGGACTCTGTTTTTCTTGTACTTCTCTCTGGAAGGCGACTTGAGTGTTGTAGCACATGGATAGGCCACAAACTTGTTTAGCATACTGACGACCTTTAGAAGTAGACTGGTTGAAGTTCTGGATTCATTGTTGTAAACTTGTAATGTCTTCTTGTTAGTAAACTCTAAAAAGCACATCTTGATGGAAATCTGTTGATAACTATGTTTTATTGAAATTTACTTATCTCCAAGAACTGCCCTGCTGAGGTACCTAAATAATTATTTAAAAATGATAAAAGGAAAGAAAGAAAATAATTGCCTTGTCCACTGTGTCGGTCGTGTATGATAAGCCAGGAACAGTTTTAATTGTTATGAGCCAGTGATGGTCGTAATGTAAAAGAGTTGAGAGAAAACATCATCATCTTAAATGGATTCACACTGGGCAACAGCCCCAAGTTCAAGTTTTATTGTAGGAATCTTTAGTTTGTATCACGCTGGATGGGTCTAAACAAAGAAAAGTATGCGGACTAACTGCACAATTTCATGATCTTGGTTCATCATTAAATTAGTGGGTCTGCCAATTTATTAATCTTTGATTCAACAGCAAGGCAAATTCTCAGAGGCTTTCCTCACATAGAGCTGGACCGACACTAAAATGATGATGATTCGGATTACAATTATAAGGTTTTTGTGATTTTGATGCATCTGAGGGAAAAAAAAAAAAAGGGTTTAAATGCAGTTAAAAAAACAGGGGTTTTCAGTTTAGATGTTGAGAGAGCTTTCTTTATGCAATCCAAATTATGTTGTTGTGGATGGGTATACAAACACCAGCTGCAATTCTAGGTATTTTCCCTATCTTTTTTGCCCTTCCCTAAGTTTTTGCCCTTCCTTCAGTTTTTGCCCTTCCTTCAGTTTTTGCGGTAAAAAATTACTCTTGCATTTTGTAATTGCATTTCTTAATGCTCTGTTACAGGCCTCACTTTATGGAAAGCAAAGTCATACAGGCTATTCCTTTCTTACCAAAAAAAGGTGCAGTAATTCTACACTTAGTTATTGCTTAGTTCTGATTAACCACTTCTGTTGTTGTTATTGGAGATTCTTTATGTGGAATTTCATGTGGTGCAACTTCAAGTCAATTCTGTACGTTTATTATTAGTGTCACAGGATTCTTTCATAGTATTCTTTCCTCAAATGCTTTTCTTATCTGTTTAGTCCCAAAAGTCATTTTCCCAGATTGGTCATTTCAATGTACTGGTCTTATCGTATTGGTGTAAACACTTTGTATGGCTATTGTGTGACAATTATAAAGACGAAGGATTGAAATGAGTACATGCCGTGAACTTAATGCCACCAATGCACACAATAGTGAATGAAAATGAAGTTTTTCTTATCCAGCCCCACAGTTTGAAAAGTCTTTGCTTAGAATACTTCTAATACATTCAAACTCACAAAACTGCTTATTCTTAATAAACTCACGCAAGGAAAAAAAAATAACTCTATACATGCCAGTAGCCGGAACACTGCAAGATGAAAAACCGAAATTGACGAATTTTGTCATGGGGACCTCAATTGCTTCAAAGTTTAGCTGCTGAATTTCTGTTCAGTAGTGCTAGTTGATGCCTGTATCATCCAATAAAACACAAATGTGAACAAGCATGAACACCGACAAAGAAGGTTTTAATCTCTAAAAAAATTCACTTCTTTTTCTTTCTCTTTTTGTAGTTTTACTCCTAATGATACTGTAAGTCCCTAACTACTAGAACCGTAGGAGAATAAGTGCAAAGTTTGGGAGGAGATAAATGTATCAAAGTTTATGAGCTTTAGTACCAGCATATCAAACAATAAAAGCTGGAAGAAAAATCTGAAGAAAAAGGGTCCTTGGACTATGCTTCAAATGTTTAAGTTTTGGGGGTTGGAATTGTTGTGGGCACTGCCTTGCGTACCAGTCCCAACTCCCCAGAAGACCTCTAAAAACGTGCCTAGATGGTGCCTATTAATCTTGGTATCATTGAGTGCTATGCATTGCCACTCGAAGTAAGAACAAACTAGAACCCCAAACTGGTTCAACATTTCATGATTCTAATTTCAAACTCCTATATATTTGTAGGGTTGTTTGCATGGAGGAACTAATTCATCCTCTATCTAGATAAACTTGTTATAAACGTTTAAGTGAAAAAATTTCCTATACTGACCCCAACTGATGTCACAAAATTGCAGACTGCACATTTCACCGATCGTGCTCCATACTGGTACATCAACAGCATCCGACAGTTCCCACAATTAACATGTGCTACCTGATTTGCTGTTGTAATATACATGTGCTTAGTAATAAGAATAGAATTTGGAATAGATGCAGTGATAAAATGCTATAGATTTTAGAAAGCTATTGTTACCTTCCAAGGCTAAATTGATGGTATGACAACAAGAACATTGTACGCTTGTTGCCCCGCGTATGTACATGAGTAATGTGTGGCAGCCTCCACAAACCAACTGTGCCATTTCGGTGCCTGTTAATTTCTCGATTAGTAACAGATAATATTGACATGTTCTGAACAATACTAATAACTCAGTCTATGCCAAGCTTAGTTTATAGAATTAGACATACCAGGAGGTGGCACAGCTGTGACTGCATTGCAAACAGCACAGCATACAGAGGTTGCTCCGACAGGGTAGAGTAAGAGGTTTCGACATCCAGAGCACACAAGCTGGCTCTGAGCACCTGATCACCAACATAGCATTTTCTATGAGTACATCCACAATATCGACTGTTCGCTAAAACAGAGGAAATCTGAATTGATACAATCCCAAAGAGTGTGACACAACTACATAGTTTATAAGCTAAAAGAGTAGATGTTGCAGCTTAATCTGTTCTTGTTTGCCAGATATCTACTAAGAATCTATATCACAGGCTATTTAGAAACTGTACCCTGGTATGGTTATTACAAAATTTTCCATTCCATCTTTTATATACTGATTCATATCGATTTTTCTTTTGCAGAGAAATTGCTTGTTGTATTAGTTAATTTTGTCTCGTAATTTCTTAAATTGAGGAACTTTGGACTTCAATCTTCTGATTTTCTTTCTTGACCACAATTTCCTGCTTACCCTTTCTTTGGCTGCCAACAGAGAAAAAAAAAACCAAGGTATCTAATCTTATGGCTGTGTCATTTCCAAGTAGAGGCAATTTACCAGAATTTTTGAGTTAGTCCATTTCTCAGCAGCACTAAATTGCAGAATTCTCAATTGTTTGCAAGCGAGAACTAGTGGTTCTTTGTTTTTTAAACTGAAAAGTGCTAAACTGTTTTCGGGCTAAGACTAGTGCCAAGGATCAAAATTTCATTTCAGTACATTGTTTCGGTCATCAAGGAAACGAAAATGTTTTGGCCATTTTGAAACGAATTTTGATCCTTGACTAGTGCAGAATTCAGTAGTGTACCATTTGCAGGTGGTGTAAAAGGTACTGGAGGCATCGGATAAGGAGCAAGAGGAACTGGCATTGTGAATCTGATGGAGGTAACCCTTCTTTCTTCAGATCTCAAAAGCTTACTGATTCAGTCACATGAAATAGAACTGCTGCTCCCATTCTTACCACTTCCTGAAGAAAAAAAAGAAGGTAGAAATTACAAATGTATGAGCAGGGACAGTTTAAAAAGCTGAGAAAAAGCACCAATACTAGTGAAGAAGTTGCAATTATTCTGACTAGTATTCATCTAAGGGAATAGAAAGGAGAAAAAGACTGTCTGTAAACATAGGCAACCAATCATTTAGAAGTTTGCCATTAAAAAGCCATACAGAGTATTTTTGATAAACCCCCAGAAATATTTGAGCTTTTAGACACTTTGCAAGCTATGAATTCAGTTGAGCATTATGAAGTGGGGCACGCACATAGCTTTTGCTGTTACAGATGAAGGAGAGAGAGAGAGAGGTGTAAGTTGTAACTGGATTGAAAGAGTGAGAAAAAGGTGCTTTTAAAAAGAGATAAGGCAATAGTACCGCGTACCCGAGTTATGTTTCTTAGAAGTATTTTATGGAGTTAAGTTATGACTCCAATAAATCGAGATTAATTCATCTCAAACAACCTTATTTTGTCGCAATTTCATCAAATCATAATCCTCTTGTTTTGTATTTTTTTTTAAGTTTTTAAGGAGAGAAAGAGAGAAAAGGAGACGAGGTTATAACCTGCAATCACCACCTTTAGGTAACCCTCTCTTTCTCATGTTTTGTGTTAAACTTTCAGATATAACACCAGAAAGTAACTTTTTCATACCTTTTGAAGCGATTGTTTACTGCCATTTATTTGCGCCAGTTCTTTCAATGTAAGGTAGAGTGAAGCTTTCATTTTCTTCTTTTGCAACAGATAGATGTGGTGATTTCCATTTCTGTTGGTGGGATATCCAGATCAAGATCAGCTTTGTCAGACACTCTGGGTCCCCCCCCCCCCCCCCCCCCCCCCCCTCTCTCTCAAATTCATTTAGTGTAACTCATGGCATGCACGTGAGTCACGCTCCTCTCTGATGGGGCATTGGACTAGATCCTGGTGGTCCATTGGTTCTGCATTCTAGTGTGTCAATGTCCTTCAATATTATCCTGCTTGGGACTACAGTTAAGGGTTAATTAAACTTTATTCCCTTAGTGTTTTCTTCGAAATTCTATTCAGTTTCTCAAATGTCTTTTTTGACAATCAAATCTTTAATGTTTTATCCGTGTTTTAATGTAGAATTTCTGTCCAATTCCATGTGCAATGTGGTCGTTAAGTTGATATGTGCGCCGCCCATGGCATCTTTGTTCAGGTACGCGTCCGCAAAAAACTCCTCTCTCTCTTATTATTTTTACAACGCATAAAATTTAGTTGAAACGCGCCGAACCCAGAAAAAAAAAAAAAAAAAAAGTAAGCAAAAAGTTCGAGCATGATGGAAGAAGAAATCAAGAAAATTGCGAACCACAATAACAAGGTACTCTGTTTGCCAACATTTACAGTCTTCAAAGTTCAAATCTCGACTCCATTTCCAACTATTTTTTTCTAAATTTGTTCTTTTAGGACCCATTCAAATTGAAGTAGCAACGTACTTTGTATTCACTCAATTAATCAAGGGGAACCTTGTATTTTGTATGTGCAAGCTTTCTGGGTGATTACGTACATACAAATTTATATTATGATTACGAATCTAAAAGAAATTTGATTAAAATGGGAGTTATTTATCAGAGTACAGTTTTTTTAAAATAAATATATTAAAATACGGTATTTTTGAACTTATTTATCAAACTACGATATTTTTTAAAAGTGGAGTCAACAAGTCGGTTTTTGTTAAAATGGGATCAATAACCTTACTTTTAAATTAAAAAAAAAGGATCTAATTACAGAAAAATCATTTATAATATAAAACATGACAAGTTTCAATAAGTTCATTCGACGGTCTCATAGACTCATCCAATGGCTATTAACATCTCTCTTACAATCATGCACATTGCACTGTGCCTTTAGGCACAAATTACCCCTAATTGTGGACAAAACTAGTGAAAAGTGTGTTTAAATAAACACGCTTTTCACAATACTCATATATAATCACCGTAATTATTGATCATATTTTTTTTTATTTAGAAGTAGGGTTATTGGCCTTGTCTTTTAACAAAAGTGAGTTTGTTGACTCTGCTTTTAAAAAATATCGTAATTTGGTAAATAAATTTAAAAGTGTCGTATTTTGGTATATTTATTTTAAAAAGACAGTAAACTGATAAATAACTCTTCAAACCGAGAGGTGGGTGGAGTTGTCAGCAATTTTAAAACAAAATTACCAAAATACGACACTTTTAAACTTATTTATTAAATTACAATATTTTTTAAAAAGAAGTGGTTGTTGACTACGCTTTTATTTTTTTTGAACTTATTTACCAAATTACTGACACTTTTTTAAAGAACAGAGTTGTTGATTTCACTTTTGTTAAAGTCAACAACTCCATTTTTTTAAAAAGTATCGTAATTTGATAAATAAGTTAAAAAATATCGTATTTTGATAATTTTATTTTAAAATTACCGTAAAATAATAAATAACTCAAAGTAGGTGGGAGAAAGGAAAGGGAGAGAGAGAAGGGAAAGACAATGGAGAATGAGAAGTCTATGATGAAGAACAAAAGTATGGGCAGTGAGTGATCCTTCAAACACACTGACTGGTAAACTACAAAAGAAGCCATTAAAGAGTTGATGGATAAACCCGCATGGCTTTGGGACCACCTCTACCTCTTTGTACTTTGTTTGGCTTTTCTCCGCGTTCTAAGGTTGATCCTGGGTGGATATTCCCACCCCAATTCTAGAAAAAAAAAGAGAAGAAAGAAATCCATCAATAATTTAAGCTTGATGTTGACCAAACATGGATTTTAACCACGTCCAAACAGGCCTTTATGTTTCTTCTATAGTTTATACCAAGTTTGTGGTTGCCAATTTTTCTGATGCAACCACACACATAAAGTGAAAATAACAACTCAAATTTTCTTTCAAAAATTCGTACCACCTACTAGTTTTCAAGTTTTCAAATAAAATTCAGAGTAGATTGAACATATAATAGAATAAAATCGAAGTTTTAAGACGCCTAAAAATTTAGAGCTAGTAATCAAGTTGAGTTTTGTAAATTCGAGTAAAGCCTGTCGAACTCATTTTTCTAAATGAGTCTAAAAAATTGTTCAAGCTTCGCTCGTTTAGAAAAACGAGCTGAACCCGAACCGAACCCAAAACAAGTTGGACCCTTGTTGAGCCCAAGTAACTTCATTATTTTACATATAAACGAGGCGAATTTTGTGAGCTCAAGTAGAGTCTTTTAGACTCGTTAAATTATTCAAGTTCGATTCATTTATAAAATAGCTTGACTCGCTTATCAACTTTACTTTACGTAAAACCTGATTGTATATAAAGTCTTTAGAAGTTTTATAACTTTTCAATGTGAAATTAAAATTATGTTTACTTCATGGTCTAGGCATGTGTGGGATTAGACTATGAAGTTTTTATTCCTTATAAATACTTTAGTCTTGGCGTATATGACTTGCTTTTGATCGGACTGGAGAGAGGATTAATTGATATGTGTATAAACTGATTTCGACAACCCTGATCGTCAAACCAAAAATAAATTAATTAATGAATCCACTTGAGGATTAAAACATGTAGAAGATAAATTAGGGTTATGGCCCTACCTTTACACATGATTTGATGAAGATTTAATGCTGCCCTAACGTACAACTTTGGGCAAATCACTTCGAAAAGCATCCTGATCAATAAGGTGAGGTCCTCATCTGTTGGCTGAAAAAGTGAGACTATTTGACTAAGATAATGATCTTAATCATGTGAATCTTGTTATAGATTGGCTAAATTAGGATAATACATGGGTCAGCATCCCTATACTGTATGAAAATATCCTCCAAGATCATGACAAATTTTTATTTTTTTTTTTTATCAGAAGATCATGACAATTGAATGATTGCATTATGACAACATAACTATATCAGCATAGGCATCACCCATTTGTCCAAAATTTTTTTTTTTTTTACAGAAATAAATCTAATCTATTCATAAGAACTTAAGAAGAAAGGAGAGGGGGATCGATGTGTGACTCGTGAGATTCCATTACGGGTGTCAATCGTGTCGTGTCGTATCGTATCACTTTCAGTCGTGTTATTTTTGTGTCAGGTCACTTTCGGTACGTGTCAGATTCGTGTCAATAAAAAAATATTTAATTTTACAACAACTCATATAATACTATTTAAAAAATAAAAAGAATTTTATTTTCTGTCTATAATACTCCTTAAATACTTATCTTTTTATCTACAATACTCGTTAATCGTGTTATTCATGTCGAATTTTAATTTAACCAATTTATTATTCGTGTCAACTAATCGTGTTATTTTTTATTTTTGTGTCAAGTCAACTTTGTATTAATGGAGACTCGGACAACTCTTAACAACTCGGACAAACCCACTTTGCTCTCCATTCGTATGACTTTAGAGACCTTATAATGTAGATAAATGTATGCATTATTATCGAGGATTTGTTAAAATATTTTCAAAATAAAAATAATTTTGGGTGAATTTATTTTTAAAAAACGCTTCTCTGACTTTTAGGAGAAATTGAAAAAGTGTGAAATAAAAATGACATAAAATACTATTAATTCAAAAGTTAGTGATTGTTAACTAAAAACATCGATCCAAATGGTTATTACTTCCTTTCATAAAGTCACTATTAATATCTTTTGATTAAAAAACACCATTACAAATGGTTACAACTTTTTATAAACTCATACTTGATATCTCTTAAACTAAAAGACATCATTTCAGATGAATGTATATTTTTTATAAAATCACCATTAATATCTTTTGAATCAAAATACACTATTTCAAATGGTTACACATTTTTTGAAAAGGCACTAATGAATCTACAAATTAGTGATGCCTGACAATCAAAAAACATATCATTGAACAATTTTATACTTCTTACCAGAATAGTTCTCTCAGTCTTCTTTCTCTTCATTTGCCCAAATTCACACACTCACACACACATATGTATATATATTATTTTCTATTCAATCTAATATTCTATTTTCTACAGAGTACGAATACAAGAAGCTGACTATTTAATTTCCTTAAGGTATTTAAGCATTATCTTCATAAGTGCAATACACAGGCAGGTTTGAATAGTTTCATCGTATCTTGAAAACAAATTTACAAAATTTTCAGTGCACAAATTTCTAAACTACTTGTGGGGGACAAATATTGTTTTTAAGAAAGTGTTCTTATACACGATTTGAAATCGTTTTCAATGTTGCAGTTTAGTTGGTACAATCAAGATTCAACGGAGTGACGACGCCAGAGTTTTTATTAAACAGAACTCAACATTATCTTTGCTATAAATGATGTTGAATATAAAATAACTGAGGAAAAAAAAAAGTGGGGAGAGGCATCCCTCATGCCTACATATGCAATGCTTAACAACCCACATGGTCATTTTGATTTCACTTGCATTTGAATTGTGCTTTTGGGGTGTCATAGTGGAAGTTGACATTGAAGATGATTCAAGGGATATCAAGTTTGGGAATGAACATGTCACAATTACTTCCTCCTGTCCTTTAATAAACTAGGTCAGTCTCCTTTTAAGAATAGAGATGAAGGGTACAGGTTATTGCATGCAATATAAAACACCTTTCTACTGCCTCCCACTGCTAATTGTGAAGGTCAAGCCATATGGATGGTGCTTGGCATCTACCATTGCTAGATAATGTTTAACAAGTCAATACAAAACTCTTGGGACCATCATTCCTAGTTCAATGTGATCTAAATAAACACAGACATGGTTTAAATGATCTTTAATATGTAACAAAGAAAATCAGCTCACCGGATGATTGTGAGCATCAGGAACTTTGGCCTTTTCCACGAAGAATTTCACCCAACTGCCATCCAGACAAGGATTTGACCTATTCAAATGTCAATGTGATCTGGTTGGATGAGTTGGCGTAATTCTGCCACATATAGAACTTCATATGACCTGAATTCTGATATTCTGCATGTATATAACAGAGTTCAGCAAGCAGCCTCTCACATGTTGGAGCTATTGGTCATGACTAGCTGCTTCATCTTTTTCTTCATCAGCATTCCCATATACAACAGCGAAATAGTGGCCTAATTCTCTCAATGTGAGGCCTGGAAACCTATGATAACTCCCTGGTCGTAGATCAATTTTAACAAACGGCCATCTCATAGTTTCTGCGGCTTCGCATTCTTCCCAGCCATCCCCGATTACACAGAACTGGACATTTGTGCCATTAAATCGCTCCTTGATCCACGAAAAACACTGGAGCTTGCCTGCTTCCCATGAGCTGTAAACTGAAATAAAGACAACAGCAACGAAAGGAAAACATCAAATTGAGTAACTGTCATTCAATTTTATACAGAGCCTAAAACAAGCGATGCATTATTTGAAACACAACGAAAACTCTGTGACAGGCATAATGAGGAGAAAAGTAAATTGAGTAGATTCCAAGAACAAAACTACGAAAATTAAGTGCACTCAAACAAATTTAAGGAAATAAAAAGAGTAATTGACCATTCTCGGGAGTTATCAAATCATCCAGACGAAAGAGTAAGCATTTGACAAGGCTGGGTATCAATGAACCAGAAGTTACTAAAACATTGACGTCCTGAAGCTTTGTATCACTCGAGTCTCTGATTGCATCAACCACGTCCAAAGAGGGAAGTAATTCATTGTTCCCACTCGAACATTGCTTCAAGCAGGCCCGAGCTGCATTGACGCATATTAATTATATTACCAAAGCATGCCACACTAGTGTTTTAAGCACAAAAGAATTGAAGGTATGACAATAAACCACCAAATAAGACATACTAATCCGAGAGTCATTGCATTTAACCTACAGCAAGATCGTTTGAGTTGAGGCCATTTAGCCACCTACTATATGTTTAACTCAATAGCCTCCAGGATTCACTTGTTAAAATGATTTGAGTAACCATTATTGTATTATAAGTAACAAAAGAGGCTCCAGGATTGGCTTATTACGACTGTAAACAAATGCAAGGGTGCAATTTGATGAGCATGTTAAGCTGCCTGTACTCCACGCTGTTTGAATGGTAGCGCAATCACTTGGTTCTAATTTACCTTGAGATATCAAAAAACTAATCAGTCTTCTGGTTTCCAGGCAATTAATCTATCCAGCAAGTTTTCTAACAAGTGAAGTGTGAAAGACTAAAAGTATAGTACTGAATAAAGTGGCAGGCATCCCAACACCACATATATATCAAGACAAAGACAATATCTCTGCAAATGCATCACCGTGAGACTATTTACCTGAAGAGAGCCATCTCTCTGTATAACTATCAGTCACGTCATAGAGATTATCCCAGAATTTTATCATTTCTTGGTCAAAAACACTATGCAACCCCTGCAATTATAGGGAAAGTAAAGCTCTCATGATGGACAGTACAATGCAATGATGTAACACATCATTAGAAACCAATTTAGATTTCTTATATGAAGAAAAAGGATGATGCAGGTTTTCACTAAGGAATTTGGAAAGAAACTAAGAACTTATGGCAGTAAACGAATGACTAATTCATCAGTACCATCTATTTTCAGTATATAGAAAAATCAAACAAAAATTATCATTAGTTTCAACTTCGGTATTAATGAATAGTTAAACCAAATATAACAGTTAATAATCCTCAAACAAGGTAAGTATGTTAACGTTGGTTCCAAAGGTCAATGATGAGAATCCAACTTCAGAGCAATGAAAGATAATTAAGAGAGAGAGATGAAAATGGAGCCCAGCAACAAACTGCATAATCTTTTAAAAACATAACAATAATATCTAGGCATCATTATATCTCACTGCCACATCTCCAATCTAATCCAACTTATACACTAAGAACTATGTTTACATTCCAGAACTAGAAGGCTGCCCAGTGCCCACAATAATGTAAATGAACCTTAAAAGTAATCAAATTAGAGGATTTTTTTTTTCTTCTTTGGGGGTAGTGGGAGGTGGAGGGGAAGGACTATGTAACTAAGAGACTAACTATCAGGAAAAATTAGTGCTGCCCACCCACTTTGTCATATAACTAGCAATAACTCCGTGTCTGAATACACTTTCTAATATCAATGTTAGTTTCTTACTTTCTCTATTAGACATAAGTTAATTAATATGGGGTAATATTGTAATTACTCTAATATTATTCAGTTACAAATAAGAGAGTGTTGGACAACCTAACCTACACAACCAGATTATTTGTTACATTCCGGTGATTAAGTGACAAACATGAGGGGGTCTAGGTGTAATTTACCCATTTAGTTTTAGACGGTAACCTGATGGTTGTTATCATCAGGTGCATATTGATACAGATTTATATCTTTGATGGTGTAAATTAAAATTTTTAATCTTTGATTGTACAAATTGAGATTCGAGAGATCTTTTAGTGTGTCATTTACGATTAATCCCAGAACAAAAAGTATTTCTAGATTTTATAATTTTGTGATCTTTGTTGATGATTATTCTCATATGACTTTGTTATTTTTTATGAAGAATCGTTCTGAATTGCCTAAAATTTTTCTTACCTTCTTTAATGAAATCCTTGTACAGTTTGGTAACCGAATTAAGATATTTCGCTTTGATAATGCCCTTGAATATGTAAAATCTTTTATGCATATATTTCGTGTTGATCATGACATCCATTCATCAGACTCATATCCACATATATCCCAGCAAAATGGTGTTGCAGAATACAAACATCGCCAGTTATTAGATGTTGCTCGTACCTTCTTGTTTAACATGCATATCCCCAAGCCTTATTGGAAGGACATTATTTTTACTACAGTCTATCTTATTAATCACATGCCTTCCCCCAACTTAAATAAAAATTTTCATTTCTCCTTACTTTATCTTGATACATTGTCCTTTGGTCTTAACTCCTCATATATTTTTGGTTGTGTTGCATTTGTTCACCTTCTTGGTTCTGGTCCGAATTATGGCAATTATCACTACTTTCCCTCGAAGGCATGGTAGGCTTTGTTCTTGGTGTTGTTTAATAGATATCGAGTGCCGTTTTTCCCAATCTGCGAAAACTTTCACCTCGTTTGGTTAAGTGTGTCTTTCTAGGTCTAGGATACTCTCGTACTCAGAAAGGTTATCATTGTTATGACTCTGTCTCTCGCTAGTATTATGTCAGTGTCAAAGTCACTTTTTGTGTTAATTCTTTTTTTCTAATTTAGGAATTACACTTACCCCAGATTTGATCTCTACTAGTCAAGGGGGGGTGATATTGCTTCTTGTACTAGAAGGTGCATCTTCTCCCCCTCTGACTTTTGACCATCCATTGCATTTACCGTTATTCCACGAATAGACAGGTTATTTCATATGCTCCAGCATCCCAGTCAACGTCTGATTCTACTGAGGTCATTTCCCCTGAGTAATCTGATTTGCACATAGCATTGTTGAAAAATACTCGCACTTGTACCTACCATCCAATTTCTAATTTTGTCTATTTACATCAACTTTCCTCTTCATTTTATTGTTTTGCATCCACCTTGTCTTCTGTCTTTGTTCTTAACTTTCTGAAGCAATCATTAATATCTCTTCGATGGAAACTGGCTATGGATGAGAAAATTAAGGCACTTCATGAAAATCATACTTGGGACTTCACTTCTCTTCCTTTGGTAAACAGCCTGTTAGTTGTCTCTGGGTGTATACTGTGAAATATCATCCTGATGGTTCTACTGAGGAGTTGAAAGAACGGTTGGTTGCTAAAGGTTACACCTACACATATGGTGTGAATTAATGTGATATTTTTTTCTCTGTTGCTCGTTTTAACTTTATTAGAGTTCTTATTTCTGTTGCAGTTAGTCCCTTGTATCAACTAGACATAAAGAATGCATTCTTATTTGGAGATCTACAGGAGGAAGTATATATAATTCAACCTCCAGATTATATTGTTTTAGGCCAAAAACAATTAGTGGGTCGTTTGAACAAGGCACTTCATAGCTTGAAACAATCACCGCGTGCTTTGTTTAACAAGTTCAATACCGTGGTACTTCAGTTTGATTTTCAGCGCTCTATCTCAGATCATTAAGTTTTCATTCGTCGATCTTCTGCAGACATTATTATTGTTATTGTGTATGTTAATAGCATTATAGGAATGACTTAGATGGTATTGCTCACTTCAAAGCCTATTTGGGGAAACAGTTTCATATCAAAAACTTTGGTCTTATTCGGTACTTCCTAGGGATTGAGGTTGTCAAATCAAATGAGGATTTCAGTTTGTGCCAACAGAAGTATATAGTAAATTTACTATCTAAAACTAGTACTCTTGGTGCGCATCCAGTTGATACGCCTATGGACCCTACAGTTAAGTTAGGTCTTGAGAGTGGTAAAGTCTTTGATGATATAGAGTGATATTGACGGTGGGTTGGTAAATTGATTTATCTTATAGTTACATGCCCTAATCTTACATATGTTATTAGTGTGGTTAGTCAGTTCATGCATATTTCTCGTAAGTCTCGTTGGGAGATTATTTTGTCATACACTTCGGTATTTGAAAGGGCTCTAGGGAAGGGATTATTATATCGTTCATTATTATCCATAATTGTTGTTGGTGCTTCTCACGTTGATTGGTAGGTAGTCATGATGATAGACGATCTACTTTTGGCTATTGCACATTTGTTGGTGGTAATCTTATTACGTGGCGCAGTAAGAAACAGAGTATGGTTGCATGTTCTAGTGCAGAGGCTCAGTATCGTGCTATGACATATATTGCTTATGAAATGTTATAGGTCCATTCTTTACTTCATGATTTGAAACTTGATGTGTCTTCCCCTATGAAGATGCACTGTGACCATCAAACAACTATTTTCATAACAAGTAATCCGATATTTTATGAGAGTACGTAGATTGTCATTTTATTTGAGATCTCTTCATGCGAAAAGAGATCATCACTATTTATATCAAGTTTGATGATCAAGTGAGTGACATTCTTATCAAGCTATTGACTCGGTCTGCTTTCAGTAGTTTATGTTATAAATAGGACATTTTTTATCTTTATACTCCAGCTTGAAGGGAGTGTTAGAATTCTTATTTTCTCTATTAGACATAATTTAATTAATATGGGGTAGTATTGTAATTATTCTAATATTACTCAGTTATAAATAAGAGAGTGCAAGAAGCTTTAAGTTATAAATAAGAGTGTAGGACAACCTAACCTACCAAACCATATTATTCGTTACATTCCTTGCCTCTTCTCTCTCTTTTTCTCCTTCTGTCTAACCCTAATATTAGTTTTTACTATTTTAATTATCGAAAATCAAGCATTGATCATGTCACATTTATATTTCAAACAATAATTTATTTTTTCTTTTCTTTTATCTAATAGAGGTAGGTGTAGATTAATAAGGGTATTTGACAATGGAGAGTTTGTTAGTTGAATTGACTGACGTTCGGGGTCATGCAAAGAAAATAAATTTTGTACCGACAGATGAAATTGGATGAAGATTTGATTAATCTCAATTATTGTGCTTTTATAAATGTGCAACTCAAACTACTAACTGTAATATTAGATACACTAGCAATAATCTCGTGTCTGAAGGCACTCTAAAATAACAAAAATCGAGCATTTATCGTATAACATTTATATTTTAAATAGAAATTTATTGTTCTTTTTATTTTCCTTAATTACACAATTTAAAATTAAAGTGAACAAAAAAAATATATAAGAGAGGTAGAAGAGAGAGAAAAGATAGATAGGTATGGATTAATGAGATTATTTCGCATTGGAGAGTGTGTTGGTTTACTTGTCTGACATTAGGGGGGATGCAGAGAATATAATGTTTTTGAGCAGACAACTTTTTTGGAAAGAATTTGGTACCATTGGATCAAAGTAGATGAAAATAAATCAATTTTGACTGTTGTTGTGTTTTTATAAGTTGAAAATTCAACTTCTCAACTGTAATATTAGATAGATATCTTCCATGCTTCTAATTTAGCTACCAGAATAATGAAACTTATGTACTAGAAAAAAAAAACTGGGGTGAGCCAAGATTTTTACTTTTCTTTCTCCTTTTTTTCCCTTTGCGCCTTCAAGTTGAGCACCTATACATAGAAATGTACATTTTCTTGGGATGGCCAGCTTAAGGATTTTTAAAGCATTCCTTAGTTCCAAATGGTTTACACTTTATATATCTACATTATTCGCTGTTAATCCTAGTTACAATTCCTGCCCAATAGATATATTCCTAGGGATATAACTGCACACATTTGTGCCATTTTCCAGTTGTTGATAGCTGCTATCACTACTCAAGCCATATACAAATGGTGACTTTGCAGGCCAAAGAATGCTTCCCTTTCCTCTTTGGATTTTAACTTTCACCTTTCCAAGTGTGGAACCATCTGTTTTTTACTGCCTTCTGAAAGTTGTATATGAAAAGGACTGCCACTGGCCCACCACTTTTACATTATCATCAGGTAAAGCTAATCTAATAGTGTCGATGAACTCAAACGAACATTAAAATAAAAGAGGATCAATAGCAGAAGCTATGCATAGACAGAGCAACTGACCAAATTTTTTAAGGAATAGTTACCTAGTAAATGTAAGAATATCATAAAAGAATTGACGTCGTCTGCAATAATCAAATGATCTCATGATTAAAAGGGATGTATTATTGGAACCTTTTTGTACTTTTGAGCTATAACCCGGTGCCTGTATGCTAATTTTCTTTTATTGATATCATCAGATGGGGGACCCAAGCCATCCTGCTTGAAATCATAATCAGTGAGATCTAGCCCATCATCATACTGGCTTAAGGCATCAATAAAAGGCTTATTGCAGTTTTCAATCTGCGTCAGCACATATAAAAAAAGTCAGAACTACTAAATAAAAGGAATTAGAAACTACAAACAAACCATGGTTTTTTGGAAAATTATAATAGTAGGTTTTAGAGATTGAGATTGACAATCTCAATCTCTAAATAACGAAAGAAATATGATACAACTGAAGTGGCAAACTTACTTGCTCATAAAAGAAATATTCGTCGCATACTTGAAGAATGTGATTCTCCCACGTTTTCCCGATTTTTACACCCTTTTCTACATCCTTTAAACCATTGAAAGCCTCCGCATATGTCCCATTTATCAAAGACTTCAGTAATATCAGAGTCTCATCCATGTCCCAAATATACACATTCATTTTCTGATCCATAATGTTTACATCAGAACCCTATCTCCTTCAATAAACTCTGTTGCATTGCAACCCCTTAATTCAGTAAATAAAATGGATCCAGGGGCCAATAAGCAGTATATTAAACTACATTCATCAAACAATCAAATGACATAAATTTAATGCGTTCAAATGGATTAGAATTCATGGACTATGGAAAGAGTCTGATATAAAGGGTTTACGAAATTCCATGGAATTTCATTTGCAGCAGTATCTGTAAGTCCCAAGTACACTACTGGCACAACACTATGCATCCTGGCTTGTCTATTTATTCTTTCAAGGACACAATAATTTCTAAATTTTCACGAAAGAAGTTACTTACATGCTTATATATACCATTCTGCGCTCTGGATCAAGCCAATTGGTTTTTTTATAAAGTTATCTGCTCAGAACTAAAACTAAAGGGTTAAGGGAATAAATAAGGGCTTCACTTTTTTTTTTAAAAAAAAAAATCCACTCTTCTATGCATCATTTAGGGACGATAGTAAACATTTCCTCGAAGGATCGTCTTTCCATTTTCCCCCCAATTCAAAAAATATGGGAACATTGCCTACCCCAGCCTAAGCTAAACCTAATATGAGATAAATTAAGCTAAACCATGAACCTCAATCTAAGTCTTTAAAATTGAGACCGAAGTATTTTTACCAAGCTTCACCTTCGTCTTACTCGTCTCCAACCATTCCAATCCATCTCCAGAAAAATACAGCTACCTCAGCAGTAATTCGAACAACTACCCATTTGATATCGCTGACAGATTAATCATTGCAAAAAAGTCCACACGACCCAATTAATTATATTATTCCCAGTAAATAATAGACGTAAAAGAACACAAAAACCCATTCCCAAACAACTTCAAACACAAAGGGGAACTTTCGAAAGAATTTAGGGACTTGATGAGGACACCACACACACACATGTGTATATATATGAATCCGATGTAATTTTCAATCTAAAGAAGGATTGTAGCGATAAAAACGAAGAGAGAAGTGTGAGAAAGGGGATTACCGTTTACAGATTCTTGAACCCTTTCGATTTCAGTTGATTTGGAGCAGTACCTCTCAGATGCAGTGAGAGAAGATGTTAAAGCTACCTTCTAAATCAGTCCTTCTGAACGTATTAAATACGACGTCGTAGGATTCTTCGGATAACTGCTTTTTCAAAATTACTTTTTTTTAAACTACTTTTGAAAATTACTTGAATTGCCAATTTTGGGGTGGTAATTACTAATTTAGTTAAATTTAGATTATAATTTTTAGTACAGTGCCAAAAATAATTTTTGTTATCATAATTTTTTGGGTTAATCTCACTTTACACTTCAAAAGATACTTCGATTTTTAATTTGTACCCTCAAATATTGAAAATTTTAATTTGTACCCTAAATATTATGAATTTATAGCAATGTGGACCTCGCGCCAACTGCAGTTCAATTATTTGTCATAAATTGAAGCACATGAATTATAAGTGTTTCGGGCATGAGAATGAGGTGTGTGTTCATTACTGCATATTTTCGTCTACGATCAATTTGACATCATTTTATGTATCGAAAATAAGATTTCGTTAATCAAATAGAGGTTAACTATATCATGTACAACTCACATGAGATACCAACGGTTTGTGAAATTATACATAAGTTCATGATCGAAACACTTGTAACTTACGTGTTTCAATTTATAACAAAAAAAATGACATGTAGTCTAGGCAAGGTTCAAATTACTACCAATTTATAGCAATTCTCCAAAATATACCCCTAAGTTGAGTTGTCTATGCTTATGAGAGCTTTCTATTGTTTTATCTAAGGACTGTTTTCTCATGTGTGATTGTTCTTTGTGGTCTTCAAAAAACCCCTTTTGGAACCCATGAAAATAAATTTTGTGAAGGTTTCCACACATGAAGATTATTTTAGCTCCTTTCAAAGTATTTTCTTCTTAAATTACTATTTTTCATTCTTAATTATATATGTACAATAGTTTTTAATTTGTTTATCGAATTACTATTGCCCCCATTTTAAGTATAATTTAAGTTCATGCTTACAAAAGTAAAAGCATATCTTTCTAGAGAGTTAATCTTTACTTAACTCGGTTCAAATTTGACTTATACCAGGCAATGTCTAAAGACTTTCATGCCTTTCTTGGTTGGACCAACCCAACCATTGATTCCCGTCTTCTTGAATTGAGAGGCAAGAACAAATATTTTTTTTTTTTAAGAGTAGAAGCAAATAATGAACCAAACTAAATAATTGTTCTAGAATGACTATTTCTCACATTTCTCCTTGTGATACAAAGGAACCATGATAATTAGGATCTCAAGAGGTAGCAAGACTTATGGTCTAAGGAATAATAGACTTACATTTAGGAGTATTAATCGAGTCGGGTTTGAACCCAAGCCCGACGAGTTTGTTTTTTTTAAACGAGCTTAAAAAATTGTTCAACTTCGACTTCTTTAGAAAATGAGCTGGCCCGAGTTCAAGTAGCTTGACTATTTTACATATAAACGAGCAAGTTTTACGAACTTGAGCCGAACTTTTTAGACTCGTTTTTTTAAACGAGCCTAAAAAATTGTTCAAATTCAACTCGTTTAAAACACAAGTCGAGTTTGAGCCGAGCCCTATCCGAACCAAACTTGAGTCGAACTTGAGTAGTTCGTCTCGATTAACACCTCTGCTTACATCACATCACGACATCTTTTTTTTGTGGGCTTAAGCTCTTGTGTATTTTATGGGCTTACGAGGTCTCACCCATTTCAAATTGGAATGTTGGGAGCTTTAATCCAACCCAACTTGCAGTAGACTTCATCACACACATAAGAAACCTAGGCCTGGGCCCAACTCTCCGAAAATTGGCTTATGTAAACAGCATGAGGACTAACATGTCCTCCACCTTTTCGCTCGCTCTGTCTCTCTCTCAATTTCAGTCCCTCTATTCAGCTCAACACCAGAATCAAACTCCGTCAGCTACTCTGTAAGTCTCTCTCTCTCAATCTTATCTCAAGCGCATATACACACACCCATCTTTGCATGTGCATGCATAGACACATGGATTTAGATCATGTATCGAATTTGTTTGCCCCGCTAGAAAAATAATTTATTTCAATTGTTTTTTTAGGGTTCTTCGCACCAATCAGCACTAGAATTTCAATGGGTTGCACTGCAAGAGAAAAGCATATCCGAACCAATCGGAGGCCTCGATCGGCAAAACCCGAAATCGATCACAGTAGTAGTACAGAAAGGACAACATCCTCTAAATCCATAGTCGAATCTAACCCCAGAACATGGAATAATTACCAAATGGGTGCTCAAGATTCGACCCAGACCACACACCCTAACCCTAACCCTAATCCTAATCCCAATTTTGATGATAGTGGTTGGGGTTACTGTACAGAGGAACAATTGGAAGAAATTTTGTTGAAAAATTTAGAGTTTGTGTACAATGAGGCTATTTCAAAGCTTGTTGCATTGGGATATGATGAAGATGTGGCTTTGGATGCTATATTGAGAAATGGGCATTGCTATGGTGGAATGGATGTGCTGACTAATATATTGCATAATGCTTTGGCTTATTTGAACAGTGGGTGTGGTGGAAGTGGAACTGGTGGAAATTCAGAGGAATCTGAGCCTGTTTTTGTTGATTTGAGGCAGTTGGAGGAGTATTCATTGGCGGCTATGGTATGCTTGTTGCAACAAGTTAAGCCTCATTTGACTAGAGGTGATGCTATGTGGTGTTTGCTGATGAGTGATCTGCATGTGGGTCGGGCGAGTGTGATGGAAATTCCGGTTCTTCCTTCGCCTAGTAATAATGGGTCTATTAGTGGTACTGTAACTAGTAATATTGAGAGTGTTGATAATAGCCAGGTTGGGGTTGCTCCAGCATTGTGTAGGTTTCATAGTGGTTGGGGGTTTGGAAATGGAGGTAGTTCTGAGTTTCCAATGAATGGATTTTTCCCGTATGCACCAGAAATGACTTTGCAAAGAGAGATTGAGTGTCCAACGAGATTTAATCTTACTCCTTCAATGAAGGCATTGCTGAAGAGGAATGTAGCAATGTTTGCTGCTGGTTTCAGAGCGAACTCAAAACAGTTGCAGACACAATCCCAGGCTTGCCCCAGTTCTTTGTGCGGCGGGGACTCCTCGGCTGGGACTGTAACTGGGGTTGCAGTTCCAGACGAAAAGAAGGAAGAATCTCAGAACTTGAAGAGTCAAGATGTGGTGAACTCCGTGTTAAGTAAGTTTCGTGATTTGAACCTTGATGAGAATGCAGAGAATGCACCAGGAGATCAGAAGGATGAGATGATTTTGAGTTTGATTCACCAGATTAAGGATCTGGAGAGGCAGGTAAAGGATCGGAAGGAGTGGGCCCAGCAGAAAGCAATGCAAGCTGCAAGAAAGCTCAGTAATGATTTAACAGAGCTGAAGATGTTGAGGATGGAAAGGGAGGAGACTCAGCGACAGAAGAAAGGCAAGCAGACCCTTGAGGATACTACCATGAAGCGGCTTTCAGAGATGGAGAATGCTTTGAGGAAGGCGAGTGGTCAGGTTGACCGTGCAAATGCTGCTGTGAGAAAGCTTGAGACTGAGAATGCAGAAATTAGAGCAGAAATGGAGGCTTCTAAGTTAAGTGCATCAGAGTCGGTTACAACCTGTTTGGAGGTTGCAAAGAGGGAGAAAAAGTGCCTGAAGAGGCTTTTGGCTTGGGAGAAACAGAAAGCTAAGTTGCAGGAGGAAATTGCAGCAGAGAAACAGAATATTTCAGAGTTGCAGCAACAGTTGGTTCAGGTCGAAGCAGCTCAGAAGGAGGCTGAGGTGTGCCAAATTATCTTTCTGACAATCTATTTATTCACTTGGGGCCTCCTGTAGGGCTGTGTCAGGAAGATCCCTCCCACTTTCCCATTAGGACCCTATGTTCCGGCTTCTTGCATAACATAAAAGAAGCATGGACATGGATTGACACAACACAAACCAGTTACACGAACATGCTGAGGCACGACCTATAATATGCTTTTGATATCTATGGATAATACATATTATTGTCAGACACATCTTAACAACTACACTTCTTTTCATGCTAAAAGAAATACACATTCCAACCTCACCAAGCAATGTTTGTTTCATGCTGGCTTGTGTACTTAAAGTGTTGGTAAGTACCCAATAAGTGTTAGCTGAGTGTCTAAATTATGAAGTTTGTTTTTATCAAGGACACGGCCAAAAAGGTGTTGGACACTTGTCCAAGAGTTATGAAGAAGTGGTGGTGTCCACTTTCTTAGAAGTGTGCATACTTGGTAGCACTTTACTGAGTTTAGAAGCCATTTAAGGTTCATAACTCTATTAGCACATCTGTTTTGTATCCAACCTATTTAGACTGTGCAATAACTGTTTGGAAGGATATGGCACTGTTTAGAGTCCTGCTCTTTCGTACTTTTGTTTTCTTTGCCTTTGCTTCTCCTTCCTTTGCTATTTTTTTTATATCGAAGAGTCCAGGTGAACTTCGATATTAATGGCATATAGGGATGCTACTGGGATTTTTGAATGATACTTATGGAATAATACTTGAGTGAGGTGCACAATTTTTTTCGTTGTTTGTCTATGCCATATGCTTGTTTCCCTGATTGATTTCCATGTACTAAGTGCTATGGTATAGTTTACTTGTATGATCAATATTTTTCAGCTGTAAAACCTACATGAAGACCTATTTTCTAGCCATTTCTTTTTTGTGACCTCCTTAGTTTGTATACTTTATGTATCACCATTACTTAAGATTATCATTGTGGAGCATGATCGTTGCTTATGTAGAGTGCCACTTTGTGGGAATAATATTAGATGGAGGTTATTTATGTAGGTTGTGCTTAATCATTCCCTGCAACTATCCTGATTGCCTGTTTTTTCGTAGTAGGAACAACCCTGATTGGCTTGAATGGCCTTTCTACAGTCCAATTATAAGGATAACCTTATTTTCCGTTCAATGCAGCCTTCAATAGTGGTAGCCTCTTGGCTTCTAAATACATAAGTGAACTTAAGGTTATGTTTTGCTTTGGTCGATGAATTGGGTTTTGGACCATGATTGGGAATGCATGTAGTGTGATGAGCTCACAAGAATTGAGTTTCTTCTTGTAACAGTTGCTTAGTTGATACATGTATAGACCATGCTTAGTTGGCCCCCCGACTCTTTGGTAAATAGTTTTCTTGTCAATTTTTTTTGATAAGAAACGAATATTTTATTGATAACCAAAAAAGATGATTATAAAAAGACAATGGTGGACAAGAAGTTCAACACAATGACCGTAAAAGAAAAGCAAAACAAAACACAAAATTACAAGCCACGTGTAGCTTTCCGAAATGTTCTAATACAAAAAAGAGGGATGTCATCAAACTCCTTAGTCATAGAAGTCCAAAAAGAAGCCAAAAAATGAATACTGTCCCACAATCCCTCGGCTTCTTCACATTTATTCTCAAAAATTCTTGCATTCATTTCTTTCCAAATCACCCATAAAATAGCAAAGAAAGCATTATCCCAAAGAATCTTCCATTTTCTAATTCCCCCAAACCCCATATGGGTTAAACAAAACATAGATCTCATATCCCTTGGTGCAACCCAAGAAGAATTTGCATGTCAAAAAGCTTATTCCAAAGATTACGCGCCAAAATAGTTTTCTTGTCAATTATATCCTTACTTTTAATCATACTTTTAATCATAGCACTCCAAAGAACAGGCAAATGAACTATGTGTCAACAATGTTGGGCATTAGTTATTTGCAATACCTATGTGCTTCAGTTGTAACTTTGATGCATTTGTTATGTAAAGGTTTTTAGTTTGATGTTGCACTATCAACAAAAGACAAAAATGATTGTTTAATGGTTAGTGCGTTAGAATAAAGAGTAGGAGGGCAGGAATATGTAACTATGTTTGTTAAATTAGCAGAACCAATGGTTGGTGATGGTGTGAGTTAAGCACTTCTTTTATTGGGCACACACTCGAACAATGAGCATTAATGCATCATTCACAGAAATCATCATTTAGCAATCCATTTATCTTTTTTGGTTGTTAAATTTATGCTGTAAGATGTTTGATTAATTTATAATTTTTTATTTGGATGCCATGAATTTTGTCCTCAATTGTGTTTTTTTTTTTGGTTATGAACACGCACTCAGTGTGTGTTAGTGACAGTCTATTTGTGTTGATCTCTTATTAATATAATTATCCGCTGTATTCCATAATTTGTGCATTGCAAAATTAGTTTAACTGCCATCGGTTTGATTCTAATGTGTCTCTAACCAAGCTATTTGGTGTTAACATTGATCCACATTGTGAAAGTCATGTTGGAATATAAGCCCCCTTAACTTCACACCCACTGCTCATGGCCTTTCTCTGGCCTAAATGCTTCTTGGAGCTCTTGAAGCAAGCAGCATCTTGTCTCTTTTTTTGACCCCAGCTTGCTCCTGTCTTTTCAATTTTACAACTACTCTACTGAGTTTGGTTCGTTGTATTTATTTTCCCTGTTAGTGTACTGCTTACCTTAGTTGCAATTGAACTCTATGACACAATTACTACATAACAGGCGAAGTGGAGGCAGGAGCAGAAGGCTAAGGAGCTAGCTCTAGCCCAAATGGAGGAGGAAAGACGGCTCAAGGAAGCAACTGAGGCTAATAATAAAAGAAAGCAAGAGGCCTTGCGCCTAAAGATAGAGATAGATTTCCAACGCCACAAGGATGATCTCCAAAGACTTGAGCAGGAGCTGTCACGCCTTAAAGCGTCTGCACAATCCACAGAGCTACATCAACAATCTAATAATTTGTCGCTTGGAAACTCTGAGGGGGCAAATGCCCAAGGAGAAAGTATTGCAAAGATGCTTCATGACTTGGATAAACTTGAGGAGGATTCCTCAGAGAAAGAAGCTGGCTATGACAGGGAGTGCATAATTTGTAAGAAAGATGAAGTATCTGTTGTGTTTCTGCCGTGTGCCCATCAAGTTATGTGTGCTAACTGCAATGATGATTATGGGAAGAAGGGAAGAGCTCTATGTCCATGCTGTCGGGTTCCGATTGAACAGAGGATCCGTGTGTTTGGTGCGAGCTCATAGTCATGTTTCCTGGTATCAGGATAGCATGGTCAGTAAAACTCTTGGTTTTTTATTTTTTTGTTGCTTTTTCTTGAAACTGCTAGGACCTGGGGCTTTTACGATTTACTTGTTTTGGACATGCTGTGGTTGAATCCGCATAATCGAATGTATGTAAATAAGCTGCAAAAAGCCTATCAAATCAAATGCAATGCTTATAACCTTCTATTTTGCCATGGGCTTTTTTGCCTAAACAAGACCTGAGTTGATGGTTCTGTGACATCTTTATGTGAACTTCCGTGATAAAAAGCTTAACCCTATTCATCTTATAGGGAGAAGATTATGGTACCCATTTTTTTTTATACCCTATTACTAAGTTTTATGGGTTGAGATACAAGTTTTTATGTTTATTTATGGTGTCATATTGTATCTTTTATGCTTCAAGTTACAATTTTTTAGGGTTATTTACAACTTTTTAGGTTACTTGTGATCGACCACAAAATTTTTAAGATTGATCACAAATTTTTAAGATTAATGGTTGCATAAGCAATAGATCAAGGTCATTAAATCATGTAGAGAAATCGATAAAGAGATCATCACCCCCGAACTGTTGTTTTCACACAGTCATTAGGCTGCCGTTTGGTTCGTCGGGTAGGATAGAATGGTATTGGTATATTTCATCCTACCCACTCCTTCTCAATCTAACTTCTTTTTTTTTTTGGTCATACTTCTCAATCGAACTTTTTTTTTTTTTTTTGGTTATTTTTAATTTTTTTTAAAATATATATATATAAATACATATTTTATCATTGTATTTTTATATGAAATTAATGTATATATAATATATGTATATATTAAAAAATATATAGACAAATAAGATATATTTCAACACAAATAATTAACTTTCAATCCACTTTCCTTTCGATTTTGGAGGGATTGATTTTAGTGAGTTGGAAGGAAAGTTAATCTATCAACTTTTCCATCATTCCTCCTTTCCTTCCTTACCAAACATGATATTTTATCTATCCCTCCCACTTTCCATCCTTCAAACTTTTCATCCTTCCATTTTTCCATCATACCAAACAGAGCATAAGTCATTTGAAAATGACTTATTTTAAGAAAATGTTAATTAAACTTAAAAAATTGGTTTAAAAACTTGATTTGATAAATTATTATCATTGAATAGGTAATGGATTTTAATAAATATTGAGATTCACAGTTAAATTAATGACAAATATAATATAATAATTACATCATCAAATCAGATTTAAAAAATCAAATAATACTAGTTCTATTTCTATGGGAATTTGATACAAGTTGTAAATTGATGTGATATGACAATGATTGTTCATCACATCAACACACTTCACAAGACGTGTTTCATAAGTGTAATTAATCCTCGAGATCTCCCGTGAACATGTTCCTTTCCTCATCGAACATATTTATTATGCACCGTTAATAATTAATTAGAGTTAATAGCCTTCCCTTTATACCTAAGATGAGCAGAAACGGATGAAGAAATGCCTTTATAGATATTGGGCTTTTATGGCATTGCTGTTTTATATTGGAATAACACTATGGTATTTAAAAATAAAATTTAATACTATATCGAAATATAATTTTCAGTCATAATTATTTGGTTTGAGTTATTTGTAGTCATTAATCATTGAAATAATAAAAACTTTTTAATGTTATCTTATGATTAGATGAAAAAAGAGAAGACTATTAAAAAATTATTTTTCGGTGCAAAAAAGGTCTGATCTTTTGTATTAACATATATAATATAAAACATTGTAGACTTCAATAAATTCATTCAACAGTTTCAAATAAACTCATTCAATGGCTACCAACATCCCTCTCAAAACCATTCATATTGTATCGTGCCTTTAGGCACAGGTTAACGTATTTATGAGATTAAATATGTGCAGATGGATTGTCCTTTCCGCGGGCATGCATCTATCATCGTCGGAGAAGGTAATCACTCTTGTAGCTCTATCATTTACTCTGGACCTCGCAAATGATTTGCATTTAGGGGTGACCTCTCTGGGTAAATATTTTGTCGGGCTAATGTCACTTTGTACCTTGAAAGATGCTTCTATTCTCAATTTACAATCTCAAACATTAAAATCTCAATTTGCACTCGTAATGTTATGAATTTGTAATAATGTAGACTTTGCCCATATTGTTGTTCAGTTTTTCATCATAAATTGAAGCATGAGAGTTACAAGTATTTCGGTTATGAACTTATGTATAAATTGACAGACTGTTGGCACTTCATGTGAGTTGTACATGATAGACTTAGCTTCTATTTTATTAACAAAACCTTATTTTCAATGCATAAAATGATGCAAAATTGATTGCAAACGAAGATCTACAGAGATGAACACACCTCATCCTCATGCCCGAAATATTTGCAACTCATGTGCTTTAATTTATGACAAAAAATTGAACGACAGTTTGGGTGAGATTCACTTTACTACTAATCATAACATTGAGAGTACAAATTGAGAATCAAAATATCTTTCAAGATCCAAAGTGAGATTAGCCCATATTTTTCCAATATCTATTGACTAAAAAAGTTTAAAAAATAGAAAAAGAAAGAGATGTCCCAACAAATCTAAACTTACTAATTTTTTGATTGAGTTTCCATTTATCTCTCTCCTTTTAAGTTAACAATGTAGGAGGAGGTTTTCAAACTGCACCTCCCTAGGTGCCTTTTTCTTCTGCAGAGAAACCCTAGTTAGTGTCCTTTTCAATTATAATCTCATATGAGGAGGTATAAGAGAGGTAATTGGGAAGATCAGCTGGTAAATGATCAATTCTGGTGTGGCAAAATCTTCACTCTCTTTGCTCAGATCAGGCATATGCATGGTAATCAGGTAATGGGTTAAATGGTGAGCATTCTGATAAATTTTAGAATATTTTCAAGTTTTTTTAGACCGTAGTTTTGTATTATTTTCTAAACTTTTTCTCTCAGAAAAACTCAACCCCACATTTACATTAGGTGAAAAAAGATTCATTTTCATTCTATTAACATGTATCATATTTTACCTTCCGAAAAAAAAAAACATGTATCATATTGCGTATATTTATGATGACAGTTTTCATATACATACCATCTATGTGGTCACTAATTGATGTTGCAGATGCATAAGGTTTTTTTGTTCATCACACAATGCACAAAACTTTCGTCATACCTCTCTTATATGGTAAAATTTAAGAGATGTAACTATTAGTTAACACCTAAACCTTATTTTAGAATGGTTAATTTTTCGAACTTGAACTATAATGTAATGTTTAGACGGATGAACATTAACTATCACCACCGAGCGTTAGATCAGTTGGTGAGGAACTGTTCTAACTTAACCAAGGTTTCGGGTTCGAGTCTTGGGAACGCAGCTGCGTTTGGTAGGGAGAGCTTTGCCACCCTTGTGGTCCCACCCGCCTCGAATCCGGATTAGTCGGAGCCCAATGTGACTTTCAGATACATGATGGTCTGACAAAAAAAAACAAAAACATTAACTATCGCTTCAAATTCAAAGTCTATATATCCTTGCAATATGTTTCACAAACACATATCAAATTACAGTTAGAAGTATATTTGTCACCACAAGAAATTATTTGTTGTTGTAACTGGGTTGAGGGGGAGCCTTCCACACAGAAAATTGAAGCATTAAATGTGAAGATTTCTTCTACCAAAACTTTCTGATCATAGTGTCACATCAGTATGCATGGTTTAGGGAACTACGTACTGTATTTACCCTTTTGGGTGACAATGAACCACTGCTCTGAATTCCTTCAAATTTGAATCTGTAAATCTTCTAATTACATACTAAACCAAAGCCCTTAAGCTCATGTCAGCCACTTACATTTCCATTCTACCTCCACACACACAGAGAGAGAGAGAGAGAGAGAGAGAGAGAGAGAGAGAGAGAGAGAGAGAGAGAGAGAGAGAGAGAGAGAGAGAGTGGAATTTGCCACATGGCAAAATCTGGACTGTACAGTGAGGGGTTTGATAGTGCACGGGAAAGAAGAAATTGAAACAATAAGGCCAGCTGTGTGAGAAGAAGAGTTCATATGATTTCTGGTTATAGTGTTAGGTTAACAAGTAGCTTTCTCTTTCTTTACGAACAAGTAAGTCAACACTTATATATGGCCATTACAGCTCTTTACCCCGTGAGTAGTAGTACTGCCATTGGAGACCTCCAATTTGAATGCAGGGAAAATAACTCACCACCAACTTGTGGCTGTGTTATTAAAGTTTAGTCAAAGGGCTGGTGCACAGTTAAGTTGTCAATCCAATCCCAAGATGACACATGGATGTCTCGGTTGACTTGATTCCATCGTGTATGCATTTACATTTGTTGGACTAATTAATGGGGGCATAAACCCACTTTGTGAGAAATTGTGTTTGTATTGCATATATAGTTGTAAACAATGAATTGTAGTACTATCATATGCATGTACCATCGACCCATATACACCCCCTCCAGCTTAACTTCAAGGATCAAAATTTGGTTATTTTCCGAAAGAAATGAGGAAACATTTCGGTTAGGATGGAAATCAAAACAAACTATTGATGACAAGTAAATTACAGAAATCTCTAATGACTAATCACCTTCCCTATTAACAAACATTTTTTACTTAATATGGTGACTCTGTGTCCTTGTGAAAGCTATACACCGCTTTACCATCTCCACTACTTTAATGGAGAGCATGTGAAAGTAGCAACATCAATCCCCCCCCCCCCCCCCCCCCCCCCCCCCTTCTGTCTCTCTCTCTCTCTGTCTTCCCTGCCACATATAAAGTAAGACCTGCCTTACAGGGAGAGGTGGAGTGACACATGATACTCCAATGCTCCACACCAGCCACCAAAAATAAAACCATTTTTTTTTTTTGACATTAGTGAGACCTTCTCATGGTTATATGGTCTCCTTTCTTAACTGAATGACCTACCCCTCCTAAGAACCACCTGACTTGTGTCGCTAAACCTACCCCGTTCACCATACTCTTCAACTCTTCAATCATTTTGCATTATCAGGAGATCAATGCTCCCCGGGGTTGCCACCGGAGTGGAAATGGGGATGGCCGGAAATGACACCGGTGGAAAGACAAAGATTGGGTTCATGAAGAAACAAATTGATGTTTTCGTGGAACGAACGACAAGATTTCCAAGTCGGACATGGAGAACAATTTGGAAGGTGGGTCGAGATGATCCCCGGAGGGTGATTCATTCACTCAAAGTTGGTCTCTCCTTGACATTAGTTTCCTTGTTGTATCTAATGGAGCCATTGTTCAAAGGTATCGGACAGACCGCCATTTGGGCTGTCATGACTGTTGTGGTTGTGCTTGAGTTCACTGCTGGTAGGTTACCTTGATTATCTGCTTCATTTACACACACACACATGGTGGTAGAAGAGTACTCTAGTAACATTATGAAAAACTATATGAATCTTAGAATTTCTTTTTCCAATGATAGGGGCAACGTTATGCAAAGGACTAAATAGAGGATTTGGGACGCTGTTAGCAGGATCATTGGCGTTTTTAATCGAGTATATTGCTAGAGAGTCCGGTCGGGTATTTCGAGCCATCTTCATTGGAGCTGCAGTTTTTGTGATTGGTAAGTTGAATTTTTGTTCTTGGAATAGTGAGAAATACTTTCAGAAAAACTGTTTACATTCCAAAACTCAACCCTAATCTGGACGTTTTCTACAACTTTGTCATTAGCATTGAATATCCATATTTTAACCTTTCTCTTCTACGTTCTATCTCACAAGATCCTGCAGTAGTAAAAGTCTCGAGCACCAGAGTGAAATATGAACATTGCAGAATTTCTATGCTTGATAAATTTGTGCACTATTTTTGAAAGTTGATGTATATGTATATATCATACCCCCAGTAGTATTCCTAAACAATTTGCAAAGTAATATAAGCTAACACACACACACACACATTTGATTCTTGTAATTTTCTTAATGAACCAAATGCTTTTAATTTACAGTTCATGATGCAAAATGCCCCCTGGTTATTTTTTCTATCATAACATTCTGGTATAACATTGTCCTAATTAAATTTCCTTTTTTTTTTTTTTAATCTTTCTTGCACTTTCTCTTGAGAAAAAGACATTATAATTTTGATTGATATCTCTCTTATTTCATTTCTAATTCTGCAGGCGCGACATCTACATACATGAGATTTTTCCCTTATATAAAGAAGAACTACGATTATGGCGTCGTGATATTTCTGTTGACCTTTAATTTGATTACCGTATCAAGCTACCGTGTTGATAACGTACTAAAGTTAGCCCATGAGCGCTTTTACACCATCGCCATTGGTTGCGCTATCTGCCTTCTCATGAGCCTCTTAGTATTTCCGAATTGGTCAGGAGAAGACCTCCATAATTCCACTGTGTTCAAGCTTGAAGGGTTAGCTAAATCGATTGAAGGTACGCAAAATTAATGCAAAATAGATACACAAATAGTCAAAATTAACGTTAAAAAAAGAGTATAATCTAAAGTTTTTTTTTTGTGACATAAAACCAAGTTTGTCCCCATGAAATGACCAGCAAAATCTATCAAATCCATCACTTGATTGTGCTTGTCATTATTTTAGTAATGATGTTATGCGTATCATTGGAATATCTAAGGCTCTTCTCGGCTATTGGGGCTGTTAAAACTCCTGCTCTAATAGGTACTTAGAACTCAAAACCTTCTTCGGGTTTTCCTAGTTTGTTAGTATAGTTAATCTGTTGTTTGTTTGTGATTTTTTAATGATTGTTATAATACACGTGACTTGCTAGGGACTGTTTGAAAGTGGAACATAAAATTAAAGAACATCTAAAATTCATGTGTATTCCAAGTCACTGCCTGAACTTAACCTATTTTTCATCATGGCAGATCATTCTATGTCTCAACATATTAAGATTTTTAACATGGGAAAATTTGCAGCTTGTGTCGGTGAATACTTCAAGGATGAAGAGGCAGAACCAAACAAAGATAAATCATCGGAGGATCCAATTTACAAGGGCTACAAGGCAGTCTTGGACTCAAAATCGATCGATGAGACACTGGTAAACTTCTTTCTATTCACTACTTTGATCATTTATATGGAAGTGGCTATAAAATTATTACCAAAATCCTTAATATTATGCTAATTTGTGGGGAATATGTTTTTGAGACAAGCAGGCATTACATGCAAGTTGGGAGCCACGACACTCGAGACATTGTTACAGGTTCCCATGGCAGCAGTATGTAAAACTGGGAGGTGTTCTTCGCCATTTCGGATACACTATGGTAGCTTTACATGGATGTTTGCAAACTGAAATTCAGGTAATTTTCCATAATTGTTGAATTTTCTAATCCCTAAAGTTCAATTTTTTTTTGAGGCTTTAGCATCTTAAGTTCATGATTTATTTACCCAACTAGGCCCCCAAATTTGGTAAATCATAAATTCTACCACTTTTAGTATATTTTGCAAAATTTTTACATGAAATTAAGGGAAAAAATACCCAGTTTGACAAATCTTCCCTAGCAATGAAATTCATCCAATATTTTTTTAATTCCATTATGTACACGAAATTTTTTCAAATTGCCATCTCAATTTTGCTCTCTATGTCTAGTTTTTGGTATTGAATGATTTCTCAAAATCCAAAAAATTATGTTACACAAATTGCCATAATAGCTAAAGAGTTCAAGAAATAAAAAACTTAATCCTACAAAAAATATTTCCTAAATCTGGCCTTTGTTCAGGAACTAGCTTAGCCTAATCACATTGAATATAGTAAGTCACTGTTAATGAACATTGATTGAAAAGAAGATTCTTTGTGTCTTCTTGTTTCAAAAGGGTTTAGTTCACACTCCTTGTGGGAGGTCACTAATAAAGCTTTCCAAATTTGGTTAGATTGCATGTGATCAGAATTAGTATTTTCCAGAAGATGCATCAAGTTGATAAATCCAACCTATTTATTGTTATTATACCATCATAAAAGGAGATATTTTGTCTATTAATCAAGGACTAAAACTTCGTTTTGATTCATAGTTGCAGTCAGCTCACAAATGAAACGTTTCTGAAATGTTTGAAAATTATTTTAAAATAGAAATTTTTTTTGATAAGTATTTTAAAACAGAATTGATACAAAGATACAATTGAAATTTTGATTCCAAACATTTCGAAACATTTCAAACATTCCAAATGCACCGAAACACGAGTATTTCAAATTTTTACCGCTGTTTCATTTCGTTTTCAGCAAATTGTATCGGTTGATTCGGAACAATCGAAATGAAGGGAAAATTTGATCATTGCTTGACTTGCAAGAAACCATTTGTATGCCATGCATATTGGTATTTACTTATGCAATCTCTAAACATTTTCTAGAATTTTGATCACTCCCAAATTATGTTGTTCACATTTTGTTCTTAGACTCCACGATCTGTTCGAGCCTTGTTCAAAGATCCAAGCATTCGACTTGCTAGAGAAGTATCTAAAGTCCTAATGGAACTAGCTGATAGCATAAGAAACCGCCGCCAATGCTCTCCAGAAATACTATCAGATCACCTCCATGAAGCCCTACAAGACCTCAACACTGCTTTAAAGTCCCAACCAAGGCTCTTCCTAGGTCCCAACACCAATCCCACCACCAACATCCTCGCCCTAGCGGCCTCAGCTGCCCGCCAGAAGTCGGGAAAGGACTATGGGACCTCGTTGTCAAGTGTCAAAACCGATTCATCCGCATTGTTTGAATGGAAATCAAGAAGGGCTTCTGAGCAGCAGGCGAGGGAGGCCGAACGAAAGGTGTTGAGGCCGACGTTAAGCAAAATCACCATCACGAGCCTTGAGTTCTCGGAGGCTCTTCCATTTGCTGCATTTGCTTCTCTGCTGGTGGAGACAGTGGCAAGGCTTGATCTTGTTATTGAGGAGGTTGAAGAGTTGGGAAGGATTGCTAGCTTCAAAGAGTTCAATGTTGGTGATGATGGAATTGTTGTCACTTGTGAGAGGCCTAAATTGGGAAATGCAGTGCCTTCAGAGAACCATTTGCCATCCCATGGTGCAGATTAGAATTAGAGGGTTATCTAGAATCATAATTGTAGATGGATATGTACGTATGGATGGTTTATTATAGATGTTACTAGGCCATATATCTATATCTAGGATTGATTTTAGCATATATCCTTGTTTCTTTTTTCTTTTTTCAAATTAGGGAATATTTAAGTGGCATTGATATATATATATATATATTTTGGGTAGGGATGTCTGAACCAACTTACGCACACCTCAATTAATCATTTCATTAGTCTGGTTAAAGACAGATCATCCACACCAGAACTAGGGTATTCATAAGGGATAAATTCCTCATAGTCTGACCCCAAATGATTGCTAAGATTCAAACTCAGTATGTCTCGATTTATAACTTGTCCCTATATATTGATCAACCCAACTTGAGTTTTTTGGTTAAAATCAATTTATTGCACCAAAAAATCACAATGCAATTACTAGAAATTAGAAACACATTCCATGAGCATCCAATAATGAGTCACAACATCCAATAATGAGTCACAACATCCAATAACTCGACACGAATCTATTAGACAAATATTTGTAACATAAGTGTTTGTCCAGTAGAAATAAATATGAAGTTCACAGGTTTAGGGTTTGTCGTAGAAGATTGACAATAAATTCAGCGGGAAAGTGGGTTCACATAAACTTAGCCTATACACGACACAAACTAGATACAAAATTGACTATAACAATTAAAAAAAAAATCAAGAAGGAGAAAATTGTTGGATCTTCATATTCTCAGCATGATTCTGTGAAGGAAATAAGGGATTAAAAAAAAAAAGAATACCCAAAGAGGGCCCTACCGGATTCGAACCGGTGACCTCTTGATCTGCAGTCAAATGCTCTACCACTGAGCTAAGGACCCGGTGTTGAAGGCTGTTCACTATTTTTAATATATATCTTTATATTCAAGGCAGTGACCCTTCATTATTAGCCACAATTGCAGTCGATTCCCTGTATTTTGATAAAATAATGCGAAGATCTCTTCATACTTGGATAATAACTTCGAAACCCATTTAAATAAAAGTTATTAATAAAATGCCCATTTTATCATTTTTTTGATAAACTTAAAATAAATAAACAGTTAGCCAAAAAGAGTTAAATAGGTGATTTAAAATTTAAAACATCTATATATTATGTAATAAAAATTTATGAGAAAATCAGTATCATTCAACCCAAGTAATGTTATTTAGACATAAAAATTTGATCTAATTTACCTATCTAATGATGTGGCTTCATTATAACCATTGAATTAATACCAAATTTCAATATGTAATAGCCTTCTAAGACTTGATTTCTAAATTCTCCTATTTTCAAAACAAAAACGATAATACATGGTGATAGTAGTTTCATGTTCAACGAGTATCATTTGATTTCAGGGGGGTCATTTAGAATTAATGAAAATTAAGAACAAGTATGATGCAGTAAATTCAAATGCGAATAAACAGGTGGCACAAAGAATCGCCCAAGTGATATGACACTAAATGGACCTATGGTTGTGAAAAATTAAGGATAAGGACCTTTTATTTCTTTTTCCCTTCTGATTTCTTTGCAAAATTTGTGGGTGGCAGTGAATGAGAGTGATCAAAGTGGATTGTCCATCTACGGATGGCTTGCTGTGTCCCTAACTCTGCATTCCAGAGGTGGAAGAGAAGCCCACAGAACTTGTTTGATTGGAACTTCGGGCAGAGAAAGACTAATGATAAGCCACAGCCTAAGTACCATGACACTGATCTTCCCTTCTCACCTTCTCTCGTTGGCAAAACATTCTTGAAAGGTGTGCATCTCTCTCTCTCTCCCTCTCTCTCTCTCACACACAAACACATATAGACCGTACTGGATACCTGTCTTTGATCGGACTGTAGAGGGGATTAGTCGAAGTACGCGTAAGGTAACCCGAACACTCCTGACTGTTGAATTTAAAAAAAAAAAAAGAATATCATCATCCCACTATTTCAAAGAGTAACATATACGGAATGCTAATCTTAATAATCATTGGGCAGGTAAAGAACTAAAATGCTGCTATAGAGCAACCATTGATGGATTCAGTGCCACTTCATTTCATAACTTCTGTGACTTCAAGGGACCATGTGTAATAATAGGCTACACAAACAAGTCATTCAAGTTTGGAGCATTTAACCCAGAAGGCTACAGGAGCACAGATGATTACTATGACACTTTTGATGCATTTCTCTTTTATTGGACAGACCATGAGAAAATTGATGATGAACAACCTATTGTCTTGCCCAAAGTAGGGGGCAGTGGTGCTGCCCTTTTCGATTACGCTCGGGGCGGGCCACAGTTCGGTGCTGATGGGTTGCTCATCGGACCACCATTGGCACCGGTTATGGGCGGATTCGCAGGGCCTGATACAAACTCAGGCGTAGGTGACTTGAGGCAAGCAAAATCCAGGCTGGGATTGTCTTATGCTAAAAGGCCTGATGGGAAAGTGTCATTGTTTGGTGATGAGAATAGAGCTAGTATTGAAGAAGTTCTTGTGTTTTGTAATCCTCAAATTGCAAGCTTATACTAGGAGCAGGAGGGACTGTTATTATGATTTCTCCAAAGTCCATACTTCAATCTATAAGATTTCTGCTCTTTTGTTTGCAATGGGTATCTGGGATTGTGATGAGTTTCAAATATTTTGTTTAAACTCAGTTCGTTAACTTTGTCCAACCTCGGCTTAGCTTGGCTCTAGCTCAATCCGTTTAATAAAAATAAATAAGCTTTTATCCTAGTTGAACCCAAACTACTGATGAATTATTCAGTTCATTTGCAGTCCTGTCATTGATATTGATGTGCTGCTTTCCTGGTACCAATATCAACTGAACCAAGTGGGGAATAAACTTTAGAGGGCAGACCAAAAAGGAAAAATAAGCCCTTTTAAAGGGATGTTGTTAACTATCAGTTTATTTGCTCACAAGGGTAGGAAAAGTGGCCACCTGCTTATCCAATACCCCTAAACTATGCAGTAGGTGTTACTGATGAAGGAAAAAATAAACATTTAGTGCTCACCAAGCATCACATGACAAGGTCATGTGGTTCTCACACCCGATAAGAAAGTACTACAATGATTGTCAGCCAAACATATTGATGAAAAGTGTATGGATTAAAGAGCAGAAGAATGCATTATTATGGAGAATAACAGTTGGAGTTGGATGAAAAGTGTTTATGGATTGTATGCTTTTAGAAGCACTTATCATAAAGCTCAACTAGTGCTCTATCTTTAACAATATTCTCACCGAAGGAAGAAAAGGGTTGGAGAATATTTTGAAAATTTTTATTTGAGAGAAAGTTGATGTATCTCATTATAGAGAGATTGGTTCATTCTTTCTAAATCACATTTGCTTTCTCTTTGGTAGTAGCTAGGAGTGAAGTTACAAATTGTTCCTTTCATGGGGTTTTCCAGTTTTTCTTACATGTTTTCGTATTGTCGGAAGCAGAAGGTGATTATGGTGTTTAATCATGTAAATCCAACTAAATAACAGTATCCCAAGCAAGTCATTTGCCTGAAAAATATCAATTGCAACGTTATTCAAGAATGAAAGTAATCGATTTTGGAGTCGTTTCTAACATTTGCAATTCAGTAGGCAAAGAAAAGGATCTGCCTATGCAATTTCCCTTACTCAAAATGCATGAAAGTCTGTTTTATTTGTGGGGAAAGACAAAACTGGAACAAGAACCACCACAATCAGGCTCAAAAAAAGAAAAAAGAAAAAGAAACTGAATAAGCAGTTGATCGCGATACATGGTACAAGGATGAATGCATTATTCATGAGTTCCAAGCCACAATTTGTACAACATACATGGTAGAAATCTCCAAGCAAAACAAAGTGCAGATATATCTTCAAAAATGTCCAGCACATAAACATAAATGCAAAACCACAAAGAAAATCTGCATGTATGGGCATGGTCCTGGACAGAGATGCAATAACGACAGAGAAACCGGAGGCTTTGAAACACCAATAGTATTTTACAATAGATGGCTTCAACACAAGAAGCTTATTTTTTAAGAACATGTGGATAGTTCAGGCTTCAAATAAACCAACTCCTAGTGCAATCAATAAAATTGAATGCCACTAGGGGCGTTTTACAGACTAAGACTAACAGCATACTGATAATGAGCACAGCTCAACACAAAAAACTACTAGACCAACACCGACACAACCACAACAATCAAAATAGATTTTATAGGAAATTCTTTCAGCTGAATATCCAAGGAGGGGTTGTATTCATTGTTTTCCTCTCCAAGAGCGACATTAAAAGGCGTTGTCTTGGAGACCCATTCTGGATTATGAAAATTGAACCCAACAGCATGTCCAGATCTTGACAGACTCGAATATCAGAAGCTAACAAAGTTATCTTCATGTGACCACAAACCGTTATATTCTTCCAAACTCCCATCTCCGCTACTTTGTCTGCAGATTGAAGCTTGATCCCTTCCTTGAAACCCTGTATTAAAGAAACCGAAAAAGTTATATTGATTTGTTGCATTGGTTCTTCAGAAGGGTTTAGTTTTTGTTATTTAATTGTCTGGCCATAACCTTCACAAGACATATTCTGATCTCCATAGTAACCCATGTAGTTTCCATGTCCTGAGTAAGGTGACATGCAGCCTAATCGGCTGAGATCATCAGAAAGCTCAACATCCTCTCTAAAATTCGAGAATGATGAACTAGGTGAGATTTCATACTGATGATATGGCTGCCATGAAGTCATTGAGTTTGCAAACTCGTACTGTGGAAAGTATCCAGATTCATCTCCCCCTGAGTATTCCTGCACCAGACCATGAACAAATCTGTTTGTAACTTAATTTTCAAGAACCAATCATAAGAAATGCAGCAATAAGAGATTCAATATAATTTCAGTACCTTAGAAGAATCAAGAATTAAGTCAGGTGAGACCAGAAGGCTTGCAGGATTGGTACCCATAGAAGCTGTTTCATACTCCCCCACTGGTGTTGCCTGATATGGAGAAGTAATAGGACTTGAATAATTACTCTCGTTGCATGTGTAACTCGGTTGAACTGATATGTCATCGGAGATGATCACAGGCTCATTTGAAATTGTTGTTGAGGTAAAGTCCACATTCCTCGTCCCACTGCCAACCTGCTTATCTTTTGGTTCTCCATGGACATCATTTGTCTTCTGTGAGAGCTCATTCTTTTTGATGATACGACACAATGCAAAAGGTCCCTGTAGAAATTCAAGTAACTCGTATCAATCTTACAGTTTTGACTTATCAAAGGATCTGAAGCAAAGGCATTAGATGGGATTGCTGAATTTTACCTGAAAACTTGGAGTTCCTTGAAAGACATCATCGCATAGACGATATTCATGCATCACCCAATCTGTTCTATCCCCTAGTGGTGCTTTTCCACGATAGAACACCAGTGTCTTACGAAACCCCATCACCGTTGATTGACAGACTACTTTCCGGTCTTTTCCAGTGGCTTTCCAATATCCGGCTTTGGTGGCTCGATTAGTGCGTGAGCCATTAGGGTATTTCCTGTCTCTTGAACAGAAAAAGAACCATTCCATATCACGCTGTGGTAGGAATGATTTTTCTGCAATTCGTGGGTTAAAAATTAGAACTCCTAAATTCCAACTAAACACAATCCGAAAGGAGAAGAATGAGAAATATCTTTCGTTTTCATTGTGCTTTTCTTCCCATGAACTTGTGTTTTAGGCATGAGTTTTTTCGAAGAAATCAGCTTTGAACAAGAAAAAGAAAAGATGCCCTCGGGACGACCCCACAATTACACAATCCTACAACTGGTTCAATTCAGAAAGACAAGCAAAAACAAAAGAAGAAAACGACAAACAACCAAGAAAGCACCAACTTTACAACATTAAATCATTTCTCTATGCAAATTGGTATTAAGCCCAAGAGTTTACATCCCATACTGATTTGGCCAATACACAAACATGTCCAACATAAACTTCCTGCAAATCCATGGCAAATCCAGTGTTTGAAATTAATTTTCCTAACATGTACTCTCCCATGGCATTATATAAATTCACATGAACAAGAAAATTAAATGGATTTGCTAGATCTCATACATAACTAAAACAAACACACAAAATATAAAAACATGTACAATCTGTCTGGATTTCTATCAAATACCTGGCAGTTCCCAAGGATCAAACTTGTACAAATCGATAATAGGAATCACTTCAAGTTCAATCTCAAGTCCCTCAGTTTTTCTCTTCAGATAATAACCAACCAACTCCTCATCGGTTGGGTGGAAACGAAATCCGGGCGGCAATGATGCCCCATCCATTGTCTACCCTCCTAAATATACAAAAAATCTCGCAAAACTAGCACCTATAGAGCAAAGAGAAGAGCCTGGAAAGTTCAGAACAGTTCACAACACTTACTGTCTAAGTGCCCAAACTGTATGTAATGAATATTTGGAAGATCCAAAAGTAGAAGCTTTTTTCAAAACACAACTTTTTTTCAAGAATTGCAAAGAACTTCCATAAAATGCACCCTTTGAGCACCAAAACCATTTTCCTGGAAAAAAATCAATGATTTTCTTTATGATGAAAACCCTCCCCACCAAACCCTTTTGAAATTGCCTGGAATGAGCAAACTGTAGCATAAACCAATGTAACAGAGCCAAAAAAAAAAAACAGGGCAATAACTTTTGGAAAAGTTGTTAGAACTTCCAAAACTCGAAAATTTTGTAATACCCAGAAGCCAAAACAGTGAAAATAGTAGTTCGATCCTTCTATATCTAAGAAAATGTATCCGAAAATTGTTACCCAAAAAGGAAAATTGACAGAAGTGTTAGTATAGAGCTTATGTGGAGAAGAAAAGAAGCTGTGTAGAGTAAAAAGAGAGGAGCGTGGGAAGGGTTATATATAGATGTGGATAGCCAATAGTCCAAAAATATAAACACCGAAAGGTTAGCCCTCTTGTCTGAAGCTAACCCCAAATTCCACTGATATGGCCCACTAAACCCAAATCAGTTCACACCTAAAAACAGTTGCCTCCCGCCAATTTAATATTTTGACAGTTATTTACCAAAAAAAAAAAACAGTGACATTTAAAATTAGATTGGATTTTCTAAATTATTTAAATTATGTTGTGTCAAAATTTAATTAACTTATATCCAACACATAAATAATCGTCTTTAATCACATTTGATAAAAATTTGGTGGGTTTCCCGGCCCATTTATCATATGAACCCGATATGACTAACTTGAAATTCTCTAAGCCAATGTTCATTTTTTGGGTCGTGTGTGTAATTCATAAATCTAATTAATATTGATGTAAATATTAAGGAACTGAGTTTGATCTCGTATTAAAATTTGTAATTAAATAAGATTTAGTTATAATTTATTTGAGATCAAGTTATGATTTAAAATATTAGTTACAATACAATATAATATAATACAATACATCAAGTTATGATTTAAAAAAATTAAAATTAATCCTAAATAATTTTATTTTATCTTAATCTTTCAGGAAAATAACATTAAGATATCTTAGTATTACTCAAAAATAGAAGGCATAGATTGGGGTATTTTAGGAAGTTTGTTAGTGGTCATAAGTACTTCCAGGTCATAAGCTACTTACACATCATCATGAGTCAGACAAAAACACTTTTGATTAAGAAAATGACAGTGATGGTGTCATGGCATGGCCCAGTGTTCAAAAAGAGCCAAAAAGTCCTGAAAGTGCTTAGTGAGCTTATTGGCACTTTTTGTGATGATAATTAAGAAAAAAAAAAAAAGCAGCTTATTGGCATTTTTTGGGAATGAACAAACACACCTTGGTGCGAAATCTAGTCTCTTTGTCTGTTCACATGTAGCGACGTTTCTGTCATGATGGAGTTTGGGAAAGATTAGTCTTGCATGTAGAGAAATCGATTCTATTACTCGAACTTGTAACCTCTAAGTCATAATAAAATAATTTTACCGTTGTTACTCTTGTATAATTGATAAAATGTGTGTTAATTCCAGTTCAATTAGATGAGACCAAACTGATGAAAGCATTAGCTTAGAAACTTAGATGCTATCATCCTGATGAAACACCCTTGCATGTGTTATTTGATTGTCCAAAAACTCAAAGAGTGTGGAATTTTTTTAATCTAACCCAAGGAGAGGATATTAATCAGTTAGGTGGGTTACAAAATTGGATCTTCTTGAATTTTCATACAAGAAAGAGAAAGGACTAGAAAGGTATTAGGTGGCCCATTATGTGTGCATGTGTTTCATGGTGTATTTGGAAAGATAGGAATAGTGAAAGTATTTCTAATATTTCCACCTTACCTAGATTGGTTGTTAGGGAAGCGTGACTCCTCGCTTTGGATACTGTTAAGGCATTCTAGAATGCTCTTGATGAGCCTGCAAATTCTTTTTCTTGTCTTATTGCATGGTCTTTCCCTCATGCAAGTTGGAATAAACTTAATACTGGCGGATGCTCAAAAGGAAACCCTGGCCCAACAGGAGTGGGAGGAATTATTAGAGACGATCAAGGAAAATAGATCACTGGCTTTTATGGGAGAATGGAGGATTCCACAAGCTTACAGGCTAAATTATGGGCAATCCTCAAGGGACTGGAGCTTGTGCAGAAGAGGAATATCACTCATGTCGCTGTGGAAACTGATTCTCTTGAAGCAACTAAACTTTTGTCCAGGGATCCCAAGGCTACTAACCCTAACAGAGCTGTCATTTCTCAATGCAGAAGGTTCATGGAGATGATTCATATTCCCATTGTTCATACCCTCAAAGAAGGCAATCAGTGTGCTGATTTTTTGGCCAATCTGGAAGTCCAACAGCTGGAAAAGTTTGTGGAGCTGGATGCTCCCCCTTCACAGTTGGCTAATTTTTTGTTAGCAGATATAACTAATGTTGTTTTTGCTAGGAACTCTGTCTAATGCTTCTTTTTTATATTTCCGATGTACCAAGAAAAAAGAAATTAGCTAAAGGGGTAAAAAGAAGTAAATGTGTTGATTATAACTTAGAAAACAGAGTCATTTCATCACGGTTATAAATGTGTAGGATTCATAAAAATAATTTTTTTTTGTAATTATATGAGATAATGTATATCTATGATTCTCTCATGATTTCATAGTGATAGAATTCTCATACATTGGGTTATCTTTTACAAACGCATATGATAGACTTAATAATGTTTAGTTGAACTAAAAGTGATCAGCTTAGGAATTATTTTCATACAAATTACTGGTATTGAAGATTAATGGACCTACTGGCCTTTCACATGTGGTAGAAAAGGTAAGTGAAGAGAGGAAAAAGAAGCATAGCTTAAGGCTTTAAGGTTCAAAGCAAACAGGGGAGTTTGATGACACTTGCAAGCCAACCAGAGGTGTTCCAAATCTATATTGGATTCTGATAAAGTGAATCTTTACCTTTAAAATTTGTACCAGCCTGAACTGTTTGAACTTTTGGCTAAGTTTGCTGACTGAATAGACCCAACTTTTCCAAAAAATTTAGGGTTTGCCCATACATCTCTATCCTCCAGATCAAATTCTAAGAAAAATCCATTATTTTATTCCTTTTCATACATCTTTAGATAGAATATTATAAGAAAAAATGAAAACTAAAACTTATTTTACCAACCGCCTTTGGTCCAATGGTACTTCTTACCTTATAAAGGCTTTGCCTTCTTGAGATCAATGGTTCAAGTTTCTCTTCCCCCTCCCCCCAAAAAATAAATATAAAGGTTATAATTAACAAAAAAAAAAAAAAATTATCTCAATTTCAGTTCAAACACAAATATTAAGTCAAGTTTTACTACAAGAATTATGGTTTTTTGACACAAATTTTTTACGGTGGCAGTATTCACCGTTACAAAAAAAAATAGTGTTTTGGAGATTTTTTTTTTTTTGGGTGTGAGTAGTTTTGTCATAAAAAATTTATTTGCTATTGCAAATATTATTTGAGACGGGATGTTACTACCACAGATTCTTTGAGACTCCACTTATTACAGCAAGGCAAGCCATAATAAATGAAGTCTCAAAATATCTTTGTGACGCCAATGACTATCTCAAATAGTATTTACGGTAGCAAATAAACCTTTTATGGTAGCACTACTGACACAAAAACAGAAAAAAAAAAACTCCAAAACATATTTTTTTGTGACGATGAACACTGCTGCTATAAAAAACTTGTCTCAAAAAACTCTAATTCTTGTTCAACAGAATCTCATTGCAGTAGATGTTTGAAAAGATTTTCATATCACCAGGCATGGGATTAGTGTATATTTTGAAAATGTCGCTTGTTTACCAACCCCTAACCAAGGTTGGCTTACTGAAAAAACTTAAATTTAAATTGCTTCTGATTCAGAATTTAGTGTTCCAGCTCATTGATAGTGGTGACCATTAGAAATCATTGGAGTGTAAAAATTGGCCCGACCTTGAAGGGCTTCTTGTGAGATAGCACATAAGCTTCTAAAGTTCTACAAATGGGAGGAAACTTGAAAAAGGCAAAAATAGATAAACCAAGTTTATCAAGTTAGGAATATTTTCTCATTCATGTATGATGCTTTTGTTTGAATCACTGACACTTTGGGCAGACCCGCATGACTGGAATTATGAAAAGAAGGAATGTTTGTCTTTTCCTATTCTAGTGCAGGTTTTTACTCGGTATAAATCGATTCACTTTGAGTTGGCTTCGCCCGCCCCTTGACAAGGTTGTTGCCCCTTCTTTTACCCATAGAGAAAACCAGAGTTATGCTTTTATATGACGGATTAATTAATAGTAGAATCAATCATGTTTAGTTTCATTCAGGATCGACATGGCTCAGGTTTGAAGAATTCGATGACAAGTCTTCACTGCAAATGATCCCAGAATTGGTTGATTCGGAATCTGCTAGATTGGAGGGATCCAGAGCCACAAGGCTAGAATAGCTTATTTTCACCTACAATTGAATAAATTTTAAGGTGTGACAATTCAAACTGAAACTCTTTATGTGCCTAAGGAAAACGCGTACAATGTTCATCAATCCATGATTTACGACTACTTACAATGACTAATGAAGCACCCCATATCAGATCAATCGAAGGTCAGCTAGAACAAAAAAATGGCATAAGATTCTCGTTATTGTAGAGTCTAGAGATAGTTTGATGTACTAGTCTTATTCGTAGGGTGACACCTAGGTCACTGTTGAGCAATCGAGAACTAAATTACATATTTCCTAAATTAAGATATAAGAAATATTGGAGAAAGTAGTGAAGAAAACTAGTATGCAACAATATAACATTGTGAATCCTTACTTTTAGCATACCAAAAATGGTAAACAGGGAGTGAAGAAAAAGTAGTGTTGCATGACCTTAGAAGGGAGTGATATTTAGTTGGGATAAGCTTTACTTTCTATCTAATTCAAATGAATTTTTTTTTTGCCTATATTTTAACATAAAATCTAGATGTGCAGAACTGGTAAAAGATATAGACGATCACTTGTAATAGTTGAACAAATCGAGAAAAGTGAGTATACATATTCTTCTATACATATTTACATAATTCTCTATAAATAGAACATTTAAACTCGTTCTCGCCTTCTAAATTTTGAACATTTTCCGTCCAAAACATGTGAAACTATGGGTTTGTCGATTGTCATGTGAACATGGGAAGGTAAATCGGCAATCAAAGAAAGGGAAAAGGGCAAGGTGTACTAAAGGGTTGAGGTGGCTTTATGGTGCAATGTTGCTCATTATTTGGGGGTTTGGTGTGAAATAGAAGTAAGTAGAAAAGATGGTGAGTGCATGATAATGGAAGAAGATTAAGGAGGACTTTCATTGGGAATTGGAAAGTTTGGAAGACCACCTTATCATTTTGGCTGTTGGTCTTCTGCTTTCGGCCCTTTTGTCCCATACCATGGTGGGATGTGTCTCACCCCCACCCCATATCAACGGCTATTTGTGTGTGTGCGTGCGTGTGAAAGAGAGAGAGTTTATTAAGACATGTTATACTTAGGGGTGTCAAACGTGTCGGGTTGAGTCATTTCGTGTCGGATTGATTTCGAATTTATATTAAAAATCCCAAAATCCAAACTTGACATGTTTAGTAATCATGTCGAGATGTGTAAATATTGATCTGGCTATTAAACGGGTTACACATTTAATAAACAGATCATTTTCGGGTTAACACATATGTTATTTTAACATGTTTAGCACATATAACACAGACCTGTTTAACACACATAACTTGTTTTCACACATGTTCATTGCCATTAAATACATCATTCAATCATTCATCCAAAATTTTAAATAATTTTTTTACAAATAATATATCACATCTCATCAATGAAATTAACTAAATTGCATTCAAGTTTCAATCCAAAAATTAAAGTAACAACTATATTAGTATATTGTCATTATAATGTTCTGAACTATATTGCTAATTATCATAGTAGAAGTTAGAACTAATAAGTAATTATGTTAAGATTACATCAATCATACATAATAGATAAATTATACTGTCATAAACAGGTCTACAGTGGGTTGGGTCGGGTTCGTGTCCGAATCATGTCAATCGGTTTAAGATATACGAGTTAATCAGGTCAAAATCAGGTTGACCTGATTTTGACATGAACCTGCATGATTTTTTTCGTGTTTAAGCGTGTTGACCCATTTTAACTCATTAACTCGTTTAATTTCGTGTCGGACCCATTAATTTCGTGTTTGGTTCGTATCGTGTTAACATGTTGTATCGAAAATTGACAGCTCTAGTTGCAGCCAAAGTCATTTATCCGAGTTGAATTGAATCATTGTAGGGAGATCAAATACTGTCCCAAAATGGATCATGCCAATGTACAATTAGTGCAATATGTTCGTATTGGTGAGTTTGTTTCATTGAATTATTACGTATTTAAATCACGAAAATAAATTCCTTGTATAAGAGATAAAATTATGTGCATTTAAGACTCTCTAAACTCTTAATGACAGGAGCTTGTGTACTTGGCTATTCTTATACAATACCTCTTCGATATCATAACGAAAAGTGTTGTTTTGCTTACTATATCAATGCCCATTTCTTTGAAACACTTTTTTTTTTTTTGGAGGGGGAGGGGGGCTAGAATTATTGACCTCAAGAAGACAACTATTGGACCAAAGACCCATGGATTATTTTTTTGAAACACTAAACACGGGAGGTTAAATAATTTACAACATTAATTTAAATTCAGATATTATTCAATACATTTTTTTTTCAATTTTTTTCAACTGTAGATCACTAACTGTGTTTTTGATAGAGAATCGAGTTTTATACCATGAGTCTCATTAGAATTGATAAATAAATTATATTTGACCCAAAAAAAAAAAAAAAAATATTAGAGGGATTAATAGTCCAAATCAAATGAATTGTCATTGAGTATTTACACATTTGCAACATCAACTTGTATCGTTGTACCAAATGAATTTTATTAATTGGATACACATTTCATGCCAAATGAATATTTAGTAGGTGTTCATGTAAGTTGGGTAGAAGATATGAGAAGACTTCAAATATCCCAATTTCTAATTTTGTACAAGTTTGTTTGATGAAAGATTTGTAGGTGATTACTTGTATCAGAAATTTATATAATGGGTCGTATCTATAAAATATGTTGTGGTAATGATTAAAAATTTGCATAATGGATCGTTTCTATAAAAGAATATTTTGTCGTAATGATTTATTTTTACCAAAAAAATAGAAATAAAAATGAAAAATAGTTATGAGTAATAAGAGATTGGATCTAATTAATTTAATCCGTTGATAATATAATACCATGTTTGCATTAGGTTACAGTGACTCGGAATTAATTTTGCATTAATCTCGACCCACTTCATTATTGTCATTTAATATCTAATATTAGGTGTTAATAAATACCATATGATAGGTGATATTATTTTTTATATGTTCAGTATTAAAAACACAATGACTTTATTACCCCTACAAAAATAGATCCACACTCTCATATAAAGCTACACATTCTGCAAACTCTTGCTTTCATATTTGTTTTGTTATTTTTAGTTTAATACTATATGATGATGTACAAAAGTGTTTATGCAAAATCAATCAATGGATAAAGTAAGAAGGGCTCAACACATGCAAACACAAAGATTGGGTAGATTCGATCTGAGTGACCTACTCCACTGGAAATGGCTACGGTGGCCGGATAATCTTATTGATCAAGAGTGTAGTGTGCTGAAATGTGTGTGATATCTTCTATGTGTAGATGAGACTTACAATTTATAAGGGAGTATAATCTTCATAGTGCCCCAAAGCCGGCTTTGATGGAGGCTCTATCGCGGGGAACCCTGATTAAGGCGTCACCCTTGTGATTGGAGTGGGTGGCTCCGTGATGTTAGCGTAACGGACGAGGTGATTGCGGCTTCCAATACGCACCCTGATTCGCTTCTTAAGATGGAGATCTCACGCGCGTCACCTGTAGACTGAGTCTTCCAAGGCGATGGACTTAGTCTTTGTTGGCTTGTATTTCTGAGCTGGACTTGGTCTGTAATTCTAGGCCTGGTTTAGACTGTGCCCGTCACCATACGCTATTACCTAATGCAAACATAGACTTGATATTATAATTATAAATTTATATCTTATCTCAACCTTGATTTAAAGTTATTACACAAAAGATATGATCAAATAGTACTCTTATTAATACTATTTGTATGAATTGAATGAGAACCAATTACTAAATTGTTTGTAAATTGTACCCGGAACAAACAATATTATCTAAGGCCCGACAACAGACAAGTTGATTGACCTACCCATCACGAAGTGGGCCATCGCAACCCACGGAGGGCTACCATCCAGAGCCCTAGCCCAAGAGCTTTCTTAGCCCAAGTGATCTCGTGTGGTGTCCAAGAGTAGTAGCCCAAAAGCGTAAACAAACGGTTATGAGGAAGTGCCTCGAGGCTTGCGTGCCACATATATATTAGTAATTCTTAAGAAACTTGTACTAAATTTGAGGATTTACAATGGTGTGAGAACCCTTGATTTTGCAAACAATTAGTAAGTAACTCTAAAGGTAGTTTAGCGGAGATAATGATGAATTTTAAACTTAGATGTTTTAAATTTAAAATTTAATAATTTTTTTAGGATCGAATCATAAAGAATTTATCTTTCATGAATTTTTTAGTTTCGACATGAATGATCGTGTATTGTATCATACAACCTTGGACAATTCTTTTGATGAATTGACACTAAACCAAAAAAAAAAAAAGAGAGAATTAGGAGTTGGTAGCTAATCTGCTATATTTAAAGTATTTAGTCAGGTGAAGTCGAGACTAGGCCAAAGACAAGGACTTAAAATCTCAAAAAGGCAAGAACTCCAAAAAAAAGAAGCAAGTTTGAGGTCAAGAATAGCAAGCTCAAGATCAGGAGCCAAAGCGGAGAGAAAATAAAGAGATTTAAATCTCTTTATTTCCTCCTCTATTTAGCTCTTACCAACTTTATTATATTTTCTCAAAAGGGCAAATAAGTTGCTTTAGTTCCCTCGGGGCTACTAGTCTTCATTTTATCTCTTCTCTCCAATGGAGCAACCTTTACATGTCTCCGTTATCCTTTGGAAGGCCTATGCCCCCACAAAAACTATCTAGTTGAGATTATCCCTTAGCATGTACGTTCTGACACAAGGTTAGAAGCTCGGACCCTTAGAAGAAGGTCTTTTTTGCTTCGAAGGTTGCACCCTGATTTTAGGCTTGCAACGATTACTCAAATTGTGGTTTGGATCCGTTTCCTTAAATTCCTTATCTGTATTTGATCGGATTAGATAGAAAATTAGTTGAAATACACATAAATTAATCTGATTAATTTGTTTGAGAAAAAGATTAAATATTGATTATTGATATTTTGATTTACTACTGGATAAACTCATTAACATAACATTTCCGATTAATAGTAGAACATTTGACATATCCAATGAATAAAGTTAGCATTCGATTAACAGCATTCAAGTCAAATTTAATAAGTGAGATTACTCTATTGTTACCGGTATTATGTGTTAGTATAAGTTAGGATTTATGAATTTTAACTGTTAGGTTAACCGGGTGTAGATTCTCTCTCTCTCTCTCTCCTAACCGCCCTCCCTAGCTCCCCACCCTAAACAAACACCGTCAATGTCATCTATGGCTGCTTCCACCGTCCCAACCATCTTTCATAAAACCCCAAGTGCATCTATCTATGTCTCTATATTACCATGTATCACAAAATTCACAACACCCAGAACCAAATTCAGGCCAAAATCAACCAAAACAAGAGTCTTGACTCAACCCTCTTTAACCCCACTTGCAACCCTCTCCGACCCATTTGTCCTCCAAATTGCAGAAACTCTTGAAGACTCTCTCTCTTCCAATTCTTCACCACCACCGCCACCTCTTGAAAAGCTCAGAGACACTTCTTCACAGTCCCTACTCTCTACTCCATGGCCTTCTCGCAAAGACGAGCCTTTTCGGTTCATAGACACTTCCTTCATCAAAAACTCCCAAATTCTACCCATCTCATCCCCACCTCAATCTTTGAACTTTTTGGATGTTCCCACAGACACCCAATTCCCCAGTCTCGCAATTGTTGATGGTTACATTGTGAATTATTCACCCCAATTATCCGAATTGCCCAATGGCGTATTTGTAGGTAGCTTGTTGAGCCTCAATTCTGAGGCTATTATGAAAAGGGTGTCTGAATATGTGTCTAGCTTTCAAGGGGACTTGTTTTGGTCACTTAATGGTGTAGGTGCTCCGGATTTGGTGGTTGTGTATGTGCCTGAGGGGTGTAGAGTTGAGAGTCCTTTGCATTTGAGGTTTTTTTCGGTTGAAGGGAGCTATGACGGGTCAAAAAGTTTGCCCATTTCGAATCCGAGGGTGTTCGTGCTGGTGGAGAAGGGAGGGGAGATTGGTATAATTGAGGAGTATGTGGGTGGAGAAGGGGATAAGTGTTATTGGGCAAATTCGGTTATGGAAGTAGTAATTGGAGAAGGGGCAAAAGTTAGCCATTCTTACATTCAAAGCCAGTCTTTGAGTGCTGCCCATTTTAAGTGGACTTCTGTTAGTCAGGTATTTCTTCAATCCCTCCTTCACTTATTGAGTGACAACTATATATCCCGCAGTTAATTAGTTGAATATATGCAAAGTATTGGACATGAACATGATATGGAGTGTCTTATTGTTGGCTACTAACTGCCTTTTCTTCCGAACATTCAATTTGGCCGAATTCGATTCACTTTGATTATGCTCTTGAAACATACTTTGGGACAGGTGCGCTCCTGTTGTTGATGGAATTGTTTTCCTCGTGTCATAATGGTAAGCATATTGGTTTGTGGCTATACAATTAATTGACCTTTCATGATTCCTCTAATGGACTCTAAAAGACAAATGCAAAAAGGTAGCTCGTAGTTATCTTACTATTATATGAAGGCGCTTTCGACCATATGGGTACTGGACCTTATAAAGATTACTCTAAATGAACTCAACGAAACTACAAAAACAAAGGAAAGATCGAGATGCAAAGAATGAGTTTGTTAAAGCCTCAATTCAACTCAATAAACCTGCAATCACAACTATGAATCATGTTTCTTCATTGCGCTCTAATCAAGGATCATATGTTCTGTTAGACCATAAACTATCATCTCTTTTTGAACTATTTCATTTAGTATTGATATGTATCAAATTACTCTTCTTTACCGGTGCATTATTAGGTCTTCTATAAAATGTTCAAACCATCTAAGTCGATTCTCTCTTAATTTATATCCTATTGGTGCTATGGTTTTACAAATATACTCATTCCTAATTCTATCATTTCTCATTTTACCACCATCCATTTTAACATTCTCATTTATAAAACCTACCTTTCAACCTAAGTGTATACGTCGATAACATAATATGAATTCCTCCATTTAATCCATACTGCTTCAATTCTGTGATTAACATTGTCTCTAATTTCTCCCACCCCATAGAAAATTGACCCCAAATATCGAACGTGTTCGTTCTTGGTTATCTCTTGATCTACAATCGTTATTACCTCCCTATTTGTCCTAGAGTGCATCTAGCTTGGTCGTTGGAAGGAAATCATGGAATCCGACTCAATACATGAGAAGTAATCTTTATAAACAGTAAAGATCCCACTCAATACATGAGAAGAAACAGTAATTTTTTATATCTAACATTGCATATAGGCATGAACTTTTTTGTCAAATATCATCGAAGTCCATATAGCAGTCAGAGTTCATGTGGCGTGACATAGGTTGCAACTAGAAGATAGGCTTGTGTTCTCTTTGAATTTTATATTGCTCATGTTTAATTCATCTATATTGAGCTTTAGGAATGTATTCCCCAATTAGGCATAATTTCAATTTATTTGACCACCTCACTCAGGATTTCCATGGCATTTTATATTTGCTTTGTTTGATGTTGAGTAGATTATGTCAAGATCAGTTGAGGAGAAGTTAGAGGGGAGCTAAGTTAGGAGATTGGGAAAATGTGGGACACAATGATCTTTGAGCTGCATGTGGTTTATACGAAAAGAGTGCAACAAAAGGTATTTTTAGGGGATTGAGCTACCCTGACATTAGCTCAAACTGTTGTTCTCAAGTGTGTTCCTTTTTTCCTGCTAATTTTTTTTGCTTCATGAGATGTCACATGATTTTTCCTCCTTTTGGATTTTTTAGGTAATGTTGTGAGGTTAGTTTGTAGATATCTTTTGTGGCTTCTTCATATACCTTGTGCTTACAAGCATTGTTCTCCCTTTTGTCACCCTGAATGAGTGTATTACTAATCAAAAAAAGGAAAACAGTTTCTTTGATAATAGTATGGTCTTGCTAGGATTAATGCCCTACAAGAGTTTGTTTACCTTAAAGTCTCGCATATGCATTGGGCACATTTCTCTGCCGACTCCCCCTCCCCCCACCCCCAAAAAGAATAAATACATAAATAAAGACATACCGGACTACGAAGAAATTGATTTCTAGTGTAATGATTGAGTTTGTTTCGGTTGTTGTTGGTAGTTTTGGAAGGAATCTGGTATTGGTTTTTTTTTTTTTCCCTTCAAATAGCTAATTGGTTTTGGGTTGAATGGAGTAATGCGGTATCAAAGTTGAGCCTCGAGTAGTTGGCAGGCCAAGTCTCTCACCTGATTGAATTTTCTGGTCTGTTTCGGTTTAGCTCCAGTCTGTTTGTTTGTCTGTTTTAGTGTAGTTTGTTATATAATGTAGTTTGTTACATTAATACTTTAAATTAACTAAAAGAACTTCGCCTAACATTCAATGTTGTGGAAGTTTTGTTTAAAGCTTAGCTTTTGAAGCCTAAATCAGTTCATTCAAATGGGCAGTTTTAAAAAGGAATCAAGTCTATTTTCCCCATGTGTTTCCCTCTGCGTATGTGTGTGTATACTGGTGTGGGGACTCATCTTGTAGCTAAAATCTGGATTGGTGCAAGCTGTTTGCAATGCCTTTCTGTAATTACATAGAGAAGAATAATTTTAATATCCTTAACAATACTGTGACCTTATATGGGAGCCATTTTACACCTTTGGCCTACGTCTCGTACTGTTACTAATGCTACATCCTCGATGTGGTCACAATTCTCTTATGAACATTGGAAAGACAACCATACAGCGGTCTATGTAGAAACAGTTCTTATGTCTTGCAATTTTATTTTTTCTTACTTTTCGTTGAGTTTCTCAGATTGCTGAACCAATGAATCAGCTTCAGAACTTGCAACCATTTCCCTTGCTGATATACTCGGATGCTAAAGACATTCTATGTTCAGAAGTAATAATCTACTCAAAGAGATTCTGACTTAAAAAAAGATATGTGTGGAACAATTAGTGCTCTGAAAGCAAATTATTCTAACATTGACATCAAACTGTATCTAGATTAGTTTCTAAGCGCCAATAGACCTTTCTGGTCTTGTAGTTCAGAAACATAAATTAATTGTATGAATTGTAGGACAATTGTTCTGCATAGTTGTGATTCACGCTGCAAGGAAAAAGAAATGGGTCTGCTATGGGCAAGCACTCTTGTAGGAAGGATTAAGGAAGCTTTTGTGTACAAAGTACTCGTGAATAATTTTTCATTGTTCGGATATTTTAATGAAGTACTTTGCTTGCAAATTTTGATATAGGCCTGTTCTCCTCATAAGTTGGTTTTATCTGCTTAATCTACTCTCTTTGTTGGTTATCTTATCCAACTGTGTTGAATGGGTGGAACCATGGAAGGCACCACCCCCTCCCCCCTCTTTCTGATATTCCTAATTATTTGGGTACTGATCCAATGTTTGCCACAAAAATTGCATAGTGAGCTCTGATGGCTGCTGTACAAGTACCTATATTTTTTTGCATTTTGTTTATGTAGCAACGTCAGAATTTTTAATCTGTGCTGACCATTTGCAGGAATCAGCAAGCACTTATGAGCTCATAGAGGTCAGCACTGGAGGGAAGTTGAGCAGGCATAATGTTTGTGTTCAGCAACTTGGCCCAGAAACATTTACAGAGTTGTCAACATTTCACTTGTCTGGCAGTGATCAGACCCATGATTTACATAGTAAACTGGTCATGGACCATCCACGAGGATTTTCTCGACAACTTCACAAGTGTATTGTGGCTCATTCAACAGGACAGGTTGTATTTGATGGGAACATACAAGTCAATAGGTAATTGTTTTCATCTCATCCTTTCCAGTTCTTAAGGTACCTGGTAATTTGGGGCATGTAATCTATATGCCAGAAGTCATCATCTGGTTGAATGTTTGTTGATATCGTGCCTCCAACTTCCGAAGTTACATGTGATAGGGATCGTGTAGGAATTAGATAGATATTTCAGATTAATCATGAGAGTAATTTGGATAATTTTAGTATTTATTTTTTAAGTATTTTCTTTTAACTTTTGAGGATTTATTTGTCATTATTTATTTGTTTTAGGGTTTTAGTTTCCTTATATAAAGGGATGCATGTAAGGGTTTTGTTTAGACTTTGATTATTATTGAATACTCATATTGTTTCCTCCTTAAATTCTTTCTCTTTTCTCATCCATTTCTTCTTCTCTTCTCCTCTCATCCCTAATTCTTGCCTTCCTAGTCTACATCAATTTGGTATTAGAGCTAATATGATCTACATCAACATGTCTATCTTTTCCTTCTATTTTTTTCCGTATTTTTTTTTTTTTGGTGCTTAGGAGGTATCGGATCTCTTAGAGCACTGGACTAATTCTTCTAGACACATGCACTGGGATAAATACCTGGGCATGGCCTTAAGACAGAGAATCAAACTCAGGGTCTTCAGCTCTTGAAATGGGTTCCTAGGTTCCTCCTCTATCTCGTAGGCCCTTACAGACATATTCAGCTGCTTATTATCATTTCATAAGTGCTCTTGTAGGTCCCTGCTTAGGTGCATGGAATGTCAAACTCAGAAATATGACATTCTTTTACTGAAACCATAGTTTCTGATCTGCCTGAACAAACGGTTTACGACATTGTTTTCTATAGTATTCGTTGTTTCACCGTCCAAGAAGACTTCTAAGGTAGCTTTGGACTTAAGGGAGTAAATCTGATTGGAAAAATTAGTGGCAGACTGTCCTTTCAATCGTGTAACTTGCACTAGAATGTAGAAACCTCCTCCATATTGGGCACATTTCAGTCTGTTCGGTCAAGTCCTTTAAAGTCCGGTTACTATATTAGGCATGCATTATGAGAAATGGCCATGAAAATGGCATGATTGGGCAATGGCAACTTTCAAACCTTTGTTAATTAGGTGATATCAATACAATCGAAGGATATCCATTTTTTTCCTATCAAAGTTGTTTATTGCATCCTTGGTAGTAGCATCAGGCCAAAGTTGTTGAAATCTTGAAATTCTGATCTTTATATTTTCAATCTGTTTTTTGTGATGTCTTGTTAGAAAGGTATAGGATTTCTGATGGGTGTAATTTACATTACAGAAAGGCACAACAGACAGATGCGGGACAACTAACTAGGAGCCTCCTTCTTCAGCCTCGTGCAACTGTAAATGTCAAACCTAATCTCCAAATCATTGCAGACGATGTCAAGTGCTCACACGGGGCTGCAATTAGTGACCTAGAAGACGACCAACTCTTCTACCTCCAAGCACGGGGCATTGACATAGAAACCGCTAGAAAAGCTCTCGTCTTCTCGTTTGCAGCTGAGGTGATAGAGCGTTTACCTTATACTTCTGTCAGAAAGCAAGTTGAAAATCATATTAGACAATTACTAATTCCAGCACTTCCCTCATAGTGAGTGGTGATTGATGGTGTAAAAATCAGAATCTGTTGTACAATATAAATGTCATTTATGTTTCAGAAATAAACTGATGATGGCCCTGTCAAATTCAACAAGTTTGGTTTCATTGAAAGTGAGAAGCCTTTTGCCCCTACTGCTCATTTTTTGAGTTTATTCACCTGGATCCATATGGAAATTTCAATTCTTGACTCTGGCATTCAAATAAACTTGGTTGAGTGCTCTGATTTTGTAGTTTAACCTTGAACTCCATAGCTTGATGTTTTTCTCCTATGTGCCTTGGTTCAACTCAATTCAAGTATTGGAATGTTAAGCATGATATTGCAGTCGAGATCCCAAAATATATAGCTACTCCGATTAAACAGGGGAGGCTAAATTTTGACACAATGGCAAGGTTGTTTTATTGTAATCTAGAGATTAATGTTTCTAGTTGTATAAATAGCAGTCTCTTAGTATGTAGAGGTAAGATTGCGTACATCTAACTCTTCTCAGATCTCGCAGTTGTGGAAATCTCGTTCATTGAGCTGTTTTTTGTTTATGAGTTTGCAATTAAGATTTTTTTTTTAATGCTAACTTTCTCTAATCATTTAAATATGAGCATTTAATCTTGTTGCTGTTATTGTGGTTGATGATCATGAAGCTCACAATCTTACAGGGTTGATCCAAGCTCAAGAACACTCAAAATGAAACAAGCTAAAAGGGCAATCCAGTGTATAAGACTCTTGGGGGAGAATAGTCTTACCTCCGCATGCGTGCGAAAAACAACTGTTTTCGCAATTTGCATTGGACTCTCTTCTATTTGATGGGCTAGCATTAGAATTCGTAGTTTTTTAGTTCATCTACAGCATATGGGTGGTGCGGGCAATTGAGAGAGAAGAGTCTCTAGTTTATAAATAACACTTTTCAACTAGAATACGACACGATTAATAAACATGTTGAATTAATAACAAAATATCTAAAATTATTAATTAAACAAGTGGGATAATGATGAATTTATATTTAATGTAAACTTAAAATGACGTCACTTGAACACGACTTGATTGACACCTCCGTTATCACTTAACCACGAGACAAGAATTACCATTTAAAATGTTTTTCTCTCTATGAAAAAAATAAGAAAATATGGAAATAATCCAAGTGAAAAAGCTTAGGGTAAATGACAGTTTGCACCACAAAAGATTAAAAATTTTTAATTTGCACCCTTAAAGATCAATTATTTTAAATTGCACCCTCAATTAAATTAATTGGTAGCAATGTGACCTCAATCAAAATGTATGTTGCAATTTTTATCAAATTGACAGCCATGTGAGATGTACGTGAAAAGGGGAAAGGTCATAATCTAACAAAAGTCATCACGTGCCTTTCACGTGACTTCCAATTTAATGAAAATCGTAATCTTAGCTATAACGTCCATGATGATTTTTATTAGATTGATAGGCACATGAAAAGGGAAAGCGCCATAATATAACAAAAGTCATCACGTGCATTTAACATGACTAACAATTTGATAGAAATCGCAACGAACGTTATAGTTGGAGTCACATTGCTATCAATTAATTTAATTGAGGATTTAATTTGAAATAATTGATCTTTTGAGGGTGCAAATTAATTTTTTTTTAATCTTTTGGGTGCAAACTGCTATTTACCCAAAAGCTTAATGCATTCCCAAACCACCATAATTCCAACAGCCCATCTTAGCTCTTCATGTGGATGTAATTTTCCAATCCCACATCGGTTATCTACAACATGTATGAAACCTTTATATATCGTCAGAAGAGTTGCAGGAGGTGTGTTCGTAGAAAGGAGAGATGGTTGGCATCTCCCCCGACAGGGACGGGAACAGCCTTCGGGCTTACCTGTTACCATACACATCCGGTTAAGGCTACCCACTTCGGTGGATCTTCTAACCCAATTTTTTTTCCCCTCTTTTACCCTTCTTCTATTCTCATTTATGTCCCTCTAATATCTTCCAAGTTCCAACTGTATTTAGGGGGTTCTCCAACCGTCATTCCAATCCAGATAATATCACAAGAAAATCTTCAAAACACCCCTGAAGGAAGAAGAAAAAAGACAATTCATCAACCAAACCTCTCTCTCTCTCTCCTCTCTCTCTCTCTCTCTCATGGCTGCAACTTTTTATGCAGCTATAGATGCTCATTGCAGCATAATACCACACACTTCAGAAACTAAGCAACCACTCTGTTTCACTTCTCCACTGAGAGTTCCCTCTAAAAGATTCACAATTCTTTGCACCTCAGCCAAATTTCCTCAGAAAATTTCAGAACCACCCCAAAAGGAAAACCCATCTCTATCAGACCAACTCAAGCCACCATCTACCACCGTTTTCTCTGACCAACAAAACCAAACCCAAATCCTAACCAAGCCAAAGTCGAATTGGGTCAATCCCACAAAGCCCAAAACCTCTGTGCTTTCTCTCCAACGCCACAAACGTTCTTCTTACTTATACAATCCCCAAGCCAGAGACCTCAAGCTGTTTGCCAGGAAGCTCAATGCCTGTGACAACACTGAGACTGCTTTCAATGCGGTTCTTGAAGAAATTCCACACCCACCCACCAAGGAAAATGCACTTTTGGTGCTTAATGGCTTGAAACAATGGCCAAAGACTCTTCTTTTCTTCAATTGGATGAAGACCCAGAATTTGTTCCCAATGGAAACAATCTTCTACAATGTTGTAATGAAGTCTCTGAGGTTTGGTAGGCAGTTTGAGCACATAGAGGAGCTTGCACTTGAAATGATTGACAATGGGATTGAGCTTGATAATATAACTTATTGTACTATAATTACTAGTGCCAAAAGGTGTAATCTTTTTGACAAGGCTGTAGAGTGGTTCGAGAGGATGTACAAAACTGGTGTCATGCCTGACGAAATCACTTACTCTGCTGTATTGGATGTGTATGCTCAATTAGGAAAGGTTGAGGAGGTGATGAGTCTTTATGATAGAGGGAGAGAAAGTGGGTGGAAACCTGATCAAGTTGCTTTTGCTGTGCTTGGGAAGATGTTTGGTGAAGCTGGTGACTATGATGGTATTAGGTATGTGTTGGAAGAGATGAATTCACTTGAAGTGAAGCCTAATTTGTATGTGTACAATACACTGTTAGAATCAATAAGCAAGGCTGGGAAACCTGGTTTGGCTAGGAGTTTATTTGAAGAGATGGTTGATTCAGGAATTGCCCCGGATGAGAGGACATTAACAGCACTGGTTAAGATTTACTCGAAGGCGAGGTGGGCTCGAGATGCATTGGAGTTATGGGAAAGATTGAAGTCTAATGGGTGGCCAATGGATTTTGTTTTGTACAACAGATTGTTAAGTATGTGTGCTAATCTTGGGTTGGAAGAGGAAGCTGGGAGGCTGTTTGAGGACATGAAGAGATCAGAACATTTTAGACCAGATACCTGGAGCTACACAGCAATGCTTAATATATATGGGCGTGTGGGGAATGTTGAGAAGGCAATGGAGTTGTTTGAGGAAATATCGGAGTCGGGTATTGAGCTCAATGTGATGGGATGCACTGGCTTGATTCAGTGTTTAGGAAGAGCCAAGAGAATTGATGATTTGGTTAGGGTGTTTGAGCTCTCAATAGAGAGAGGAGTGAAGCCAGATGATAGGCTGTGTGGTTGCTTGCTCTCTGTTGTGTCCTATTGTGAGGGTGAGGAGGTTGATAAGGTCCTTGCTTGTTTACAACAAGCTAATCCCAAATTGGTTGCCTTTGTTAAGTTGATGGAAGAGGAAAAAACAGGCTTTGAGACAATCAAACATGAGTTCAGAAACATTCTTATTGACACTGCAGTTGAGGCTCGGAGACCCTTCTGCAATTGCTTGATTGACATTTGTCGAAACCGAAATCTTCAACAGAGAGCTCATGAGGTTTTCTATATAGGAACTCTATGTGGACTGTATACAGGTTTACATACCAAGACTGCAGGTGAATGGCATTTGGATGTTCGGTCACTGTCGGTGGGAGCAGCTCACACTGCCCTTGAAGAATGGATGGGAACACTGAGAAAAACTGTTGAGCGTCAAGAGCCATTGCCAGAACTGTTTTCCGCCAACGCTGGTGCCGGAACTCATAAGTTCTCTCAAGGACTGGCTAATGCCTTCGCTTCCCATGTGAAGAAACTGGCTGCTCCATTTCTGCAGAGTGAAGACAGGGCTGGCTTCTTTGTGGCGAGTAGAGAAGATTTAGTATTATGGGTGCGGTCCAGGGCGTGAAAGCAAATCAAGTTTGCTTTCATGAGAGCCGTCTCTGCATGCAGGATAAATATACATACATCGAGTATTAGCTACTGGTAAAAAAATTGAATACTTGTAACTCTTACTCCACATTAACGAGAGCCTCGTGCACGAGCTAAGTGCAACGATGGCTTCATCTCTTGCTGTTAAAAGCATAATGAACCAATCGTATTTAGAAAGACCATAGATTTTCACTAATAATTTGAATGTTACTACTAGAAATTAGAATGTTACCACCAGCAGTTCAAGCTCTTGCTATTTAACTTGAATTCCAGACACATTTACACCGCGTTGGTGGAAATCCACCTCGAAATTTACAGATTCTCACCTTTGACAAGGGAAAATTCCCAAGTCCTGTAAGGAAATTGAAAACTCCACCAGATTACAGACAGATTTTTTGGCTAAAAAAGAAGGGAAGAAAGAGAGACAGATTGAAGAAAATGTCCTCCATCTACGCGAAATCTAAAAGAAAATATATCCAAAAAAATAAAGGATGGGTCTTTTTCCTAATGGCAGTTCCAAACATGCCCAACTACAAAATTCCTATTTTTCCATCCTGAAAACAAATTTTTCGCTATCCGCTTGAGCCTTAATGAATATCTAACATTAGTCCCAGCACTTATCATGTCGGGTTCCCTGGTAACTGTATAAGACTGAGGTGAGATGAAAGAAAGAATCCTCACGGACCATGAAAAGTTGGTCCGTATCAGAACTTTCCAAACTGCTTGCAGATTATCTCGGCTGCAGGATTGAAACAGCAGCACCTCATGTTATACAGGATGCAGCTTTGGTACAGGTCTTTCATGGTGTATAGTATTCTAAAGGTATTTCCCTGAGGACTTCCAAATTCTTCCTTCAAGTGATATCACCATAACAGTAACATCATCATGGTACTTTCTCCGGTCTCCCTGTGGGATGTCCAGCAGTTCATGAAGATCCATTCCTGCAGGCATAACAAATTTCAGTTCACAGCGCAGCGTAAAAAGATATGAATAAGTATGCATGCACCAACAGGTAAAAAGTGACCGTAAGTACCTATAAGAAAGGGCCAACAAGATCAAAGAATTTAACCACTTATTTTGTCAAGAGATATTGACCATTCAGGTTTGCCCTACAAAAACTTACAATGGTTCACACTTGTAACTGGAAGAAAATACGATATTCTCCACCATCAATGTGATCATGGAGCGGGGAAAAGAAAAATGTCATTGAACTCAATGGATGCATTAGTTAGGCTGCAGATACTTACTTCGGTGACAAGCAAAATGTAAGTATGAGATGTGGAAGAAGAAGGTTCTGTTAGTTGTTTAGAAACTGTTCACAGTATCTTCGCCATGGCAAGGAAGACAGAGACATGACTCTGACAAATACCATTTGAAGTTATGGTGTATCCATGCTTCAAGCAACTTGACCAGGATTGACCATAAAAATCACGAGTGCATTAGAATATCAGGTTCACACAATTCAGGATAAAGATCAAACAAGCAACATGAAACAACCAATATATAAAGAAATAGTGGGAAAAAAATTTCTTGACCTTGACACACACCAAGTTATGGTCACTTGGTAATGCATATACATGAATAGCCAGTTGATTAGTGCAATACAGAAGCATCTCAAGAGTGAGAACAGTCGTGCTATTTCTGTTTTTATTTAGTGGCTGGAGGCCAGGGCCCAGGGGGAGGGAGGAGGGAGGAGGGAGGAGGGAGGAGGGAGGAGGGAGGAGATAAGTCTCAGATGGGGTCAAAATCTAATTCCACATCAACACGTCCATACTATCTTGCTGTATTTGACAGTTCATGGGAAAAGTAGTTAATAAGTAATCAAGGTGATAACAACCAACAAAAATAAAATAAAGATAAACAAGGTGGGTTTCAGGTTGGCCTCTCCCGGCCCATTCGTTCCATGAAAGAGGAGGTATAAGAGCTTCCCTCCCAAAATCAAGGTGTTACTACATTATGCCATTTTTCTTAAAATATATAGCCATCTAAGTTTCTCTTTCACCTATTTTCGTATAGAAACTTGAAGTAATTTTAGGTGCAATGAATTTTTCTGACTTCTGAATATAAAAGAGAATAACAGATTACTCAAGAAGTAAGGAATAAGTAAGTTTACACCAATTCGACAAAAAACAAAAGATGTGAAGAAATCAAAAGTATGGGCCTCTAGGATCATATAATTAATGGTAATTCATAGCAGATGATCAAATTGTACAAGATATGCAAATTGGTATGATGTACAATTTCCATCAGATATGCATACCCCAAATTTAAATTGTCAAATTATCATGTTTACAAGTAGATTAAGCATCAAGTCCAGGGTCAAAATCAGCTCTAGTAAATATGCAGATGAGGAATAGGCATATCAATAACTGAAATATTTAAACAATAATTATAAGTAAAAAAAGGTAAGGAAATTACCAGCTTTTTTGGCCGCACGGAAAAGAAGCTCCTCTATCAGGTGTTGAGCAGGATCTCCATCAGGGAACTTCTCCATGAAACTCTCAACATGTGAAACTACTTCCTGATTGCTCAAGTACTGATATAGGCCATCAGATGAGAGCACTAAAAATTGATCTCTTGGACCCAATTTATGGTGACGAAGAGAAGGCGAACAGGATATGTAAGGCGCTGTACCAATATACTCGTTCCTAAACATCTCTAATAATGCATCATTCAACTTTGGCTGCACCAACACACATAAACACATCATGTAAGCCTGCATATGTTTTAATATATACCGGCATAATTTACGTATCAAAAATTACTGTGGAAAGCTTAATCTAAGCCACGACATGCAAGCACAACTGTTTGCTGGTTGGGTGGGGTAGTGGTGGTACACATTGTACCACATGCAAAAAAATGTGTACTACATGTTTCAGTGCTCATAGTAGATGATGTGATATGTTCAAATTAGAACACATACAATATGCGTGCCATGTAAACTATTTGGCTATTTTGATCGATAATTAGAATTATTTTGAACCGTTTGTCTGTTAGAAGAAATGCAAGAAAAGCAGTCACAAAGGCGTATTATAGTAAAAGAATTCCATGGTGCAAGAAATTCAACAGAATCTATTATTGTCTTGTCAGAAGGAGACAAGTTGCACATCAAACTTCAAAGGCTTCAAGGACACATTAAGAAGTATCATCAAAGATGGTATTCAGAAACTTAGAAGTCTTGAGTTGGAAAATGAAGTTGAAAATTCCACACAATCAACCACAGATGCTATTGTTTACAGCTACACAACTGCTTTTTTACAGCTAAATGCTTTCTCAAAAGCAGTGAAATATAGTGAAGTTCATCACTTCATATGGATGTAGTTCCATGATTTCTGTATAATCTCTCTATCTGCTAGATTTTTATTCCCTCAACATACATTATAATACTAGATATCAATTCTAAAAGTATTCTGACATTTGATCTCGCCATAAAAATGATCTCCCAGTTACCTCTTCATTTTGCAATTCTAAAGTAATTTTTGAATGTTTTCAACATCAAAGCTAAGATCCAATAAAATGTCATGCAATGGACGATGAACATACAATGCATGAACAAATTAGCAAAGCTGACATGATATGGACCAACTCCGGCTATTTTAATCACAAAAAACGAGAGGTTTTCAACATGATGGGAACTTCTAATCAAAGTGGAATTCACTGAGACAAATAACAGGTGTAAAGTACAACTAACAAACCTGTTTGAGGGATCCAGCCCCAAATGCACGGGTAACCTTAAGACGACCTTTTACTCTATTATTGACTATACAATGGCTGTCATCCGGGTGTTCGTTCCTGATTCTTATTACTTCCTGCCAAAGTGTATAAGAAAGAAAATGCTATGAAATTTGGAGAATTGACAAGAGATCATATACACGCTACCATCACTACCAGTAAACAAAACTTGTCTAAGACACAAAAAAAAAAAAAAAAAAGCATGACATTTGCCAGTGCACAATTGTTGTTAAGCAAATAACCACGTTCTTCTGATTTTGATGCCTTTAACCACACAACATAGAATAAAGCATCATGGGAAAATCAAGAGAAATGATATAATCAATTAGGAAGCTAAAACACAATGTAAAGTGCTCAGACATCTAAAAATCTACTTTAAACCTGACCATTCCACCACTATATTACACTACACTATCGCAGTCATAATCCTAATCTATTTCTACAAGAGGCACAATTTTAATTTAAGACGCTACTCCTTAAAGTTCTAGGATAGTGAATATATAGGAATACCAAGGACCAATTTCAGCATGAGATAAAATTACTGAGGTGGTATGATAAAATTCAAAGTGCATTCATGCCTCTTCAGTGATCATCAACTAATAAGGATCAAGGAAAAATGACAGAAACTAGAGGTCCATACTCTATTGAGATGCTTGCCCTACGTGGTGCTTGCGAGAGAGAGAGAGAGAGAGAGTTCATGTCTACAGGAATATAAATTTTTCGTATCATGCCACCGTAACATAATCAAGGAGGAAGAACACAGTTGGGATGAAACCTCCTCCTCTGATGCTAACTTTCTTTTGTTGTGAACATGCAATGCGGTAAACAATTAAGAACAATAACACGAGATTTACATGGTTCAATAGAAATTATACCTACATCCACAAAAGAATGGTTGTTCTACTATATCAGAATCCCAATAGGTTACAACTTACTCATAAGCATACATTAATAACCCTAATCCTGATCCAATTAGAACATTTATTTCCAGTAATTCTGATGAACCAAATCTAGGTAATACTCGTATACTAGATCAACATTGAAAATTCCTATATAGCCGTAGCCCACCGTCGGGTGGTAACTGACAATAGATATCGGGCGTCGCTCCACTCCGCCTACTAGTCCATTGTACACCTCTTGATGCTGGTCAGAATAAGGGAAAAGGGAGAGGTATTATTAGAAGAATTGAACCACCGACACATGACCACTTTGAAGCCCCCTGTCATGACTAATGAAGGCATGATGCGGCACATGACTGCACACAAGCTTTCCTATTGGCTTGAGATCACATTTCACTGTCTAAAGAAAACTAGAACATAACCTTTCAGAGAGAACCAATTGTGAAGGTTAACTAAATAGTTTCCCCCATCTGGCAGTGTTGAGTTAATATAGGGCTTATATATTATCCGATTAACACAGAAGTTGTCACACCTAAGTTTCGGCTTTCCATTTATGCTTTTATATGGATCTTCGTGGCAAGGTGGAACCCTAACCAAACCTGAAATGGGAGTGGTAGGATACCACTGGCAGAGAAAGCCACATGACTGAGATTGAGATGATCTTTAGAGAGTAATAGTTCCAATAACAGTTAATTTCCCCATGTCTGTCCCATAACAAGGGTTGGAAACAAATATATTTCACATCTCTATTGTTCTTGCATTACAATGTTTATCTCTGGCTTACAACCACAGCTTATGGAGGCATCAGTCACAGCTCATATCTTGCTGTCCTCCATCTTTTCTCACCCATTTAGAAGGTACTCAAACATGCATTGAAAGAAACTAAAAGAATTTTACAAATAAATGGGCTCCATCACATTTGAATGCACACGAAAAGCTAACATACATGGCGACAGACACAATAACATAGGGAAAAGAATAAAATCCAACAACTGGCAATCGTTCTCATTGTCATGAATCAAGATGTACCTCCCACCAAGAGATGCTGGGGGCCAAAAAATTGGTATACAGAAGCACTGTTTCAAAGCCAAAATCTAAGGCCAGCGCACTGAAGGTCCTGTAACAAGATAAATTCATGGCCAAGACCAAATCTATGGCTAATCATTCAGGCTTTAACCACAAGCAACATTCACAGGGGACATTCACCGGGGACCACGACTATGCCTGATGACTAAGCATGATTGTTGTTTAGCTATCACCATCCTAGTCCATTGCTTCATATAGACTCCAAATTTAAAGCATCTAGATAGAAAAAATGATACAAGGACATAATAAAGAAAAAGTTCATCTGCATATTAAAATTTCTTTCAAGAAAATGAACATTTTTTTTTTTTTGAAAAATAGGAAAAAAAAGAATATTTCTCATATTCAAGCTCCTCCTAGTTGATCTTACAAAAATTCAGAGGCATGACCAGAATTGGGAAAATATAAAAATATCCTACAAGCGTTAGAAAGGAAAAGTCTAATGATCAATATCACTCAAGCAATGAATAACAACATATCTCCAACTTCATTAAAAAAAACACCCCGTTTAGTCCCATTAATGGTGGTTTGGCAGGGGTAGATTGGGAATATACCTAACCTTTGACATTATTTGCACAACAAAGTTGCCTTTTATAAAACAATCATTTGTGTCCAAAATATTAATCTTAAATACACTATATCCATATAAAATAAAATAAAAATACACTATAGCAACCAAGGAGACATCCAATACTCAGGAAAGAACCTGCCAAGACAAAGGAAGCTTCCTAAAATCATCTCATACTCTTGCATTTGCTCAGTAAGTAAGAGATACATCTGGCAAAATTGCTAGTAATAATGGTGTGGGACAAGGGAAAAACAAAACTAGCCTTTCCTACTCTGCCCAACCGTTAAGAATATTTTGGATTAGACTAAAGAAACCAATCCGTTGAGGAGTTCTATTTTACTACAAAAGTTGGTGTTGCTTTTAAACGTGGAAACGCACAATGAATACGCCTATGAATCTGCGTAAGAGTCAGAGCTTCATGCTTCTTGTCCTAAAGTCTAAACTAAACGATATATCGACCTGGGGACTTCAAGAAACAACACAGCAACCAATTGCTCTTGTGTCATCAAATTGGATAGACCATAAATAAAAAACAATAAAACTACTAAAGATGAAATGGTAAACTAATGAGCTTAAATTAATGTTGCCGCTTACTTCTTCAATGCTTGTGCTGTGATCGGTGGACAATTGCAATGCAGTAAACCTCATAGCCTGGGCAGAAGCCTCATTCACCACCTTATTGGCCCTCTCAACAGTATCCATGGATTCCTCAACTATTCCCTCCACATTTGACCCAATTTGCTCTGGCCTTTTCAAGTCGGTACAAGAATTTACTTCATCTAATTCATCTTGTGCAACAATAGCCCTACTATCCCCCAAATTCATCACATACACATCATCATCTCTCATCAGCACAACCAACAAACAAGAACCCATGAGCGCAAGTTCTGGGTACCGATCAAGAACCTTATCTGTCATATCCAAATATGCAATCTCAGTCAATTCCAGAGCCCTAGACATTGCCCTCAAAACCAACTCATGATCCACTGGTCCCATCTTCCGCGTCTTCCGACTTCTACTACTACTCTCCTCATCCGCCTTATTTTCCTCCACCTCGTGTTTCTCTTTGCCCTCCAATCCAAATCTCCAAGGAAACAACTTATTCTCCTTATTCTTAGTTAACAACCCATGTTTCAATTTTGATAGCAATAATGAACGTCTACTTACTGCTGATCCCCCATTGCTAACGCTAAGTGCGTCATCTACGGAAAAAGCAAATCTCTCCGAACCCGAAAGATCGAGCCCATCTTCTGCGTCATCCTCTGCTAAAAATTCCCACAATCTCCTCCTCCTGATCCCAATCCCCTCATTTTGAAATGTCACCTTCTTTGTGGATCCTGAATCATTTCCACCACTTCCATCTTCTTCTATTTCCCTTACACTACCAATCTCTTGACAAATTCTTTCTGCTAATGGTTGCGAATTCTCTGCAACTGATGTGTTCTCAGGAGTTGCATTTTGTAAATCCTGAGGAGTTTTATTTTCATTGTCCCAGAAGAGACCCTCTAGTGCGTTGTACACAGCTTTGTAGAGATTACCCATTAAGAATTCAGGGGCATCGGGACCATTAAACCCGTCATAAATTCCAACAAAGAGCCACCCATGCTCTTCCGATACGACCACATGTACTCGATCCTCGCCCGCCTTCCCCAAAGCCCACTGCACATTACAGTCAATACCCTTAATCTCCCCCGCCGCTCCACCACCGTCTCCGGCGGCAGGAACATCTTTACGCCCACCGACAAAATTCAGAACCGGCACCACCCACGGCCGTTTTTTCTCCGAGAAATTCCGGTTAAACGCCTTTCGAATACCAGAAATTCCCTTCTTCCTCCTCCTTTTGACGTACATGCCACCAAGCGGAGCTGAGAATGGGACATTGTTACCACCGTCGGAGGCATTGATTCCATCGAGGGGTCCCGATAGGGCCCCACGCTCGATCGGACCGGACATGAAGAAGCCTCTCTCCATCGGACCCGACGGTTCGCCACCACCACTGCCCCGGGGCACCGGTTGAAGTGGCAAAGAACTAAACGACGACGTACTCTCAAACCCATTCACTATACTACTCTTCACACCACCCCCAATACTATCATTGACATCGTCGTAAATATGCTCAAGTTGGAGGACAGTTCTGGGAGTAGAAGTATTCGCACTCACAGAAGCCCCTGAAATGGCTTTAAATCCAGTCTCTGGAGGACCGGGCGTCCTCGATTTCGTGACCGGTTCGTCGAACCGAAGAGACTGAGAAGGAGAAAGAAACCGATCGGAGTGAGTAGGAGAGAGAAAGCGATTCGAGGAGCGGACGTAACAGAAGGAGTGACCTAGGGTTTCATCAAGCGGTTCTGTGGCCGTAAAGATCACCTCCGTTTCTCCCCGGTTCGCCGCTCCGGCCGGGTTGCAACACGGAAAGTGGTGCGAGAATCCACTTCCCATCACATTTGATTCATTTCAAAAAATACAGAAACAACAATGATAGAAAAACATCACAAATCTCTGTATGTATTTGTACCCTATGTATGTACAAAGAAAAAATGGAGAGACAGAGGGAGAGAGAGACCCGAGAGAGAGAGAGAGAGGCTTTGTATTTGTAATGTTTTTGCGGGTTGTTGAAATGAAAAGAAAAAAGTGGGGAAGACTTGTTTTTTTTTTTTTAGAGAGAGAGAGAGGGGGAGAAGGAGAGAGAGAGAGAGAGCTTGTATAGGTGTATGTATAGGCGGAGAGAGAGAGAGTGAGAGTGGAACTGTGGTCGTGGAAGTGAGTAAACAGGGTGTTTACTGTTGATGTGTCATTGTGTTGTTGTAGGGGTTTAGTTGACGAGTACACGTGGCACTTTTTCCAGGTGCTTGGGTTTTATAGGGGAGGAATCCATATCAGCTGACACGTGGACAATTTGTGACAGGGAATAGGTGGAATGACCAATAAGTCCTCTAATAGAGTCAACGTAAAGAGAGTGGAGGGCATTTTTTATCTTTTTTGTTGTTCGTCTCTGGCTGTGGTCCGACTACTTGTCTAAAAGCCCAAGGTCAAGCCCAAGACGGAATAAATCAGCATTGCAATTTATATTTCATTTTACTATATTACCCTCATTGCTCGAGAAATTTTAGTTTGAAAAAACATTAAATATTTTCTAGTTTGTCAGAAACGTCTATTCTCAATAGAAAGTATGAATGAACTAGACATACAAATTAGAAGCGAGTGCACTAAAAGTTCAAGAGTGCATAGTTGTTTTTTTTGAATATAGAGCAATTTATAGGGGTGCGAACAGTGATTTGGGTGTTATTTTTGTGAAAGAATGCATTTGAGGGGCATTAATGTGAATAACCATATTGGGCCAAACACACCTATGGATACACATAGGTTTGACTTGGCAGAGGCCCAATTTTAGTAAGCAAACAAAGACATATCTATCCATCACTGCCCCTCATGGATTCTGGTCGGGTATCTGTCATCGCTGGCCAGGCTGTACAGACAAGATCATACTTTCAGTTAAATTTGGACGGTCGTGATTCAATCTAATATTATTATTGATGTTAAAATATGTGTGTGAAATAGAGAGAGAGAGAGTCGCTGTCCTCTGTGCATGACTGATGAGTCAAAGGGCACGAATTCTTCTTCACTCTTGTTTGTTTGTTTGTCGCAATCCCCAAAACTATTAAAAATTACAAAACCATGGGTGTATATTTGAATTTTCTTATTTTTTACTCCCTCCGTTCCTAAATATCTGTCGTTTTTTCCATTTTTGTTTATTCCATAATATCTGTCGTTTCATGATACCAAAGCATAATTAATATTTTTTCTTCCAAATTTACCCTTAACTCTTCAATGCATTAGATTAGGTGTAGGCTAAGTGTCTTTCATATTCATTTCATTCCCAATACGTATTGAATAAGGGTATTTTAGTTTTGTGCAATTATTTTTTACTCATAGTAGAGCTATTTAATAGCTTCCTTAATCCCTGTGCAAAAACCTTAAACGACAGATATTTAGGAACGGAGGGAGTAATAGGTACTATTAGACTAATTAAAAAATAAAATTAAAAAATATTAAGTTCAAATTTTGACATTCTCTTAGTGATATGCTATAAAAAATTTATTTTTCATGAATATCCTAATTTCGACGTGGATGACTTATTTTTGACCGAATCGAAGAGAAAATTAGTTGAAATACGCATAAATTGATTTGAACACCCTTGACTATTGAACCCGAAAAAAAATTAATCATAAGCTTTTTTTCTGTTTATTCACACCTCATCATCATAATAATAAAGTGTTGTTATAGAGAAAAATGAAAAATGAAAGAGAGAGAGAGAGAGAGTAGATGTGAAGGCGGGAAGGAAAGGTTTATTATGCTTTTAATTTATTTAGTTGAAGTGAGGGAGAGAGGGAAGGAAGCTTATGTTTGTGTTAAGTCAATGTGTTTGGTGGATACGCGCATTTCTTGAAGATTATTTTCTAAAGGACAAGACTATGTAACGTCACGCAATACGTGTGTCAACCCCCCCCCCCCCCCCGCCCCCCTCCCTCTCTCTCTGTCTCTGCATGATTGACAAAAAAACCAAATGATATTACAAAGTTTATGCTTAATATTACCAGATTTAAGTAATAAAAAGATAGATCCGTTAAATCAATTAAATTAATTAATTAATAGGGATTTAATTAATTTGTTCTAGACATACGTAGTATCAAAGTTTACATGATGCAACACACAAGTATGATATGACATGATCCCCTAATAACTACTCTATATATCTCTATCTCAAAAATAAACGAGACTCAGTCCGAACCCAATTTAGAGAATATTTTGTATTGGACGGGAGGTTTTCAAAATATTTAGTTAAATTTAAGCAAAGAATTTAAACTCAATGAAAATATAGATAGAAGTTGAATTAGGGTGTTAAAAAAGCTCAAAAACTATAAAAATCTAAATGCAGATAATACTCGAACTAAATGACAAAGTTAAGAATTTTCATATTTTATTGAATTTGAATTGACCTCTTAACTCGTCTGGTTGTACCCCCAACACTCTTTCCCTCCTCGTAATTGGTATCATGCTTTTTAAAACATTGACATACCTAAGTGTAATTACAAATTTTTTCTAAGGTTGTATTACCCATTCCCTACCCATGGGCCCCACTCCCACTATAGAGTGGGGGAGTAATTCAAATTGCCAAAAATTTGAAGATATTCTCCAACTGAGAGAATCAAATTTCAACTTAAACTTGTGCCTGCCTCAATGAATAGAGATGAACTAAATTTTATTTATGTTGAAAATTGAAACCCACTGACTTTGATGGTCAAGTGGCATAAAAAGTTGCAAAAGGTATAAAAAGGACTTTAACTCATAACTTCCACTAGGGGTGGGCACCGACTTCGACAGAGTAGGAACTATGAACTCCAATTTTCGACTCTTACTCTTTGTTGGAATGATTTTTTATCTCTAACTCTAACTCCGACTCCGACGTATAATATCTCCGACTCCGCCTCCGCTCTGATTTCAATTGGCGGAGTAGAACCGGAGTTTTTGGATTTAGGTCAATTTTGAGGATTTAGGTAATTTTAGGGTTCCACACTTCCACTTTCGGCTAACAAAAGAGAAGAATGAGAGAGAGTGAAAGAGTGAGACTGTGAGAGAAAGTGAGATAGAGAAGGGGCTTACTAGAGTCCAGAAAGCTCCACTGACTCCCGCACGGTTCATCGTCGACGACGAAGCTTCACTGAGTCCAAGTGACAGAGATGAGAGTGAGAGAGAGAGTGTTAATAGTTGAGAGTGAGAGGCGTGGTGCAAAAGCGATTAGGGTTTTGATAATTGATATATATATATATAATAAAATTATATAAAAAAATTGGAGTCGGAGTCAGATATTTTTCGGAACACATTTTGGACATTGACTCTGATCGGAATTTTGCACTTCATTCCGACTCTGACGGAGGCGGAGTCGATGTCGAATTTTCAGATAGTTACACATCCCTAACTTCTACTTATTGTTAAATAAGATATTCAATCTGAATGTGAGTTCAATTAATCGAATATGGATTGATATTTTTTATGGAGTGTATGAATTCCAGTCCGTTGTACAAAATTTTATTAATTCAAATTTGAACATACCATTGCCCAATTCAACTATGGTCCAATCAAAATGACATATATAAATTTGTTGTCTATGAATATATGATCTATTTAAGTGATTATTTGATAAAATATAGTAAAATATAAGATATAATTTATCAACGAGCCTTTGGTCCAATAATACTCTTTACCTTGTTAATACTTTGTCTTCTTAAGGTCAAGGGTTCAAGTCCACTGGACGACAAAAAACGTGGTTGGTTGATAGAACAAACTTCAGTTATTTAGACGAACCGTATCCAAGTTTCTGATGTGGGCTGAAATTTCACCGAAGCACAAGTCTTAATCTAATTGGTATATGGGTTGAGGGACCAGTTCATGCACCAGGGATTTGTCTTCGATTCTACTCGGACTTACGAGCCTGAGCAACATAAGAGTGCCTCTACTCGCCGGGAACAAACCAGGATTTCCCTCGTTACAAAAAAGAAGAAGATATAATTTACTAAAATTCATCTCCAATTGAGTTGGTTCAAAATAGAGGTCTTTTTTTTAACAGATTTGAATATCGATTGTAATATAAGATCGGTCGAATAATCAAATCAAAAATTTCAAATTAAATTCATTAAATAAAATAAAACCCAATACAAAATTGATACGTTGCAAAGCCTACTCACCCTTGTATGTTTTTCTAGTGAGCTATAACAATCAAAGAGAAAAATTCAATGGTTAAGAGGCAATTTCATTCAAGTGGAAGACAAAACAATGATAAAAAAAAAATGAAGTTAATGATATAAAACAACAAATGCGTGCAATTCATCATTTTGGACTGAATGAGATTGCAAGTTGTATCAAAGTTGGCCACCATGACTCAATTTTATATCAATATTAATTTCAAAATGATAATTAAAAAAAAACCATGATTCCATTTTATATTAATTTTTTTCTCTCTCGTCAAGTAATTATTTTATAATTTAATGATTTGAAGGAACATCGGAGAAAAAGGTAAAAGACAAGACCATAGTGAGTAAAAAAAAACTAATTTTCAAAAATGGTGGGATTCAAACGAACAATGGACAGAGATTATAATAAAAATAATCTACGAAGGGTGCTTTTTTTTAATTTTTAAATAAGGGCCAATGTTATTGTTCCACCTTCTTCATGTGGCTCAGCTGGGGTCAAACCTCGGCTTGTCAATAAATCAAATTTTGATTCGAATTTGATTAGTCGGATATGATTTGATATTTTTATCCAAATTCAAATTTAATATTTTATAATTCAGGAATTTAGATTTATATATACCTATAACCGATCCGATTAAGCTATTCGAATTGGATTAGATTTCAGATTGTTAACATATTTGGATATGAACTACGAAAAATAAAATACATCCGATTATTGAATCGAGTTCGGATCAAATTTTCAAAGTCAATGTTAGATTCGTATCAATCAAAATTCGATCTAAATCCGATCAAGTCCATGTTATTATAACTTTATACACAACGTATATAATTCATATCACAATTAAATTAAAATATATTGAGATTCAAATTAAAATCCGATGTATTGATAAGTAAAGTGTACAAGTGTTGAATGTGCCCTTTTCCAACTTGGTCTCTTTGGTGGAACATTTAAAAGCATTAAAGAATCAAACTAGCTTTGATTTTGGATGCTTAACTGGTAAGTAGTAAGGTGTTTGGTGTAGTGGGGGCCCACGATGGATCAGTTGGTCAACGAATAGATGACAGAGTCTTTACATGTGGGGGGACTTACACTTACTAGTTACTTTCATATTTGTTAATTTGGACCCCCTTTTTGAAATAATCGCATCTTTGTCGCAATACTTTTTTTTTTAAAACCTTTTTACATTCAGATCTGAAGATCAGACCACTTTTGTTTTTTCCTTTGTTTTTCATTCTCTTCCTCATTTTAATTTTGAATTGTTGGATTGGTTGACCGACCATGTACACTATGCCCCCCCCCAACCCCCCAATAGAAATTTGGATCACATGAGTTTGAATTAATTAATTTTTTTCTTCATTTTAATCATCCACCATTAACGGCGAGATCAAAATATTGAGATCCATTGGTGAGAACCAATTAAAAAAAATAAAAGAAATGTCAAATTGAGAGGATAATTTGGTATGTCAATTGTATAGGGTGAAACGGGTTCGTGTCAAAAAACAGTTCACTCATACCCAATTCGTTTATTAATTCGTATCTAACGAGTCATGTCATATCGAATTTGTGTCGTGTATGAATTGTGTATAACTTGTATATAAATGAGTTATGTCGTGTATTTCTTTTAATTGACTTTACTTATACCCGATTCGTTTACTAATCATGTCGTGTCGGATTCACTTGTTTACGAAACGGATGATTTAAAGAAGACTCAAACCCTCTAATTTCGTGTTGTGTTAAAGAGTCATGTCAGATTTTGCCACCCCTAGTGAGATCTATTGGAAGACAACCCAAGGAGGGTTAGCAAATGATTGTACACGTTTATATCGGAGTCATAAATCTATGGGCCAATGGATTGCTTAATAAAGTGTGGAAAAAAAGATACACTCCAAAATACAATCACACGAGGAGAATCGAACAACCGACCACACCACTACATCGTTTTCACATCAACAAAGCACCAACAAAGATCTTGGAATTTGTAGATAACACAAATGGTTGTTGGTTGTTGGTTGTACAGTTCTCATCGTTCGACTATGTTTAAGAATCCAAGCTCCTACCTAATGAAGCAGCTTAAGAAAACTGAAGAGCCCCATGAACCTCTGCCATGTTTGTTTGTTCTTTTTGTGAAAGATTTGATGCAAGAAACAGACATATAGACACAAAATATTCGTACATGTAACTTTCGCATGTAGTAATAATTTAAAAAACAACCGGATGGGATGGGATGGAGTTTAGGTTTGAGAGTGTTGAGTAGGTGAGGGTTGGGGTCCAGTGCATATTATAGGGGAAGAAAATGATACGAGGTGGTTGACTATGTCTCTTGTTCAGTACCGTCAAGGACCGGCAGTGCAACTACCACCCATAATCCATGTCCCACTCTACCTAAAGCTTATCATTCTAATTCAGCGATAATTCTGAAATACAAAAAATTCAACATTCATTATGTAATATTTATATTTTAAATAATATTTTTTACTTAATTACATAATTTAAAATTAAAGTGCACAGACAAAAAATAAAAGAGAGATAGATGTGGATTAGTGGAATATCTAATATTAAATCGTGTATTGGTTGAGTTGTCCGATAATAAAGACCATGCAGAGAAAATAATGTTTTTGAGTGAAAAATAAAATAAAATTTAAGATAAATTTTGTATCATTAGACTAAAGTAGATGATAATTTGATTAATTTTGACTGTTGTTGTATTTTTAATATTAAATAAATATATGCGAGTATGTGCATGGGCATGTGTGTGTGTGGAGAGAGAGAGAGAGTTCAAACTCCAAAAACTAACGAAATGTAATAAAACAAACAAATTAATGTAGGTGCAAATAACTAGTTTAAACAAACAAATTAAGATATAAAGACAATACTCAAGTGAGAGAGAGGTGGAGATATATATATTTCCTTTTTGTGTGTTTTGATTCAACAATTTGTGACCTTTTTATACACATTTCAACAAAATCGGTAGAAATGTGAAGGACTACCCTATTATTTATTTTTTTTGGGAGGGGAAAGGGAAAAAGAAAGAGAGAGAGAAACTTGAACCCTTGATCTCAAGAATATCACATTACCAATGGGAGAGGGGTGTTTTAAACCCGTCCCAATGGCGCATAGCTCGTAGTCCACAAATTGTTTCCAAAGGGACAAAATCTAAAGGATAGCCCAGCGTATAAAATTCTCATCCTTACAAAGACTATTTCCAAAGTCTAGAAAAGGTTAAGTGTACTTAATTTTGCCTTCGGGATCAGTGGAAAACAATCCGTTGCCGTCAACAGATCAGAAGAATACAAAACGTCCCTATTTTTGTTATTCGAATTCATGATGCTTAGAGTAATCTTACCCCTCTAGAAAGGTTATAGTTTACGACAAGGCAGGATTTTAGAATATTAAGCTATTGAGCATTCATACATCAACCTGTGGAGATGGTAACATATGATATGATCCATCACTTTCTTCCCTCGTCTCTGGCATCTTACTGCCCAAGATTGGTTTCCACTGCCCTCAGTCGTAGGCTAAAATTAATTGGCGGGTCCTAGCAACAGCTTGCCTCTCTTAAATACATCGTCCTCATTTTCTCTACTTTGACTTAGGAGTGTCAAAATATGACACAATCTATTAATACGATATGAACAAATCAGAAAGTTTGAGTCTTTCTTAAGTCGCATGTTCCGTAAACAAGTGGATCTTACACGATAAGATTAATAAACAAATTGGGTATGAGTAAAACCAACAAAAAAAAAATGACACAACTAATTTATAAACTGATTAGGGATAACCCGTGCCTATACAATGTGAAAGATTTTGAGAAGAATGTTAGTGACCGTTGGATGAGTCTATTTAAGACAGTCAGATGAACTTATTAAAACTTGTTTTGTTTTATATTATACACGCTACCATCAAAACATAACAAGAGTTACAGCGCAACTCCTTTTTTGTGACGGTGGTGTTGTGATTGTTGGTGGGGGGTTTTTACGATCTGGTTCATAATTTCATGTCACATAAGAGGATATTGCACACCGTAACAGCTGAATGTCTAGTCTCAGGACCATGCCAGATCATGAAGTCAGGGAAATTAGATGACAAAACTAAACGAGAAAATGAACTGGCTAAAGTTAAGCAAGCATCCTTTTCATGGCCATAGCACGAGTAATATGCCACACACACACACACAATGTAATATGTCATAACATGCGTTGATATATTCTGCAGCATTTAATCTGCCATAACACATGTTTCTTCTCATGCACAATGAAGCGTAGGAGATATCTTAGGCAAATAGTGTGCCCTGATTAGGTCTATTCTGAATGTCTCCAAGCTTGAAAAACAAAAGATTTTCTTTTTAAAACTAGGGAATTTGTACAGATATCCGGGTGTTCCAGTTCAAGAATACGAGACTAACTTCAATCTTTCAAACAAATCTATATTCATTTTTCTGTATGTTGGGGCAAGACAATCTGAGAAATATAACTAATACCCAACTTGGTTAAGCATGAAGACAATAAAAAGAGGATTGCTCCAGAAAATAGGTCACCTTCAAAGTTAGTTTTGGCAAAATTTTCTTTTTTCCTTTTCATAAATACATTAATTACATCACAACATGAATTTGACATGTCTAGACTCTGGACCTGACAGAACAACATACAACAGGCTCAAAACTGACCTGCCCGGATGTCTCTGTCAAGACGATCTGCATTAAGAGTCCCAGGAAGCTCTCTAAAATCTTCATTGAAAATAGAATATGCACTGCAGACATTCAAGATAGAAAAAAGTAAGATGCTTCTGAACAACAACAATGCATGGCCTAGGTAATTTAGGTTGTTCAAGAAGATGCCCACTTCTGTATTATGATGTCATTTATTTCTTCTTAAAGTATCTAAGCAAGCACCATTTGTGATGGATGGGAAAGTAAAGGAATAAATGCATTCTCTCAATTCAACATAATTGAATCAAGTGTTCATCCGCTATAGCACGTACCTCATATCACCATGCTGTCGCTGTCCAAGATTTAGGAAAATGATAGCAAAGCCCGTTGCAAGAATCTGAATATAGCAGGACCAAAGCATTAAGTGATGCAATATTCCTTATCCTAAAGATGTTAGGTGACAGATGGCAACCATGAAGGATTCAAATCGACGAAGATAGCGCCAACTGTGTTTTTTTATCCTTAAAGCTGATGGTTTTTTGATGGAATGTACCGGGTTCGTTCAACACCTTTGTTCACTGTGCAATTTGTTTCCATGAACATATTCTCCAACCACATCAAATGACATAATGTGAGATTGTCCACCAAAAAACATAAACAAGGTACACTAAATACTTTGTTAGGTTGGGCAATGTATAGAAAGTAGTATAAAAAATCAATATATCACTTCTACTCTTGTAAGAGTGTTTGGACCAACTTTAACATCAGGTAAACAGTGATTGGCCAATCCGATGAGGTTCAAATCATCTTTGTAATTATCATTGCCACAAATTGACCTCAACGAAAACCAAAGACCTTGGTTATCTATTATTTCAGTGTAATTTTCAGGTCATGCTCATTGATCCATTCCTGGGTTTTGGGCCGATCAAAGCATGACAAGACAACATTACGTAAGACGAGATCCAATGCAAACTCGACTTACAATATCTCAAAAAACTTTAAATATGTAATGTAACAACGGTGCATTTGGAGTATAAGATATACCACTGTTGGTTACATGTAATATTATGTATCAGTCAATCATTTTGAGAAGAGTCACGCTGGAAACATTAAATTTCCACATGCTATCCATATGCGTCCAAAATACACAACAGATGCCATGTGTTGGGGAAAAATGAAGCCAAGAGGTAACATACTTACATACAAAGGACCCATATCCCATCTATGAGCAACGGGTGCCAGGATAAACCATATAATAATAACAGCCCACATCTTTAGACTTAGAGAGAAAATTGCCATCAAGAGCATATCTATCATTGCAAAGGAAGCACCAGATCAGAATATCACCTTTTTTATTTTTTACACACATAAACAATTAAACCAAATACTTTACCAGGAAACTTCAATTTATCATGTAGAAAGTAGAAAAGCTTCCTCTTCCACCCACTCGTAGATTGTGGAAGACGAAATTCCTAGATATTAAAAGAAAAAATTAGCAACATAGCACAAACTTCAGTTCCATGTAACTACTTATTCAGCACTTACCAGATCCTCGTCATCGTCATCGTCATCTAACCCATTCCGAATATGTTTAGGAGGTGGCTTTGGTTTGACAGCAACAATCAGGGAATCTAGAAAACAATGTGCCTTCATGTAAAAAATTGCACTACCGCCCAAAGAAGAATTGCACAAATTCAAAAAATATGAAAGTCAAACACAAAAAACATCCTACATCCCTAATTCCCCATTCTATCAGAGATCATAGATGTAAAGGCCTAGCACTGCAAAAGGTTCAGAATATTGTACAAACTGATATTGCTGACCAGCATATACATGCAAGAACGGTCTTCCGAAAGAATCTTTCATCTTCATACTTGTGGTGATCATGAGCAAAAAACCCATAATGAAGAAAAACGATGATAGCACATCTTCAGGGTAATATTTACCCAAAAAAAAGTTCAAAAAACACCTCGAGTTTTGTGACTAGCTGTCAACTTAATCAAGTTTGGATATCCGTATCGAATATCGTATCGAATACGATACTCGTCGGATACACGAAGATACGTATCGGATACACACCAAACGTAAACAATAATCTATATCTATATCTACATCTACATCTATATCTATATTACTCCTAAAAGGCTACTAAACCCAAACGCATTTTTTTCCCATTATTACCCTTTCTTATTCTTGTAAAGTCAATCAAGTCCTCTCTCCTTTATCCTTGTTAGCCATTAATCTTCCAATAATATTCAAGTAATGACTACGTGCCTTTATTAATTCAAATACATCTGCAATTAATGTATATCTACTACACCTAAAAGCCAGCTTACTCCTTAGTTAATATTCTTTCATATTCAACCATTTAACAATAGCAATTTGTGGTGTATGTATTAGTTAATACATTAGTTACCACTTTAATGGTGTGAGTGATCCTTTCATATTCTCTCCACTTTTCACGTACAGATGCATCAGTTGGCACTATAATGATCTCACTACTACGGTTTAGTTAGACACTAGAAATTGTATGGAAGAAATTAAGAAGTTGTTCCCTAGAAAACCTTCTCAACTTCTTCACATATGAACCGGTACAGAACTTCTAAATGGTTCAAAGACCTGTGCCTTCTCTCTCCTTCTAAACTCCCCACCCCACCCAACAAAAAACCACACACATAAGCACACGCCCTCTGTGTTTGAGTCGGCCATAGATGAGAAACATCGATATCCAGAACTTCAAAGCTCTTTGGAAAGTGGAGAACAACACAAAGATAGAAACAACGGTGAAGAATATAATTGCGCATGATTGGATGATGCATATTAAGATGTACATGGACAAGTGAGCTAATTAGAGAGTTTAATTGGAGCCAAGCTAAGAGGTTCCCATAATTCCAATTGGAAACTCTAGCCATAAATTTGCCACTTCAAGTGACGGAGACTAATCTCCAACTCAAATTCGGTGCTACCTCTAAGTCTCGGGTATGACTAATTATATCGCAACTATTCAACTTCCTTATGAGTGTGCACCCAATTTTTTTAAGTGTGAGTTTGTGAAAAGATATATATGCTTCTATATTTGTAGATTTTTGTACTTCCTCTAACCTTCTTCTTGTTACAACTATATGTGTGTTTAGTTAATATATTAACGAATCTGGGCAGATAGAGGAGCCAGTGGAATAAACTCTACAATCGCTCGACTCTGGTGAATTCAAGGTGAGGAGATCCTACACTCTTCACTCAGTTCGAGTTGCTCATAAAATTACTACCTTTGTAGGGGGCATCAAATTATTTGCACGAGTTTGTAATTATTGTTGTTAAGTAATTTTTGGAAACCAAGTTTCTAAGGTACATGTCTTAACTGCACACTAAACCATTTATGTGTTGGATTTTGCAAAACTCACGGTGAGGCTGTTTGTGAGAGTGATTTCATTTCCTTGTGGATGATTTGTATACCAGGTTTTAAGGAGCTTCTAAGGTGATTTAATCATGGCTATAACTTATGTTAACAAGGATTTAGGTTTACACAAATTCATAATGCATCCCAAATGAGGACTTTGGATAGTTAAGAATACATGACAGCCTTTGTTGTTCCATGACAAACCTACAAATTTTGCTCTTACTGGAGGGGCACCGGTTGCAAAGAAACCTAAAGCTAAGGCTCAGAATAATAAGGACATGACATATGAAGAGAAATAGAGGCTTAGCACAAAGCTTCAAACTATACCTTCGGAAAAACTTGACGCAGTTGTTCAAATAATTAAGAGGAGGAATATGGCGCTTTATTAGCATGATGATTATAAGATAGAAATGGGCATAGACAGTGTTGATGTAACAGTTGGTCTAGCATTTAAACAACTAAATTACCCCAAAAAAAACTCCTTTAATACTACCATTTGTACATTACCTGTATTAGGTGTTAGAAAGCTTAAAAGTCATGACCTTGTGTGTTTGTACATTAACATATTCATCTTATAAATATCTAGGTACTTGGAAATTTTTTGTTTCATTACTTATAACTTAATATTCCTCATGAATGTCCAAGTTATTAAAATGAACGTTTGGCTCACTTTGTCACAATGGAAAAAACAATACACACACCCAAGGACAATAACATGCTGATGGTAATACACTTAATTTTTTTCCTTGAAAGATTTTTGACGCATTTTTTTCACATTAAAGAGTAATTTTATGGAAAATAGAATACTCAACCATGGAAAAAACTTTTGTCTCGCTTGATTAACCATATGGGTTGTTTCAAACTTGGTTCATATTCTTAATTATAACTCATAAAGAATAGTCATCAATCTGTAGTTGTTACAATTGGTTCAATATATAGGTTGTCATAAATGGTTTAAGATATGGACTATTACAAACACAGCTTCCACTTACTCTCTTTGGAGCCATGATAGGTAGTGGTTAGTTTCCATTTGGCTTGTAAATTTTTAGCTCACCTTGCCTGTTTCTCTATTTAGAGCAATAATAAATATTGATTAGTTTCTCTTAGGCTTGTAACTTTTTAGCTCACCTAGCGTAGCTCTAGCATACCAGACAACTAACCTATATGCTATTACTAATACATTCCCACAAGAGGCATGCCCGAATCCACACCCGAGATAAACACATCATCAATTGAGACACTAGCAACACTTTGTGCTTGAAAACATTTTACGATACCAAAAATCGAATATTGTTCGTGCAATATTTATATTTTAAATAACAATTGATTTTTAGAGTAAAGCTATTGGGACCTAAAAATAAGACCTAATTTACATACCTAATGATGTGGTTTTATTGTAATCACTACACTAACATCAAGTTTCAAAATTTGATGGGGCCCACAATCAATTCAAGGGTATTAGATCAATAAATTAGATCCCAAATAGCATTGCTCTTATTTTTATTATTATTTTTAACTATGCAATTTAAAATAAAAGGGAACAGAAAGAAAATAAGAGAGGTAGGGGAGAAAAAAGAGAGAAGTAGGTGTGGATTAATGATGTTATTTAGCATTGAAGAATGTGTTTGTTTTGATTAACATTTATGAGTAGCTCAAAACCAATTAAGTTTTCAACATCCATTTGTTTCAAAAAGTGATAGGTGGCAACGGTAGATCATGTAGTTCAAGTTCTAAGTGTCAAGTTTTATGCTCTCTCAAGGTAATTTTATGGCTAATTGCTATATATTAATTATAACTTTGGGTATGGATTATGTTTTAGATAGATTATGACTAGATTAGCTGGTGGATTGATTTAGTAGCAAAAGACTTCTATTTAACAACCAACTAGCGTCCGCTCCGTGCTATGCACGAGATTATAATCCGTATGTCTTTTTCTTTTTTTTATTTTATCAATTGAGAATTTAGACAAATAATTATAAAAAAATTTTGCATGATAACAAATAATTCTTTTGAATAATTTAAAAAAAAATAGTGATTAGTTGTTGAGGAGTACTTGCAAATGACACATGGTAGTGTCTGACCGGAGGGATGCTTAAATTTTGACTTTAAAATTTCTAAATTCTAAGAAATTAGGAAATGAGGAGGGAAGGATTTTAAATCCCTCTCACCTCTAAATTGTTTGTTATATACTAGCGACGACCCCATACGATGCACGGAATTTATATCTCATCACCTTTTATTACCTTTTTAACTATGTTCTCTTCTCTCATGCCCCACTATTTAAGGAGTAAAGAAGCTAGACAAATAATTATAAGAACTTGGAGTGATACTAAGTATTTTTTAGTTAGTTGAGGGGCGGTTATGCCACATCTATTAAATAATAATTTTTCTTTCCTTTATTTATTTGATTACATCATTTAAAATCTATGTTTATCTATTATTTACTTAAAAATATCGACAAATTTTTTTCAAAATACATAATCTGACAAAAAATTTTCAACATATATATACTATCGTGTATGGATAATATTTGAAATAAAAAACATATTAACTATAAATTTATTAAATATTAAAATAATTGGGCATATGATAGAAATGGGTGAAGTGATTTTTTTAGGGGGAAAAAATGTGTAGAGGATAAGATTCAATTTGTGAACTATCTTATTATATATATATTGGATTGTGAATACTGGAATTCACTTTGGTAATAAATAAAAATTCTTATAATAAATCGTGGAGTTGTAAACTAGGAGTTTCGTCTACCTTTCTCTTTCAAGTCTTCTCGTTTAATAAAAATGACACATACTCAAATCTCCGATCTTAAATAATTAAACAAAAAAATAAAAGAAAAAAAAATAAAACAAATAATTATAAGTCAAATTAATCCACGTGCAACACACGTATACAACAACTAGTAAATAAAATATATGGATACTTCGCGGATACTTATATATGCAGAAAAATGTGTAACTTTTAGCTTTAATTTTTCCTCTTCCTTTTAATTTCAAATACAAGGTAATACATAAATAAAAATTCATATGACTAAGAATAGGATGGGAATACCTCTCGAGGTCTCTCAACTCCTACATGCTGAAATTTAGTTTGGAAATAAATAAAAATTCTTGTAATAAATCGTGGAGTTGTAAACTAGGAGTTTTGTCTATCTTCTTCTTTCAAGTCTTTTCGTTTAATAAAAACAACACATACTCGAATTCTCCAATCTTGAATAATTAAACAAAAAAATAAAACAAATAATGATAAGTCGAATTAGTCCACATACAATACATGTGTACAACAACTAGTAAATAAAATATATGGATACTATGCGAATACTATGCGAATACTTATATATGCAGAAAAGTATAATTTTTAGTTTTAATCTTTCCTCTTCCTTTTAATTTTACATACAAGGCAATACATCAACAAATATTCACGACTTGAAAGACACATGGGTGTTTTCCAAGTATTATCCATTATCACATGTTCAAAGAGTTTAAATGAGTTAATTACTTTATAATTTTATTAACAAATACTTCTTCTAAGCAAACAGTATAGTTAAATGTTGGTTCTTATTCTTTTAATTAACCACGTTCATTTTGTAGACATACCGAGACGATAAGTAACTTTTTAAAAATAAAAAAATATTAATATTGTTTATTATACATAATATAAAATAATATATATATATATATATATATAAGATGCATTCCGGCCGTATTCGTATCCTATTTTTTGGGATTTCGTCGTATTTTTATATTTGTGTTTGTATCCGTGTCCGTACTTCTCCCTAGCTGACCAGCATATACATGCAAGAGCGCTCTTCCGAAAGAGTCTTTCATCTTCGTACTTATGATCATGAGCAAAAAACCCATAGTGAAGAAAAACAGTGATAGCACATCTTCAGGGTAATATTTACCAAAAAAAAAGTTCAAAAAACACCTCGAGTTCCACAACTAGCTGTCAACTTAATCAAGTTTAACTCAAACATCAATCAGAGGTTGCTGGTAGTGGTAATCATGAGCATGCAAGAGAGCCAAAACCCACTTTTTGTACCCAAAATTATAACACGACAGCTAACACTATGCGGCAAAGAATGTTCAATTAGGAAACATTCCCAAACAAGTTCTTTTAATCAAAATAGGAGTGTTGGATATTAGCAGCAGTTCTAAGATAAACATGTAAGCAGCAGTTCTAAGATCATATCGGTTATGTTAGATGTACTCAATGAAGCACAGATTCTGGAAAAAGAATGTCTCACTACCTAAAAAGAAAAATAAAGGAACAGTATTATACTAAGAAACTAGTGAATCGAAAATAAGATGCAGACCTCCATCATTGAGTTGGATGAATACATCATCTCCATTTTTGTTATCAAGCAACACATTCCCTCGTAAAATAAGCCTCAAATTCTCAAGAGGCAAACGATCATTCCCAGCAATCAATTTTCTCAAATCATACACCTGTTCATCATAAGGAAACAGTACAACCATGTTATGAGATTCGGCAAAACAACAGAAAAACATCCCTGATATCATGAATAGGTAAAAACGAGTAGCAAAAAAGGGCTAGTTATTGGGAATTTTTGATTTTAGGCTGGGAATTTTTGCTTTCGCCAAAAATATAGAATTTAGAAAAAAGAGTTACCAGACCTAGTTTAAACCATCGGAACAATTGGTTCATATTGACTCTTCTCATTCACCTATTTTTTGGGCCGCCGAGGGGGGGAGGGGGGGTTTGTGTGTGTGTGTGAGAGAGAGAGAGAGAGAAGCGTACTTTGAGACGGGAGGGGACAGTGAGGCGAGAAGGAGGAGAAGGGCCAATGGCTTTGAGAGTGATTTGTACCATCTTCTCGTCTTTCAAATTGCTTGGATCATTCTCGATCTCACCCATTAGTGTACGCACATGAACGGTGGCGGAGCGACGGCGAATCGAACTCGGCGTCGGCGGTGATCGGATTTGTGCAGAACTCTCAGCGGTACCGTCTGTAAGTAGTGTCTGCATTTATAGGTTTTGCGTTTCGATTAAAACCCAATTGGAGTAAGAGGAATTTGGGCATGGGTATGGGCCTGTGGTGTTAGGAATAATTGGGCCTCAGCAGGCCGTAAACGTAAATTACACCATTGGTCCATGAAATTTATCATTAATTGTACTTCGATTCTTAATCAAGATTCTTACTTTGCACTTTCAAATATTACATACCCCCAATCTGTACATCACCCTCCCTTCACTTACATACCACCATTGCCACACTGCATCACCACGACCACCACCACCTCACTATACTATCCCACCTCCTCCTCACCCTCACGCCATAACTTACTTCCCTCACCTGACATCCCCATCATCATCTTTTCTTTCTTCTTTATCTCTGTCTTGCACACGCGCGCAAGCAGACACACCCGTTTGTTACATAGCCATGGCTTTGACAGGTTGATGGTGGTTTGAGAGATTTGTAATGGACTCGTATTGACCAGTAAACGAGCTAGACTCAGACCAGCCCGCCAAAAAAACCCAAGGCCATGACATGTGTGACAGGACTAGTCCTAATGGGCCCTCAACAGGCCAGTCCTTTTTTCTCAATAATTTTTAGGGGCTTAGGGAGTCAGTACCTCCCAAAAAACTTAATAGGATAAAAGTACACTTTTTAAAATAATTGGGATAGAAGTACATGTGCTAAAAAAAAGTCATAAAAACCTTTTTACCCCCTATCATAAATAGTGCATACCTAATTGAATGTGATACTTTCAAGATTCCTTTTGATATTTGTGTATCATTTGAATTTTGAAATTGTATATATATATATATATGAACACACACACACACATATATACGTACAGTAGATTGAGATAGACACGATATAATGACAAAGTCATCAAAGAGAGACGATATAATGACATGCAAACAGTATCACCAAAGAGAGACACGATATAATGACAATGGGGGTCCAATCAATGGCATCATGTAATGCCCCATTCATAGTGCCCAAACAGTGTCAGTAAAGAGTGACAACAGTAGATTGTACCTAAATGATAACAATATATATTTTGCCCACTCAAAAAGTTGCACCTAAAGGGGGAGTCGAAAAATTGTCATGCAAACGGTGTCACCAAATAGAGACATAATATAAATTGTCATGCAAACAATGTCACCAAAGAGAGACACGATATAATGACAATAGAGGTCCAATCAGTGGCATCATGTAATGCCCCATTCATAGTGCACAAACAGTGTCAGTAAAGAGTGACAACAGTAGATTGTACCTAAATGATGACAATATATATTTTGTCCACTCAAAGAGTTGCATCTAAAGAGGGAGTCGAAAAATTGTTATGCAAACAGTGTCACCAAAGAAAGACACGATATATATATATATGAAATTTCAAAATTCAAATGATACACAAATATCAAAAGGAATATTAAAAGTCTCACATTATAATCTTGAAAGTGTCACATTCAATTAAGTATACACTATTTATGGTAGGGGTAATTATGGAATACAATTTAGAAAGAATTTGAAAATGTTTTAAAATGTGTACTTATTGACAACTATTTGATGAAAAAGAGGACTTAAAGGAGGATAAGTTTGGAGGTGGTACTTAAAGCCAAATAAGTTTTGAAAAAGGTATTCACATCCCATTATCTCTAATTTTTAACTCAAAGACATAATTTAAAACAAATATATGAATGCGTAAGATGTTTTTCCCCCCGAAAAAGGAACTGTCAAGCCTTAAATTGGCCTAGAGCATTCAAAAATTCGATTTGCAAGATTGTAGGAGTAATTGAAATTGACGACGTGATAGGGCCGTAACAATTCAAGATCAATTTGAATGTGGTAGATATGGTTGGGCCAGTCCATTGGGCAGTTGCATCCTAAGAGTAAAGGCCCATGGCCCTACTGATCATGATGACATTACCTTTTGTTGGGTGCTTATCTTCTGCAGTGGCTATTTTAGGAATAAATATTAAGTGTAACGGTTATACCATGTCAGTAATATTGATATAGTATAATCGTTCAATAAAAAAATGAATAAAATGGATAAAATGAGACTCATTTCTTATCATAGAGGTGATTATGTATTACATGACTGTTTGACTATGAATTTTTAAGTCAAGTTCAAATAATATTTCTCGTAAATTATTGTAGAATGAGAGAGAGATAACCAGAGGGGGGGTCTTTGAATTTAGTACCTAGGATGATGCTTTCATTTTGCACCATTCATCTTAGATAATATACCGGTGATTTATACAGATTGTCTCACCCTTTATGTGGTATTTGCCTTTTGGTTTTTGAGCCAGCCACTTTGAGAAGCAAGTAAAGAAGATAATATGGCACTGAGGATGTGGGCTTCTTCAACAGCCAATGCACTCAGAGTCTCTACTGCTTCCAGACCTCAACTCTCTCCTGCTTTCTCTCTCTCTAGATGCTTCTCTAGTGGTAATTTTTTCCTTTGAACTTTGGTGGATACTTTATCCTTCTCTCTGTGCTTACAGTTCAGGCTAGACTTAAAACAAACTTGTTTTGAAAATCAAAAGAAGACATTTTACTGAACATTTTTCTTTCTTCACCAAAATGAATTGTAATTTTGTTCTACATGTGACACTCGTCATACCCATAGTGACAAGAGTCTTTTGCGCTCAATTGCCTTTTGTACTAGTACTTTTGTCGGCAACCATGAATGATGAAGTGAATTTCTGGAATTATTTGGATTTGCAGTATTGGATGGGTTTAAGTATGCACCTACACATGAATGGGTGAAGCATGAAGGTCCAGTGGCTACCATTGGCATCACTGATCATGCTCAGGTTATTTCTCTCTCTCTCTCACTCAATAAATTTTTAGCATCCTATAAGGTGCTTGTAGAAATGCCATCATGGCTGTTGGTCAGTTGATTAATAGTCAAACAAATGATTATTACTTCGTTGGTAAATAGAGCCACTAAATCAGCTACCATTTTTAACTGTAAATCTTTTTGTGAGAGTCTATTGATACATTATTCATCTATAGAGTTGTAGTTAACAACAGCAGACTATACATTCCTTTCTGTATCATTATTCGGTTATTGTTGATTATGATTCAGAGTTAAGAAAATAAAAAAAGAAGTCTTACCCAATGGATAAGACTCCCGCCTTTATACCTGTTGGGAAGACTGATTCATAACTCGAACTCTGAATATATCACTTTATAAATTAAGTCAAAATGTCAGAATTGAAAAATTAGAACATTGGTGCCTGCATAAATTTATATATACATATTTTGGTTCAACGGTCCGGGGTGTCCGGACTAACTTACGCGCATCTTGACTAATCTCCTCCCCGGTCCGGTCAAAAGTAGGGCATCCATACCGGGACTAGGGTATTCATGAAAGATAAATCTCTAATGGCCTAACCCCAAGGGGTTGCCAAGATTCGATCTTAAGACATCTAAGTTTACGGCTCGTCCTTGTTAACACTTGAGCTACCCTTGGGGGGGTTTGCATCATTTATATTTGTATAGCTTGTATGTTGCTTCCATAGTGTGCCCATTTAGGGCCTGAAGAGAACAAGTGACAGAAAACATAGGAGAGTGAGCATGATCAAAAATAGATGACAAGTACACAAGACCTACTGTGTAACTTGTGTTTAGGAAGATGAGTAAGCATGATTGTACTCCCATTCTAAACAAAAACCATGAACTGATCACCTAACAGAGATTAGGTAATAGTAAGCATGATTCTGTTATGGTTTGAAGCAGTTAGAATAAGTTGATTGGTATTGAATAATACGACAATCTTAGATAACTGGGCGTACCCAATACACAAGGCTCACTTTCTTTTGTTCTTTCTTATTGACATAATGTGAAACTTGAACCTTTTAAATGAAATTTTCACAGGATCACCTTGGAGAAGTGGTGTTTGTAGAGTTGCCAGAATCTGGTGGTTCTGTTACTCGAGGCACCAGCTTTGGAGCAGTGGAAAGTGTAAAAGCCTCTAGTGATATTAATTCCCCAATCTCAGGAGAGATTGTTGAAGTTAATTCAAAGCTCACTGAATCCCCTGGTTTGGTAATTCTCATTCCTTGCCTAGTTTTTCTATATATAAGCACCTTTTCTGAAAAAGTCTAGTGCATCAAGTTCGATATTGTACCAAAAAAAATTTGAATTAAAGTTCCAACTCAAACAGGGTCGACATTACTCCTCCATGAGGTTGAGTAAAATCGATGTTGATCCTCATTGCCGGTATTAATGTTTATATGTTTGTCCCACATCGGTTAGACTAGAAAACTTCACTACTCTCTTGTACTATAAATTAACTTACTCATGTATATGGTAAAATACATCGAAGCAATTCACATTTGTTATTCATTTTCTATCCTCTTCTTTCACATGTCATCAGAGCCTAAGCTCGTGAATCCTTCTGACCAAGGATAGTATGTTCTTTGATTGCCCTGCGAGGGATCCTCCACATCAAAATTCTTGAGACTCTTCTCCTTAGGGTTGTCCTCCGACAACCTCTTTTGGTCATTCTCCGGCTCCATTCCGACCATCCTCCGGTGCTGGAGGTTGGCGCCGCTCCCATTAAGTTGTAACTTTTTTTTTTTTGGTCACGAAATATGATTACATTGAAAAACCAGATTGACAAAGTACAATATCAAGAAAGAAAAAAAAAATAGAAAAACAGAACATCAAGAAAGTGGGTCAGAGCAGATTATCCCACACCTTGGCGACATTCCTTTTTGATAAGCTGCATAAGTTGTGGTGTAAGACTAGATAACCACTGGGGGGGAAGGCTACCTCTCTGCATTTGTTGAGCGACATAGTGCGCAATCCGATTCGCTGATCTACCTATGTGTTTAAAAGCCAAGGAAGGGACCTCCTGTGCATATGCCCAAATATCTTTTTGAATGGGTTCAATCTCCCTGAGAGATGCTTCATGGCCTTTGATGAGGGAATCAATGAGAAGCTTTGAGTCGGATTCCACGCATACCCTCTAAAGCCTTCTTCCAAAGCCACTTTACAAGCTTCCCTAACTGCCCAAAGTATCTTTCTTTTTTATGTGAAACATCATTTTGTGGGGATGTGTTTCTCTAACTTGGTCACTTTGTTGTTCAATAAAGATCAATTCAAGCCCATACGAAGGAGGATGGATGATCAAGGTGAAGCCCAGCAGTCCACCGGAGTTAGAATCTCTGATGGGTGCAAAAGAGTACACAAAATTCTGTGAAGAAGAGAATGCTTCCCATTAGAATTTGAATATGTTTTTGAATTCCCTTTGGACTAACTCCTTCTGAGCTCTTCAGGGTTTAAAATATCAATGATTACCAAGCTGCAGGGTTCAACCCCTTAAATTTGCTTATGTATCTTCCTTCTCTTTCTCTCTCTCTCTCTCTCTTACTTTTCTACTCTTGTAATCATCCTTTTACATTTACTGTTCAATTTTTGTACTGCATTTGCTTTCTGTTTTCTGTTCTGGGATCTTCGCGTTGCTTTAACGACGATAAATCAAAGATCAAATTTTTTTTCGGTACATTGTTTCAGTTACCTAAGAAACGAAAACGTTTTTACCCGTTGCGGAAACATAATAAAAAAAAGTAAGAATTATTTTTTCAAAATATTGGTCAAAATATACCAAAATATCTTGAAATACCTTGACCCGTGCTACCAAGCAGATAGTGGGAATAACACTTGCCCATCTATAGGGAAGATCCATCCCGATGGGATTCGAGAACTCTCCATGAACACAAATAAAGACATGAACTCAAAATCCAAGCACAATATTTTGATTTAATTTCACGAAGTTAAACCAGGACGTCATAAATAATCTAATTCTCCAACCAACTGTATGACACTTTTCTGCAGTTGAAATTAAAATCACGATTCATGTTCAGTGCTTCAAAGCTAGCCAATCTCACGACTCTGGCGAAAAACTCAGAAATTGATGATCCAACTCGGGTTGAAGTTGTCACTGCACTGATTTTCAAATGTGCTATGGCAGCATCAAAGGCTCTATCAGGTGCATCACTATCATATATCTTGATCCACCCAGTGAATCTACGCCTGAGGATTATCCCACCATTGTCTGAAAATTCTGTCGGAAATTTTTCATATTTCTATTCAATCATGGCGAGAGACGAGAGCGACAAACAATTGGACAATCTGTGGTGGGTGCTTTGAAGAAAGGAATAGCACAAATGTTTGATAAGTATACGAAAAATCGGACAGCAAATGAATGTTACTCATTGATATGTGAGTCCATCAAAGAGGCAAGAAAGGCACTGAGCAATAGCAATGGTGTCCATGTCTATAAATGTAGTAGCATGTGCAGGTATCCTAAATTCGAATCTTTGAAATGAATAATTTGAGGGTGAGCAACTACTCAGTCAGTATATTCGAATCATATAAAAAGAAATCTCATAAGCACAACAACTATAACAAATCTCACACATCTAAAATAAACACCAATGTCCAACTATTTCATAACGATTAACGGTATCTATTTTTGCCCGGGAGTCTCGGCAATTCCATTGCTATATGTTTATGTCTAGCAGTCTCATCGTTACCGTTTACACTCGGTAGTCTCGACAATCACTTCGCTATCGTTAATACTTGACAGTCTCAGCAACCACATAATCTCAAAGAAACACAATTTCCCAATCCAACACTTGAACTTTTATAACCAATCACAAACTTAACAAATTCATAATCCACAAATTCACATTCTAGCTATTGCACATAAATATAGCTAAATAACAATCAATCACAAATTACATAAATATCATGTATACCCACATTATATTATGTTACACCGGATCATACCAGCACTAATGCACCGGATCCCATCAGAACTCCGCAGTTAAGCGTGCTTGGACGAGAGTAGTACTAGGATGGGTGACCTCCTGGGAAGTCCTCGTGTTGTACCCTTTTTTAAAATTTAAAAAAAAAAAAAAAAACATTATATTATGTTACACATGGATAAATGATTAATCAGCTGAACCTGATACCTTTCCAATATTCCCTTTCATTTATTATCATGCACCCAAATCCTTAGGTTTAGCGATGTGATTGTAGGTAAATAAAACCAACTAAAATTAATTTGAACCCATTAGATTGTTTAGAGGAGGTTTGAGGTTGAGTAGATATCACATTGGAAGTACCCTAGCAAAATGGTGAAAATTCTTTGTTTCTACCGGTACAAGTCATACTGATCGAATACCTCACAGAATGATAGAATGTCCTTCTACTGGTAGAACACCACTTCCTACCTGTAGAACCCTGACATAAACCCTTTCTCGTTTCTGTTTCATTCCCAACCTTCTTCTCTCAAAACCCAATAACCCAAACATTAGCATTTTCAATTTTAACTATCTACCTATATGCAAAACCTTAATTAAACACAATTCAAGATTCATATTCATAAACCGAAAATCCAAGCCTCCACCACAAATTTGAAATTTTTCACACCAAAACCCAACCCTTTTCCCATATTTAAATACAATGAAATACATAGAATTGCTAGAATAAACTCTTACCGAAAGGAGTCACTTCCTTTAAATTCTTCAAGAAAAAATGGTTTTGTTTCGAAAATACAAGAAAGCAAATTTCGTTTTGTGCCGATTTCGAATCAAGGAGCTAAAACTCTCCACCGGAAAACTTCCTCCCCAACATAACTCTCCTCTCTCTTAGCTTCCATGTTTCCTACTCTTCTTATCCTCTTTTTACCTTTCTTTTCTTCTTCCTTGTTAAACACACACACACACACACACACACACACACACACACACACACACATGTATATATCTATAATATAAAACAGGATAGTCTTCAATAAGTCAATTTGACAGTCTCAAATAGACTCATCCAACGGCAACCAGGGCCGGCCCTATAGTATTAAAAAAAAAGCATGGGCTTTAGGCCCCAAATTTTTAGAAGGCCCCATAATTGTAGATACATAACTAGTCCACATAAAAAATTTAAATCCATGAAAATTTTAGGCCTTATAAAAAGGCCCCAAAAAATTTAAGCCCAATCAAAAAATAAATAAATAAAATCTCTCCCTCTCTTTAAAAAACAAAAACAAAATATCACATCCTCCTCTCTCACTTAAAAAAATTAAAAATATTTTTTTTAAAAATAATACTAAAAATAAAAAGGCCTCATTTAGTATTACCGCTTTAGGCCTCAATTTACCTTGAGCCACCCCTGACGGCAACTAACATCCATCTCAAAGTCATTTACATTGCACCATGTCTTTAAGCACGGGTTACCCCTAGTATATATATATATATATAAAGTAGCTTACAATTCAAATCTCAAAAGATAAACAAAATGACTTTTGCTATTCACGGTTGAGATCGCTTTAAATTTTACTTTAAAGTAAATCTAACGGCTAATATTAACACCCTAAATTTAATAGCAAAAATAGGTCCCTAAGGGTGTGTTTGGAGTGATTTTTTAAAAGTACTTCTAAAAATTATTTCTCATAAGTACTTTAAAAAAATAATAGAACTTGAAACCGTCCCACCATTACCTCTACCACCACCGCCACCACCGCCACCACCGTCGCCGCCCTCGCCGCCATCACCGCCACCACGGTCATTGCTACCCACCACAACCATCACCGTCTCTTACCACCACTACTGCCGCCCACCACCTCTCACCCCCACTACAAAAACTGTATTTAAATTCATTTATCTCTTCTCTATGTTTGTGATTTGATTTTGGATATGAATACAAATATGTTTATTATTTACCATTTTTTATTACACTGTGCCTTCAGGTACATGCAATAACTAGTATATATATATTGTATCTTTTGAGGGAAGACAAAACACGCGCGCGCGCATTCAGCTATAAACCCAATGTCCTGATGACACTCTCATAATCACCCAATTACACTTTAACCCCCTATTGTTTTCAATCCTTCTTGTACCCACCTCTTAATTTACAATCACTTAATAAATTACAACCAAAACTTTTTTTCTCATTTTACACAGTTTTTATCACAAGATTCAACCCTAGGGTTTACAATTTAGAATATTACCTAACTCCAACACTTTTTCATAACTATAATTTAACCTCCAAATTAATTATCATAAATTACACATTAGACTCTAACATTTAATAAGTGTTATGCAATACATGTCCGGGTCTCACACTCGTGATCTTCATAATCTATCAATTAATAACAACACCATGCAAGCATGACAACTTTGATTGTGTATGTGTACATATATCAGTATATACGAATCCGAGGTTAATTTGAAAAACTATAATATGAGGTTCTGATTATTTGACAAATTTCAATTTCTCTGTTAAAAAATCATGTTTGATATGTAAAAATAACTAATCAAAGCTGAATTTTAGCAATTTATTTGGAAAATACTTTTGTAATTGACTATTTCTATGAAGTCACATGTACATTTGTCAACTAAATTCATGGTTATGATGCTATATGTTATTGAAGACCGAAGCAAAGAAAGAAGATGAAGTCCAAGATATAAAGTCACAGTTGAAAACTTCTCAAGATTTTTCAAAGCTTAGGTAAAAAGTAATGACCTAGTTGTTAAAATGCATGATGTTATTTAACTTAGGTAAAAGGTAAAAGTTAAAACACATGTTATTTAACTTTATATAGCTTATTTATCTTATATATCATGTACACATTAATTTGATACATAGATACAATAATAAAATATGTATGTATATTTTTTCCCTTCCTTCTACTTTTTTCATCCATACTAAACACCAAAAAATCAATTTTTTTCTACTTTTGATCCCTGTTACTTTACTTTAAAAAATAGAAAGTATATCACTCATATTTTCTATCATTCCATATGTTCATATTCGATTTAAACTAAGAGGAAATGACAATTGGTCATAAGCCACCGGGGTTTGACTTTGGTTTCTTCATGTTTTCTATCTTCTTCAATGGCTTTCTACGATGTTAGTAGTTAGTTTAATGATCACCGCCCCGCTGTTAAATTTTAAAGTTGTAAATTCAAATATCGTCATCCCACTCTCCTATAATAGTATCTGACCCCCCAAAAAAAGCGACTCATTATAACGAAATCATTCAATCAAGAAATTAAGTGAAAGAACAAATCCAACAACCAAAAATAGCTTATATAACCATCACAAACATTATCATTAAAAATAATAAATAACTTATTCACATGAAAAGGATACACATAAATTTGAAATTATGCTGAGAATGGGGTAGGGGGAAGCATTGATAAGTTGCAATACATTAATTGTATACTTCCCTTTTTTTTTCGAAAAGTAATACATTGTGTATTTTATGCCGTTGATTTCGAGATCTTCCTGATTCTTGCCAAACAATTATCTGATGGCCTTGGTATTGGTAAGTATGTTACCCCACACCCTGGATTGAGTTGCTCAAGCCTGAAATGAAATTTTTTTGCACATAATCATAAAGAAAATCATATAAAGACACTAAAAAAATTTAATTTTCCTTGTTGACAATATTTTTTTCGTTGCCAAAGGTATTAGCGACGAAAAATAAAATTGTTGTTGTCGTTTAGCCTCGTTTAGGAAAGTAGTCAGCAATGTCAAAAAAAAATCATCGCCAAAAGTAACAGAAAAAGCAAAATGATTTTGTAAGGAATACAAAAAAAAAAACTCGCTAAAAATGCAACTTAACTTTTGCGATGATTTTTATAGTCGTCAGTAAAAATAATTTTTGTTACAGTGATACAACACCCATGTAAAAGCAATCACATTAAAACTGCAACTTGAAGGGTCAATCTAGCCTTTATTTCTCTTGAATAATTGTTTTTTCGATTTCGGGCACTGATTCATTTTTTTTAATTTGTTTTCGGAATGCGACGAAAAAGGAAAAAAAAAAACCATAACATCATGAGAGAATTGCACTCACTTGTAGTCAAGGAGAAAATAATGAAGAAACACTGAAACTTCAAGCTTAGCCAAATCTGATCCAGGGCATAACCTACTTCCAGCTCCAAAGGGAATGTATCCTCCTGGTTTGGTCCTATGATCCTACAAATAGTTCAGCCATTGGAATGAAAACCCATTTTTATGCTCAAAATGTATACATACACATGATATAAATACTCGAATTTAAAAAGGGAGAATCTCAACTTGCATCTCAGAAAATTTAAACTTTCTCATTTTGTACTTTCAATGCATTAAAAGTGTTGCAATGTAGTCCTTCCGCTATTTATTCCGTCAAAACCCACTCTATTGAAGTTGACGGAACGAGTAACGGATACTAAAAGAAAGGTTACATTACAATACTTTTAATACATTGAAGGTGCACCGTGAGAAATCTAATTTTTAAGAGTGTAAAATGAATTTTTTTTTTTAGGGTGTAAAATGTAATTCGCCCTAAAAAGAATACAATCATGCGTAAACCATACAAATACATCTATCTTTATGGGAAAAAAAAGTGTATAATTTACTTACATCCCATCTTGAAGGATTAAATTCTCTCGGGTTCGGGTAAATTTCAGGATTCATATGGACATGTCGAATCCAAGCCAAAACCTTCCATCCCTTAGGTATGTTGTAACCTGAAACATCATTAAAATTTTGCTCCAACAGATCAAAATAGAAAAGAAGAATAAAAAAGTTGAAGAATAAAATTGTTTATAAATAACTAACCATTGATGCTAACATCGGTTCTTGCCTCCCGAAAAAGTGCGAAAGAGAGGTTAGCCAAGCGGAGTGTTTCATCAATCACCTGTAATGGCCAAAGATATGTTGTTTTGTTATTTGAAAACCAGCTTTTTTGACCAAACCGGGGTTAACCGAGATGCGCATTAATTGATCCGGACACCCTTAACCATTGAAAAAAATAAAACCAACTTCTTTTACGCTATCTGCTTTAGTATAGTAATTGTATGCCACAAGTACAAAATTTGTCGAAGGTAGCTCCAAATTAGAATAGACTTACTTTAGAGAGGTATTCCATTTGTCTAATTTCTTTAAGGCTAAGCTCAGTTTCTGTGGGTGGTCTTCTTCTTATGATCTCTTCCTGCTCTTCCTGAAGAAATGAGCCAACTTTAGTGGTAGAAAAAAGCTTGAATTAATCAAGTTCTAAGTTTAAGGATGTGACTTTGGAAGGTAGAATGGGCTTACATGACCTCCGAGTTCACAATAGAACCGATACGTATTGCCATAGGGTGCAATTTAGGAGGTTAACCCGAGCTCAACTTGGAATATTCGGTACTTAGAGATTTTCAATACGCGGGTATGGATTGATCAAAGAAAGTCGAATCCCCGACTAAAATTCGAACAGTATTCAGTAGGAGTAGGGGTGCAACTCGGGCGGGTTGGGCGGGTTAGACAGTCAACCCTAGCCCAACCCTAGGTATATAATCTTCAACCCTAATCCTAACCCTACCTCGGGTTAAGGAACTCAACCCGAGCCCTGCCTGAGTTTAATTCGGGCGGGCTCGGGTTGAATTCGGGTTCACTGCAAGAGAGACAGAGAGAGGGGGGAAATAATTACAAATTCATAAAACAATCCATATATTTCATTCATAACAGTGCACGATTATTGATCATCTGCTTTCACACCAAAAAACTAGTGATCTCAAAACACAATCCCAGAAAACATAGAAATTAGACCCATACAAATATTAAACTTAAAACATCACACTATCACCACTAATCACGCATAACGCATAACAGAGTAGCGAGCAATAAGAAACAGAGGACAATAGAGTAAAAATGAAAAAAAGTGCTAATGTTTTATATATATATAATTATTTTTTAATTTGTCGGGTTCGGGTTGAAATCGGGTTGTCGATGCCTCAACCCGAGCCCAGCCCAAATTGAATTCGAGTTGAGGTTTTTTGACCCAAGTCCAACCCAAGTATTAAAAACCCTAGCCCAAGCCCTAATTTTTCTGGGTTGGGCTCGGGTTAAAATCGAGTTGCCCAACCCAAGTTGCACCCCTAAGTAGGAGTCTCAGGTTTCCGGATGCAATCCGAACATAACCCAAATGGGTAAATTTATGTTATTCAGAATTGAATCCAAATTTTGGCTTGAATTGTGTAACCAATAAAACAAATTGAATTGAACCAAAATTTCAAACTGAGTAGCATAACCTGAGTACAACTAGAGTTTGAATTTTCAGACACGTACAGTACCTGGGTTGAAAATATTATGTTGAATTTAGGATTAAATTGGGCTCGAATTTGGAGTTTTAGAACTCGATTTGAGTCCGATTGACTTCTTAATTGGCCCAACCCTCCCCACTTGTAGAGATGTTCACTCGAGCCGGTGGGTAAGAATTTTTAGATTCCATGTTCCGAATCAATGAGTTGTTAAAGACAATTTTTAGACTATTCCTACCAAATTGAGGGTAATGTTTCAAGCCGAATTCCATTCAAAAATGGGTCGGAAGGTCGTGTAAGAATGCAGAATGCCTCACAAATTTTCAAACTTTAAGTTATTAATTTTTGTGTCATTTTAACAACTCAATTACCAAATTTTTGGGTTACTTTTACAACTAGACTGTTAAAATATAATATAAAGATATATAAATATATCGTTACTTTTACAACCAGTAAATCTGATTAACAACAATCACAAGTCATATACTTCCTAAATGACGTAGTTTTATGACAGACAAAATGATGCCGTTTTATAACACACAAATTAATTTTAAAAAATAAAATAAACATTCATGCGGGTCGGGTGTACGGAATTTTGAACACTCCTACCTACTTGCATCCCAAGAATATGATAGTACTAATGATATGGAAATTAAATTTTTTTTAGGATTAATAAGTGGGTAAATCCAAATTAATTATGTTTCAACATACCTTGGCAGTTTTGAAGAATTGAGGATGCTCTTGTAGGAATATAATTGTCCATGTTGCAGCATGGGCAGAAGACTCGTGGCCAGCAAACAAGTACATAATTATCAAGTCTATGATCTCCTCATCACTCAGTTTCCTACCATCCTCATCTTCAGTTTCTATCATTAAATCCAACATGTCTTTCTTTGTCTTTGATTCATTACTCTTTATCATCTTCCTTCTCTCATCCACAACAGCTTGAAACAATTTTATCAAATTTTTCCGAGCCTGATACCACAAGTATAAGAAAACGAAAGAAAATATAACCATCACTGTAAAAAAAAAAAAAAAAAAATTGTTTGTATCGAATTCTTTTTGAAAAATCTAAGGGACCAATTCAATACCATAAGAAACGTCAAATCTAGGAAGTACATATACGGATACGTGATACGTGTATGATATGATATGGATATAGTGACTTAAAAAAAAAGATACAGATACGGGCAGGATATGTCTATATTAAAATATATTTTATATTTTACTATTATTTAACGACTTAAAAATTACAATTTTCAATAATTTTTTAACAGTAGTAAGCAAAATTAAGAATTTTTATCTTGAAAAAGATGTAATATCTTCTCATTATGATAAATTTATAAAATGAGCATGGTCAATTAAAGGAATCAGAACCACATTTAACTAATTAATTTGTTTACTAATATTTATTTTTAAGATTATAGTGTAACTAACTCATTTTTTCATACTATTTAAAAAACACTCGTGTCTTCAAAATCATATGGAATTTTGTTGATATTTTGTATTTTATGTGACCTCGAAAGAAGAGGGTATTGATTAAAATTAAAAATAATACATTTTGCTCCATGTTTAAAAGTATCTGCAAAATATCTACATATTTTATTAATTATCGAATACGAATAATGTGTATTTGATATGTATCCTGGAGTATACGAGGAGTATCATATTCAATACGATATCCGTGTATCGAATACGTTAATTTTGACAAAATATCCGTGCTTCATAGCCTCAAATTAATAAGGAAAAAAAAAACCTCATTTAGAAAGCGAAGCCCACAAAATGAGGTAAGAATGTAGAAGAAAATGATAGCTCTGTCTCACCTTGATTGCCCTGTGGTAAGCAAACCCAGGGAGATTAATGGTCATGGCCTTATGTCCAAGGCATAGCTGAGTATACTCTTTTTCCATGGCCTTCATTGATCTAGGATCAACTTCACTGCTCATAAAAATGGTCATTATCACCTTGAAAGTAATCTTCCTCATCTCTGTTAAGAACTCGATTGGCTGCTCCATACGAGCCCATTCATCGAATGAAGTTTTCGCAATGTGTTTGATGTAATCAAGGTACACTGATAATGCTTCATGGCCTTTGATCGGAGCAGCTGTTAGGCGACGAAGGCGCTTGTGTTCTTGAATGGAGACTCCATGAAGTGCTTTCTTTCCAAATAGTGTTGTGACTGATTTAGGCCAACCAGGTCCAAAGTGTTCATCATCCATCAGTACTTTCCGGCATGTCTCCGGCGTCGTAACTATGATTGTAGGGTTTCCAAACATGAAGGCTCTGTATACCCGAGCCTGCCCGAATCTATAAATATTTTCCAAGTGAAACAACAAAGAATTTCACACTATGATCATATAAAAATCTCTTTTCGCAATGAGAAAAAGGAAAAATAAAAACTGTCACATTGCAGATGAAGTGAATTGCATTTCTTTAAAGTTTACACCACCGAGTGGGGTGGTCAGGTAGAGTACTGGTCGAAATTCCCACTCTGAAGCTGAAGCTCGAATTTTAGAGTTTATATTGGAGTTCGATGGTTAACCACTATGCTAGTTTAGTTAAGTTCGTTTACAAAAAGAATAATGGGCGCGGTCAAGAGCCTTATGATACCACTAGTAAGGGCCTATTGGGGTGCTCTCTAAGCGCTCTCTTTTGTTCCCACCTTTTTTTCGATTGTAAAAAAAAAAAAAAAAAGTGCATCTCTTTATGTGCATGTACTGTTAAGCGACTACTTTCAACGAAAATTAATGTGAATGGTTTTGAGAGAAATATTGATGGTCGTTAGATGAGTAATCTGTACCTGAAGGTACGGTACAACATAAATCAACCGGTTAATTTGGAGAAGTGAAGAGTGAAGAGAGAAAAGTAAAATTTAATGTGAATGGTTTTGAGAGAAATATTGATGGCCGTTAGATGAGTCTATTTGAAACCGTCGAATAGACTTGTTGAAATTTTCCCTGTTTTATATTAAAGATAAAGATTTGCTTATCTTCGACCATAACTTTTTTTTGTCGCCAAAAAAAAAAAAAGAGAAAGAAAACTTATAATTTTTTGTATAAAACTTTTAATAATATTTTTTATTGTCTTATAGAGCGTGTTTTGAGCTTTGATGTAATATTTTTATTTTTTCAAAAATAAAATTTATTTACTAACAATCCTCAAGGACCCATGAATTTCTTTATGCAGTATCTCTGACCCTCTAGTGCCAAGTAAATATTAAAATTTTATTTTTGCGCATTGTTTTGATCATTTTAAAAATAAGAATATTTCTGGGATATTTCGAAAACATAATAAAAATAGAAACAAAATTCAAGAATTTATTTTTAAAATGTTAATCAAAATATAATAAAACATCTTGAAACACTTCGAAACATTATAATGTTAATTTAATTACTAATTCATTTCAATATCTCTTTAAAACTAAAAACGTTTCAAAAGGAAATTTTGGATCCCAACAATCAAATGATGACAATAGATGTATTGACAAATATCACACACACACACACATATATATATATATATATATAGAGAGAGAGAGAGAGAGAGAGAGACCTGGTGGCAAAACTGGCGATGAAAGAATCAGGATCACCATTCTTAAAAGCTCTGAGGAAAGACAAGATATTACCAATGAAAGGCCAACCCATGTCACCTGGAGGGAGTGTCTTCTGCTTTTCACCCAAACTGCTAACATAAAACCACTCATTTGCTCTCTTTAGCAAACCATATATCCCAACAATACCACCCAACAAAGCTGTGAAAACCACCCACCCCAAATCGTATTCCATTTTCAGAAAAAGTTGCAGAGAAAGCCAAACCTGGTTTTGGACTACTATTAAGAGCCACAGGGTTACTGATACTTCTCTAAGCTGTTAATTGTAGCTGGATTTATAGTTGTTTCTGTGTTTGTACCATACGACCACCTGACCAACTCTCTCGGTCAAAGCAATTGGATCTATCCAATTAATCATTATCAATGTGATAGATAGCTTTGATTTGTTTGAAAAGCTTTCCGTTGATTTACTATTCTCCACTAGAAGACACCAGAACCTAGCAAGTGGGTTTGCTTTAAACAACTAGTAATATTACTAATAATATTATTGGGACCAAAAAGTAGGTTGTCAAATACGTCATGTTAAACGGTTACGTATCGGATTAAACAGGTAACGGGTAAAAAATATGTAAACTCATACATGACCCGTTTAATAAACGAGTGAAAAATCTCCACACAAACACGAATCATTTAATAAATTGATAACACGACACGACTCGTTTAACCCGTTTAATTTTAATTTATTATTAGTTTATTATTATATTTTATGTGGCTATCACTAAAAATAAAATCTGCCTAATTTTTTAAAATAATTATTAATTTATTACTATATTAATTTTATTTAAATAGGTGATAAATGGGTTAACAGGACTCACCCGAACACGACTTTTTTTATTAAACGTATCTAACGGGTCAACCCATTTACTACCCAAACTCGTTAATGTCTCACCCAAACCCGCTTAATTCGTGTCGATTTGTGCCGATTAATAGTGTCGTGTCGAATTTGACAAGCTTACCTAAAAAGTTCAATCATGTCGGATTCATATTGTTTTCAATTCTATTTGTCAAAATTAATTCTCCAAGGTAGATCAAGTGATCACACCCCCGATTAGGGGTGTCCATGGGCCGGGTCGGGCTTCGGGTAGGGGTAGGCTACCTGCAGCCCAACTCGCGAGCCTATTGGACGGGCCCGTGGGCAGGCTTGTTGGGCGGGTCTGCTCACGGGTTTTTTTATATACAACTTCATTTAAAAATAATGAATATTTTTGTAAAAAATAAATTTTTATAAATTATATTTTTGAATAAAAAATATAGTCAAAATAGATAAAAATAAAATAATAAATAATTTTATTTTTAATTAGGAGATGAACTATATCCAATAGAATGAATACATCCCAACTCACTTATCTATTATTTGCATTATTCTACCATTTAAAACTTGTATGCTTAATACATGAAAAATAAAATAATACATTATTTATAATATCTAAATTTTTAAAACTTCAAATTTCGACGTTGGGAAACTTATTTCAAAGTTTCAAATTTAATCGTTTAAAAGTATAACTTTTTTTCAGATGAATGGTGGGCGGGCTATGTGAGCGGGTTGGGCTTGACGGGTGGGTTCTTGGGTCGGGCGTCAGGTCGGATAATGAGTTTGGGGGCAAACTCAAACCCTCTTTTTAAGGATATTAGGCTCAGGCTCGGATTGACCAACTATCGGACCTATCGAGTTTCAGACATATTTTTTTAAATTGGATAACAAAACCCGTAGATAATCCGGTCCGTGCATACCCCTACCCCCAACTCAAACCACATATTCCACACCGATAAACAGTGGAATCATATGGATGCCTTGAAAGTTGTAGTTGATGTAATGCCATATTAATAACCGTCGAGTTTGGCGATGAAAAAAAGATGCATGTGGTGACGAACTCTGATGCGTGTGCTTGCGGCTATGGGTTTTGATGGGATTGGGACTTGGGTGACTCTCGAGACTCAAACCTATTAAAACTAAACTCACTCATTAGTTTTTTTGTCAATTTTTAATCGGATTAATGGGTTTTACTGAGAATTATCGGGCCTAAATTGATTGAGAAACATACTCATTTACCAATATTTTGTTAGTTTTTTTTTTAACCTAGTTCTAAGTTCATTTCAATGAGAGCATTGTCCAAAGGAAAATAATATTTGTACTTAATTTGAGAACTTCATTCAATCCAATCATTAGATTAAAAAGTGAGCTTCATCTAACATTAAAACTTATAACTAATATAATAACGGTATTGAATTAGATCTGTGATTAGGTCCTCATAATATTACTCTTGTCCAAATAGTAACAATAGTTGCATCTGCAACAAAGAGGCTAACTCTCTAAAGAGAGAAATGTCATTCCATCCATATATTAGGCCCGTTTGAAGTTGACTTTTTTGGGTGAGAAACATAAGTTTGTAAAGTAAAATAAAAAAATCAGAGTTAAAAAATCTCTTGAAACCGTTTGTAGTGTTTCCAAAAAAAACCAATTTTTCCTTGGAAACCCTTGGATTTGTCCCATTTTTCAGTTTTTCCTTTATACGGATAAAAGTTGTTTTTCCCCAAAAAAAATTGATGGAAAAGTCACTCAATAAGTCTGGATCCAAACAAATCAGACTTTTTTTCCTCTAAAACCAAAAAAAAAAATTGGGGTTTTAAGTCAGCTCTAAACAGACGCAAAAAGAGCTCCTAAATAGAGTCTCAGTCCTAATTAAACTGACTTGCATAGATTCTATTGTTTCTCTCCTTCCAAATAGAGTAAACTGTAATAGATAAGCATCTTAACATCCCCTAACCCTAGGTTAACTTTTAGGAATACATATTGTTAACCATTCAGCAAACAACATCAGACTGGAGTCCTCCTCTGCTGAAGGGTCTGCTGAAGATGTTTGATGCAGGCTGGAGTCCTGTTCTACTGAATGGTTAACACGTATTAGGGTTTTGGCCCTCTTGTTCACTAGTATTTCCTACTCCTCTAATTAATCGAAGGGAAAAAAATGTACGAACAACTCATATTGAAGTTTAGAGTTTTGGGTTTAGAGTTTAAGATTCTAATTGTAATATCTACATATTTTTTTTGGAAGTAAACTTTATATACCTACCGAAAAAAAAACCTTTGATTATAAACTTTCAACGGTTTAAACAATCACCCCTACGAGCCGTGGGAACAGAAATGGCTGTTACAAGAACCACCACAACTAATTCTCTTCATAATTTACAGCAATTAATTATAACCCAAAAAAAAATAAAAAAATTTGTTTGACGCAATATGTTTTGGTAACGATTTAGACGCAATAAATTTATGACGCGATACATTATCAATCCTGAAAAATTAGTTGGAACTCAAAAGGCGGTTTACTAACCGCCATCAATGAGTATTGGCGATAGGACAATTGCTAAGATTACGTATTCGTGGCGATTCTGGATCCATGCATAAGAGTTCACATTAATAATATTAATGTCCAAATGCTAAGTTTCTAAAAAAGCTTTTGCAGCATTTAATAGAATCACCAACAAAATTGGACAATTTATTTCAAAGTTTATTTGATTGGCATAGACCAACAACCTCCATGTTGTCTTTATGATGTAGTACACATGTGGATCAGTTTGCAACTTAGTTGGAGCTACTGGGCAATTTTTGGAAAGATTTTGACTGATTTTGTTTCTAAAACAAGTTGGAATCTAGTTTATTTTTCTTCTCAAAATTTTAGAAATTTTTCCTTATTTAATATATCAAATCAACGTGAATCATTAGATCAATAGTTATTATAGACTTTTAGTAACTATCTAATGACCATGTACACACGATTTTGGATCTACATTTTGCTAAAAAAAATTTGGTGGACACAACATTTCTCTTCTAGTTTCCTAGTTAGATTAGTGCTCTACCATTATAAAGAGCAAACCATGTAAATTATTGAGGTTTGGTATTTTGATAGTGATATTGCAAAGGTGATTTTTCATTTTCTCAATTGCTTTAAAATCAACAAAGTTAGTAAAGTATCTTATCTCTGGTTTATAGCATTTTGTTCTATTCTGGTTCGCACAATCAAGAAAATTTTGAATGGGTTTAACACAGTGAGGTGACACTATCATGTGACGTGCAAACCTATCGAAAAATTTTCACACAATTAGTTTGTAAGACTGACAAGTTAACTTTTTCAAAAAAAAATAAAATTGGTGGACACAACATTTCTCTTCTAGTTTCCTAGTTAGATTAGTGTTCTACCATTATAAAGAGCCAACCATGTAAATTATTGAGGTTTGGTATTTTGATAGTGATATTGCGAAGGTGATTTTTCATTTTCTCAATTGCTTTAAAATCAACAAAGTTAGTAAAATATCTTATCTCTGGTATATAGTATTTTGTTCTATTCTGGTTCGCACAATCAAGAAAATTTTGAATGGGTTTAACACAGTGAGGTGACACTATCATGTGACGTGCAAACCTACCGAAAAATTGTCACACAATTAGTTTGTAAGACTGATAAGTTAACTTTTTCAAAAAAAAAAAAAATTTGGTGGACACAACATTTCTCTTCTAGTTTCCTAGTTAGATTAGTGCTCTACCATTATAAAGAGCAAACCATGTAAATTATTTAGGTTTGGTATTTTGATAGTGATATTGCGAAGGTGATTTTTCATTTTCTCAATTGCTTTAAAATCAACAAAGTTAGTAAAGTATCTTCTCTCTGGTTTATAGTATTTTGTTCTATTCTGGTTCGCACAATCAAGAAAATTTTGAATGGGTTTAACACAGTGAGGTGACACTGTCATGTGACGTGCAAACCTATCGAAAAATTGTCACACAATTAGTTTGTAAGACTGACAAGTTAACTTTTTCAAAAAAAAATAAAATTGGTGGACACAACATTTCTCTTCTAGTTTCCTAGTTAGATTAGTGTTCTACCATTATAAAGAGCCAACCATGTAAATTATTGAGGTTTGGTATTTTGATAGTGATATTGCGAAGGTGATTTTTCATTTTCTCAATTGCTTTAAAATCAACAAAGTTAGTAAAGTATCTTATCTCTGGTATATAGTATTTTGTTCTATTCTGGTTCTCACAATCAAGAAAATTTTGAATGGGTTTAACACAGTGAGGTGACACTGTCATGTGACGTGCAAACCTACCAAAAAATTGTCACACAATTAGTTTGTAAGACTGATAAGTTAACTTTTTCAAAAAAAAAAAAAAATTTGGTGGACACAACATTTATCTTCTAGTTTCCTAGTTAGATTAGTGCTCTACCATTATAAAGAGCAAACCATGTAAATTATTGAGGTTTGGTATTTTGATAGTGATATTGCGAAGGTGATTTTTCATTTTCTCAATTGCTTTAAAATCAACAAAGTTAGTAAAGTATATTATCTCTGGTATATATTATTTTGTTCTATTCTGGTTCGCATAATCAAGAAAATTTTGAATGGGTTTAACACAGTGAGGTGACACTGTCATGTGACGTGCAAACCTACCGAAAAATTGTCACACAATTAGTTTGTAAGACTGATAAGTTAACTTTTTAAAAAAAAAAAAAAATTTGGTGGACACAACATTTCTCTTCTAGTTTCCTAGTTAGATTAGTGCTCTACCATTATAAAGAGCCAACCATGTAAATTATTGAGGTTTGGTATTTTGATAGTGATATTGCGAAGGTGATTTTTCATTTTCTCAATTGCTTTAAAATCAACAAAGTTAGTAAAGTATTTTATCTCTGGTTTATAGTATTTTGTTCTAGTCTGGTTCGCACAATCAAGAAAATTTTGAATGGGTTTAACACAGTGAGGTGACACTGTCATGTGACGTGCAAACCTACCGAAAAATTGTTACACAATTAGTTTGTAAGACTGACAAGTTAACTTTTTCAAAAAAAAATAAAATTGGTGGACACAACATTTCTCTTCTAGTTTCCAAGTTTGATTAGTGTTCTACCATTATAAAGAGCCAACCATGTCAATTATTGAGGTTTGGTATTTTGATAGTGATATTGCAAAGGTGATTTTTCATTTTCTCAATTGCTTTGATATGCTTTAAAATCAACAAAGTTAGTAAAGTATCTTAATCAAGAAAATTTTGAATGTGTTTAACACAGTGAGGTGGCACTGCCATGTGACATGCAAACCTACCGAAAAAGTGTCACACAATTAGTTTGTAAGACTGACAAGTTAACTTTTTCAAAAAAAAAAAAAATTGGTGGACACAACATTTCTCTTCTAGTTTCCTAGTTAGATTAGTGCTCTACCATTCTATTATGGTTTGCACAATCAAGAAAATTTTGAATGGGTTTAACACAGTGAGGTGACACTGTCATGTGACATGCAAACCTACCGAAAAATTGTCACACAATTAGTTTGTAAGACTGACAAGTTAACTTTTTCAAAAAAAAAAAAATTCTAAAAAAGTAATAAGTGGCAACCACTCATTAGAAATGTAAAATTTCTCATTAATAATGACACCACATGGCACCATCATGTGGTGTGTTAAACCCACACAAAAAAAATTTCCTCATAATCACACTCCCTGCATCATTTTACCTCTTTCCTACTAGATTTCGACCGCCCTCAACCACCACTTGCTGCTCCGATCGACAAAAAAATACAACACTTTCAGTTGCTTCATTTGTATGAGCAATGTTATTTGAACTTAATTTGTTGGCCGAATTCACTATGATTTTTGAATTGACTGTAGATCCCATTAAACATTAAAACTTAGTATTTATCCAATAATACTAATGAAACCACATTATTAGATCAGATTTTTATGTGTGGCATTACTCCTTTTCTATTGCCACCATATTGGTAAACCACCTATGTTTAGGTAGTGATCAAAAATATGCACGAATATTTCAACAAAAATTTTTTTTTTCTTACAATTGATAAAAATAGGACAATAATTTATTTAATTACATCATATTTAATACTTAAAAGTTCATTAAACCCAATATACTAAAATTTGGTAAGCCTAGTATATACAAATGACAACATTTTTTTTTTACAAAATATTGGCTAATTAAAATCATTTAGAATTGACTTCGGTGAATTCTCGTACTTTGAAAACATTGCATAACAACTTTATTATTCTTTATATACACAATCATGTTATTACTTAGATATTTATAACTCATTTGATTGATTATACAGTTCAATGTGCACTCTATAATTTTTTGAGTCCAACCTTACTTGGACGCAAGGCAGTCTTCCTGCTCCAAGTAATCAGCAACCACCTGTTCTACATCAATAAACTATTGGACCAAAGGCATAAATTCATTTGTTATCCAATTTATTGCTAGTCTTATGGTGGTTTTGTATTAATTTCAGAAATATTCCAATGATATTGAATTTTGTATCTATGATATGTCAATTTGCCTTGAAAATATGAAAAAAAAATAGTAATCATCATTCAAAATTTATAACTTGTTACATTACTTTTATCAAACAAAACATGAAATTATCACTTCCATATATAGTTTGAAATGGCATTTTGGGCCAAGTCCCTTCACACCTTATTCTGCTTCTTCACTGTCCCAAGATCGGGTGAGGATCCTCTACTATTAGAAAATTAACACAAGAAGTGATGTTGATTAAAACAGTATTGTTTTGGTGCAAACGATGTCGTTTTGTTAAATAGAACAACATCATTTTGGTACAAAACGACATAGTTTTAATCAACAGCACCACTTCTGTTAAAAATTAACAGTAGAGGAGCCGAAATCCCCCCCCCCCCCCCCCTCCGGGGACTTAAACTAACCCTGATCAAACATAAACAGGTACACATTCATTCTCTAAAGCTCTAGGATTCAAAGAAGCAAACGCAAGAAGCTCTTGGTCGCGTTCGAAAATGGCCATTTCTTTCTCTTCCAGAGTCACCAAAGCTTCTATGCCACCCTCTACCAGAGCATCTATCAAATGAAATGTATCCTTGATCAAACTGCTAGAAGTACCCACCCATATTGGCTTTCCCCACCCAAAATTTATCTGATTGAATGGGTATCTACACAAACTGCTACATTTATAAACATGAACACCACTTCTATTGCTCAGTGCCTTTCTTGCCTCTTTGATAGACTCACATATCAGTGAGTAACATTCATTCGCTGTTCGATTCTTCGTGTACTTATCGAAAAGTTGTGCAATTCCATTCCTCAAAGCACTCAATAGTTTTTCGAACTTCTGGTCACTTTCATCTCTAGCCATGATTGAAAAGAACCATGAAAAGTTTCCAACAGAATTTTCAGGCAATGGTGGGACCATTCTCGGGCGTAAATTCACTGGCTGGATCAAGATAGATGGGCTGGATGCACCTGATATTGCCCTTGACGCTGCCATAGCACATTTGTAAATCAGTGCAGTGACACATTCAACCCGACTGGGATTATCTAATTCTGAGTTTTTCACCATGTTCTTGAGATTGGCTAGCTTGGAAGCACTGAACACGAATCGTCTCGTGATACAATTCCCTTGCTCAAGCTTATCTGAGAGTACTGGTGGATCATTAAGTTGTAAAATCGAAGATGAGATGAACACAGGAGACACTTGATGATCTTGGGACTGAATTGCTGTGGCTGCCCAGTCCTTAATGAAGGCGTTTATTGTACACCCATCGCCAATCCTGTGCAACATACAAACACCAACTGCAATGCCTCCACAGCTGAAAACTGTAACCTGAATGACCACTAGACTACCCTCATAGGAGTCATTCCACAATATGCCACTTGGGTAGAATAGATCAATTGTCTGAGGCTCGGGTTGTTTCAGAATGTCAGATAGCTTGCAATCCATTCGGGCTTCGAAAAAATCGACTCCCTCGTCGTTACAATTGATCATGGAGCTGGTGTCTGAGAGCCTTCCGGCAAATGGGTAGTATTGAGCCAGGGTTTTGGAGAGAGAGTTCTTTAGCCTAGAAAAAATGTCATCTGGGACATTGGATTGGCTATGGCTTGCAACACCAGGGTAGAAGAGAACCAAGGGCATGTAAATGTGAGGGGATAGCTGATCCAAAGAAGAAAGATTGTAAGAACTCAAGTGATTTGGTGTAGGAGAAGAGGGCTTGATGGTTGTTTTGGAGATTATGTGAGGCTTCATGGTTTCCATAACCAGAAATGTTGATATTGTTTGTAGTTGTCAGATGGCAAACACAGTTCCTCTTGGAGTTGGAGGATATTAATCAAAGGCAAGAGTAGATGGAAAATCCATACTACTTATAAATGTACACATATTAGAAAAACTTTTATTTCACTCTTTTACCCTCCAACATCTCTTAAATATCCAAAATAGCACGCACCACAAAAATGTTATTCATTATACAATACCTTGAGTGACCTTTCATTACTCTTTTTTCTCCCAAACATCCATTACATTTTTAATAAATTCCACCATTTTAATCTTCATCTTATAGTTACCATAACTGTTTTGAGGTATGACTATAGGAATTCTGAATCTAAAGGTTTTAAATAGTGATTCGTTCAAACGTCAAGAAGTTGTAAACCATCGGCCTCAACACAGTCCTTCAATTAAAAGGAGCAGCAAAGGCTTATGAGTGGACGGTGAAGAAGATCATCCACCAATATCTTTTTCCTTCATGTCTAAGTTTCTCACGAAGATGGTTCTCTCTCTCTCACACACACACCCCTCTGCCTGTCCGTAGTTGTTTGTAGGAGAACAAGTTCCTCAGATTTTATAATATCCTCATTCTTGAATTGCATAATTTCTTAAATAGCGTATTGGAGGGCAATAATAATTCTATAATGAGTAAGAGGCATTATATGCAACAAGTTATATACTTATGGTCACTTTCAAGTTTCAAGTAATCATGTCCATGGCTAATTTTATTAGACTTTGTGTGATGGATGTTATATTCTTTTTTTTCCAAGCACTGGCACATGTTATGAAGATTAATAAAGTTTTTGAATACCTTTGGTCCATACTTTTACCATTTGGCACCTGTTGTACTAAATCAATTGCTTCAAGTTTTTGCTTATTTATGATGTTATATATGATGGTTATATTAATCTTTTTGTTTTAGGTGTCATTTTTTTCGGTCAATTTGTACTAACGAAATATTTCTACTCTTCCCTTAATGATAGGAATTCAGAGACTTAGGCCTTGTCGCAAAAACAAGCCGTTCATCCCGACCTATAATGCGTACCTCAGAAGCATCAACTGTGGCCAATATTTTTGATACAGTTCGGCTTATTGCTAAGGTTTTGTATTTTCCTTTGTTTACTAGCTTGAACCATGTCTCATTTATTTTTTCAGTTGAGTTATATATTATCGTCACTTGTTGAATTAATACCTTTGTTCAAGTGCTGAGTTTCTTACTACCACTTAGGAACCTATGGTTGATGGTTTGCTTCAATGGACCCTTTCTTGCAGTGGGTGTATAAATTTTATGATGAAGTGTCAAACAGTAAGGGCAATTTATCAAAATGTGAAGTGTCCAATAGTGTCGGTAACTTACGAATGAATCATTTTTTTTTTATTTCCTTGAACTGATTCAACTTTTTTAGATGTCTAAATTTTAATAAGAATTAGTGTGCATCATTCTTGATAATAAATGGTTAACAATGAACTTTTGATGCTGCATAAAATATGGAGAACATATTTTGGTTAGTATCAAAAAATCATTTCATAATTTCAATTACACCATTATATTCACCTTGTCCATTTGTAGGTTTATTATTGGATAGTGATATCACGTGTCAATAATGACATGATGTCACTGTTACACCAAATATTTACTCCTCTTACATGGCTACTCGAGACAACATGAACCCTTAAGCACCTATGCTTTTTTGGGGAATATTTGTTTAATTATTCTTCATGAGCTTTTAAAATATAAAATTATGACAAAATAGAACTAATTGCTAATTAGTGCTAATTTGGTTGTCGTGTTACTACTTCTTTCTCTGAGTTTGTTGAGTGGATGAAGGAAAATGTGAGAATGTCAAGCAAAAGGTGTGCATTATTGAGGTAGTAGGCCTGGTTTTTGGAAGTGTGTGTGTTTTTTCCATTCCTAATGAGTTGTTGGTGTGACTTTATTGGTAATATTTATTTTTGTCATATTGTTGGTCTTCTCTATTTCGTTACTTGGTGTGTCATATAGGTGGGTTATCCTTTAACAAGTAAAATCTGAAAGAATGATGAAAGAATATGAGAGATAAAAATAGTAAGCAATTGAAAAAAGAATATAATTAGACGTCGACACCAGGTATCGGATCTCGCTCTTCAATTCTTAAACTCATATATAAAGGAGAGGTATCAATTAAGAAGAGCGCAATAATTTATCTATTTGTCTGCACGTAACTGATTCCCAGAAAATAAAATGAGAGGTTGACATTAGTTAAACATGTTTGTCAATTGTAAATGTTTGGCATGTTCGACATTAGTTTTATACATGTTTGACATCAGTTAAACATGTTTTTGAATTGACAAATGCGTTTGTCAGTAATAACCCCAAACAATACGGCTAAATTGATAAATTTTTTTGTCAAAATGATCTAGAATTTAAACCAAATTATTTATCTTCTGCTTCAAATAATACTATAACTTTTTTTTTATCATATCTATCTATAAGAGATCTAAACCAACCTTCGTCAATCATCTAAATACACGTGCAATGAACATATCACCGTATATCCAATGGCTCTAATTTTGAACAAATAAAAATAATCAATAACAATTAGAATCAAAATTATAATTCAAAATTATTCACGTGCAACGCACGTGTGCAACAACTAGTGAAAAGAAAGGTGGAGAAAAGTCCAATAACAATACATCTTCTGTATAATTTTCTTATTTTATAATTTTTTTATTATTGTATTGTATTTTTCAATTAAGAATCATAAATCATTCAATTCAAAATTAATGGACAGAATTGATGAAAGCACGGCCTTAATTGACTAAATATTACCGCAACACATTTAGTTTTAATTGGTTTGGGTCATAATCTAGTTGATTGACTAGATGCATTTAATATATTGATTGAAACGAATTTGACAATTCATTACCATATACAAGTCATACACAATACAAACTCGATATGCATTACAATAGATCGAGTGAATGTATTTTGAATAAATTTTAACATGATACAATCAGAAATCCAATATAACACAAAACATTACTAATTTTAAACCCCCTTTTGTAAGTAGGGTAATTCTATTATCGAAAAAATAATTCGGTACCACACGAAAAATCACTATTTTTTTAGGAAAAGTTTCAATTTCTTTCCTGATCGATCATGAATATGTCCTCATTAGTTGTAACTTTCATCATTGTTCATAACTTTTTATGATCGATCATATTTTTTACAATTATAACTTATACTTCAAAAAATTATAATATAACTATTAAAAAAATTATAAATTTCAGTTCGATACCGAATTTGTCTTGCTCTTGTAAATATAGTCTGAACAAGAAAAACGGGTTACTAACCATCATAATTATTGGGGGTGGGGACACAGAAATGAAACTATAAATTATTTGCATTAATCTTTTGTAAAATCTAGTTGGAACAAAAAAGGCGGTTCATTTATAATTATTCTCGGTGAGGCAAACTACCAAAAACGGACATTTGCGGTGGAGAGTAGTGATGTCTATTTTTTGACATATAATAATAATTAATATCAATTCACCATTAATGGAATGATATGTTAAATGTCTAAAACTGACTAAACACGAATATACAAATCAGTTATATGCAATTATAAGTAGGTCGGATATAATTTGCATTTTAATTTCAAAAGTCGATGTGATTCGACGCATTGATAGCACTAATTAATAAACAGGACTTCACTTTAATACCGCTTTCGATAGAACTACACATGTCATTAGAAATTGTTGAATGAAATTAAAAAAATTAAAAAAAAAAAAAAACGAATATGAAGAAACTTATGGGCAAAAGCCCATTTTTCAAGATTTTAAGATGAAACTTATGGGCTGAATAAACTGGAAAACTAGGTGGATGAGATTGAGCTAGTTGGGGTCTTTAAGAGCTGAGAGCTAATACAGTTACTGAGAAAGATAGGCAAAAACAATTCCTATTGGCAATCAATCAAATTCTGGCAATTATATATGTTGTTTCGAGAGGGGAAACTTGATGTAATTTTTCTTTCACGATTATACACGTGCAGCTTTAGACACTTTATCTAGAAGAGGGGTAAATAAGTTTTTTAATTTTAGTTCAATTGATTACCAATAACAACCTAAACCATCACATTTACCTCTTCTGACAAAGATATAGCAATTAATGTTAGAAACTCTTTAGTCACCACAACCCAATTTAACCGTGACTATTATTTTAATTAATCTTGAATTAATTCACTCACAATCAATCTCACGGCGATCCCAAAACTCAAACCCAATTTTTGCACAACTATGGTTGAATAGATATCAAACAATCATTTCAACAAATACATAGTGCGCATATGTGCAAATAATCACAAGTGTATACAATAAACAATAAATAAAACGAGTGATTTGTTGACACAAAAGCCCTCCTCGGAGAAAACCGAGAGAAACCTTCCTGATTCACCAAAACATAATCAACTAATCACTAAGTCAACATACAAGTAATCGAGTCTTATATTTCAACCAATACCATAGCTAGATGCTTATTTACTTGTTGTCTCTCCGCAAAAGGCCCTCATTTGACGTCTAGCATAGCTTCACTTAGATCTCTCTTTCTAAGCCTCGAACAATCATAGGCACGTCAATGATTCCCGGTATGCACACACCAATGAGTTTAGTTCTAAATCATCAATATCTTCAACACCAAGTTGTGAGATTAAGTAGAATCTATAGCGGTAACCTTTCAATTTAGGGAACTAGGTTAGTGGTGAAAGCTCTCAAGGTAAAAGAATTGTTTTCTCTTAGAAATCTCACAAGATGCTTAATCTAGTTGTAAGAAAGACTCTCAATTTTTAAGTCCGGAATAAGAATAATTTTATTAAATAAAAAACTCATAATCGCAAACGACCGCTCGATCAATAGCACTAGAATGAAAATCACATTTCAAACTTGTCCAGGAGCAACACCACTCGAGCGACCTTGAAAGACTGCTCGAGCGAGTTCTATGCACTCCTCTGTGGCCTTTTCCTATCTAATTCTCTAAGTCATAAAGAAATTGCTTTAATTAAGGCTCGCGAACAAAGATCGGTCCTTACCAATTTTTAAAACATAAAACTAAGCAAAAAATTTGTCCTCTAGAACACTAAAGGGTATTGCTCAAGAAGAGTCCGATAATAGCTCAATCTATATTTTCAAAATATGAAAATAGTCTAGAAAAAATTTTCTTTTCAGAACAAATAGGATACAGGTTGAGCCATGTGATATATTAGCTACTCTAAATAATAATGCAGATTCAAAAATTTTATGTCCAGGAGTACATAGATCAACTAAGCAACACTGCTGGAGCGACCTTGAAAGACTGCTCGAGTGAGCTCTCTGCATTCCTCCGTGGCCTTTTCCCATCTAATTCCCTAAGCCATAAAGAAACCGCTTTAACTAAGGCTGGCAAGCAAAGATCAGTCCTTGCCAATTTTTAAAACATAAAACTAAGCAAAAAACTTGTCCTCTAGAACACTAAAGGGTAAAGGGTATTGCTCAAGAAGGATCCGATAATAGCTCAATCTATATTTTCAAAATATAAAAATAGTATAGAAAAATTTTTCTTTTCAGAACAAATAGGATATAGGTTGAGCCATGTGATATATTAGCTACTCTAAATAATAATGCAGATTCAAAAATTTCATGTCCAAAAGTACATAGATCAACCTTAGATCTTACGAACTTGAATGTGGTGAGTAGATTCTCGACGCCAGATTGGTTGTGCTCCACTCTGGACAAGAGTGACATGCTCTCCCTCCTTCAATAGACTCTTACTCTGAAGCATGTACAAAAGAAGAAGAAAAAAACAAATTACCAACAGAGTAATGGTGAAACAAGAAAACACATTGGAGAGGATTCACAAACCAATAGAAGTTTTAAAGCTCAAGCAAAGGTCTCCTCTGCATCATCTGAAAACTGCATATATATAGGCATCACACCATGATAAAGAGCCAGCCTCTGCTTTACCCTTTCTCTGACAAAACATGAACATGTGTCATAAACATAAATATGTTTGTTGCTACAATCACTGGCTTCTGCATGCTGTGACATCTTCTAATGATGTCTTCCTGTTTAAACATAAATATGTGATGTCCTTAATTCTCATCCTATCTTTGGTCCTGAAAATCCAAAACGAATATGGTAACACATTATGTGTATGCAGGAATCTTCTGAAAAAAAAGATGGCACAATTTAGGGCACTGATAGCATTCCCCTTATACCGACTAACCCGAATGGGGACAAGGTTTTGTGCTCATCCTATGTCATTTCTATTTCTCATCCTATTTTTGGTCCAGAAAAATCCAATACAAATAAGGTAAACTACTATGTTTATGCTGGTCATCTAAAGAAAAAGAAGGCATTATATGGGCCCTCATAGCATCCCCCTTAACACTGACTCCTGCAAATGGGGAAAATGTTTTGTTGCTCCAATGCATAAACAATCTGATAAATCCATTCACCAAATGGGCTAAGTGGATCATGCTAGGATACACACATGTTCATCAATGGGTTGAGTGCAGACTATTTAAATGCTCGAGTGTAAGAATAACATCAAACTAGTCTGAAATGGAAAGAATATCGCTCATTGCCATCAAACTAACCTGTAATAAAGGGACATCCTCAATTGGAAGTTCAGCTCCAAGGTCTCCACGGGCTACCATTGCCTATCAGTAATTGCAACCACAAAACTTAGAAAGATACCAATAGACAATATTCATTTTTGTCAATTAAAAACTGATGCCTATTTTGCACTATGGCGGGGTGAAGAGCTTTGTGTGACTTTTAGTTGGATTATATGTGTCCATTAAAGTGCCCTTTGTACTTTTTTTCCCTTTTTAGGCTAAATGATTTTGGGATGGACGACTTGTGCATCTTTCCTTTTTCGTATGTACTACTTTTGTAACTTGTAAAAAAATGTACGATATTTGCTTTAGATAAATCAAACATAAGCAAGGTATTCATTCTGATCTGAGTATATGAAACATAAACCACTCCAAAAAGATTAAGCATGAACAGGTTATAAGGCAACTAGCAAAGAATATTGAGACTAACCCCATCAGATGCAGAAATTATTGAATGAAGATTTGGTATGGAGTCAGCACTTTCAATTTTTACAATCACATGAATATCTGCATTGCAGCCTGCACAAGAGGTTTGAAAAGTTTGGTGAAGAAAAGTACTGCAAGGAGCCTAGCAACTTTTGTTAAACCTCAATAATCTTACAAAAATGGAGAGCAAACTTTACTTTTGAGACAATTTGTCAACTCATGGACAACTTTTGCATCCTTCACAAAAGAAACAGCATAGAAATCAACTTGGTTGTCCACCCCAAGCTTGATATCTTCCCAGTCTTTGTCTGTTAAAAAGACACAAGTGCATTCAAAGATTGGAAATTGAAAAATCTTCTGAGAAAATGAACACAAACAACTGAAATATAATTGAAAATATAAAGGAACAGAATATATCTTATATTAAAAGAGTTTTGACACGGAAGTTAATTAACCTGTTATCGATAGTAGAGTTGCACTCTTCCCCCGCACGTTTAAATGCCGCCTTGATTTCAGTTCTCTGTCATCAACTACTTCGCATTTAACTAAATCCTTTGTCTTTGATTTCACAGCTGATGACATCATACCACCTAGAAGTGAAATACTCATTACTTCGGACTTACAAATAAACAACTTAATACATGTGGCTTTGTCCCTTTTCTTCCTTTATGAAGTAAATGCTTCATATAAGTCCGTCCTCCAGTAAACTATGTGAATCTTTCTTTTTCAATTGGAAACTAATTCAAATAACCTCAAAAGAGTATCACAAAGGTAACAAGTCTATTGCTTAATGCAATGATTAAATACTCGTGGCCAAGTGAGAAAACACAGTTCAAGTCTGAGAGCAACCATTTTGGGGAGTATATATCTCCAATTTACCCAGCCAGCACCTTTCATGCTTACGCACACCATTGTTAGTGGCATTTAAAGGTATAAACAACCAATTTTCTGATTCAGAACATGGTAACAATTTGTCATTTAATAAGGAATATTGATTAACCATAAAAAATGTTATTTTATTATATTTAATGATTGGTTAATTGCATATTATTTTTTATTAAATGTGTTAAATTCCTTAATTTTCTAGTTTGATATTTTTTCTAGTTGTTTGGTTTATTTTGCAGGTAAATTGGTTGATTTAAAGTAATAATAGATAAGGCAAATGAAGCAATCACTAGAGAAAGAATCACAATTGATAAGGATTGAAGAGTCAAGATTAAAAAAGGAAGATTTGAAGATAAATCAGCAATTTAATCCTTATAAGAGTCCAAGTTAGAAGAAAACTCATTTAAAGTTGGATTAGGAAAGTATCCTAGAAGATAAGGATTAGGAAAGTATCCTAGAAGATAAGGATTTGACACGTCTTCAGTATTTGGTCATAACTTTTGACTTCGATATCGAATTGACCTGATTTTTGTGGGGTTGGAAAGAAGACTTCAAAGGCTACAAAAGTGTACTTCACGAAAATTTCGTGATTCGGCCTCTAAATATGTAAAATTCAAGATCGAAGTCTGGACAGATTTTGTACCCGCGCCCTCAAGATTTTATGCACGGAATTTAACCTTAAAAGACTTCTTTTTTGAAAAGAATTCATCCCAAGCCAACCTTATATCTTCTACCTATACCTAAGATTTATTTTACTATAAATAAACACTTTCATCTATTGAGAGGGGATGATTAGGATTATTATTCTTTTCTCATCTTTTGTTTTTTAGTTTTTGTTTTAGTTCTATGACTTGCTAAAAGCCCAACTAAAGGTAGGAAAGATACTTTCAATGAAGCACGGTATTTATTACTGATTCAATGTTCTTTTTAATGCATGATTTATTCTTTTAATTTAATTCTTGTATTTTACTAAAGTTTTTGCTCTATATAATTTCTTGATTCGTTGTACCACGTATATCGAATGCTTGAGATTCCCTACGAGTCAAATAACTGGTTATTCCATACTTGAATTAATTAATTAGAATTTCTCATAAGATAGTTGATTTATTATTTGCAATAAAATAAGATTTACCTGTTGGAAAGCTTGATTTATCGTAGACTCCAAGCACGGTGAGTGCTTGTGATCTACAAATAATTTTTTATATTTATTCAGATAATTCATTAATTATAACTTTTGATGTTTTCATATTATCACCGCTAAATATTCCGATTGAGATCATTTCTCAGCTGATTCTCAATTGAGTTCGAAAACTGGATTATTAATAATTATTGTGTGAATTTGAAAGGGTATCCCCGATGTTTTAGTATTTCAATTATTGTTTTAACCAACCCACCTTCCTTCTGTTGGATAAATTCTTGCTCAAATAAATTTCAAAACAGTTTTCTTTTATTTGTTTTGTGTCTCTTGTTTTCAGAATTCTCTGTGGTTCGACCTCGGACTCCCGATAAATTTATTACTTCGCACAACCTGCACTTGGGTGATTAATTCTAAAGTTGTAGCAAATATCAGAAAACGCAGTAAAAGAATTTTTTGCTTCTAAGATGAGCGAGGTCAATAGAGACTCAATTTGTTGCCATATATGAATACACAATCAAGTACTCAGTTCAATACACAATCAAGTACTCAGTTCAACTTTCTAATGGCACAAACCCGATGACTTGCAGCTGCAAAGCAAGCAAGCTCTATGGCAAATGGTCATAACAGCTAGCAATCGAACAGAGAATCCAGTAAATATAAATAAAGATTGACAAATGACAACAACCAAGAATTTTATCAGAATCCAGGTATGGACATCCGAATTTATAAAAACCTGCATGTAAACAGCACGATGAAGACAATTTTGATCATCATTATTTGTTATCATTGTATGGAAATTTCTTCACTTTTCGACTCAAAGTTTATGAATTAACTAAAATTCCCACCATAGTTGCACCACACCCTTCATATAACAAAGGACAAAAAGCTAAGCATGAACTTGCAAATGCCCCACTCAAGTGCCACCGAGTGGCATCCGTACTTACCATCAACCAGCAGTATGTCACCAGCCTCCACATCATTGACAAAGTCATCATAATTTACACTAACTGTGTTCTCTGTGCTGACTCCTCTTTTAATGGTAAAATTGAACTCTTGCCCCTCCTTAAGAAGGAATGGTTGAGGCACATCTCCACTTCTAACCTCTGGCCCCTACAGAAAGATTATAAAAGCATCAATTACCAATTACATTGTTGTTCTTGGTTATTTGTAATCACACTATAACGTTTAATAAGGCACAAACTCAAGAAGAAGATGGACATGCAATTCATATATTCCATCAACAACTAACCTACCTTGGTGTCCAACATTATGGCTACAACTTGATCCTCAAATTAAGCATTGTATTCTTTCACCAGATCAATGGTTTTCTTGTGCGATGCATGGTCCCCGTGGGACATATTTAGACGAGCCACATTCATTCCAGCTTCTGCAAGTTTCCATATCATTTCACGTGAGCTTGTGGAAGGTCCAATTGTACACACAATCTTTGTTTTGCTTTTAGCATTCGGAGTTATCCTTGCCTGCCCCAGACCGTAATCACTTTAATCAGACCCAGAATAAGAGTACAATTTGTGCTTAGAACATAGTAAAAAAAATTGGATTAGATTTATAGAAGATTAATACTCGAACAAAAATCATTGACATACAAATAAACATAGCCAATCACGAACATAGGAAAAAATATGTTGAATAACATGATCTTGCAGTATAATGCATAGTGTTCTTCCCTAGGCTATTGTATTTTGGGAAAACTTCATGAATCTCATAATGTCACCATACAAATAGTGGCATTGGAAGTCTTATGATGAAAAAATGGATTCTTCAGAATCCCGTCTTTATATTTCACGTAACACTCTTCTCTGAGTTGAAATCTCCTTTCCAAATCCTCATAAGCTCCAAAATGCCACTTCAAGTTTAAATTGAAAAAACTGAAAGGCAATGACATCTATTTTGAGGAAAACTACGACAATAACGATATGATAGTGTAATCCTTTAGTTTAATGTTATAAATCCATCACTACACAGTACTCATTCACCAAAAGCAAAGTTCAACATGAGAATCCATGACGTTCAAGTTTGAACATGTCCAAATTTGACCATGACAATCCATTTCTTGTTGTCCGCTCATGTACTTTCCACTTTTATCATTAAAAATATTTTCTCGTTTGCTATCAAAAAAATGTTCAATGTTTGTGAGCGAACTATCTGCATATGCCTCCAAAGATGATGTAAACCAACCGTCGGATGGAATTTAAAGGGCAATCAATTGTACAAAACTTAACTCATGGACCAATATCTTAGCAGCAATAGGCTGAGTTGGTTTACCAAACAAAATACATGGTAGTGCCCAAACCTTCTTGAGGACGACTTGACAAGATCTTAATAGCTTGTTAGACAGTCAGACTTATTACAACTTAGCTATATTGTTCCAACCTTGATAACCAACCTACCAAGCACACAAAATTTGCAGACTCTACCTCAAATCTTCTCTAGTCTTTTAAGTCTTGTTATCAATGTCTTTTTCGTGCATTCCTTATTTTACTTTTGCCAATTTTATCGATTAGTTTACTAGTCCTGTCATTTCGATTTGCATTCTAGTACATTCAATAATAACAGGAAGAATTTAAAAATAAATGGTTGAGCAGAGATTGCCCACACATCGAGCAATAGTCAGACATCTATAATATGATGCATAAGAACCTCTCATATTTCCCATACTAGAAGGCATTGTCAATGATCAAAGAAAAGGGGCCATGTCTCCCCACCTTTCTTCTCTAGACTCCTGCAATACCTTTAGAATGTCATATTATAAGAATTTCGATTATCCTCCACACAAACAGATAGGCAAAGGAACTTCATGCTACTAGTACGAAACAGAATAAACTAGGTCAAGAGCGCAGAAAGAAAACTCTAGAATTCCCAAAAGTTATCCCCAATTCTCTCCTAAAAACTCCGAACTCAGCAAAACATATAGCAATAATTGTACACAAAACACTGGCCCAAATAGGAATATAAGTATAAATGCATATAAAGATCAATACATAATTTATATGAATGCAAAGAACGGAGCCTGAGGAATACAGTGAAGGGGAAAGACTTACAGAAATCAAAGAGCCGTTTGGGGACGAAAGATTAGCTTCTTCTTGACTCTGCTAGGCAATCTTCATCGATCTAACGGCAAAGATTTCATTCCGGAAGTAGTTTTTCCGACTTCGTGATTCGTTGAAGAAGAGGCCATTCACGTTCTTCACCGACGAAAGGCGATCGGATGCCCTTGCTATATCGGATTTCAACATAGACATTCCGGCCGGTAAATTGATCGTCGCCATTGGAGAGCATACAAAATAGTGAAATAAAGAGAAGAGGTGGGTGACAAAGGGACTGGAATAGGAGAAGTACTTCTATTGACAGAGAAAAAGGTCCGAAAAGGGTCTCCTGAGAGAAACAGATGACAGGAGAGAGAAACAAGGTATTGGTCAGAGTGTCAGAGAGATTACAGTGTGTGTGTGTGTGAGAGAGAGAGAGGAAGACGATGAGAAGAGTGAGTTCCGTTAAAGAAACAGAGGGTACAGGATCTGGACCGTTGGAGTTGGACTGGACTCCTTCTCTGCTTTCATTTTGAGTTAAATTAGGGTGACACCCCTTAAAGTTTAATGGAAATTCACTATGTACCATAAAGTTTTAGAAATTGCAATCAATCTTAATTGACCAATAGTTAACTAACGAAGTTTAGTGGAATAGTGAAATGACCATTTTTATTCTCTGGTCAAAAGTCAAATCTAACCATATTACAAGATTTTGATGTCGGGAAATTAGGGAAGGAATTGGTTTTTGAGTGGGGGAAGAGGAGGTGGATTTTCGAGATTAGGAGGTGTAGTTGGTTTGAGTGGATTTTTTTTATTTTTTTAGTATTACGGTTAGAGATGTTCGAATCAGTTTACGCATACCTCGATTAATTTAATCTTCAATCTGGTCAAAGGCAATCTATTTATGCCGAGACTAAAGAATTCAAGAAGGATAAATCCCTCTTAGTTTGGCCACAAGAAAGTTGTCAATTTTTAAACTCATAATATCTGAATTTACATTTCATCTTTGTCACTACTGGATTATTAAGTGGGTTCTAAGGTTTGGAATTGTTGGCTTAAGGGGAAAGGCAATCTTGAATGGTTTGGGAGAGGTGTTGCTTGACAAGCTGGGGTTGGATGGGGAAGGATTGTGGCCTCTTCCACTAATTATTATACTAGTTGTTGCACACGTGCATTGCACGTAGAACATGTTGTGTTTAAATATTGTATATTAATCTCTAAACTAATTTTTTCCAAATACATAACTTTGGCATGTATTCTCTTGTGTCTTTCATTAAAAAAAAAAACCAAAAAAATAAACAACCAATAACCATGCTCTACAAGAAAAACCCTCCCCACCCCAAAAAAAGAAAAAAAAATACAACCCAAACTAATATTTGATGGAATATGTAGTGAAAAATAATGCGTTTCTCTATTTCCATTCTTGTTTTTTAAAGATTTTTCTCAAATACTTCTTTGAAAGATAAAGAAGTAACGTAAATTATAGTTAAGATTAGTTTCCAATATGAACTAAGATAGCAAATAAGGAAGAAACTTAATTAACAATTGTCTAACACATAATATGTCAATTGGATTCATCTTATTGCATATGACTTAACTTCACGCGAAGTAGGGTGTTGCAGTCAATATATGAAGACAACACCCCTTTGTCCACTCAATTTTTCAAAGACTAACTATATAAGTCTCCATCATGGTCACTACATCTGACATTAAGAAATCCCCCATTAACATTAACATACTATAAATGTTCACTGAATCGTATCATAATATAGTGCTTCTCATTAAAAATGCGCTCATTAATTTCAGCCAACTAACCCACTTATGTTCAGATATAACTTCTAAAACTTCGACAAACTTGTCCACTTATCGTTGGAAGTGCAATTTTTTTGAACCTCATTTGCACTTTTCACATTTTCTAGCATTCAAGCTTTTGAACTCTTAAGACGAATTAAGGTCTCAATAACCAGATTCTTATGCAAAATGACCAAGAATTGAAGAAATAATGAAACTTTAGTATTCAACTCTAAATTCCATACGGACAAACTAAATACTATAGCAATAAGTGTGAACTTTACTCCATAGCTCTATACAAGCTGACTATAAATTGCGATAGAAACACAACATAATGGATGAGAAAGTCCTTTAGAAAAGAAAAACAATAAAGGATCTAGAAACATAAATAAAGCTCGCCATATCATTCATTAAATAGAAGATTAAAATAAATATTCTATATATGCTTCGAGAAGGCTAGTAACCATGCTTTTATTCTATGTAGACCATCCCCCTGCTCTTGACATGTTACTCAAAGATCTCATAGAGTGACCGTTCGTTTGAAGGACAATGTCATATGTGTCTTCTTCTAGTTGCTCCAAATCAATTGCATCATTACCTATTCTTGATACCTATTATGCAAGAAAGGTAAAGGTGTTAGTATGTTTGTGAGACAATCATGTCTCAAGCCAAAAGAGAATCAAGAAATTCAGCAGCATATATCAATCTAACTGTCTAAAAGTATATGTTGAGGTCATTTAAGAAAATTACAGATAATATTGGAACTATTGTACTATAACATGATAACATAACTTTGTATTCATATACTTCCCAATATTTTGCTCAATTGCTATCATCTCTTGTGACAGGATTTAATGCCAAAACATTGCTAGCCAAGTAGGAGTCCAAGCAATAGTCATATGAAAATATGCATTTCAAATCCAAAAGAGTTACAAGATTGAAACATTCACATGATCGAAAGAGACTGCTCTTCACCCATCCTATTACACTATAAGAATCACTTGCTATTAAGCAACCTTAAAACTCCCCTAACTTCACCTGCCACGAAAAAACATACAACACATAAAATATTTAGCTACAAATTTAATTTTACTTTGATAAAGAAACAAAAATCACCACATGCAATGCTTAGACATCTTAAATTGTAATATTTGAATCACCAAATAGTTATTGAGAAAAATGCCACCCTTTTTAAAAATAATAGAAAGATCTCGTGAAATCCTCATATGTCCAAATCTTCAAATTAAAAGATATAGACGTAGCAAGAAGAAAGCTCATACCTACTCTTGCAATCAGTGGGATGGAAGCTCCAAGGGGGCACAATCCAAATAGGAGTCCAACAAGTATAGTATAATAACAAGAAATATAAAGGAAAGGGTAGAGAACAAAAAAAAAAAAAAAATAGAGAACAAAAAAAAAAAGGATATGTGCAACTGTTCTACAAATAAAATAAACAAAGTTGAGGGAGATAAACTATGTCATGAGGTCGAATGAAACAAAGAGATCAATAGCACATCCTTCAAATAAGACTATATGCTCCATATTCCCCCAAAAAATGAATAGGAATAATATTTCTTTTGTGGTACTACTTTCAATGACTCACTCCTACCCATTTTTTTTACCACCACTGCAACATTAACCGTAAAAAACATAACTGCACTTTAAAAATAATCAATAATGAAAGCCACAATTCTAGTAATGCGCAATAATGTAAAAGATGTCGTCAATCACTTTCTTCACTCTTTTACACTTGAAAGATCAATGTTCCATTTAACCATGGGCCAAATTATCCAACCTTGGGATTTTTCCAAGTGCTACCATTCACAGCAAGGAAACCATCATGTGAAGGTGGAATTCTGTCATTTGCCAACCACCTCCATCACATCAGTCTTATACCACTTTTACTTTGTGGGACTTTTGCTCACGTAGCTTGTAGAAATTGCTTATTAAGAAATTACTATGTGATAGCTGAATTATATTGAACACGGATCTTTTCTATTCACTTCGAAAAAAAACATGCTTGATATGAATTAACACAGCTTTACTAAATCTTATTCTGGTTGATCTTTTTGAGTTTAGATAAGTTCTCATCCAACCTCAATCTTCACTAACTTTGATAATGCCTTGCGCAAGTAATGAAAATTTTGGTAGAATAGCACAAGGAATAGTAAAACCCGTATCGTGGAGATGAAAAAGCTCGTTGATGTTATTGATTCAACTTGGCTATAAGGTCTAAAACTTGGGTCTCATTGTCATTTCTACCATGATTTCCTTAATATGAATCTAATTTTTAGAATTGAAAGGGAAATTACGAATTTTTTTCCTCTATGGTGTACTAATAGAAGTATTAATTGCGTATAAGGTCAACAATAATTCACAAAATCAAAACCACATCGAAAAACAATAATTTTAATCGAAATACCAAGCTCAATAAAAATTTGTCGAAAAGATCAACAACTAAAACAATAAAAGAAACAAACCAGTAAAGAAAAGTTGTCTGCTTGGACCCATATTATTATTATTTTTTTTTTTTTGGTCGAGATACCCAAATTGTTAAAACAAAAATTAAGTACTATCCAAACAATCTATTCAAAACCCTAGTCAAAGATAGATAACCACAACAAAGTCTCGTCAGAATCAAACTCTAACACAAGAAAGCCACTTGGAAAGACAAAAAACAACTAAAAAACATTTTAAAAAAGAAAATCAACAGTATACATCAAATGAGACACACTAACCTGAAGCATTGTAGCACAGATGAGTCTGGTGTTTGATTCGTTTTGGTTCGATCTCATTTGTTGTAGACTGAGAAACATGACTCATTACTTCGTAAGTGATAGTGATTCACTGTCGTAGGTAAGAATTTCTAGATTTTTTCCCTTGTTTAGCAATGTAGACAAACAGTGAGAATGAGAGTCAGAGGTAGAGAAAGAAAGAGAGATAGGCAGGGAGAAACAGTTCAATTGAGATGTGGAATAATGATGGCTTGAATTGATTCATTGTGTATTCACTGCATAACACTGTGTTTGTGAAAGAATAAGAATATGAAAAACTCAAAATAATTAATCAATATTTATTGCCATTAAGTTACAATAATTATGATGAAAGATAAATTTAATAGAATTGGAAGCATCTAAACAACGTAAGATATAGGTATAGATATAGATATATAGATATAGATACAAATTGGCTTTATGGTGATTATAGTATAGATGGAGGATTAAAAAAAATTAAAAGTTTCTTTGGGTTAAGGAACTTTTAAGAGTAGTATAGATATAGATATTGTAACACCCCAAAACACACCCTGGACGGCATTACATTCTAAAACCATTTACATCATGAGAGCACTAAAATAATCCATCAATAAATAAGACTTCATAAAATCATCCATAGAATTTACAATATTATCCCAAAAGAATAGACTCATCTTGGCCTTTACATACCAAAAATCAACTAATATAGCGCAGCGGAAATAAACAAAAGAAACTAGACTACACAGTATTTCAAAAGAATGTTCTAGTCTAGTACAAAAGAAACTATATCTCTATAGGTCCACCTCGGAATCTATATTCCCTTCGAGTGGAGCCTCCCAAGTGGCGGGTTCCTCGACCCTTGCGTCCTCCTCAAGCGGGTAATCTGAAAAATGTTAGCGGTAGGGGGTGAGCACAAAGCTCTGTAGAAACATTCCTCTCAAACCCATACAAGGTTTAGAAAAGCATTTAAAACGGTCGGTCTCATTTTTAACATAACATAGATACGTAATTTGAAATAAAGCAGTGACATTTAAAAAGGATCTCAAGTTTATGTAAAAACATTACTTAAATGAACAATTGAGTATCACATACATATAATCACCATTAATTGCCATAAACAATTTCCAACAATTCTTTCGGTAGGTGGCATACTTTAGGGTAACCTCCACCCCCGTTTAGGTCATCTTTGACTCTCAAGCATCCTTACCAGGAACCTCTTGAGAGTCCATTCTTTAGGTAGGTGGCATACTTTAAGGCAACCTCCACCCCCATTCTTCCGGTAAGTGGCATACTTTAAGGCAACCTCCACTCCCATTCATTCGATAGGTGGCATACTTTAGGGCAACCTCCACCCCCGTTCTTTAGATCATCTTTAATTCTCAAGCATCCTTACAAGGAACCTCTTGAGAATGGGTGAGCATTCTTACAAGAAACCTCCCACCAATCACTTCATTATTTCCCAAGCATCCTTACAAGGAACCTCTTGGGAAGGGGTGAGCATCCTTACAAGGAACCTCTCACTCATGTGCATCACAAATCCCAACCAAGCATATCATTCCAACAATTATGTCAATTTACAATCATCCAACCAAAGTCCCCAAAATATAACATATAACAATTCCACAACCAACTACGAAAATACATGAGATCACAATAAATAACATATAACAATTCCACAACCAACTACGAAAATACATGAGATCACAATAACATCATTTTTTTCTACCCAACACAAAGCATTAAGGTTTTGAAATCCATAATAAAAAAAGCATTTAGGAAGGAAATACATCACTCTCCAAACATTAGGGTTTTTAAAACGAGAAAGAAGATTTCATGGGTATTAAACCCTAACTTTGTGTAAAACATGTAATCTTTGCCAAAAAAGCTTAAGAGAGGATGATTCCATAGCATATAGATACCATTGGTAGCCAAAACATACATGTATAAATACCCTAGCCTCAATGTAAGTGAGTGAGAGAAAACCCCTACCTTAATGTTCTTGAAAAAATTAGGACTTTGATCTTGAATCAACCCTTTAATTCCTTGTTTTTCACCTTTGATCTTGTGTTTTTCTCTTCCCCTCTTTCTCTCTAATGTTTTCTAGGATTTTAAGGTGTGTAATGAAGGCTAAGGAGGTGAGAGGATGTATTTATAGTGGGGAAAAAATCGAGGGTTCGCGAACAGAAAAATTCGGATTTTTACAGTGGCTACCGGTAGCTGATTTTGGCTACCGGTAGCTCGGACACACTGGACACTCGACTACCGGTTGGCTACCGGTAGCTGATCTTTACTGGACCATTGGCTACCGGTAGCTGATTTTGGCTACCGGTAGTCACTACCCAGATTTTCTACTTCCACTTCCAATGAATTTTTGACCCATTTAGAGGTCGAATTGGAAAATTTTCATGACATACACTTTTGTAGCCCTAGATGTCTAATATCTACTGTAAAAATTTCAGGTCATTTGGAATTAAGAATAAAAAGTTATGATCTAAATAGTAGACAGTGTCCAAAATCCTTTATACCCAAATTTTCTCTAAAATGTGTTTTAACTCCAAAATATTTCCTAACTTCTAATACACCTCATATTACCTCTCCCAAGGTTTTTCGACCTTCCGGACTCAATGGAAACCTTATTTTGACCTAAAAACCTTTAGAAACTTGTCTATTCACCCTTTCCAAGTTTAAACATCTTCGAAGCTTAACTTCCCAATCAATTCGCATCTCTAGTTTTTATTCCTATCGTCACTACTCATATCCATGTTTTTTTTTTACAACAATTATTTACTATATATATCTATATACATATCTATAAAATAAAAATACGGGGTGTTACAATCCACCCCCCTTAAAGAAAGTTTCGTCCTCGAAACTTACCTCAAGTAGCGAAGATGTACGGGTACTTCTCTCGCATTTCAAGCTCCGGTTCCCAAGTAGTTTCTTCCACTCCATGGTGTTGCCACAAAACCTTCACTAGTCGGATGACTTTGTTACGGAGTACCTTCTCTTTGGCATCGAGAATCTTCAACGGTTGTTCTTCATAGGTTGCTCCCTCTTGAATTTCAATATCTTCCAAGTTTACGACCGGCGTTGCATCCGATTGACACTTTCTCAACATCGACACGTGGAACACATCGGGTACTCTGGATATCTGGGCTAGTAGTCGAAGTTGATACGCCGCATTGCCTACTGCTTTGATCACTTCAAACGATCCGGTATATTTTGGCGCTAAGTTCTCCTTCTTGCCGAATCGAAACACGCCCTTCTTGTGTGACACCTTGGAAAACATGTAATCTCCCACTTTTAATTCCAAGGATCTTCGTCTGTGGTCCGCGTAGCTCTTCTGTCTACTTCGCGCCGTGCGTAGCCTCTCCCGGATGAGTTGAATCTTTTCCGTAGTTTCCCGATTGTAGTCCTTACTCCGTTAGTTCGCTGCGCACTCTGATATACATTACAATCCACCAAAGGTTACAGTTGAACCCTAACCAGACTTGTCCTCCCCTCTTAGCTTCCAAATTCATATACATTTTTCCAACGGAATAATTTAAGAAAAATTAACATAATATCATCGAAAATACCATTTTATTGGTCAATACCAATCTTTAGAATTTTGAATTAAGGAACAAATAAATAATCAAGCTTTGTAACCAAGAATAAATGACTATCAAGCTTGGAAATCAAGAACAAAAGAACAAGCAAGGTTTGAAATTAATAACAAACGAATCTCAAGTTTTTGGAATCCAAAATAAAGGAACAATCAAGTCTCGAATTCCATAACAAACCCATATCAAGCTTTGGAATCAAAATAAGAAACAATCAAAGCTTGAAATCAAGAACAAAGTAACAATCGAGTCTTGGAGTCAATAACAGATGCATATCAAGCTTTGTAAGCAAGAACTAAAGAGTATCAAGTTTTGAACTCAAGGACAAGGAGAAATCAAGTATTGAAATCAAGAGCAATTGAATGTCAAGTCTTGAAATCAAGAACCAATGAATATCAAGTATTGAATATCAAGAATACATGAATTACAATAATTAGAATCAATCAAATGAATATCAAATTTGGCTATTAAGAGCAAATGAATATTAAGCTTGGAAATCAAGAATAAAAACGTATCAAGCTTGAAAGTCATGAACAAAGGAGAAATTAAGATTTAACGGAACAATCATTTATGGAAATCAATAACACACGACTATCAAGGTGTGAAATCAAGAACAAAAGATTATGAAGCTTAGAAATCAAGACCAAAAGAACACTCAAGTCTTGGAACCAAGAATAAAGAATATCAAGTATTGAATATTGAGAATAATTGAATCCCAAGGGTTATAGTCACTACCAAGTGCATATCAAATTTAGATATCAAGGACAAATGAATATTAAGGTTGGAAATCAAGAATAAAGGAACAATCACTTCTTGAAATCCATAACAACGAATATCAATCTTAGAATTAAAAATAAGGAACAATCAGGTATTGAAATCAATAACCAACAAATATCAAGGGTGAAACTCAAGAACAAAGGAGAAATCAAGAGAAAAACACATCTCCTTTGTAAACTAGGGTTTGAAGGCATAAGAAAAGATCTAGGGTTTACCACACCATAATATAGTTTAGGACAAGGTAGTATTATCCAGAATGGCAAGACATGATGATTTCCTAGTAATTAAACATAAATTTAAAATCAAAGATTACTTATAAATAAATCCTACTGGTCTCCCCTTGTTGTCCCGTAGGCAAATTAACATATTCTGTAAGTTCGACTTCCTTGAAACCCAATCCCAATTCCACAGCGTACACAGTACGTATAAAAGAATGAGTCGCATAGGAATCTAATAAAATTCGGGTCCAAGAATGGTAGAGAAGAACAATACCTTCCTTGATTGGCGCCGCCGGGGGCTTGAGTTTGTATCGATCACTGTGGTGCAGGCCTCGGTGGTGGTGGTTGGGCGGCTGGTACCTGTCTGGCGGTCTGAATAGGCCCCCCGAGGTGGAAAAACTGGGCAATACTTCCGAATATGTCCCCCTCCTCCGCATGCAAAGCAGGATCGTGGGGTACTACCGGCTCTAGTCTGAGTCACTTCATCTCCTCGAGCTGTTAGAAGTCTCTGTCCACCTGCCTGGTCTGGACTTCGGTATGGTGCTGCTCGCTGCACTCCACTGGTGCCAGGGTCCGTCCGGATCGGACCTCCTCTAGCGAAGCTCTGTCGCCGCTGGCTGTCCTCCATATCTCTCTCCACCAATGCAGCTCGGTCAACTAGGTCCCCATACTCCCGGATCTTGAGAGCCACCAGCTTCTCCCGGATCGTAGGCCTCAAGCCCTGCTCAAAGCGCTTGGCCCTACTGGCCTCAGTAGAGATAAACTCTGTAGCATAACGGGATAGCTCATCGAAACTCCTCTCGTACTCGGTCACCGTCATGCAGCCCTGTCGGAGAGCAAGGAAATCGGCCTTCATTCTGTCTCTTACTGATTCCGGAAAGTACTTGTCTTGAAAAATTTGGTCAAATTCCTCCCAAGTGAGTGCATCTGTGGTCCTCTTTCTTTTCACTGAGTCCCACCAATGGTCGGCCTCCCCCTCGAATAGATAAGTTGCCAAGCCGACCCGAAGATCCTCGGCTATCCCCATGCCATCACATATCTTCTTCACTCGGCGGATCCATTTATCCGCATCCAAGGGGTTAGAGCTCCCTTGGAAAGTAGGCGGGTGTTGCCTCAGAAACTCTCGGAGAACTACCATTCTCCTATTCTCTTCTCCGTTGCCCGGTACTTGGGCTAGTGGAGGAGCCCCACCGTTATGGTTGTTCCCATTCTGGTGTTGTACCAGAGTGGTGAGCTCCCTCAAACACTGATAGATGCCATTAATTGCATCGGGAGGTGGTGGCGGTGGTGGGTTTGCTTGACCTCCACGACCACGACCACGCCCTCGTCCACGTACACGTTCACCGTCCATCCTGCACATCAATATACAACTTAATTCATTGATGTACAAGATATCCCACTATCACTTTAATCTAGAACATAGGACGTGTGAAAATCTAACTCAAATTTTTTATCCAACCTAGTCCTAAGGCTCTAGTGGTGATCCATAACCTACAGCTCCCATGTAAGACCTAAAGCCTAGGCTCTGATACCAACTTTGTAACACCCCAAAACACACCCTGGACGGCATTACATTCTAAAACCATTTACATCATGAGAGCACTAAAATAATCCATCAATAAATAAGACTTCATAAAATCATCCATATAATTTACAATATTATCCCAAAAGAATAGACCCATCTTGGCCTTTACATACCAAAAATCAACTAATATAGCGCAGCGGAAATAAACAAAAGAAACTAGACTACACAGTGTTTCAAAAGAATGTCCTAGTCTAGTACAAAAGAAACTATATCTCTATAGGTCCACCTCGGAATCTATATTCCCTTCGAGTGGAGCCTCCCAAGTGGCGGGTTCCTCGACCCTTGCGTCCTCCTCAAGCGGGTAATCTGAAAAATGTTAGCGGTAGGGGGTGAGCACAAAGCTCTGTAGAAACATTCCTCTCAAACCCATACAAGGTTTAGAAAAGCATTTAAAACGGTCGGTCTCATTTTTAACATAACATAGATACGTAATTTGAAATAAAGCAGTGACATTTAAAAAGGATCTCAAGTTTATGTAAAAACATTACTTAAATGAACAATTGAGTATCACATACATATAATCACCATTAATTGCCATAAACAATTTCCAACAATTCTTTCGGTAGGTGGCATACTTTAGGGTAACCTCCACCCCCGTTTAGGTCATCTTTGACTCTCAAGCATCCTTACCAGGAACCTCTTGAGAGTCCATTCTTTAGGTAGGTGGCATACTTTAAGGCAACCTCCACCCCCATTCTTCCGGTAAGTGGCATACTTTAAGGCAACCTCCACTCCCATTCATTCGGTAGGTGGCATACTTTAGGGCAACCTCCACCCCCGTTCTTTAGATCATCTTTAATTCTCAAGCATCCTTACAAGGAACCTCTTGAGAATGGGTGAGCATTCTTACAAGAAACCTCCCACCAATCACTTCATTATTTCTCAAGCATCCTTACAAGGAACCTCTTGGGAAGGGGTGAGCATCCTTACAAGGAACCTTTCACTCATGTGCATCACAAATCCCAACCAAGCATATCATTCCAACAATTATGTCAATTTACAATCATCCAACCAAAGTCCCCAAAATATAACATATAACAATTCCACAACCAACTACGAAAATACATGAGATCACAATAAATAACATACAACAATTCCACAACCAACTACGAAAATACATGAGATCACAATAACATCATTTTTTTCTACCCAACACAAAGCATTAAGGTTTTGAAATCCATAATAAAAAAAGCATTTAGGAAGGAAATACATCACTCTCCAAACATTAGGGTTTTTAAAACGAGAAAGAAGATTTCATGGGTATTAAACCCTAACTTTGTGTAAAACATGTAATCTTTGCCAAAAAAGCTTAAGAGAGGATGATTCCATAGCATATAGATACCATTGGTAGCCAAAACATACATGTATAAATACCCTAGCCTCAATGTAAGTGAGTGAGAGAAAACCCCTACCTTAATGTTCTTGAAAAAATTAGGGCTTTGATCTTGAATCAACCCTTTAATTCCTTGTTTTTCACCTTTGATCTTGTGTTTTTCTCTTCCCCTCTTTCTCTCTAATGTTTTCTAGGGTTTTAAGGTGTGTAATGAAGGCTAAGGATGTGAGAGGATGTATTTATAGTGGGGGAAAAATCGAGGGTTCGCGAACAGAAAAATTCGGATTTTTACAGTGACTACCGGTAGCTGATTTTGGCTACCGGTAGCTCGGACACACTGGACACTCGACTACCGGTTGGCTACCGGTAGCTGATCTTTACTGGACCATTGGCTACCGGTAGCTGATTTTGGCTACCGGTAGTCACTACCCAGATTTTCTACTTCCACTTCCAATGCATTTTTGACTCATTTAGAGGTCGAATTGGAAAATTTTCATGAGATACACTTTTGTAGCCCTAGATGTCTACTATCTACTGTAAAAATTTCAGGTCATTTGGAATTAAGCATAAAAAGCTATGATCGAAATAGTAGACAGTGTCCAAAATCCTTTATACCCAAATTTTCTCTAAAATGTGTTTTAACTCCAAAATACTTCCTAACTTCTAATACACCTCATATTACCTCTCCCAAGGTTTTTCGACCTTCCGGACTCAATGGAAACCTTATTTTGACCTAAAAACCTTTAGAAACTTGGCTATTCACCCTTTCCAAGTTTAAACATCTTCGAAGCTTAACTTCCCAATCAATTCGCATCTCTAGTTTTTATTCCTATCGTCACTACTCATATCCATGTTTTTTTTTTACAACAATTATTTACTATATATATCTATATACATATCTATAAAAGAAAAATACGGGGTGTTACAGATATAAATTATGGAATACATTAGTAGTATAGATAAGATAAGATGAGATTGGTCAAGAAAAATGAAAATTAAAGGTTAAAATTAATTGTTAAAACTCAAATGAATCATATTAAATATTAAATTTATGCGCATAATTAATTTAAGAAGATAAAAGGATATGAGAAGATTATGTAATTAATTGTCACAAAAAAAAGAAAGAAATGAGAGGATATAATTGACTTTATAACAAAGATCAAGGGTAAAATAGTCAATCAAATTTTTTTTCACTTTTGTTGACATTTTAAAGTAGTACAGATTTTATTAATTTTTTTATTTTTTTATTTTTATGTATCATATTAATGTTGAAACTTGAATAAGGGAAAATTAGGTGTTTTAGGAGAATTGATGATATTAGAAAATTCAATTTTATTAACTGACTAAAAGATTATGTTAGTTGAACTCAAACTTGAAGAGGCTCACGAGGGACAACAAGCCCTACACGCTAGTGACTAGTCAATTACAAAATGCCCCATTCACCTTTAGATAGTTTACAACTCAATTCTTCATATTTTAATTTCAACAAGTAGTGTATTTTATATTTAAATATTTTGTAATTAATTCTAATAATTATTTTTAGACAATAAAAACTAACAAATGTTAGACATGTCAAATTCATGTGATCCCTATTTTTTCAAAAAAAATAATAATTATTCTTACACCTATTTTCTCCATATACCAAATATTCATACTATTTGAGTATTTTCCTTACCTTTACACCCTTTCATCCTCTTCTTTTCCCCATTTCTATAGAAACCCTTCCTTCCCCATGATGATGCTGGCAAATTGTAATTAAATCTTTTTTTTTCTTGACAAATTATTTACCTTATATTTAAACGAGACTTATTTTATACAAGTAGATCGAATTTGTAAATTCATATATGATTTAAGATATCTAAGCGAATTCAGATAAAATGATAAAATATATCTATATAATAAAGTAGCTTACAATTCAAATTTCAAAAGATAAACAAAATGACTTTTGCTATTCGCGGTTGAAATCGTTTTAAATTTTACTTTAAAGTTAATCTAACGGCTAATATTAACACCCTAAATTTATTAGGAAAAATAGGCTCCTAAGGGTGTGTTTGGAGTAACATTTTAAAAGTACTTTTAGAAATTATTTCTCATAAATACTTTAAAAAAAATAGTGTTTGAAACCGCTCCACTTCTACCTCTACCACCACCGCCGCCGTCGTCGCCGCCATCACTACCAACCACCGCCACCACCACCGTCGTCGTTGTCGTCACCACCACCACCACCATCGCCACCACCACCGCCATCGTCGCCACCACCACCACCACTACCACCCCGCCACCACCACCACGGCCGCCACCGCCCCCCTCACCACCACCGCCACCACCACCATCACCACCCCAACCACCACCACCACCCCCTCGCCGTCACCACCACCCCGCCACCGCCCCCCGCCACCACCACCACCGCCGCCGCTGCCGCCACCACCACCATCGTCGTCGCCATGGCCGCCACCATTGCCGCCCACTACCTCTCACCCCCACTACAAACCGATGCTTAAATTCTTTTATCTCTTCTCTATGTTTGCGATTTGATTTTGGATATGAATACAAATATATTTATTGTTTACCATTTTTTATTACACTGTGTCTTCAGGCACAAGCAATAACTAGTATATAATAAAGTAACTTACAATTCAAATTTCAAAAGATAAACAAAATAACTTTTGCTTTTCGCGGATCAGATCGTTTTAAATTTTACTTTAAAGTTAATCTAACGGTTAATATTAACACCCTAAATTTAATAGGAAAAATAGGGTTTTAAGGGTGTGTTTGGAGTGACTTTTTAAAAGTACTTCTAAAAATTATTTCTCATTATTTCCCCCACCACCACCTCTACCACCACCACCGCCACCAATCCACCGTCGCTGCCACCACCACCACCGTCGCCGCCGCCACCCCCCACCACCATTGTTACCGTCGCCGCCGCCGCCGCCACCACCATCGCCACCGCCACCACCACTGTCGTCGTCGTCGCCGCCCTCGCCACTGTCGCCGTCACCGCCTTCGCCATTGCCATTGCCATTGCCATTGCCATCGCCATCGCCATCGCCATCGCCATCGCCGCCACCATTACCGCCGTCGCCGCCACCACCGCCGTCGCCGCCACCACCGCCGCCGCCACCGATGTCATCGTTGCCGCCACCACCACCACCACCGTCACCACGGTCATTGCCACCCACCACAAGTATCACCGTCTCCTACCACCACCACCTCTTACTCCCACAATAACCGATACTTAAATTTATTTATCTCTCCGTTGTATTTGTGATTTGATTTTGAATATGAATATAAATATATTTATTATTTACCATTTTTTATTACTCTGTGCCTTCAGGCACATGCAATAACTAGTTGATCTATATTCGATCAAACGAATTCAGTGCTTGACGTATTGTAAGATGGTTCATTATTGTAAGATGGTGATGGTTCATTATTGTAAGATGGTTCGAAGTTTCGTGGAAGGAGAAAAATATGGTGTTAAAAAAACTATATTTTGCATGTGGAAAGATTTACGGATTTTTATTTTAAACCTTTAAAGATTAAAATTTTTACAGTGTACCCTTAATATATTAAAAGTGTTATATTGCAGTTCTTCCGTTAACTTTCATTATTTATTATGTCAAAAATCACCCCCATTGACATTAGCCGATAGAGTAACAAAAACTAACAAAATTGTGACATTGTAGTATTTTTTTAAAAATTGAGGGTACGATTTAAATTTTTTAATTTTTAAGAGTACAAAGTAAAAATTATTAAATCTTTTAAGACATATAGTTTAATTTACCCAAAAAAATTAAAATCCGGTATATAAAATTTATGATTTTCTTATAATATTTGGAGGTTATTTACAAATTTTGAGAAATATTTATAATTTTTTGGGGATCACTTACAACTTTTGAGGCTACTTGAGATTTCCCTAAAAAATTATAAATTAAATTATAAAAATTATAACATAAAAGAAACTATGAATATTTTTTATTATAAATAAATCTAAAAACTTATATCTCAATTTTTAAAACTTATAAAATTTAAGGACAATTTTTTTTTGCCTTTTTTGGGTTGCGTAATCTTATTCAACTAGGTTTGAATGTCGTTCTACGATTGGTAAGCAAAAGGCGACCCGAGTCTTCCACTCATACTGGTTAACGAAAACTTTCCGTCTCAGCTTTTGCCTCTTCTTTGAAGTGATGTGATGCAAAACAGACCATGCTTTTCATGCAGTCATATATAGGATCTAATCTTCGCTGTGCCTAACATCATATCAATTGACATGTGAATTGTGATCTCAGTGAACATATAATGTTACTAATTTACTATAAAAATTAGGATTTGACTATAGTATCGGAATAAAAAAATTTGGTGTCGTACTTTTAATTTTTACTATTTTAATGGGTGTCTTTATAATTTTTATGGGTCATTTTATAATTAAAAAATTTATTACTTAGACTCTTATAACTACTCTTTTAATCTCTCTCTAGCTAATTACCATTCATTTGAATTTTTCAAAAAAAATAAAAATTTTATCTTTTATAAATTTTCATGCTTTTTAAAACTTTTCCAATAAATAAGAGTGGGAGAGGAGAGATGGGTGGGAAGAAAAAACAGAAGATGAATGGAGGATTTGGGAATCCCGATGCACGGGACGACTCTATTACATAATATATAGCAATGTAATTGGCTTGAATGAGCTCCAAAACTCTATCCCACATTTTTTGAATTTTTTATTTTTTAAATTGTCAAATTTAATTTGATTTTATGTTATTAGCCTTTTTTTAAAATAACTTAATTCTTTATTAATAAAATAACTCCTAAAATTTTCTCAATTGTCCCAGCATACTCTCCTTCACCTAAACTTATTATATACTATAGCAATCAATTTAGGAGACAAGTTACTCCTAAAACTTTCCCTCTTCCTGTACTTGATTTTTTTTTATTTTAAATTATTTAATAATAATGCATTGATCTCATCAAATTAAATCATTCAATATGACTTATGTAATTACTCCCACAAAATTAATTTATTTCAACCTTTTTTAATTTAGTACAGTAATGAATAAATTTTTAAAATACTATGATTAAGATAGGGGTGATGATAGAGGGTGGCGGTGACGATTAGGGCTGATAATCGAACTGAGTTACTTGAGCTCGACTTGGGTTCGGCTCGTTCAGAAAATGAGCTCGACAGACTCGACTCATTTATGTGTAAATACTCGGGTTTGGTTCGGATTCGACTCGTTTTAGCCTTGTTCATACTCAAAGAAAACAAGTTGAATTTGAACATTTTTTTAGACCTGCTTAAAAAACTGTGCTCGATAGGCTCGCTTTGAGCTCGTTTGATTATCAGCCCTAGTGTCGATGGAGACAAGAGTGGTAGAATTGTAATGAAAGAGATTGAAAATATCGTAGATCACATGAGGTGCCGCTAATATCTTTACTATTTATAATTGAGGATCAGACTTATGTATATATCGGTTCCACTTAAATTTAGTATAGATAATCTATAAAAACAAACAAAGAAAAAATACATTAGAAAGTTCAATCTTATTCATTTTAAAAGTAGGCCTACCAAAATTGACTCGATTAACCGACATAAATTAACACAGGATTAGCGATTTTGAGTGATAAATGCATGGACTTGCCTAACTTTTATAATAATTAAGTCGTGTTGAGGTGGAGTACCTTAACTCATTTATCACCCAAATTATCTATTTAATAACTTGATATATCGCTCGATTACCCATTTATCATTATGTTATTAGTTTAATAGATTACTTGATTTGTTGCAAATTTAGGATTTTTTTAATTAATTTTTTTTGTATTATAAAATTAGTGATTAATATGGACCATGTTATGCAACTCGTTTAATACATTAATTATGTTTAATTTTATAATTTTTACTCATTTTATTTTATAAATGAATCGTATATAATTAATAAATTTTGATACCAACTCAGTAAGGCCCGACCCGGTCAGCACGATTGCGAGGCCTACTTTAAAGTATAGTGAGTCAACCAAGTTGTGTTCCACACCCAATGACTTCCTTAATTTCAAGTGGCCCACAACTAGTGAAGACAAATGTAAAAGTGTTTTTTCCTTTCTTCCTTGGGCTTACTTTGTTTGACAAAGTAAAGTAATTTGCAATTCAACACGCAACGTCGTCGTTTTTTCGGATGCCACCTGTGTGAATCTGTTCATTCATGAAACGAAATCCGTGCAAATACAGAGAACACAGCGCCATACAAACCAAAAGAGAAAGCTCGAAACCTCTCTCTCTCTCTCTCTCTCTCTTACCCTAACTCATTCACACACACATGGCTTCTGTGGTTTTGCCATCGACTTCGTCGTCTTCAACACCTTCGTCTCTGTTTTCTCGTTGCTCGCTGAGCCAGAGGAGCTTCGTGTCCAATGAAGCTCGTCCTCGAGTTTACCCTCCAAACGGTGTCGTAAGTTCCGTTTCTCTCTCTCTCTCTCTGTTCTTATGATCCTATTTTGGTAAAGAGATTAAGTTCCGCTACATTTTGTCTTCCGTTTGGTTGCCGAGAAAGTTGCCATAAATTAAAACTTTTTAATTTATTCAATGTTTTGTTTTTCATTTGGCTAGCTGAATAATAAGTGTTATTGATTCCGAATGAAGTGATATTCATAAAGTCACAAAAGGTTATAATAACTACAATTTCTGACCTTTTTTTATCTTGGATTTTCGCAACTAAGCCGAATTTTACTATATTTGTATCATTTTTTTTAATTCATGGTTTATCAAACAATTGTATCGAAGTTATTCTTTTTGTCTGATTAATGTTTATGTTGGTTCCCTTGAATTTTGGTATTGATTGATGTTCATTTGGATTTGCTACAACACAACACACCCACACACATTAAGCTTTCACTTGCTGGGAGGTGGGCTCTGGTAAAGTTAAGCGATATATTAGAATAGAAAGTCCAATAATGTAGATGTTATTTATTGTATTGATGTGTGTATATCTAACACTATTTTTGGTCAGAAATGTGAACTTACTGAACCAGTGAATGGAAAGCATTGTGTACCAATCCTTAATGACCAAACGTTTACCAAGTTCTTGCAATCGACACGCTTGGAGAATGTAGTCAACAAGAGCAGCAATACCAGGCTTAAGATATTCTCTGGCACGGCCAATCCTGCACTTTCTCAGGTAAATTTAATAATCTTCATAGCTATTTTTCCACCATTTAGGAGTTAGGGAGTCTATGCTAAACTGGATAACTGTCAAATTGATGAATACTATGTTTGAATAACTTGTTGCTGCATTTGTACAGCGTGCCCTCGTATATGATTTACTGTAATCAGCTCTTTTATTGTAGTGTGCTTTGTGTGAGTTGGGGTTGTAGGCTGTGTGTGTGTGTCTTTTCCCAATAACCAAAAATTAGAAAATCTTTCCTAAAATCCAGCCCTTTTGAGATACCTTGGTTGGGTTGGACTTAGAGGCTACATGTGTCTTTTTCAAATGATTCAAATTTTAAAAATGCCATATAATGTCATCGTTTCATAACCATTTTTTGAACTTTTTTGTTTTGTTTTGTGTTTTCTTTGTTGGTGCTAAGATTCTAATTTTTAAGTGTTTTATTGTGAGTGTGGGTGAGTACACAATTATGTTTCTTGTTCTTTATAGTCTTAAAAATATGATTTCCTTCCAAATATAAATATTAAAACCACTAATTTCAGTTCATGTTTTCAACAAACATTAATATTTACTCCAAAGGCTGTCAATAGGGCTTCCTAACTCAATGACATATTGGAGAAATTTGACTGTCAATGGTTATTTGGAGGGCATGTGTATTATTTTTGTATGGATTTTAATGAATTGCATTAACCTTTTCCTTCAATGGTCCTATTATTTGTTTCAGATGCTTGTATGTAAAGTTCATTTATATTTTCTTACTTTTAGTTCTTCCCTCTGATCAAAGGCCATTAGCCTCCCTCAGGGAAAGAAAGTATGTGAAAAGAAAAAGACAAGATTAAAAATAAATAAGAGAAGAGATGAGAGCGAGAGAGACTGTGTCTGTGACTTTGAAATGGTTTGTCCATATATTTTTCAAGATGCGCTTCTCCGTTTTTCAGTATTTTGAGGCTTTGAACTATGTAGTTTCTTTTGGTGACTAACTTCTTACTTTGTATTGCTAACTCGCTTCCATTTTATCTCTTAGGAAATTGCTTGGTACATGGGCCTTAACCTTGGACAAATTAAGATAAAGCGGTTTGCTGATGGTGAGATCTATGTTCAGTTGCAAGAGAGTGTTAGAGGATGTGATGTGTACTTGGTGCAGCCTACCTGCCCTCCAGCAAATGAAAATCTTATGGAGCTTCTTATAATGATTGATGCTTGTCGAAGGGCATCAGCCAAAAACATTACAGCAGTTATTCCATATTTTGGATATGCTAGAGCTGATAGAAAGGCAAGTTTAAGCTACAGTCCATATTAGATATGCTTATGTGTGTCATGTTTATGGTCAGAGTATAATGGGAGACCGCCCATGAAATATGAACCTAAGAATATTTAGAAAATATGCAAGTGATATGGTTTCACAATTTGATAGGCCCATGTGGGTGATCACCTAGTGTGTGGAATCTCATCAATCTTATGAGCAATTATTGTGCACCACCCTTCTCTCTATTTTTCATAATACAGTGATCATGTGGTGACAATTTTTTGTTATCAGGACATTTGGAACCTATAAACATATCCTGCTCAAAAATTAAATAATTGGAAACAAAAACATATTTTGATCTCAGTTTTGTCCTCAAGTTTAAAGATAGAACTTTAGAAATCGGGTTTAGTTTAGTGATATACCCCCTCCTTCATGATTGGGAATCCTTAGTCTCCTGGTCAGGTTGCATGACAGAACATTAAGTGTCCAGGGCATCTACGGCAGATTGCCACGAATTCATTCTTTCATTGTTTCAGTCTTTCTTCTTCTTTACAGACTCAAGGGCGTGAATCCATTGCTGCCAAACTAGTGGCTAACCTTATCACGGAAGCAGGTGCAGATCGTGTTCTGGCTTGTGATCTTCATTCTGGGCAATCCATGGGCTACTTTGACATTCCTGTGGACCATGTATACTGTCAGGTAAATAGTCCAGAGTTTGAAATTCATGTAGTTTAGTTGATGGAGTATTTACTGATTAGCTGCATCTGTTATGACTGCAAAAGCCTGTGATTCTTGATTACCTTGCCAGCAAGACAGTTTGTTCTAATGATTTGGTAGTGGTCTCACCTGATGTTGGAGGAGTTGCTAGAGCACGTGCTTTTGCAAAAAAATTATCTGATGCACCTTTAGCCATTGTGGACAAAAGGCGTCATGGTCATAATGTTGCTGAGGTAATTTCTGTGCTAAGACACTGAAATAAGTTATTGAACTTTTTTAAATAAACTGCAATATCATGGATTATAAGAACTTTATTAGAGAGACATGGAACAAGTTGGTGACAGATCACAAGCATTTCCCTTGCTCAACCATTTTTGGAGCACCAGGCTTACCTGTTCCCTCTCTCAACAAGTGCACAAATAATTCATCAACTTTTGAATTCATCAAATTTTCTTTTTGCAATAAATAATTTGGACTTGTCACTTGCCAATTTGGGCACATTCATCTTTGTCTATGGAACCCCTCTTCTTACCTAGGGGCAAATGAAAAAAATCCATTGGACTGATTTTGGGCAAATTCAAAGAGTAAATTTTAATCCAAAATTGAGAATCAAACGCCCAAAATATAATTGTATCACCTGCATTTAGCCTCAAATCTGGTTGGTCTTGGGGTTTGTACAAATGACCCTGCTAAGTCTTGATTGTTTGATTCTTATTGAGTGAGTATTATTGAACTAAACTCTTGACTATCTTGTGTGAAACATGTGTCAAACTGTCAATACTCTGAACCTATGAATATTGAGTCCATCAGTTCTTTACTCCATTATATTGTATTTTCCTTAAAATAAGTTCAAGGAAAATATTCTCTTTATGAGCTAGTTGGAACTCATTCAGCTTTCTGAGTACTGTAGTTTTCAAGTACATAGCATCAAAGATTGGCATATGTTATGTGTGAGACCAAGGGCCTTGGAGTTGGCTCATTTCAACCACCACTATAAGGAGCTTAGTTTTTCGTCATGCTCTAATTATACAAGTTGCATTTGAAATTTAGAGACTTGGCTTTCGTTGAACATAACGGAGGCCAAATAAGTGAAGCAAATTGCTCGAAGTGAATTATTTTGTTATATGATTTGATTATTGAGTCAAACTAATAATTTAGCTTCCTTGTCTCTTCCCAGTTCCATAGATCCATAGTTTCTGTCCTTGCTCTCGCCATTTCAACCTACATCTAATCTATGCCACACTTGCTCAAAGCCTACCAGCTTTCGAGGCCATATAATTCCTGTTACCTTGAACAACCTCAATGATGGGGAAGTTTGCAAAACGCTAAACAAAGTTGAGGATTTTTGGAAGCAAGGACAAGGCATTGGCCCTGTTTTCAACCAAGTCAACTTGTTTATTCCTTCATTTGCCCTTGTTTTGGTGGTCATCCATTCTTCTCAGTTGTTTAAGATTCTGAAGATCACCTCAAAAGTGGAGGATAGCAATTGTTCTTAACAGTGTCCTCATTGGTGATAATAGAGCAACCTAAAGAATTCATGGATAAAATTTTATATCCCAAAAGCGTCTTTGTGTTGGAGGCATGCCTTACAAGGGATACAAATCAAGATTTGAAGGACTGTGTCATTCACATGGTTTTTGTGAGTTGTTGCTATGTAGCTGGAGGAGCATTACAGGTTCTTTGAAGATTTACAGCAGGCAAACTCTGTATTCCTTGGAAAATTTGGTCATTGATAAAAGAGTGTAAGGCCATCAATCTGCGGTGTTCAAGGGCTGTTGCAGACATCTGTTTGCCATTTCATTTCTGATATTTTTCTTTTAAACCTTTTTTTTTTAGGGGTAGTTATAATTCTTTGAATTGCAAGTCATGCATACTGTGCCTGGTACACCAAACTTTGCAATTCACACAAAATTTGTCTTATTTTCTTGCAGCTCTACAGTAAAGAAATCAATGGAAGAACTGTTGTTTTCTTATCTTATATCACGCAATCCCTGTCATATCCTTAATTCTACAATTCATTGTTATCTTACAGGTTATGAATCTGATTGGTGATGTTAAAGGAAAAGTTGCTGTGATGGTGGATGACATGATTGACACTGCTGGTGAGTGCAGTCATAGATGTCAAGCTTGAGGTTGAAAACTCTATTATCTATGAAGAAATTACCAGAGGTGGAAGAAACTAGGAAAGCCATTAACATGCTTATCTTCGTGTTTATGACGATGAATGTTAATTGCATACGTCATCTCCAACTCTCCTACCAGATTATTCTCCATATAGTTTGACTATATTACAAACTTCGATAATTGTTGGTTGTCCATCACTATTAACTTGGTATCACCCCCAAGATTTCTTAGTATCTGTGGAAGTTTTCAGTTCATATGTATCTTGCTCTTCACTCAGTTTTGTGTGTTGGATCTGTACTGCAATGATGTCTTGGGACCACACCCAAGTTCGCAGCTCATTTAGTTACTAGTTCTTTTGCCTTGTAAGCCATGGAGATGCTTTGTTGACTTTGTAACTTGCCAATGGATAAGTTCTTGAAGAAAGTCTCTTTCCAAGTATCCCTCTTCTTTACCTTCGAAAGTAGTTTTTCCTCATACTAGGAGTAACTAGGGGTCCAAAATTTTAATGCACTAAAGCCATGTTTTTGAGTTATGATGACTAACTTGTGAATTGCTTCTTGTGGGTTTTAGGAACTATTGCAAAAGGTGCAGCCTTGTTACATGAAGAGGGGGCCAGGGAAGTATATGCTTGCTGCACCCATGCTGTTTTTAGGTGACATCTTCATCTATTGCTCTGATCTTTTTGTTCCGTCTCTGTATATGTATGGCCTGTATCTTGTCTACTTGGCAGAATATGGACTTGTTATGTTTTCTAAAAATTTGAAAAGTATAGGTTGGCAGCTTCTGTGATCACCACAATTCTTTGCAGAAACTCTCAATTTGGTTAAACATATGAATTCTCTGATGCTGACATTGGAGAAATAGAGGTGGTCCTCTTTATAGTAGATCAGGCTTGGTTGGTTCAAATAAAATATGTCGGCCTAGAAATCCCACAGAAGGGAAAAAACACTATATTTTGAAAAATATATAGTGAATGATGTTCCGATGGGAAGCTATAGCTCGAATCATCCATTGGACATCTCCTATTTGAGTTCACTATTCTGTGTGTACACAACGAGTCTGCTATTGTTTATCATTTTATTTCTTTGTTCTATGGCACTTTGTTGTAGAATGACCGAAACTCCTGCCCCACCTTGAAAAGACTCACAATTTAGTGGTTTTGGTTGTCTCTCTCTGAAGCAGATGAAGGTCCAGAATGGTGCATGGATCATATGTTTACTTATTTATTGACATAGGACTGATGTTTTGATTTGTTTCCTTTACAGCCCTCCTGCAGTTGAGAGGCTGTCAAGTGGCCTGTTTCAAGAGGTCATCGTTTCAAACACAATTCCAGTAATGGACAAGAACTACTTTCCTCAGTTGACTGTTCTTTCGGTAGCAAACCTCTTGGGTGAAACTATTTGGCGCGTTCATGATGATTGTTCAGTGAGTAGCATTTTCCAGTGAATCGGACAAGTGGGAGAGATTCAGGACAGTCCACCAATGGTGTAATCCTTCATGCATTCTTTCTCTCATTTCTTGGTAATTTGTACCCTTAGTCATAATTTATTCTCTCCTTGCCCTTTCTCTCTTTAGCCTATTGACTACAAGACTAACCATAGACAACACCACGTCACCTCACCTCACCCCACCCCACCCCCATCCTTGTTCTATGATTTGAGGAGTGGAAACACATTGCTCTCTTCAGTAGTCAAGGACTAGATAAGCTGTGGATGGGTTTTTTTTTTTCGGGTTCCTTTTACCCTTTACAGAATATTTCCCTCAGGTTCTTTATGTATGCATCAAACCTGTTGTTGGGCACTTTGGACATTGATCCTATGATTTGATGATAACGAAAGAGCTTACAAATGGTAGTAAAATACTTGGGGGAATTGACGCATCTTGTGAAAACCATTGTTGGATGAAAATTTTCCTTGTTTAATCATCTATACCCTATGTAAAAAAAAGTCAATCTATGTTGTCAATTTAAATTCAGCTTGTCAAAGAAAGTGCAAAGCAAATGCTATTGCATAATTGGAATCGTTCATTTTGGCATCTATAGCCTTTATTTTTTATAAAATTCTATTTTGCAGTTAAAACCCTAATTTTTGACAGAAAATTAAAATTTCAGTGACAGCAATGAACAATTACCAAGTCATTGATCACACATAATTTATTTTTATTTTTTATGATTTTTCACAATTTGTTTTTTTTATCTATTTTTCTTAAATATTAAATTATTTCACATTGTTGAACATTTACATGTTGCTTCGATTTAGTTCACAAACTAAGTGAGAATTCTAACTATTTTAATGTTAGTGGGATTTAATTTATTAATTTAATTCATTATGATTTTTAGATTAATTGTAATTTTTATCAAATATTAAAAATTAATGTTGATTCAATGAATTCACTAAAACTACATTATTAGATTAATAAATTATGTTAAATTTTTAAGTCTATTATGAGAGAGATGATCTACGACAAAGTCAAATTACATGGGCCAAGATAGAGTTTGCAAAGAATATATAGAATTATGAATTACTCTAAATCCCTATCTAAAATTACATTTATGAAGTCAAAAATTTATTCTAAAATTCTTTTTTATTGTCTTTTCTACACACTTATTTTTTAGACGACTCTATTAATTCACGCATGTCTCTTGTTATTGTCTCTCCATTCATATAAATTTAAATTAAGTAATTAAAAAAAATATATATATATATGTTATACACTATTTTAGAAAATAGGAAAGAGAGTGAGAGGGAAAAAAAAAAAAGGCACAATACAGTCGGCTCGGTACACATGCTAGGGTTTTTTCCACACGCCGTCGCTACAGTTCTACGAGCCTAGGGTTTGTCTATAAAATCTAATCTCCTCTTCACCCTCTGCAGTACTTGTGTCTCTCCAATCTCGCCTCTTCGCGACACACTCTCTCTATTCCTAGGGTTTCGTTCTGCGGAAATCTTCTTCGAATATCTCTCTATGTATAGGCATGTGTTTGTGAAATATAAGCGCTCACGTATCTATAGTTATGTAAATACATGTACACATGTAGTTTTGTTTTCGATAAATATGTGCTGTGAGGAAATCCATTTGCGCCGGAGAAGAGTCTCTTACGACTCTTTCGTTGATGGCAGCAACAACCTCTAAGAAGTTCTGAGCACTTCTATCTCTCATCCTTTTAACCTTTTTGATGATTTGTTTTTCTGTGTATTGAATTTCTATTCCTGCATATTTTGGGGAAGAGAAAGAGCGAAGTGACGATAGAATTCATTTGTCTGTCAATCCGCTGATATATAAATAGTGTGATGTTAAGAGTGAATCCCGACAGGTTCTGATCGCTTCTGCACTCTTCCCCTTTCTCTCAAAATTTCACACACTCAATTACACATATATATTTATATTTATGTGTTTATACGCTCTAATTTTTCACTTGTATGGAATAGGCAGATGATGAATCTCAAAAAACAAATGGGTAATTTGCGTCTGAATATTTTCATTGATGCTACATCACCTTGGAGAACTGATGCCTCTTTCCATTTTTTTTCTTAAATTGAATGATTTCTTGGGTTTCCTTTTTATGATTTGGGAAAGTGATACTACAAAATGTATTCTAGTATACAGCCTAATCGTTGTAAGAATAATCATGGGGATTTGGCTCCTCTACTGTTGATTCAAAACGATGTTGTTCAACATCTCAAGAATTCTCTATGATGCCTAGTTTGGCATTGAGACTAGTTATTATATTTATATTTTAAATAGTAATTTAAAATTAAAGTGAAAAATAAGAGAGATAGGGGAGAGAGCAGAGAGTTCAGTGTGAATTTGTAGAATTGTGGGTGTATGTTGGTTGAATTGTTTGATATTTGGGGTATATAGAGGAAGTGATATTTTTTTAGTGGGTTTTTATTAGTTAAAAAATTGACTTTTGAACTGTTTTAATATATAGTTGTCAAATAATTTTATATAATGCTTATAAACCAAAGCTTGAGTTGATCACTTAAGAATTAACAAATCTACAGTTACTCCTAATTTCTCCTTGGTTTCGAGTGAGCACATTGATGTTACCCATCTTGATCATTGAGGTCTCAAATGAATCAAAGAAATATTCTTGGTCAGAGGCATAAGCGAAGACATGTTCTCTTATCTCCCCTTCAAGATCTTGGGTGACCAGCACATTATCAGATATCAGTAATCCTTTGCCTTCAATGATGTTGAGGAAGTAGTGGTTGTCGAACCTAGCCGGAGTCTTGAGATCAAGCGGCGCCACCGCCCCGTCTCTCCCGGATTTGGGACATATTGAGCTTAATATTTTCCGAAAGATTGTATTTCTGTGGTGGCCATTATTATTTTCTTCATAGTTATCAGTGTAAACCCTCTGCCTGAAGCTCAGACATCTTGCCTTTCCCATTGTGTGGCTACCTATATGGTGCAAACCCTTGTTGATGTCAATGTTCTAGGACTATTTTAGACAGTCAGAATCCATACAGAAAAGTTGAGGAAAGGCAAGTTGTCTTAGAAACAACCAGATCAAGGAGGGTTGCAAACTTAGTTATTCATGAACAAGATGATTGAAGTTTGTCACCATCTAAAAAACATGCAAGTTTTTAGTCTCTATGTTTGCATTGAAAATTGAAAGAAAGACAACTCTTACATGGATTGATGCTGTTTTAATTTACCTGATAAAGCCACCAAGTCTTTGGTGTCAAGACCCTGTTGTTGAAATTTGGCAATGAGGGTCTCTAGAGAAGAATTTGGAGCAGGTATGAACTGGTTGGCACCCTTGAAATCTGCTTTCAGAGAGTCTCTCCTGCCTAAATAAACATTCCATCTGGGCCCACCTCTCTTTCGAGAAAAAAAAACCAGAAGAAGTTTGCTATTTGCATTGCCCACTTGCAGAGAAACAAATTAAAAACAAAGCAGCATAACTTATGTAAGACAGCACAAGTCAAGTGAAACCGGCGTTTGTCTATCCTACTACCCCTTTTGGGAAGCCAAGCCTTTGCCAAGACTTCCAATCTAGATTCGGGTTTTTGTTTGTACTCAGTGCACAAAAAGCGCTTATATTGAATTTCTTGTAATTATAAAAAGAGCAAAGAGCAACGCTATGTATCCCAAATTTTTATCCCAAATTAGGGGAGATCATTGGATCCCATTTGAAAAAGTTGATAAGATCTACTCATCTAATGGTCTCCTTTCATTTGGGTTAGAAATTTAGAATACATAATATTTTCCTTAAAAAAAAGATGCATCTTTATTGTTTGTACGCGATGCACAAAAACTGGCTCATTCTAAAGTTCTCGTAAGTTAAAAAAGGATTCATCTTTATGGTTGGTTTCTTTTTCAATTTATACAGGCAGGTTGCAATATAAAGGTCTCTGTCGAAGGGTTTTCAATTCAAGTTATTCAAGTAAAGAACTTTATGCAAGATAAATAATGAAGGGAGAGGGAGATGTACCAATGCAACGGCATCACGAGCAGCAATGGCTAAGATATCAGAACAGGATACTGTATCAGGACATGCCTCCTCCAATAGGTACTTTATCCCATCAATGACCTCAAATCCTCTTAGAGAATTTACATTTGGACCAGCTTGTTTTTCACTTGTGATGCCTCCATAGTTGTCGAGCAGAACCGATGCATCGCATCCCTACAACCAGCAAAAAAATTGTTATTGATGTGGGAAAAAGGAAAAGTGGACGAAATTTAAAGCTGCCATGTGATCGTGAAGTGAATACGTTTATATCATAATAGTGGTATCACGTGTCAGTGAGTTATTACATCCACCAAGTGGGGTTTATTATGCTCTGTATGGTGATATTACGCATCAGTTGATGATGTAAACTTGTCACATAACAGTCTTGAGTACTAGAAGGCCTGCGTGAAATAGCTCATCTGATGTCATAGTGAAGCTAGCTAGCATAGCCAAGTTTTAATGAGGAGGAAGAAGAGAACTGAGCTATTTCCTATGTAGTGCCTGGTACAATACTAAAACAGGAGGAAACCATTATTTTCAATAGTATTGAGAGTCTCGTGTATTAGGCCAACTTTGTTTTGTAAATTTAGCTCCATAACAACTAGGGTTTAGCTGTACATAGTACAATATGACCAATACGACAAATACTTGAGAGAGAGAGAGAGAGAGAGAGAGAGAGGGTAAAACCATGACAAAACAGTCGTGGAAATGCAATCGAAGGAGTGAGGCAGCCATGCGAGGATCTTTCAGAGCTGCGATTTCAACTTGGCGCTGCACTATCTCTTCCACAATGGGGCATGTTTCTTGGTAGTAGTCAAGAACAAGAACTCCATTGTCACTCAAAGTTCTAATGCCATGACACATGAAAACTAGTACAACTAAAGACATTCCCAACTGATTCATTGTTGGTGAGAACAAAACCCTCTAAAAATGGATAGCTGCAATTGGCTGGAATGGCAAGTAGAATGTAACACTAACTTCTCTATATATATGTACACAAAAGTTGCATAAAGATATAGTTTTGTTGGACTGTTTTAGATGTAGCTTTCTTAGGTTTCGGACCAACTTGTCTTGAATAAATTCCAATTGATGTTATACTCAAAGTAGATACAACTAACACTATCTACCTGTTTTCTTGATCAAGAATCCATTAGAAATGACCTCATAGAGGTGATTCACAATTAAGGGGAAACAGAGCCTTATTTTTTGGCTCAATCTCGGATGGGATGCCCTTTGAAGACGATATTGACATAATGGTAAAGTTGCTTTATAATTTTTTGGATGCTATAATTCAAGCTACGAAAATGACATTTAGTAGTACTGAATTAATTTACACCTAACCCTCCTCATATCGTACAATGCTCTTAGTCTAGTGTTACGTGGTTAAATATAATGAGTCCTATTTGAATTTATAACCGTAGTGGATCCACATTCAAAAGTTAGGTTGTTTTTCTGGTCATATGGTTGTTTTATAAGAAATTGGACTTGCAAATATGAATCTCACTTACTCTTCAAAACAATTAGTTATAAAATCTTAGGGGTGGTTCAGTGGTTGAGCTTGACTTTGATAACCTAGATGTCTTAGGTTAAATCCCTTCTTACACTTCTAAGAGTTAACCACCCTTGTTTCTTTAAGGACATACTCTAACCCAACTCAAGTTACGGTGATCAACTGCTAAATTCGAAAAAATAGTTGGTACAAACTAGGGCACTCTGTAATTTAAAAAAAAAACAATTAGTTCTGGTTTCTTGTGGTTCCAGGTTACCAACTTGCGACCAGCTACTTACCCAAAGAACAAAAAAAAAACTTGCGACCAGCTAAGTTGCTTTTTTTTTTTTCTGAAACTTTCCCTCTTTACTACTTTTTTTTAGGTGGAAAAGACACAAACCTGCATAATAGAATTGCAGTAAGTTGACAAGTTAACACCACCGAGTGGGGTCCAATGGGGTATGTTAGCATAACTAAGTTCGTTTCTGAGAAAAGTAACCAATGTGATCAAAAATTTCATGATTCCACCAATGAGAGTCTATCAAAATAATTTCTGAATGATTTCCTTTCCCCGTACTCCTTTATTAACAAGCCAAAAAAAAAAAAAAGTTGACAGTTAACAATGATAGGCTGCAACTTGCATGCTGATATGATCACAGAAAGGAGAGGACACTGTAATGGTCCTTTAACAATGGGTTTTCATATTACTTGGCACTATTCTTTCAATTATTTTGGTTCGTGTCATTTTAGTCCAATTGTAAATAACAATTTCAATGAACTTACGTAGGTTGGCGATGGTGGACCCCTTAAATGTGGTCAAATGAGACGCACATTACTAGAATTTAAATTGTCATTTTTTAATTGGGTCAAAATGATACAAATTTAAAGTTTGGGACTAAAATAATACTAATAAAAAGAACAATAACCAAAGAGATACAAATACAAACCAAGATGAAGATTATACATTTTATTCAAGAATTAAATATATATATTCCCCATAGATATTTACAAATTCCTCCTTCAAGATAGAGCAAAAAAATACAAAGATTTACCATATTATTTACAGACCCATTAACTCTTTCTAATTTTTTTTATGTGTCACAGCTTAAAACTAAATCCAAAGCACAAGCTTACAAGGTTCTTGTCAAGCCATATGCAGCTTGAAAGTAGTAAAACTAATTAAAACTATAAATCTCGCAAACTCTACTCAAAACTACATAAAAATAATAATAAAAAAACACTTCAAAATTTACATTTTGTGGTTGACATTTTCTTCAATGGTCAAATTTTCCATGCTGCCATCTCGAAAGCAAAGTTCAATTCTACATGGTTGCGTGTGGGATCTAATTATGAAGGTAAAAACCAAAAGGGACCTAAAATCCTTTTGTTGTATAAGCTAACATCTTCCAGCTTTAAACGAACTTGCGCTTCTTGCTTGGAGTAACAACAATAACCTGATTGTGAAACAAAACATGACAAATAAGCACTTATCAACATAGGTTGTTTGGAATGTCTATGCAGAATAGCATGTTTCCATAAAACTAAAACAATAACAATGACAAGTTTCCATAAAAACTAAAACAATAACAATGACAAGTTTCCATAAAAATTACAACAATTACAGCTATTAACTATATCTACCACTTCTTTCGGTTCAATGATCCATCCTGAAAGAGTATTCAACCACCTCTCAAATGATGTCACTCAAAAGAGGAGCTTATTTATATAAAACAAATTATAATTGAAATGACAATAACAGAAAAAGAGTTATGAATGAGACCAAGAAGAATTCTTGGCCTTGTAAAAGAAGTATCTGACTGATGTCCATTAACGCGTCTGGTAGTCGTTCCCAAGAATCGCAAAGATTAGCACCATTAATTAACACAGGCCGCATTAAAAGATGGGTGTTTCTAGGGGATTTCAACCAACCAAAGACTAGCATTTAGAGCCCCTGTGTTTAAGGGTCACATGTAGGCATGGCTATGCAGTTGTTGGAACCAAAACTTAGGCATCCAGAATTAGTGACAACTCAAGAATTTGGAATAAGTTGGAACTAGTTCCAATAGATGACATTAAAGCAAGCATGTTTGTGTCTAGTCTATATGCCAAAATCAAGCGGTGATACACAAGAACGATTTCAGGTGGTGGATTGGAAGATAAGAGTATGGAAGACAAAATTGTCAGCTACATTTTCCTCGGTCAGTCTACTTGCAAAATATGCTGAAACATGCAAACCTAAAATGTCCAAACACGATCTGCAGAATAGGATATTGCATACAATAGAAGTTAAGGTACATCTTCCCACTAAGAAAAAGTAAATCTTATTTTAAACCTGATGAAAATTTCCTAAAATGGTTTGAGCTATGGTGCTCTTTCGTATGGTTGCAGAATTAGTATAGAACAAACACAATGATGAAATCAAGATCAATGATATAAATGAATTCATCCAGTTCATTAGGACTGCTAGCATCAGTAACCTTAGTTTTTTTTTTTTGATTGGGAGCCTTAGTTAACTTACTGCGGGAATAGCATGTATGGTAACTCACCCATTGTTAAGCTTGCTTGCAAGCTATCTGCTAAAGTTCTGACTCTCCCTCTTCACCTAGGAAAATCTCAGGATGTACTACTGCACTTGTGAAATTGAGCGCCCTATGCAGCTTCCGATGATCAAAGACTTCAACTTGAACCAAGAATGTTGAACTGACAGGCCGATGATCTGAGAGCCTTATCTCTGCTCGCTTGTATGAAAGTTGTTTTATGCCTTTTCCTATCCACAATATACGATCACACCTGCATAATATCACAAGTAATTGTCAACAACCGGTAGCGAAAATGGCCCAATGGCCAAACAATAAAGATAAAATGATCAAAAAAGTTACATAATAACAATTGATCCATTATTTGTCCAATCCATTATTCTAAAATTCAAAGGAAATCGGGCAAAGTCACTCTCCAAAAATTAACACCCAAGTAAGTTCAAAATAACTTTTCATTCACCCCACTTGACTCACCTGCCAAGTGAGTTGGGATCAAGACAAGTTCTACGAAGTCAAAGTTTAAAGAAAATCCAACTTACCATGCGGGGGATCTCTTCTTCTCCCCTTCTTTTGGGTTTTCACCAACATATCTATCAGAGTTGATTTCATATTTGTAAGTGGGTGCAAAGTCTATCACCCCCTCCTTCCATCCATCAAACACATGCCCACTTCTCAGTTCTTTGCTTAGCTGCTCATACATCATGTTCTCATTGACTTTCTCATTTAAAGATAAATATGCACATTCAACATAAAAAGATTATGAGGCATCCTTAATGCAGTGAATTCAAAACTATTGGCAAAATATCTCAAATGTCCACCGAAAAATTTGTCTAACACTCCCTCATTTTGTTCAAGAACAAGGGAGAAGTAGAAGAAAAGAAAGTAAAAGAACATTAAATAATGATTCCTTGGTCAACCGATACATCAAAAAATAATGTAATTTGCTTCACAAAAAAAAAAAAAAAAAAAAAACTTCGTATTAATCAACATAAAAAATAGGGAGAATTACACCTAGACCCCTGAGGTTTGTCACTTAATCACTCAGACCCCTTGATATTTGAAATATTACACACAGACCCCTGAAGTTTGTACGCGCGTAACACTTAGACCCCTGCTGTAAATATATCTGTTAATAAATTACACCCAGACCCCTTAAAGTTTATAAATTTATATTACTTAGACTCATTAAGTTTAAAATGTTATACTTAGACCAAAAATACTTCAATCAAAGATAAAATATCAAATATTTAAATTTTACAATTAAAATTCATGTTCTATTGTATCATTTATTGAAATAAAATCAAAAATAAAAATTCATTTTTTCTTAAAAAATCATAATTAGCATACAATTATATTGTCTACTAATGAATTTTGATTGGAGTATTTTTTGTCTAAATATAATATTTTAAACTTAATGAGTCTAAATATTATATACTTACAAACTTTAGGAGGTCTAAGTGTAATTTATTAACGGATATATTTACAGCAGGAGCCTAAGTGTTACGCGCGTACAAACCTTAGGGGGTCTGTGTATAATATTTCAAATGTCAGGGGGTCTGAGTGATTAAGTGACAAACTTCAGGGGACTTGGGTGTAATTCTCCCTAAAAAATAACACGTGACTGGCTCCACTGTAGATTCATGATATTTGATTTAAAAAAAGGCCCTGGCCTTGAACCTTATTTAAATTACAGAATAGAGTATCAATTGTTAGAATTCCTCCTTCCCTTGTTGCAAAAAAAGAACTCATCAAAGGAAAGTTTCACTATTTTGAGGTCCCAAAATTCTATTGTCAAAAATTTTCCCCTAGCGGGTAAAAAAATCTAATTCTAGTAAAAAATGTGGATCATACCTGAATTACACTCAGAGTATCCAAGTCATATCCATGAAGTTTTTTTGCCAAAATAGGCTAAATTAGCTAATATTGCAATGGAGACTTTGTTGAGTTGAGGTGCTAAGATGAGGCGTATTTTTATTTACTCATAAATTTACCATTTGTCAGTCTCACCTGATCGCTGTTGAGAAGTTCATCCCACTGCTTCTCCGCAACAAGCTTCCTTACCTCTGTGTCCAACATATTGATACGATAATTCAAATCCCCAAACCAGAATACTTGACTGTTTACACAGGCATTCAACCAAGAGTTATGTTCAACTCAAATTTCGGAAGTAAAATGATAACGAAGAAGATATCCGGTTGGAAACTTGGAACAATCAAATGACAGGTTGGTGCAAATCATGGGGTGTCAATTATATCTACATTGTCAAGAAATCACAGTTTTGTAGCACCTCAAAACAAAAGTTGGTTTTCCCCTAATTCTAACCTATATAAGAAGAATACTCCTCGTTCACTCATCCTCCTGGCCAAGCCCTACGAAATTTAGGAAAGCAAGAGTGAGAAAAGAAAGACAGCTTTCTACAGGTCCACCGACATCTAACATCTTGATGTTTGACTAATCAACATGTGCACCCCATTTCTACACTTCATGTATATGTCCTCATGGATATATACCAACATAAATTGTCACAAAAACATATTCTAAGTAAATAGCTCATTTTTCCCACACATTATCCAGTAATATCAAACCTCTATCATTTTAAAATAATTTTTTGAGAGATTGTTCAATAAGGACTTTACAACTGTTAATTGCTACTATCGATCTCAATATTAGCAAGTTTAACTCTGGCTTGTGTAGATATGCTCCTAAGATCAATCCCCATAAGAACATGTTAAAATATATCCAACTCGAAATCAATGATTCATTCACAGGATTCATATATTAGTTTGGGAGGCGGTCCAATCCCTATGTGGGACAAGTCCTAACACTTGCCCATACTAAACTGAATGAAGAAAGAAAAGACCGAGCCTTGACACACGGGCTTCCCGAAACCCATCCTGTAATTATTATATTTCCTCGTACATGAGCAGAAGATTAGTTCAGTGGGATGGCCTCTAGAATGCCACCCCTGTCATATCTGCTAGAAGCTATGTTATTATGTTAAACATCCAAATCAAAATTCAATAGTTAATAAAATAAAGAAGCCCATAGGGTCATATTCTAAGTCAGGAGGCCTTACATACTGATGTCGGACATGCTTTACAGAACATAAATAAAAAATTAGATGACATATGCCAAGTCCCTAAAGAAATTCAATATCAATATTACCATCTTTTCAGTAGGAAACTCATTCTTTCATTGTCCCTTTTAATAAAAAGGAAAAATAAACATAAAATCAGTTTTAAAGTATCTTCCATAATTTTTCCCAACAAACACTGTTTCTGAAAACTAATAAAAAAATGGTGGTATGCTGAGTTTAATCCTTTTTGTTGATTCTACAACTTTGATTTGACAGTGATAGCACAACAATTTTCAAGGCTCTAAATAATATGTCAATGCAATGACAAACTGTTCTATTATTTGAGAGAAAAGGGAAATGTATTCTTCTAAACCGGTTTTATACTTCAAATCACTTTATTATATCAAAACATAAATATATAAGGATTAGATAAGTCAATAACAGAATCAAGCTTGCACATACAGAATATGTTGCATAAATCGTATTTACCATAAAAAACACTTACTCATGAGATGGAATTGTCTGTGGTTGATCAGTGTCAAAGATAGGTGAGAAAAGTGTACGTCTTAGGATCTCATACACATCCGAATTACGCCTCTGTTCATACCCATCCTTTTGACCAGAGGTCAAATGAGAACAAACAAAGCATAGGCGAGTTTGAAACAGAGACATGCTGACAGAAACCGATCCCTGCGTCAACAAACATTAATTAGTTCGACATCCCCTAATGACAAGGGCAATGTGTTCAATATCTCATCAGTGCATATGTAATAGTGAAGGGTTCAGAGTCTTCAGACATTTGACCACCTGCAATCACCAACAGTAGCCAATAATGCTTCTGTTTTCAGCAGAAACCCAAAAAACTGATTTTTCAAAACTTCCATCACCTTGAAACAGAAATAAAAGCGACATGTAGAAATATGTCATTATGCCAGGCTGGTGATTGCAGTGAAAGTGGTAAACAAGAAAATAATTGTGCAGAGGTAATTAATCTATCAATTAAAAGGCCCATCCTGAATTGTTTTTTCGAAAATGTCTCAAACAGTTGTTTGCTGAAAACGTATCATCATAGCCATAATTACGTAGGATTTCTAATTCTCGAAGGTTGATGTTTTCTTTTCTTTCATTTACTTTTTTGTACATGTTTAAGGTGGGGGTGGGGGGACTGCTCTTCAAGTTTGACACGGTGAACACCTGTATGTATACTGGTGTATTTTGGACCAATAGGTTAAGACAACTTAGCATGAAAGGATAAGTGAGATACCTTGTTGCCCATGTAGCCCATAAGCCCAATTCCAACAGGGGAGACTTTCAAGTTGTTTATATGTCTCCTCAACCTCCTACGGACCCAAACTGACACATATATCCCTACCATCTGCTTACTGATGATTCTCACATACCTAGGATGTGAAGAAATGGGCATTTCATCTTTGACCACTGGTATTTCTTGAAAAGAGTCATCTTCATCATCAGAAAATTCGTCAGAGACAGAATCAAGAACTTCAGGCCCATGTTGCTGATCCATCCAGATTAAGCCTAAGTTTCCAGAGCTATGATGCACCCTTTTCAATCCACCATCATAGAATCCAATATTCTGAGGACTGGAAGTAAGAGGCTGCTCCATCCAGACAGAACCAACTCTCGCAGAACTGCTCAATACTCTCCGCAATTTCAGACCAGAAGAAAGAACTTGAGGTGTTGTGTCCAATGATCGTTCAGGCCAATCCAATCTAATGTCACTATCAATGCCATATATTCTCTTTAACTGGTGGTTCTTCCCCGTGCCAAACGTCAGACTGTCACTAACATTAATAGTGTCTACAGATTCCTCAACCATCATGTACGAAGCAGCAGTATCAGCGGCATCAGCAAGTGTATCAGCGGCAGAAGAAGTCCTCAACACTGGAGAGGGTGGGGCACTATAGCTTTTGTGTTTGGTTTCAGGCTCCAATGTCTTGTTCAAGGTCCTGCGAATAATAGCCTCCCACTTTGGGATTGGCCTTCTAGTCTCTGCTCCCAGCACATTCCCAGCATTTAAAGGGACCACCTCTTGGAAACTATAAAAGAGAATTATAGATTCAACCTTAAGTCATAATCATAATGAAGATTTACAGGTGTCTTGTAGCAACATAAATTTAGTCATGATAAAATTAGACATTTCCAACTAAATTGGAAAGCTGATGCTTAGAAACACTCCCAGAATAAGATGAATACACCAGTATCCCTATAATATTTAGGTCGCTAGTTTTTTAAGGGAAAGGTGGAAATAAGGTGCAGGATAAGCCACAGACATCCGTAAAACAATGCTTACAATGTTCTATTCACAATTTGTAAGTATTGTGTTGCTTCGCAAAATCTAATAGACCACCCTATGAAAAGTCCCAATAATAAAACATTTCTTTGAGATGTATCAAGGTCATAGCTCTCAACATTATGCACCCAAACTAGGGCATGAACACTGCAGAAACTGCAGTCTGGGCACAAACTGGATCAGGTCAAAGAACTTGACGCATTTGTGGCCTGCACATGGGACGTACAAGGAGACCTATCAACTTTTTCTGACCTATGGACTTCCACAAGTATGACTGGATGGCACATATTTCATGTTTTGCAGCAAGGTAAATCACATATCAGCACTAGTGCAAACAACTTGCTTTGTGTATTCGAGCATAAAGATCACGGGTAGCATTTGGACATCCTAGCACTTGAAAGAACAAATCTCTGATCTAGATAATCATAACAAATGAACACAGAATCATTTATAGGATTCCGTGAACAGATGAATGATGAGTATTGCCTAGAACTTAGTAAGGAATAGTGCAGCAGAGTTGGTGTGATGCTAGGAACTAACTCAGAGACATCAGATCCTATTTATGTGTTTGATCTGTCCTCAGAAAGTAGTAGACCCTCATGAAACCCCCACAAAATGGAACTATCCCCCCAGTCCAACCACACCCATTGCCTTATTAACTTGGATTGTATTTCTTCTTCAAGTTGTTTTCTATGAAAAGAACTAGCGCAATTTTACTTATTAAGAACTGATTGTTGTATTTGTATGATTCATGGCGGATCAACTACAATCCTTCCTTGTCATTTGGACGGCTATTGACAGAAAAATCAGCTGAGTTATAGCCCCATCAATACATACTAGCTCTAGATAGGCAGATACACCTTTAGAAACAAAAAATACAGCAGGCAACTCTAGGAGCAATATTAAAACTACCAAGGGAGACCATATGAATTCAGTGGTTATATGTCATAGAACAGATGCACTAATTTCACCAAGTACTTACCCAAGGATATAAATATCGGCTGGTTCTTTCATAGAAAGCCATTCCTCAATCTCAAGGTCCTCATATGGAAGTCTTCCAGCAACATTCCAAGTGCCTACTGTCACCCTGCAGGAGAACAAATATTATTACAACATAGCCAAGAGAGCGAACATCAGTGACTGGGATTTTATTACAGGAAAGACAGAATTCTGATGCTACGATTTTAGAGCCAAACCGAACCTCACATCTTTTGCATTTATATATTGAGCACGCAGAGTTTCTGATTTCCCTCTCCTGTGTCTTCGCGAATAGCCTTTCGATTTTGTCCCTGAATAAATAGGATCATCAACATAGACACACAACTATAACTTTGAGATATACAAGGTCATAAGACAACCAAAGGAGTTAAAGAAAAAAAGTATGTTTCATGTTTTAGTAAAGCTGATGGAAGGAAACTTCAAAAATTAGAAGTTCCAAGCTTCATCCAAAATGTCACTATATAGTACAACAAGTTATAGTTAATATGCCCTCCACTTAAGAAATACATAGCTCAAATTATCAACTGCAAGTGCAAACAACATACTAAAATATTTAAATAAGAAAGAACATCATAAAGACGAAAGTTTTCTAATCATATAGCTTTTTTGAAGCAAAATTTCTTAAGCAAAACTAGGCACTGCTAATAAGATTTAAGCAATAGAAAATACGTGATAATAAAGGTTATATCGCAATAAATGAAGCGAAGACATAAATCTATGAATGTGTGGTTTCAAAGGTTCTATTGCTATAAATGAAGTCAGTATTTTATAATGACAAAACAAAATCACTGAAATTGAATTTATGTACTACCTGAAGTTTGACTTGGGAATCTGCATTGGTCCCAATGGGTTCTAAAGGCATGATCCTCACCAACATGAATTCCTTCATCTTTGACAGAGTAGGCTGTAAGTCGCAAAGAAAGAAAACGATCAAGCAGAGAAAAAAGCAAAAAATGAATTGTTATAGTGGAATGGAACTACCCAAAAAAAAAACACAAACAAAAGAGTTGTCATGGTGGATTTTTGAAATCCATACCATCATCCTCGCTCTCTGTTTCTGTGTCAACTTCATCCTCACTAAAATCATACACCTTTGGCTTAATATTTAGCCATTTTTTCATTACAATGGAGGGCCAAAAGGCCTGCAAACAAATGAAATTGCCAAGTATGTATAAATGACCCATAGTTGAACCCAATATCAATGAAAACAGATCCAAAAAAGTTCTAATGCACATTCAAGCATACCTCGGAACGTTTTCCTCTCCGGGTTTTCATTGTCCCAATCCCAAAAATCCGAGAGTGGAAGATTAATAACAGGGTAACTTGTGCAAGAGCTGTTCTTATTTATGCAAGCAAGTCACACAGGCATACAATTGCCAGTATTGTTGAGGTTCATAGGTTAATAGTTTTATAAGGACATTAAAATACAGGGTGTGTATAGGTAGACACGTTGACGCCAAATGCAAAGAAGATTCGTACTATGACCAAATAGAGAGGACATAAAAAGTAATGGTCAAGCTAAACAGACATCTCTAACCTCAACTTGCAAAAAAAAAAATCAGAGTGGTCCTCACACCATCTTTTTCTCATAGAAATACAAGAGCATGATATTGTTGAAAATTCAAGTAATCCCAATAAAAAAACTTACCCAAAATTTTGAATATCACTTTTAGGTGTAACTAATCTATAGTATTAATTAGATCAAATGATGCAACACCCATAACTTTCAATTGGATCATGGCAAGGTAAGCCTTTGACACCAACAGTTAAAAAATATATTATCTTTTTGGCAACACAAATACCAACTTGTTGAAATAATTTATAATGTAATATTAGATAGATGTGCGGACTCTAAATGTTGCATAATGGACAAAGTTGGGAGTAATCTAGTGGTAAGGGCTCACTTCGCGTGCAAGTGGTCACGGTTCAACCCTCATCCCTTCCCCCTCAAGTCCAAATCAACTTGACCCACCAATTACAATTAGGCAGTTATCCCTTGGCCAATCTAAGCTATGATGTTGAGAAGTAAAGCCCGCACTGAATAAGCCAAACACACTAGCTGTGATTAAGACTAGCGACAACATGTAAACACACCGCCTAACAAACAGATTTCGTGCAATACATCATACCATCATCAACAGCTATGATTTGCAAAAGACCCCACCCCCCAATTGACGAAACAGCCAGAAATTTGGTGTTTTTCCTATATACAAGCAGAAAAAAAAATAAGGATTTGACACTAGAATATAAGAGTTCGAGTCAAATCGGGTGTTTTACAAGTTAATAAACAATATTATTTTTAGAACAGCTGTAGATTATTTGGTAAGACGGTCGGTACTTAAATAAATGTGAAGGAAAATACATATTGTATATGCAATTTGTGTGTGTGTGTGAAGTGAATAAGAAAGAAAGAGAAGTACCCTCTACCCATAAAGTGAAGTGAAGTGAATCAGAAGGAAGACCTTTCAAAGCTGGGTCCAGAGCACTATACGAGGAGATTGATGAACCACAACTTTTGAGACAAGTAAAACCCTAGGCAACATGTGGGGGATGACTTTTCATCACAGCCATGAAAAATAGAATAAGAAAGAAATGGGAAAGTCGTTGGGATGTTTTGGACATACCTTCTTTTGAAAGAAATTGTAGGAATCATTTTCCCTTCACTATGTGGACACTGGAAGGTTGTGATTTATTTTTCTTTGATCATGTGGACAAGATAGCTGTAGCTTTCATGGAGAGAGAGAGAGTTATGCATGTAGCAGTGAGTGTGGGTTGATAGGATGATAGTAACCCATTTCTGGGGTGGAGCTTATGCATCCAACACTGATCTGCATCTAATAAGTTTTCTTATAAACTAGTATCCTTCCATGGTTGACCCCAAATATTTGTTATCAACACAGTTTGTCTAGTGGTCTCGATGTTTGGATTCAAGTTTCTATAGGTATGATATTTTAGTGGAGCTAAACTCTCTCTTCAACAAGTTGTCATAACTGCAATGAGATTTCTCGTAAATAATTATGTGGTGTTGAGAGACTATGCTGCATATTCATATTAAGGGCCCAAAAGAAAATTTGTTACCATAATATGGCTTGTTTTCCATCGTTATTCTTCTATTTCAAAATTTATTTTTTAAACTTGTGATTCTAATCATAACTTTAACCCTAACCCTAACCCTAAAAATTTCAATCCTAACATTATTTATTTTGAGTTGAGTTCGGGTTGGTCCGTCTAAGACTCCAAGTTGCACTCCTATTGAATCGGCAACTACAGAAAAGCGTGACTATAAAACACGCCACATTTTCTTTGGAAAATGTGTATTATAAAAATTATTTTAAACGCAAATCTCATCTAAAGGCCTTGACAAACAAATCTTGTCTAGAAATTATATTTAAACAACCATGACCCCAGCACCAATACTCGTTAGTTCTTGAATTGCAACCCTACCTTGTTTTCTATAATTAATTAATATTCTTAACTCTGAATACTTGTAATCATTCGCAAACTATAAGTATCAATTAAACTTAAAAAATATCAACAAGAATCAAACCCTTCACGTCTAAATCCACTTTGAGCGAGCAACATCACTAGAATCAAACCTTTGACATTCTTTCAACTTCAAGACAACATCACTAGACTATGTTTAAACTTTGCGGACACTAATTTTAAAAAGAACCAAAAATGGCAACAGTGCCACAGCTGTCCATCACTTTGGGCGAGCAAGGATGCAGAAACTGTTTAACGATGTAAAGTCTCCAATTAGTCAACATCAAAAGCCCACACTTGACTATAAAACTACGTCGTTTTCCAGAGCCTGTTCACACCTTCTTGGACCGACATAAACAAATGATATATTTGACCAACGAAATTTTTAATATTTTATTAAAAAAAATTGCCCAAATTCTACCAAATTTATGAGACAATGAGCTCCGTCGACTATAAATATAAATATTTTTGAAGTCCGCCAAGCATTTCAAACATACAATTAAATTATTTTAAATTAGATTGAGATTTTCATGAAAGATTGAGTGTTTAATTGATAAAATCAATACACTGAATCTTCATGAATGTTAAGAGTCGTCATGGTTGAAAAGGGTTCTTGATTAACCATAAAAAGTGTTAATTTATTCTATCAAATGATTGTTTATTGCATAATATTTCATTTTAAACATGGTATATTCTTGGATTTTCCGGGAGATAACCAAAAAAAAAAACTAAAATTTTCTATCTTTACATTATTGTTTCAATCAAAAACTACCTCGTTTATGATTAACTTTCCATTATTTTTTTTCTTAATAGATCATTTATCATGTATCTATAATCATTCCTTATATCCAACGTAACCCAACTGAATTCAAGATAGATGTTCTACTAAAAAGGAAAATAAAAAAAAATATATCAAAAGGGATTTTCACAACGATTAAGTAGGTGTTTGAAGAAAAAGGTTAATCGATGAGGTTGTTCAAACTCTAGTTGGACTAATACTAAATGGGTGTGAAATAAGGGTCGTGTTTGGCAGCTGACAAGAAGGAAATGAACGTTTTTTTTTTTTTGGTTCAAGGTTTTTCGAGCCAATTTACACGTATCTTGACTAATTCATTTTACAATTCAATTAAAGACAAACTATCAAACTAAGATATATACATTACTGAGGTATGTTTTGAGAACTCGAGATGAGCAGTGTTCATGTCCTGTTTAGTGTATCAAATGCATTTGAGTGATAGAGGAAACAAAGAAATACCAGAACCACCCCCACTATCATGATCCATGACATGAGAATCCAAACACTAGCACTAAAATGTATTTGCATGGAATCCAAATTTAGCAGTGTTTCTCCAAAAGGAGAGACAGAGATGGAGAGAATTGAATGGGGCTTCCCTTTCCATTCACATTCTGGGATGCTGGATCTGGATGAGAAGAGTAGGTTGGAGAAGGAGATAAGAGAGCACAAAACACTGAATATGACATCCACTCACTCACCCATCTTTTTCCCTAGGTGACGAAAATGGGGACGTCTCTGCAACATCAATGACTCAGAAAGAAAGAAATAAATAACATTCTCCCATTTATACCCCTCATATATATACCAGAACTTACTGAATTTTCGTCATTAAATTATTGGTAAATTTCATTCAATAATAAAACTCCTTGTTAACTACCACCATGTAGAGTGGTCTAATGGGTACCGGTCTTACTCTTCACCTTGAGGTTGGGAGTTCGAATCTTAGAGTCCCCGTTGGGGTTTGATGGTTGACTGCTATGCTAACCTAGTTAGATCTGGTCCCGAGAGGTGTTCCAAGCCAGTCAAGAGCCTTATGATCCCACCGATGAGGGCCTATCGGGATGGTCGTTGAACGCTCTTTTTTACCCCCACCCCTTTTTTAAGTATCAAAAAAAAAAAAAAAACTCCTTGTTAACACAATGATTAAAATGTAATAAATTTCTCAAATTAATTTCTCTAGTTAAGTCTAAATAACATTTCTCAATTTTTTATGACTATCTTAGAACAACTCCAACCAAGCCTGTTTTTCCTTTTGGGGGTGGGTGGGGCAAGAATCCATCTTGGATTAAGAATTTCCCTAACTGTGACATCCATTAAAAATCTAACACCATTATCAACAGAAAAAGTGCTAGAAAGGGGTTTCGAAAGAAATCTTAAAAGAAGGATGTAACAAGCAAACCTGTTTAGCTTCAATTGAGCCTAAATTTTTCGAAAAGTGGTCGCTTTATTGACAATAAATTCCCACTAGGGTACCCTTTCTCGATAATTTACAACAACTGCAACTGATGCCCACACCAAACGAGATAACGGAGTTGGCTTAAAATTCGTAATGATCTGGAACATGTTTCAGTCTTCTTTCCCGACCCGATTCCTGCTTGGTGTCATTTGCATATAACTAGCTAATGCTACTACGATGCCCACCATATCTAGTCATCGTATTTTGCCTTAAACTGGTTCATCTAGAGTTAAACCCATTTCTAATAAAGAGGTGGCGTCGATAAGTTTCAGATTGCAATAAGCCACACGGTCTGAGTTTAAATTCCAAGCGCACATCAGAATGAGTTATCATAGTTGAGGCAGTGTTATATAGCTCACTGAATAAACATTAGCAAAATGTAGACGCCATTTAAACGCGGACAAAAGTGAACCAACCTGTAGCTAAACTCTCTCAGTCAGGATTATGAAGCTCCCTGGCTGTTTTCCACCTCGTACAAAAACCTCAACCCGTCTTCGATTCCACAAGGGACCCAACTGTAGTAAATAATTTTACACGCCAAATGGTTATGCATTCAAAAGGAAAGATGTCCTTCAAAAAGAAATCAAAGACTGGGGACTAGGAAATATGTGAAGCTCCTGAAAATGGGGTTTTGTACACAAGACTCAACAAAGATACAGTATTCTGAACACACAAAGTTATCACACCAGTGGGTGAAAATCAGTTTCCAGAACTGGACCCAATTCCCAATTTCCGCAAAACACAGATGATTATCACAGGATGGTGCACCGACTGCGACTGCTTTCCTCGGCTGGTTGTGCAGCAGCTTGCTGGTACCTCTTTGACTCAGATGGGTTGTATGTATACTCCGCAGTATCAAGCCCATACTGGTTTATATGCAGCATATGAAAACATCAAAAGAGCGTCAAGTACTAGAAATAGAAGGTATCCATAAAGATGCAGTTAAATCATATGGTAATCCGTCAATTGTATGTTAAATCATATGGTACTCCGTCAATTGTATGTTAAATCATATGGTACTCCGTCAATTGTATGGCTTAACACACCAACAGGGGTGCCCATTTGGCACTCCATCAATTGTATGGCAACTCGATGGCAAATAAATAGTCAGATGCACTGGATATCAATTCCAACCCTAAACATGTACGACATTTGCAACTAATGCTGTTTATCTAAGCGCCTGAGAAGTTGTTCAGGAATAATGAAAAACCTTCAGATTGAACACTCAAAAAACAAAGTGCTCTGACTTTTAGAAGGTACAAAATAGGCACAGAACCTCTCTAATGCTGGGCTTAGATGCTATATTCATAGTGACATGTGGAATATAGGATACTGAGAATCGGCAAATTAATTAGTCAAACACTAAACAAGCATATGTAGAAGTTACAATAGAATTTGCCAAACCATTAAACAACCATCTTCCAGGAAAGGATTTTGATTAAGGCAAGCACTGCAAACCAAGAAAAGTACAGCAAAGCAGCCATTTTTAATGTACAACTAATTCGTGCATGAGAACCAAGAGATATTGAACATGAAAAATCAAGCAGAATTGGTTATTACTTAGTCAAAAGAGTGGGTTTCAGTTAGAACTCCTTGTAAAGTTTAATGCTACTGTCACGCTGATCAACATTGCCATGCTGTTAAAAACAATTCAAGACAACCACATGGAGAAACCAGAATGTTACTTAAAAAAAACCAAGAGATTTCACCTTCTCCCTCATACGTGTACTCCAAGCATCTGTTCTGCTGGGACGATTATCAAGGGTACCAGCAACTGGAACAACTGTAGCTGGAACTGCTGGCCTGTTGTTGATGAATGGCTGCCGAATTTGTTGCCTTGGGCCACCCATATACTCATCATCACTATCATACTCTGCTGGTCTATTTGCTGGCCTTACCAAAAGAGCTAACAAGAATACCAGGGCCTGGAATTCCACGGGCATCCATAAAAGTGGAAGAATTAGACACCAGAGAAAAATGAACCAAGCCATTCAATTAACCATAGCTTTAAAGTCCCAACAATTCTGTAAAATAAGGTCATCCTTGCAATTCTGACAAGCAACACTTCCATGTTATTAAATTTCTATGTGGCTTACCACCATATTTCAGAGACACTCCCGCGTTGTTTGCCAATCAAAGACACCACAACAGAACCAACAAACATGTTGCATTTCCTGTTGTTCTGAGGTTGGCATGTCCAATATACTAACACCGACACATGCATCAATGTCATTATCAACCAGCAAAATAGCAGATACTTGTGCACAGAAGGCATATTATATCACAAAACATCTCTCTGATACATCTAGTTTGCTTCTCTAATACTATATCTTTATACTGTAAAGTGTAAACAATAGAAAATGGACTACAGGAGTTTACACACAAGTCAAACATTTTTTCAACAATCCCAGACATTTCAGATACATGGGATATGACAACATGGTTTTTTTTTGGTGCCGATCTCCTACATGACGATAATTTTTTTTTTAAAAATCTAACGAAAAATCTTTAAAGCTAAGTGGCAATAATACATTTTGTTTAAAAATACATTTTTTTAATGACTATAACACATTTTTTATTTACAAAAATAAAATAAAACCATAGAGCAGTTAATTGACAATTTCTAATGTCCATAAATTAGCAATTAAAGGACGATGTATTTGTCTACAGAAAGAGAATGAAATTCAACACTGCTGTGAGACTTGAGCAATCTTTCCAGTACTGTCATAAGTAGAACATATCTAATATCTCACAATCACCATTAGTCATGCTCAGGTTCAGTCATGTGGTCAGACAGCACCACAACAGGCCATGTAAGTAATGTACTAAATGAATAACCCGCAGAAACATGAACTAGTTTTACAAAAGAATGTTACAAAGAAGGAGGTGTTAATCATATAAATATATACTGTCCTCAAGTTCACAGCCACCTAATATTCCTGCAACTTCCAAAGAGAGAGGCACAGGGTTCAAACCTAGTCAAGATGTAGGTAGGTTCATCCTAATATGCCCATGCTTAGAATAAATAAATGATTATATAAACAATAGGATAGGCAAATATATAAGGAAGAATACAAGAGAATCAGAAGATAACAAATAACAGAAACAAGCTGCATAATGCATATCAAATTTCAGCTCATAAAACCAACTTTTGACACCAACACTATCGATTTTAAGTATGAATAACACTGATGTTTTCAATCTCTTGAAACCGAAGGGTAGCAACATCAACTACCTTAGTCTTTTCTAGCAATCAACTCTCAAAGGTAAGGGGACTACCATAAGGGACTATAGATGGGAAATGTAACATGCCTGAGGATGAAACATATGAAATAAAGTGTTGCTCTCACTTTTCTGCATCTGCAACTCTGTTCCAAAAAATAATATAATATCCAGAGACCCTAACAAGGGCAAGATATCCTGTTATGCTTACCTCCAAAATAACAGCCCCAAGAGCGACCCATTTGACAATTTTCCAGTTCTCTTCCAAAAAGTCATATATCATATCAAAATCTCCAGTTTTGTCGGTTGGAATATCCTGAAACACATAGATGTTGCACCTAATTAGATAACCAAATAAATCATCTTCATTTTCAAAACTCAGAACACTATTTTAGAAAACTCACGGCTTTCCAGCTTTTGTCGAAAAATATGAAAGCTGCACATCCCAGTTCTAACAAGATCAAAAATATCACCAATACTGAATACTGCATGGGCTTAAGGAATCCAATCATCCTTAAAGAAGAAGGTGCCGAAGTAGGAGAAAATGAATGCTTATGATATCACAAAGCAAAGAGCTAATAAGAGCAATCATTGTGCCAACATAAAATTTAAAGTGGATACAAGTCCATTAGACATATTCAGGCAATGATATCATGGTTTCAGTGATATAGAAAAAAGAACAATCATTGTGCCAACATAGAAGTGTACACATGGTGCGGCATAATATCATCATTGTCACACCATAGTTGATATGTAGGTCTCTCATTCCATCAAAAATAACATGATATTACCCCTAGAGTTCATGTATATGTTTATTTCAACTGAGGAATAAAAGGGCAATTAGGATACACACGTCAGGCAGCAGCCATTCTTTGTCGCTGTTCCAATGCAACCAAAACAAGATACAACGAAGAGAATAGCGCCAATACCAATGAATATATATATGAACCTGCAAAGCCAAAATCATTAGGTAACTTTTTATAAGTTCCTCAAATTATCTCGAGCTTGACAAAGCATACCAAGCTTTGGTCATAATAACCCAAACAAATAACACAAACTAATTTCAGAAAAATAGGAATAATACCAAGGTTTGGGCAGGTTATCGAAAATGCTGCTCGACAGAGACAAAGCTATGAGCATGGGCCGACCAAGCTGCACGAACTCGCCACTTGAAGGTGCTGGAGCTGTATCATCAGAAGAAGCACTTTTGTACTCCACAAACAGGTAGATCCCATAACCCACCATGGCCAGACCCATAAGAGTCAACAAAAAGTTCAGGAGCTTCAATAGGCACTCCAAGCACCCCCTACACGCCATTCTCTGCAATCCCTCCCTCAACTCCCCTTATGACAACTCTTATCAAAGCTCTTCTAATTCATCAATTCCTCAATAATCTTCTACAACATAGACCCACCCACCTTAACGCGCAAATATGTCCATCAAACATAAAACATATACATACACATATCAAAAGAAAGCTTTTTGTAAGACATAAAAATTACAGAAAACTACTATTTGCTTGTTTAATCATTAATGTGCGCACTTGTTGAGATTAAAGAATCGTACAAGGAAGAAACAATTTTCCCGAAATCATACCATAACCTATTTTACGTCGAAACAAACAGGACCTCACCAATCAATCTGGGCATAATGGAGTCGAATTTTGATTATATCATGGTCTGATTGTGGAAGGATTACGCAATGCACAGGTGATTCCCAGAAAATTTGATTCAGATTCTCGAGAACTATTGAGTGAATTAGTTTTCACGGAAATTGAAGTCCGAAAAACAATTACGAATTATTATATAATTATCAGGTAATCTGTTCTTAACTATCTCAAGTCTGAATCAGATCGAGAGAGACATAAATCGAGGAACTTACATGTACGTGAGATAGCTGGAAGCTTCAAATTGCGAGCCTCAAAGATTTGAAGAGAGAGAGAGAGAGAGAGAGAGAGAAGGAAAAAAGTCAGAATGCTTTTCTAATGAGTTCTCTGTTATCGCCAGATGGCCATTTGATGCGGGCGCTTAGATCAAATTTTGTTTCAAAATTACAGAAAAGTCCCAAACATTTTTGTTTTTAAGGAGTTTAAAATGAATCAATGATATAATCGAAATTCTAATATTTCGAATTTTTCATAATATTTCAAAGAGTTTTGTAATGTTTCAATGTATTTTATACAATTATTTTGAAATATTTCAAGGTATTTCAAGATATTTTGATATATTTTGACCAATAATTTTGAAAAATAATTCTTAAATTTTTTTTTCTCATTCTATTTTGAAATGGATCAAAACATTTCTGTTTCCTTTGTGATTGAAACAAAGGAAAGGGATGTAAATGTAATTGTTTGAATTTGAGGGTCTGCATTGTATAAAGATGCGGCGCCCTCAAGGTTTTTTTTGGAAAAATTACACCCAGACCCCTTGACGTTTGTCACTTAATCACTCAGACCCCCTGACATTTAAAATATTATACACAAACCCCCTAAAGTTTGTACGTGCGTAACATTTAAACCCCTGCTGTAAATATATCCGTTAATAAATTACACACAGACCCCTTAAAGTTTGTAAACATATATTACTTAGACCCCTTAAGTTTAAAATGTTATACTTACACCAAAAATATTTCAATCAAAGATAAAATATCAAATATTTTAAATTTTACAATTAAAATTCATATTTTATTGTATCTTTTATTAAAATAAAATCAAAAATAAAAATTTAATTTTTTCTTAAAAAATCGTAATTAGTATACAATTATATTGTCTGTTAGAATTTAATTTAGTCGTTTAAATGACCAAATTAAAATATCAAACTATCACAATTAAAGCTAAAAGATATTTCATTTTATTAAATGCTTTGGCTATATAGGTTATTTTGATACTAGAATAGAGAGTTCTAATGGAGTTGCTAAAAATATTTTACTTCATTTTAAGTTTTGTCCAAATAGAGATATAAATTACATAGACGGTTGAGTGTAGTTGATAGAGAGTTATAGATGGGTTGTCTTATTGAGATCAAGGGTTTAAGTTCTCATCTCCTTCCTCACCCCTCTCCCCAAAAAAAAAAAAAAAATTTTTTTGAGTAAAAACAAGCTTTGGTCCTTTATTCAAATCAATTTTTTTACTAAAATATCGACCTAAATTTGAGTAAAAATTTAAGTCGAGATTGGAGATGGCTTAACATAACTGCATTTGAGCTTGAACTGACCAAACATGTCCTGCAGATGGGCTTGTCATATAGGCCATCATCCACTAAAGATGGACTGAGGGCAACCTGATTTACTTCTTAAATACCCAAAACAACCCTGAATATCAATCCAGTCTAAATTGACTGGACCATATCAGCAGGTCCAACATGGTGTTTTGCTATAAGATGGAATTTGAAATTGGCCAGGACCCACTTCATAATGTTGTGATCAAGTCTAAGAATGATCATTATTAATTTCACAATTTTGATTTTCAATGTCAAAATATATTAAATTAGCTTTCTATATTTGAATTATATACATATTTAAGAATACTAGACATTTGGTAATTTCTCCTCCGACTAGGATAAAAATCCCACTAAAGCAGCTAATCCCATGCATAGGATTCTTTTGTGAAAGAATTTTTGGTACAAACTTAAATTCACAATACATACAACTGCCATAACAACTCAAAAAAATAATTGGTACAAACTTAAACACCCCGTTAAGAGTGTTAATCGAGACAACAAGCTACTTGGGATCAGTTCAATTCGTAGCCTAAAAGACTCAGATCGAACTAGCAAAACTCAACTCGTTTATATATAAAATAGTCAAACTCTTTCTGTTTAACTCGACTCATTTTCTAAACAAACCGAACTTGAACAATTTTTTTTGACTTATTTAAAAATACAAGCTTGACAAACTCAAACTCGATTAACTACAGCAAAAAAAAAAAAAAAAACTTATATTTTATTATTTTATCAATTTTATTTTCAATATTTACAAATTATTCAACTCAAAATCAACCAATAAATTACACTATGATACCAAAGTCAATACCATAATCTAATCAACAAAAATGGGACTAAAAAGTAAATTTTATTCATGTCCTCATACAGCCCCACAGCACCAGCACAAAATTGACCGAATTCCATTATTGCACATGAACAAGATGGCACCGCTCAACCACAACCCCCCCAATAAAAGCACCATCAGACCTTATGGTGCAAAACCCACACACGTTGCCAATTCTCAACCGTGGACAAGCCTCCACTAAGGGAGCATCAGTACAGCACTTTCTTACAGTGGCAATGGACAAGATCAGATCAGATAATGGACTATTTTGCTGTTTCTTTTTGTCTTTGTGGGTGTCAAAGGGATCATAGTGGGACCCAGTGTCATGGTGCCACGTCAACTGTGATGTGTGCTGTCTTTTATCTGAGGAGGGATGGCGGAAATGCCTTGTCTAGAGAGCTCAGTGAGCACACACTCAGTTGAGGGAGATTTGAGTCCCAAGGGCAGGGGAAGCCATGGCTTGCTAATTGCTTCCTTCACAACCTGGTCAATTACTTCCTCTGCCTGCATAGAGCGAGTCAAAGAGGTTTATGAGCAAAATCCAGGGGCATTTGTGAACTTTCGATTTCGGGTTTTACCTACATGGATATTTTTGTTATCTTTCCATTACGTACCATAATTTTGGTTCAAAAATATGTTTTTGAAGCGTTTTGAGACGTCCACACGTGAAAATTGAGATGCCCATAGCCTATCTCATTGGGAAGGTCAGGAGTTCAGACCCCAACCATACCCAACATTATCAGTAATTATCCATTCTTGGATTAAGTATGGTTCACTAGCCATGTGTTGGTTTATAATTGGATGCCAATACCAGATATCGACAATGGCGTGGTATCACTATTGCATTCTATTGTATTCGTCATTTACTCAAATGCCAACGTTAGTGTTTTGAGCATGAGATTGGGAAATTGAATATTTACCGGATGAAGGTCAAAAGAATTCATTGGCATTCTGCAGCTATTCTGCATCCTTTCAGTGCTCTGAAAACCATAAGCATCCTGCATTATCGGAAAAAATGTCACTCAACATTTCTCAATGCGTTACATAAACAAAAATAATGACATCAAAACACTCACTTGAAGATGGGATGTATAGTGTGGGTAATGTGGTGGCATCACCGGGCAGCCCCATGCATCGGCTTGCACCTAAAACATTATAAATACACAAACATATCAATTGTGTGTTGTGCTACATACAACTACTTTTCCCTAACAGGAGGCGAAAACAATTTCAAAATGTTACCCCTGCAGGATAAGGCCTCCAATGCCAACTGTCTGTAGCCTGCCATGCAGGATAGAAAGGTGAGCCCCATATCTGGACACCGGCTTGATAGTTGCTAGGCGCTCCCCATGCAGGGTGAATGTGACCGGGTGAGAGCGTATGAGTGGAATGATATGGAGGTAAGGCAATAGCACGTTTATGTGGATTATAACCCCTTTGCGAAGAATCTTTCAGCTGAGGCCATCTCCTGACATCTTCCTTTGGCAAGATGCGTCTCCTATTCATCCTATATTTCTGCTTGGAAAATAATTTCACTGTCTAATCAGGTGTTTTCAGCACCACATGAAATAAAATCATTTTGACTTTTGGTTAATGACTGGCAAAAACATGACGATGTTTGAATTTTTAATTGTGGAATGATCAAATTTGCTGAACACTGCAGGATTTTGTTTGAAGTTCAATTTTTAAGCTAAAGCGAGAGGTCAACAATGCTCAAAAACCTTGCTTCCTTTTTGTTCGTGTTCAGATTCCATGAATGACAACAATGAAACAATATTAGAAGCCTGACCATGGCCGATACTTCAATTTCTGAAAGAGTAAAATGTAGCTATGCTAAGTGTCAAGTTCGACCATGAATCAGCATTGGGGAAAAAGATAAACCTTCCATGAAGAATTAAACATCTGCATGCATAGAAAAGGCAAAATGTTATCTAATCATAACAGCTATCTGAGATCAAACTCAAATTATTTGGCGAGAAGATAGTTTTTTAGAACTCGCAGATGGTATTTCTAAGGCTTAGGCTTTCGTATAAGTATTTGTTCTTTACAAATTTAAATACAAATCTGCTGAAGTTTAAAATTGGTTTGGTCTTTGGATTAGATAATGAACAGCTTGAAAACAACAGAGCTTTAGGAACTAAGCAGGTTCTAACTGACCTGGAGATGACTTGCCACATTATGTCTTGTCAAACCTTCCACTTTCATTAGTTCTAGTATTCGAGAAGGAATGGCCTGATCCACGCCAAGTTGCTCTACTGCCTGCACAAACTTTTTGTGCAGTTCAGGCGTCCAGTCTACCTAAAAATCAAACCAAAGGCAAACAATGCTACAAAATTACTCTGGATCGCTCAAATTGTGACCACGGAGAATGGGATACAAAAATAATTTTTATAAACTTGATCTAAATTTACTTATGTTCACTGAAATGAAGTTACACATTTATCATCCATTTGGTTGCAGAAGAAACCAAAGAAGAATTGGCAAAAAAGGGACCAGAAACTCCACCAAGTAAAGATAATAAATATTATTGTATAATCGCATTATAAAGAATCTAGCTTGAGTAACCAATCAAGGATTAACATTTCGGAATCAAACAAGCAATCTCTGTTAAAATATTGGGAAATTAAACAGAAAAAAAGTAGCGAGTTTTTGTTTCAATTTATATTTCGGTATATGCATTCGAAATATCAAGACTACTGGTAGGGTATACCCAAGCTTATATGCCAACTTACTTTCATCTTCTTCCGATTAGCTTTAGTCCCAGAGGAATTATGAGGCACAGATGTTTTATTAGAGTCTTCCACAACACCACCAAAATTGCTCGCACAATCTTTACTTTGAGGACAACCATCACCCTTAAAACCATCAACTGATTCATCCTCCTTTTTAACAGCAGCCTCCTCCACTCTTTGACATGGACTCATGTGCACAGTAGTTTCAGCAACTAAATTATCACTAGTAATTTCGACAGATTTACATTCCCCATCTTGGTCCTCACTTTCTTTCTCTGTTGAGAAGTTGGTTTGATCCAGACAATCCCCATCATCCAATAACCTCACTCCTTGTTTCAATTGCGGGGTTGACGGAGCAGGGTACTTGTCACTGCTTGCTGACAGCTCCTGGTTGCTTTCTTGAACCGCTATCACATGTTCTGGTACAGCTGAGATTTGATTCTTTGATCCTTCGTTTTCATTTTCCAATTGGAGCTGCAGCATAGAAACCACTGATTCTTTGATGGGTTTAAATGATTCGGAGAGGTCTTTTTCTCCGTGATTGAATGCCTGCTCACCAGCAATAAATATAGGACATTTTGGATCATCTCATAATTATCTGATAATATTACAACCAATGCAGTAAGGCTAAACCTAGACTAACCTTATGAACTACATGCTGCCATATATTTTTCAGTTTGTCCTCCGAAAGTGGTTTCCTCAGGAACTCAACTGCACCAAGCTGCAAATCGCAGAAGAAATTATTAGAAAAAACAGATTAATATCATGGTTCACACAAGGCTTGCCAAGTTTAAAATTTTGCCCTCATCGTCAATGGCAGTCAATTCATAATTCAATTTTTTGCGTCAAGGTTAATTGTTGATTCAGAAATGTTGAGATTGTTTCAAAATTATTCTAGTACTGAAACAGAATACATCAAAACCATATTACAATCATTGCACATTGATCTCCATTCTTTGATAACACAGGCGTTAAGTAATTAATGTTTAGAGAACTGAGATATCTCACCGCTATGCACTTCATCATTGTGCTGAGGCAGTGTATGTTTGAAGTCACTGTAACATAATCAAAATACATCATTATTAGAAGATGGTAAAATATCTTGAAGAGGAAAGCACATTGCTCTCTCAAGTTCCATCTTGTGTCACTCATTCAACCAGTTAAGAGATGTTTCAAATACAGTCGTAGTAGCATAAACCTAAAATATGCCTAACCTTGGAATCTGGTAATCAAAGTAAAGTTTTTTGCACTTACTAATGGTGGGCAAGTCCTTTGCGCTTTCTAGGAACTTGAGTCTCCCATCACTGTTGTCTGTACTCACCTGTGACAAACAAATAGAGATGTACAGAAATTACAACACACAATCGGGACTCTGTAATCAAAAGAAGAAAAGGAGTGAAACAATGCCAGTTCACAGGATGCATTTAGCCATGCTGGAAATTATGGTACTCTATCATGAAGCCCTAGCATAAGGACACATACCCCTTAAACCTACCTCAGAGTAATTGTTTTCACTTCAGATGACCATAGTGTTATCTTTTAATATATAAGTGCAAAGACTAGTATGCTTCTCAAACACAAGTTGTAGACAATTACTCCATCATTATTCATGGAATCAAATGCATCCTCAGTTTTATGAGGTCATAATGATAAATGTTTGGCAACTAAAAACACATGCACGTATATGAATAAGTTCATATTACACAGGTATCATGCTAGTTTATTCAATTTCAGTACCTCTACAATAGCGACATGGAAGCTCTCAGATTGGCTTGAAATTGCTGACAAAGCTTCATTCTCACTGTAGAATGTAGAAACTGTAAAGGGCATGTGAAAAGTGATATTATTACAGATATCTATCTGATCATGTAAACATAACCATACATGCAAACATAAATCATATCTGCCTCTAGAGAGGGGGAGGGGTGCTTAACTACCTTTAAAAATATAAATCGAATACAATATTGTGGGAGCTTAACAGAGAAGGAGTATATGTAGAAAGAGAAGTGGTGAGGCTAAATATAGAAAGAAGTGCTCTAATGCTGTCAAGTTCTAAACAAATGAAGAAAACTTCCGATACATCCACAGTTATAGTTTGGAGATATCATGTGAATTATCTAATCAAGAAGCAGTATCGCATTCAAAAAAGCATGCCGGGGCCAAAATATTCAAGATCATAATTAATAGGTTATTTATACAGCAAGACTCCAAGTCCCATTCACTCAAAGAATCATATGCAAACTATAAAGCAATGGGATCATACAAAGAACCAAAATGGGGACCGATGTAGTCAGCAAATTTAAGGTAAAATTTAAGGGAGCAACACAATTTCTGGTTCAAGAAGGAAAATTAGCATGTAAAAAGCTGGATGAATCAGAATCTAACCAATATAATCCATTTCCTCAAGCTTCGATCTCAACTCAGCTGCAGAACTACTGTCCTCATCAAGGAGAAGGACCCTAAGGCCCTTGGGGAAATCTTTCCAGCCCAGTAAATCATTAGCAGTGCAAACCATAGCTGGTTTGGCATCGTTCTCAGTCCATCGCTGAGTGCTGTAAATCCTCAGTCATCAAAATCCAATTAATTCTGCAGAACCCACAAAAATTTCAGATCAACATTACAATCCCTTCTTTTACATATGTAGATTGTTTAGCCACTAAGTACATAATATGATCATGAACACATACAGTAAAACAATGTATACATAAAAAGTCGAATTCCCAAATATGCACATCTCTAATTGAATATAAAGCTGAGGAGATCTCACTAGAAACAAAAATATGTATATAATCACTAAAAATAAGAACATTACACAATTTTTCAAAAACACATGAAATCCACAATGCAAGTTAAATTTAGTTTTACTATGCAGGCACATCACAAATTTGATTCCAAGATAATATATGCACCAGACATAGTTAATTGAAAAGATACAACAGTACCTGATCAAATTTATATTCAGCAACAGATAAAATCATGACATCATCTAATATAGAGAAGAAAATCATGTGCAAGTTATTAGATCTTCACCAACAAATGCCTGTTTTGCACAACAACAAACTAAAATAAACTTCCCATGTGAGATCTCAAGAAGAATACAAATAAAGAAGACAGCAAAAGAACAAACAAAGAGACAAAACATGAATAGAAATCACAACAAAGTCATATGAATACCCTTCAATGATTCTTCCTGCAACTCGAAAAGAGAGAAAAGAAGCTCAAAAAAAAAAAAACCCAGAAAAATGCATGTACTGTAACAAAAAGAAACCCACAAGAGAGACCACAAAACTCGAATAAACACAATAAAACTAGCTCAAACACACATGCATATGATATGGATGTATAAGTTTGTTCACAGAAAATGCAATGAAAAGGAGCTTTCTATTACCTTTGGCAAAAGAAAGAGACGCTTTTGCTCTCTGGTGGTTTTCCACTTCGTCTTTATCTTCCAACTTGACCGTAAAGAATGAAACAGAAATCAACAAAACAGAGAGAGAGAGAGAGAGAGAGAGAGAGAGAAGGAAGAGGGAGGAAGAAAGGGTGAGAGTGAGAGGTTTTAAGTGCGCTTCTGGACCTGTCTGTGACTTGCTGTACAATTGCTATCGGTTGCTACGGACCGCAGAATATGCAAAAAGCTCTTACCCTTCAAAACAAAAGTGATAAATACTCCTCTAAAAACAAAAATAATATTACCCAAATTTAATTTGCTGATCTAAAGAATTATATTAATAATTATTAATAATTAAATTATTGTTATTGAATTAACAGCGAACTTTAGTGTTACTTAAAATCCGATATCAAATCAATGATTGAGATGTATTAAATCATTAATTAAGGTCAAAATAATATTTAAAAAAAAATTAATGTTACTTGAACTTTAAATACTGACCTAATTTATTGACTTAATCAATCATGATTATTGATTTAACTTTGAGTCCGAGTATACTTGTTGAGACTCGCCACCAATTTAATTATTATAATTAATTAAGTCAATAAATGAAGTCAATTTTTTTAAGTGTAAATAGTATTTTCAAAAAAAAAAAGATAAATGCTCATTGGTCAATACAAACCTTTTTTTTTTCTTTTTTTGAATGGATTAATCATTTATTACTAAATTGTCATAAAAAATCATAACTTTTTACTACCTTTTCGAGCATTAATACAATACCGTCCTTACTCCTCACCTTGAGGTTGGGAGTTCGAGTCTTGGAGTCTCCATTGGGGCTTGGTGGTTGGCCGTTATGCTAGCCTAGCTAGGTCTGGTCCCGAGAGGTGTTCCAGGCGCGGTCAGGGGCCTTATGATCCCATCGGTGAGGGCCTATCGGGATGGTCGCTGGGTGCTCTTTCTTGCCCCCACCCCTTTATTCATGAGCAAAAAAAAAAAAACTTACCACCTTTGCAAATAGAAAAAAAAAACAATAATTTCCTGCAAAAGTACCTAAACTTTTTTCAGTACCGCAGTGGTATCCCTTAAACTGGAAAAAAAAAATTACATCATATTTTCTATGTATTTATATTTTTTAATAAATTATATATCATAAATTTAATTGAAACTTATTATATAGAAGTGGACCCCTTACTAATAGATAGTGGTTAATCTAATAATATTGTTATACTATGACGTGAATGAATAATAGTCTAAAGTTTTTATTTGAAAGATGATACAATATGAATCATGTTCAGTATTATATTTTTGGATCATCATGTTTGAATTTACACGAACATTTAATGAGTCCAACCATAATAGTTTACTATCTATTATATTTTTTGGTTATTTCTTATTTTATTTGGTTGTTAAAAACCAAAAACAAAACATTGTTAATGTAATTATAATTTATTTCAAAGGTTTTTATTTGTTTATATGAAAAAAAAAATATGATGTTTTCTTATATTTCTAAAATATTTTTAAAACGTTTCTATTTTCAAAACGTTTCTATTCCGAAATGCCTAAAATTATCCATAAGAAAGAAAAATAGAATTTTTTATGCAAAAATGATCCAAAATTAAATTGAGTACAGAATGAGAAGTCATGTGCATTTTGGATAGGGTAAGGGAGGGCAGTAGACTTTATGACTGCCTACAACCTCACGAGAAATTTAAACTACACCATCCCTTTCAATACCAAACTTACTTTCTGATCACGTCCCCGCTGTCCCGATTGAAGCTTAACGTTGTTATTTCTGTTTCTTGTAATGTGTTTGACACCAAAAAAAACAAAAAGGTAGGATACCAAAATAAATAATGTTTTCGTATTTATTACTTATAATTATTGTTTTTGGTATTTATATTACTCTTTGAGGCTGTTTAGTAAAAAAATATGGGGGATTGTCAAGATGGATTTATAGAAAATAGTCCAAAGAACCCCCAAACTCCATATTTAGATTGAAAAATTCAATCTTGGGTTTTCAAACTCGACCAATAATTGGTCTGAATATTAAACTCATATTTATGGGTTTTTTCAAACATAAGGGGTGGTGGGTTTAAAAAGATGGGTTAAGGATGCAAAAGATAATTGTACCCCTTAACATGGGTATGAATTGAATTGATCGATGACAAAATAATCATTTATAGAACAAATAATTATTAATAATTATGATATATCTGTGGGTTCTACATGTATATGTGTTATATACCAAATATAGGTATGAATCAAATTCAATGTTGAATCTCATCTTTATAAAGAAGGGTTTAGAGAAGTCAATACAAATTCTCTCCAAAAATCTATTCAAACAAGCCTTTTGGGCGGAGTTTATCAATTTTTGTGATGCACTCACATTTTAGATTATCTATTATTATTAGATTCACTTATCACCATTTGGGTAAAAAAATTACAATTGTTTAAAAAAATATCATGATGAATCATAAATCCACATCTTGTGGTAAGTTATAAACCTTGTGCAAAGCACACAAGGGGCAACAAGTCGTGTTATTGCTACAAGACATGGCCTCAGATTGATGAATGTTTTAAAGACAACTGTTTTTCAAACGAAGTCTGACATGTCTATCCAAAACCACTTCACAATCTAAAAGTCTAGTCTAGATACATGGATCAAACTTTTCAAACACTCATTTAATCCTTTTTGTTGTTTTCCTCTGCTCAGTGGAACAAAGTCTCATCTCAAGGCTTTTAGATACCTTAGAAAATTATTTCACAACTATATTTTTCTTTCATTATGTGAAAAATCATTGAAAATTACTGTATTCAATCTACAAAACTTCCACCTATAAAGAAATGAAAAATGTTATACATTTTAAATAGAACCCAAAAAGTATAACTCAAAATACATATCATTATTTGAATGAGTAAATCTCACTGAAAAAGTTAATGGGATCCATTCGTCCAAAGGATAATATGCATTTAATTACATCTTAAATGATGTGTCAAAATCCTGTACACGGACTACTTGGTGGAAGTTGGTAGACCCATTGATCTAACTATCAACCCTGATTTGAGATACAAAATTTAGTAAATACTTTGGTAAAATAGCATTGCTCATCATTTATATCTCTCAATTTCTTTCCAGTAATGTTACATAATTTAAATAAAACCAAAAAAATTATAACTCAAATGTATATCATCTCTTAGATGAGTGGATCCCATCAATTTTTTCAATGGGATCCACTCATCCGATTGAGTTCCATTTGAATTGTACAGTATTTTTCATAATATTTTGATTCAAATCATTTTGGTAGCAGCTGGTTTAATATACAAATGCACCTTATTTTCCACGAGCTAAAGGAATGATTATGGTCTTTTGAAATTAGCTCTTGAATAAATCTCAAGTGATGTTACTGTGGTCCTTTTTTGAGAAGAATAATGATTTTTATACCAAAATTCTTAACAAATTTTGAATATTAAATGATGTGGTACATTAATAACCGTTAGATCAAGTGAAAGTTACCGAAACTCGTTAATCTAACCATTCGGATCGATTTGGTATGCAAACTTTGATTAGACAGACCCCTCTATGATTTCATGCATGATTTCCCTTATGCCCACACCCCTGTGATAATGGTTGGCCTTATCCCTCCATAAAAAAGGTTAAACCTAGTGGAAGCCCCACAAGATCCTATGTCTTAGATCTTTGCCTACTACATTTTTATCATCATCTCAAATTTATTGTGTGTATCCAAGGGCTCAATCATTGTCGAGAGAGAGAGAGGGGATGAGAGTGAGAATTTTTCAAAACCCACAATTTTTTTTTTTTTTAAGTTTAATGGTCTGGGTGTCCGGTTAACTTACGTGTACTTTGATTAATCTCCTCTTTAGTTCGGTCAAAAACAAGTCATTCACGCCGGGATTAGAATATTCACGAGGGATAAATTCCTTATGACCTAATTTCAAGGAGTTACTAAGATTCAAATTAAAAACATCTAAATTTACAATTCATTCATGTTACCATTTAAACTACCTTAGTATTTAAAAAAAAAAAAAAAACCCACAATTCAAAACATCAAATTCATGTTCAAAATTGTTGTCACATTGAAAAAGACAATTAAGTTTGTAATGTCCCCATTATAGCATGGTCGGTAAAGAAACAAATTTACACAACCTTATCTTTATAAGCAAAAAAAATTATTCTCACGACTCTAATACTTGACACTCGTGTCACAACAAAACATTCTTATCTTTGTGCCGACGACCGTTCTCACTAATATGAATACACCTACTTGTCAAACCTTGACCCAAGCTTAGTCTCTCTTTTGAATCTTACACCCACTTTAGGATCCACTTTGCTTAATGACCATTGTCCTCTTGATTGAATTGTTTTTGATCTTCTTAGAGGCATTTGCACTATCAAGGATGAATATAGTAAGTCAGATAATGCAAAGTCGGTACCGTAATCTTTCTCATACCAGTTTAATTAGCTCATACTTACCCAAAAAAAAAAAAGAGTTAATTAGCAAATTATTTTCCCCAAAATGGACAAGACATAGCTTCTGCACACCAAAAAAAGTCTTGCATGGTTATCTATTTAATCCAAGAGACTAGTATTTGTTATATTGACTCGTATAAAACACGTTTTTTTTTTTTATCGTGGGTTAAAAAGTTAAATGTAAGTAGTCTTAATTACTGTGGTTAAAAAGTTAAAATTTAAGTCGTAATATAAATTATCGAATTTAAACGATCTGGACAGTTTTGTTGTGTTTTGTATAAGCATGACTATTTATATATACATGCATATATGTATATATATAAACACGAATATGCATATACGTCAATTTGGTAGAATATTAATTTGACTATCTTTTTGATTTTTTATAAATTTTTTTGGCATACAAAAATACTAAAAAAAAAAAAAAAACATCATCAAGCATTACACTGAGGGGTACTTGATTACTGAGGAAGAATCATTGTGATAAAGTGCTCTATGAATTCATAATTCCGACATAAATCTATAGTTTCGCAATCACCTTAACCAATATTTAGTAGATGAAATGATATTCGAGCCCAAAATATCGAAATATTGTACCACTAAAACCTTCTAAAGCTCTTGATGGATCCAATTATGGAATTTTAACCCACCATGAATTGCACAAAATGATAATATCTCCCTTAGAATAATTATCTGATTTTTTGTTCGAGTTTATTTTTACTTTTACCCTACAACAGGGTTGGTATATTATATATATATACATTGAATCATTAAGTATATATTGTGCAGAGTTAGAAAGGACTGAGAGAGCAACTTTATGATAGTACATGCTTGGAATTGATATCAACATGAAAGGTAAAAGAATCAATGGGGCCTGACCTGTGGTATGATTGGTTGTTTTGACCAGGTCTACCCACATAGGGCAGATGATTTGGATCCAGAAATTAATACAACCCATCTGGTACCAATTTGATTTTTTTTTTCGGTTCAATTGTTAGACGTGTTTGGGTCAATTAAGTTTTTTTTTTTGGACCGATCAAAGACAAATTATTCATATTGGGACTAAAGTATTTCTAAAAGATAAATTTCTCATGGTCCGATATCAAGGAATTATCAAAATTTAAATTTAAAATGTCTGAATTTACAATTCGTTTATGTTACCGCTTAAACTACCACAAGAAGTACTCATTTGATTTAAATCAACGGGAAACACAACATATTTTTTGTTATCGTATCTAAAATTATGATTCAAGTTACGATTCAAAATAATTATTTGTGATCGTTCTCAAAAAATTAATCCTGTGAAATTGTAGCTTCGACTACCTGATTTAAGTTTTTCACAATTTTACGATGGGGTATTCGGTATTGCAATAAAAATTATGATTTCAATCAGTTCAACTCACGATTCAAAAGATTAATTATCATGATTCTCAAATGGTTATTTACTCCCATTATTAGTAAATAGGTGGTCTCTAATTCTTAGGAGTGGTCAAGCTTGTCATCTCGCAAGTAAGAGATTTCAGATTCGATACTTTTCACACCTCCAAAGTCCCGTTCTTCTTGTTTTTCAAAGGATATGTCATTAAACTTACTCGAGTTACGATGGTTGACTTAGAATTCGAGGAAGTAGTCAGTGCAAGATAAATAATTTGTAGCCAAAAAAAAATAGTCTTTTGGGAAGTGCATGCACAGTGAAACCACAGCCCACAGATCTAATATTCATCTCACCTCGAAGTTCTATGCTTTTTTCAGACTACAGAAATGATTGATTTGGTAAACCAAGTCATGTTTTTTCAGGCTATGGAGGTGACATAAGTCCGAGCATTATTTCATGCTTTTTTTAGTATACTTTGGAAATAATCCACTAGATTTTCAGTAACTTAGAGCCACCCATTAATTTTTTTCCTATTTGTTTTCAAGTCGTGGTCGAGTAAATAACCTATCATACATTGATGATGACCTGCTTATGTTCGTATTAATCCCACTGAAAAATTTATGCTCACTGATCTATCATCAAATTCAGTTTGTGTACGAAAGTTTGGCAAAACATTGAACTGGGTTCATACTCTCTCTCTCTCTCTCTCTCTCTCTCTCTTGGAGTCACTTCATGAGCCAAACTTTTGAAAGTATTCACCCAATAATTCAGATGAAAAGCTATGTTTACTTGTTGGTTTTTAAGGATCAGATTATTGTGGAATTGGGTGAGACGTAAAGCAGCATACTACACAAAACTCTTATTATGAAAAGATCGGGAGAGAATCAATTGTATAAAGTTTTATCTCACATGCAAAGAGACTATTTTTATTAGTTGAACCGTAAAATCGAATCACAACAAAATAAACTTACCACTGCAAAAATCATCGAATGTCTAATCTCTAAGCAAAATCTATCAACCTAAACTTACTGAGACATTTGGTTGATCACATGGTTTGCTGCAAATAATCAGTGTGCCAAGATGAGACCACTTAGGTGGTGGTCATAATCATTCTTAGGTGGTTTGTTCATTTGTCTACCATTTAGGTTGGACTATGGGACCAAGATAGGTACAGTTGTTTGAGTCAGTTAGGGTGGTGATGGTTCATCAAATCAGTAAGATGAACTATTTTCTGGTAGGTACATTACATATGCAGAGAGAGAGAGAGAGAGAGAGGTACAAGACCATCGCCCACAGCTTGAATCTCAAATGGTTTAATGTCATGGCTGATTTTGGATCACAAATGAAACCATGGAAAACCACCTCAAGTAAAGGTATGTACTTTTCTTTAGGCTACCTGTTTCTGACTAAAAATTCAGGCACATCATTTTACCCTTGAGATTATCACCAAACCCTACGGTCTCTCGTTAAGGATCTTGTTAGACTTGACTACAATATGGAAAAAAATTCGATATTGTATGTTTAAATTTTGTTATTTTAATGAGTGTTTTTATAATTTTTATGCGTCATTTTACAATTAAAAAATTTATTACTGATTTATCATTTTTATGAGTATTTTTATTACTGTTGTGGTAATTATTTTTACTATTTTTTTTTGGTACAAAAAAATTTACCATTTTTGTGGATTATTTATTACATTTATTGGTGTTTTTATTACTATTGTGGTACTTATTTTTATCACTTTTCTTTAGTACGACAAATAGTGATAAAAATATTTACAAATATAATAAATCAGTTGCACCCAGTGCAAAGCATGTTTTTTGCTTTTTTTAATGTATGAATTGAATTCCTGTGTTAAAAAATTAAAATTTAAGTGAATTATTATGATTAAAAATTAAAATTTAAATGAGTTGTTGTGGTTAAAATGTTAAAAGTTAAAATTTAAATTAATTATTGTAGTTAAAAAATTTAAAAGTTAAATTATAATATAAATCATCAGATTTAAACGATTTGAGTCGTCGTTGAACTTTTTTAACTAAGGAACTTAAGCGATTTGAGTCGTCGTTGAACTTTTTTAACTAAGGAACTTAAGCGATTTGAGTCGTTGTTAAACTTTTTTAATTGAGGATTTTAAGCAGTTCAAAAAAGAACTCCGTTTTATTAATATAAATGTCGGTATGATACCAAATTTTTTTTTTTTTTTTTTTGTAGTACCGTAGACAACTCCATGTTATTAAGGCGTGCGAGGAATAGACTGTTGAATTTCTGCTTAGGAAGAACTTACGAGTTTCCCCTATCTAGTCTAGACCCATTTGAAAGGTTTCTCTTTCTCCCGTGGATGAGGGCTGCTATGATCACACTACAGCACACCTGCTATGATCACACTACAGCACACCTGCTATGATCACACTTCTATCAAAAAAATTTACCAAATAATATATAGCACTTCATAATGGTTGGATGATTTTGTGAGTTGGTTTGTATGGGAAAAAAATTAGTAGAAGTGTTGGGTAAGTGTAACATTGGGCATGTTTGAAACTGATTTTGTTAGGCAAAAAAACTACAGTTTGAAAAGTTTTACAAAAAAAAATATAATCGGGAGTTAAAAAAAATATCTCAAAACCGTTTGGAGTGTTCTAACTTTTTGTGTCAAAATAAAAAAATAATTATATGTATGCATAAATTACACATAACTGTTCCTAAAATATGAATTTTAATTTTTTTACGTAACTAATAATATTTTATGACTATAATAAACTAAAAAATTATGGAAGACCCGCGACAAAACTCCAAAAAATCAACTTTTTGAATTAACCAACATAAGCTTTTTTGGGTCTAAAAAACTGTTGCAAAAGTCAGTCCATAAAGCCTTAGTCCCAAACAAACCTGATTTATTTTACTCAAAAAATCTATAAAATCACCTTTTTCAGTCTGGCCACTGTTGAATTGTTACAAGAATATACCACAAATGAAGATTTCTACATTTGGCACTGTGATATTGTGCTGCTAAGGCACTGCTTCTGTTTGATCAAGGAGCAGAAAACATGTCTATTAACAGAACAACATCAAAATGAACAAAGCTTACATGATACATGTACCATGCCATGGTGAACAGTCATGCTACTGTTAATTTGGAAAACAATTGCCACATAACTTCTAGTTACAAATGTAAGGAACAAGAACAAGAGAACTGATAAAAAAGAGACCTTTCAAGGCATTAAAGCATAAAAAAAATATCCATTTTCTAGACAATCAAGAAACAAACAAGCCACCAGATTATTACCATCACTGTAAAATTTTTGCCTGATTATCTGGAGAGCAGGGCTTTTTCTGCTATTTTCTTTTCAGATGATAAATTTGTGATTCAGTTCATGAATTTACTAGTATATATCACGTCTTTGAGGGCGGAAATCTTTTTATCCACCCCAGAGCAATTTAAAAAATGACATGTTTTATTCATCAGCTGATGTACTGTTCCCATTGCTGCCTACCCAATATTGTTTAGTGGCAATCAGTATCTTCTCGGTTACCAGGGGACCGTCTTCATGGTCCATTATTTTGGTATCCCATCTCATTCCTCCAACAATTTTCCTCACTCTGTTTAGGATGTCAACTTCATCTCGGAAAATGACTGTACCATCAGGCCGTAAAATACGATCCATCTCTAGAAGGATATCTTCCAATTTGCACCTGCTCAGTTATATATATGATATACTTAGTAAGGCCTTAGAAGTAGTATATACCTTAAATATATAACAAACTGCGTCTCAGTACTAGAGCAAGAGTTAAAAATTATGATGGCTCTATTTTCAGTCATTAAAATTTAGCGACTCATAGTAGTAGCCCAGTACACGAAAGTCGTGCCAGTGCGGGATCTGGGGAGGGTCAAATGTACTTAACTTTACCCCGCATACTTACTTTAGCAAGACAGGTATTCAACAACTATTTAAATAAAATATACGCAAGATCACTTGGTAGTAACAGAGGAAGCCCACAAAACAAATGTTTCTAATTAAGCTCCTGCCCAACAGTTTATAATTTAAAAGTTCGTAAATTCTGTCTGATGATACTCACATTTTGGTACTCGCCAAAAAAACTGCACAAACAGCTGCTACAACTAAAAGTTTCATCTTTTAAACTATGCTTATGACAGTGTTTTATCACATTTATGAGTTCATATTATATGATTCAATAGAGGGTAAACACTTTTATGAAGATGTTTTAAGTAGCTATTTAAGTTATATGGGCTTTCCTAAGCGGCTTGAAGTTTTTCCCTGCATGCAGTTATGCAACTTTCCCCAAACTAAAACCACCACCTATAAGAAACATGGATGAAATAAGGCCAATATATAGCATTCAACTGGAGAAAACAAGAGGCTTACTTGTTCTGGTACAAGCTGAATACACCACTGGCATGAATGAGATCATATGTCCTTGGATAGGTAGAGAATCCTTCACACCTGAAAGAGGATAGGAAGCACAAATTTCATTGGGATTCCAAAACAAAGAATAACGCTGAGATTCCACAAACCAAAACTTCCGTCTCCAGTAACCTTAATGAAGTAAGAAAAGGAAGCACGATGTACCAGTCATGATATGAGCCAATTAGACCTCTCTCATAGATAACACCTAAAGTGTTCTGAGCAACAGTAGGCACAACATTCATCACCCATAATTTTGTTGATTGAATTGCTGCCGCAAATCCTCCAAGGCCTGCGTTCATATCCATTATGTTGTGATATCTTTTAGTGCCAAGTAATTTAATGATCCTTTTGTAAGCATCTACATGTTTTTTCCACAGTTTGTTGTCCTCTTGGTAAGATTCAACAGTGACCCCAGGAACAAGTCCCTTAGCTACTCGGGGAGGCACTGCGAATAGCCTAGCTGGAAACTTCTTCAACTCCCCTCCTGCTACTTCATTGGCACTGGCAACCTCAGGGAAGGGAGTTATACACGCATCCATTTTCTTGTACCTACAGTTCGCCCAAAAATGGAGTTACCAAAGGAATGATAGAAAACAAATAAATTTTAAAAAATTTCAATGAGCCAAAATTCACAGTAATGATGCGAATTGACACAAGTTTACAACCATCATGCTTGTCGCCACCCTACCAGAGGATAACTAATCAGAGTTTACGTGTATATATATAATTCCATCCGTCCTTGCCATAAAAAAATTCACAAAACTCTGGGAGATGTTACAATATAAATTTGAACCTGTGAAACCCGACAAGCCATTCATCAGGATGTAAATGTTTAATGAATAATGGGGGCTCGCATATCAGCCTTGGCAGGAGAGGAATTGACTGAAATCACCGGGGGTTCTAATTTAAGGCTACCACATGCTCAAAATCTTGAGTGATTTACCAAATGTGATACATTTTGAATCATTTTCAGCATCACTTCTCGTAGAAAATAGCACGAGTATTAATCTACGAATAATGCAAGAAACAGTAACAAAAGCTTCTTCAAAGAACCAACATTGCATATTAATCTACGAATAAGTTGACTCAAAATGGCATTCATACTAACTCACCAGACATCATCAGCATCACCAGATTCACAAATCTTGTCAGACTTCCTTCGGCAGGAATTGGCATTCACTTTTTTTCTCCAGATGGCAATGTCACCTTTCTCGTACTTCTTCTCCCAGCAAAGAAGTTCAGCCAGCTCTTCAATTTTTCTTTGCTCCGCCTTGAGATCCTCCTTAGACCGCTTCCACGTTTTGTAGTAAGTCTTCCAGTTAATTGGAGGTCCAGAAAGGATCCAGTATCCACCAGGTCTAAGAACTCGATCAACTTCCATTAAGTACATGCCGTCTGCATATTAAAGTTTGATTAGAGGTCATCAACTTACTGTGTACAGAATTGACTCAACAAGAATAATATTCTCTCACTAACCAAATTTTAGGAATCAAAGTTCAAACATTGAAGTTGAGAAACAAAAATCATCCTTGAACCATTTCATTAAATTAACAAACCTCCAAAATCAACTTCATCCCTTGAACCATTTCATTAAATTCGCAAATTATTCAGAAGAAATTATTTCCAACTCCCCGAACACCTAAAAATAAACAAGTTATGTGAAGAGAGCTATTTCAGGTGTAAGTTGCAGCATCCTGAGGCACTAATTCTCAATTATTGAAAAAAAAACTTTAAAGGTAGAAACATGAATACTGATACACCATTACATAAAAACGTAGTTTGTGGGACCGTAGTTATTCATCTTTTATATGGGCTGAAGTTGTTAACACGCAACTCCTTATTTCAGTACACAAAACTACATGCATGAACTATAGATATGTTGCACATTACAAAGCTATGGCACTGATTCCATTCACTAATTCCCCATAAAGTGCAAAAGATATGGACGACAAAAGAAGAGTTTGATGATCTTTTCAAGGACTAATTTATATGTATGTTTACCTTCGGTTCTTCGAAAAATATCAATATTGCCTTCATAATACCTTAAGATATTTCAGAGCCCTTGGACCCTTTTTGTTATGCAAAATATATGTAACATATAAAAAAAGCTCACCATTCTTCTCAAGTCATCTTGCCACAACAGCAATAGGGAAACATATTTATATTAAGATATGGAGGTTCAAAGAAATATACTGAAAGGGAAACTTCACAAACTTAAAAGCTGCAAGTTGGGATGCAATACTTGAAATTTGAGATGAGGCATGGTCCCACGTTAAATATATAATACACTATAATAGTGGAATTACAAGTTATAATGTGCTCTTATTTAACTCTATTGTTTTAATTTGGTAACGCAACAGTTAACAAAGTTCTTAACTTAAGACTAAACAAAAATTTGTCTTTATCCCATGAATCAATAGAATAGAACTGCAAAGATATATATTCAAATAGTTGATGCAAGCTCTGGTTTCCAGTGGTAAAGATGAAGTTCATGTCTTTGATAGCTCCCTTCTCAAGGGAGACAACTCTAATCAACTGGCAGGGAGGAATGTAGTTTTATTTTTCCGTACTTTGTTTTCCAAATAAAACCTGCTGTAGATCTCACAATACAAGACAAGCTAACAAAAAACAAAATACAAAACGAATACAAGATTTGACAACCTTAATGTTTATCATTTCTACAACTTACCATTTGATGCCCATGGTATCAAACATCGAGAACACTGGGCCATGTCAAAAGCTCTTGATGGGTATGGGAGGCGTATTGTTCCAAGAACACCAATTACAGCTGGCACTCCTCGCTCTAATGCAAACTGCACTTGTGCTTCGTGATTATCCTTTGGTGCAAATGACATAGCTAACACATTTCTCTTCAGCAAATAAGCACCCCAGCTTGCAACCTGTATCATGATTGGTGTAAACAGTCCAGCAACCATGGTCAAATATTGTCATCACCTTGTAAAACACAGAACAGAACTGTTTACTACAGTATATTTAAGGAACAGTGATTTCACTGTCTCATGTTCAATTTTAATAAAGACAATTTGAGTCCCCAGCATGAATGTCCCTGACCACAAACCATTTAGCTAGGTGTTGCTAATGTTGCAGAAGAGATTATACAGTCAGGTCTTAAGAGCATAAATCAGGTGTGATTTTTTTTCATATAAGATTGTCTTGAGTCTCAACGTACTGGCTTAAGCCCTTGTTTAAGAACAGGGCTTTAAGAAGGCATATTCAAAATAGGCATTGAACCTTATGCATAAGTGCAAACAAGTTTCCATGTTCTATGGCAAGAAATTTAGGTCCATTTAACTAAGGGTTATTTGATTTTTGAACGTGCCAAATTTGGGGCCACTGCAAAGCAGCTAAAAATTATCATAAATACTAGCAGGGGGAAAAACAAAAGAGAAGAAAAAATTCAGATATTAAAAGTGCGTACAGGCGCTACTTGGGAAAGAGGAGATTAAATTCTTAAAAGTAATTGGATATAACAACCGAAGATACTCGCAGGGAAAAAATGACAAATCTAGTTTGAAAAACTGCTAGAAGAATATAAGTAAGAACAGAAAAACGTACTCCACAACCAGTATCCAGTGCTGTTCTAACAGAACCGTCTGCAATTGGGATCACTGATGCAAGTCGATCAATATATGCATCTGCACCTTGAGGGAACATAGTTCCGCCACCTGGAAATTTGAAGACATTACCCTGAAACTGTACCCAGTTCTGCACAGCTTTCTCAACTGTCAAGCTTTTATAAGGAACATTAGCATAGTGAACATAATCACGGCCTTTTGGCCAGGGAAATGGAGTCATATATCCTTTGGGTGCTGGAATAAGACAATGTAACTTTTCCTCTTCAGGTGGACAATGTCTTTCTCTGTATATCATATTTTCCCTGGGGAAGGTCATAGCACGGTCTTGTTCTTGGCAATGAGTATAATCACTGTATCTAACATCACATGGCTCAAACACTTCGGCCTTTGCCTCAGAAGATTCAACAATTGGCACATCATTATGATGAGTTTCAAAGTCTAGAGAAGGAAAGATATTGCAGTCTCTCTGCTGGGTTATTTCCAAGGCAATACTATCTCCCTTTCCAAAACCACCCTTTTGCCATGCTCCTAGCATGTAAAAGAAACAGCACAGACCAAGTACTATGAATATGCAAACAGGCCTTCGTGCTCTATTGCCAGATGAGTTATGCTTAGAGACCATCTTAGGCTTGGGACGGCACACTGAACTTACTGTAATGTGAAGGAGCAAAGGAAAGGTATGATTAGCTGCATATAAGCAAGGTAAAGAGAAATGAATAAGATGCAGACAAAGTTGGAGTAACAATTTTTCACAATGGTTTTCAAGAAAGAACACACAGGCTAAACAAACAGTTGGTGACACATATTCACTAAGCCCAAAAATTGATAGGTCAGTGGGCAGAGCGAAGCGGAGCATAGCAAAAATGTGTGATTAGGTCTCATTTCATTGTTCTTTTATATTTCCTCTAAAACATAAGAAAAAGAGGAAGAGACCGAAAAAAGTGAATAGCTTAGATTAGAATTCTAATACGGAATTGTACTGTCTTTTCCAACATGCTTCCAGATAATACATTAATATCATACTGGTCTACATACATATCTCTGTTTATATAACTTCTTTTATCCTTGCCTAATTAAAACCCTCTACCTTTTTTTGATTAATTGTCATCAAGTGCTTTGGGTGATGAATATCAAACAAATTGTGACTTTTTCTTCTTTTTCTAATCCCGTCTATCAAAGGTGCGGCCGCAGAATAATCAAGGAGAAATAGGTTACAATGAGACTCAAAATACACTTAAGAGTGAAATGAGCTTCTACATATTTACACTTTATGTGGATCAGTTTTGAATGGCTCATTACTCATCTTCAAAAAACAATTACACAAGAGTGGAGTTCACGTGTCCCAAAGGGAAGAGCTCTGGAGCTCCCTCTCCCTCGCATTTCTCTCGAGTTATGACAAAATTTAAAACCCCTAACTCTGAATTTATACTCACTCCAAGATTGATATCAGGGGTAAGGCTCTCAGCTTGCTGGGTAAAGTTGAGTGCATCTAACTCTGGGTACGCCATCCAAGATTGATATCAGATTCAGTTTACTTTCAAAGATGATAAAGGAGATTTGCATTCCCCAGAACCATTTAGACAATACACACTAAACCAAGTTCAACATAGAAAATTAGAAACAGCATGCCTAAACCCTGTTGGCAAAAAGAAAATCATCATGAATATGTACACTTTATGTATCAACAGAAACTCGTAGATCTTCATTCAATAAGTAAATAAGATATGCAATGAACCAAAAAAAAGAAAAAAAATGGCAAAAACAGGCAAATGGGTTCCCAAAAATAGAAACGAATTCAAATGGAGTTTACATACAGAAACAGAATAGATCAATAAAGATAGACCCCTTACAAGATAAAAAAAGAGCTCTCCAAATGCAATGGTGAGTGCAGCTGATATGAAGATAAAAGTTCTAGGCAGTTGGCCTCCACACTCTGCTATAAATGATGAACTGTGGTGTAAACGTAGAGAGAGAGAGTGATTTGGGTGAACTGTCTATCCATGTGTTTGAGAGTAGTAAGTAGTCATCTAGTAGGACTGTAGAAGTTAGACCGTTGGGATTAAGATTTGGGTTATTCGTTCGTTGTCAGTAAAAGTGGCTCGATGGGTCACGAGGCCAACGGTGGTGTGAACTGTGTACAGAGTGTTAAAAGTGAAAAAAAAGGGGAGAGAGATGCTTGACATATACAAAAATTTCAGTTACACCCCTTTTAATTTATCATATTTTCAAGGACATTTCCTATCACTATGAGATTAAAAGTATTTATTAGAATATAATTTTATTAAATTGCCTATGATATATTTTAGAAAAAACTTCATTCACACCCCTTCTAAATAGTCATATCTTCAATGAGACGCCCCCTATTTTTAAAAAAAATTTACGTATTAAAATTTGGTTCGATTAAAACTCGATTCAAGTTAATTAAAATTTATTTTTTATGTATTAGAATTCAAGTCGATTAAAAATTATATTTTTTTACGTATTAAAATTTGAACCGATTAAAATTCTTTTTTAATCAACTCGAATTAAATTTTAATCAACTTGCATTTAATTTTAATCGGTCCAAATTTTGATACATAAAAAAATATAAATTTTAATTGACTCAAATTTTAATACGTAAAAAAATAAATTTTAATCAACTTGAATTGAATTTTAATTGACACAAATTTTATTAAGAAAAAATATAAGTTTTAATCGACTTGAAACAAATTTTAATTAACGCTAACAACTCAAGTAGAGCTCAAATCGGCTCGAATTTTAATATGTAAAAAATGAATTTTAGTATGTAAAAAAAAATATTAATCAGCTCGAATCGAATAGGAAAAAAAAATTTAATCAACTCGAATTTTAATTGATTTTTATGTAAAAATATTGTTTGGAGTTGGTAATTTTAGCATTTTGAATGATTTGTTTTTGTTAAAATGGTGGTTTATCGGCAGGAGATGTCAATGATGCTTAACTATAAATTAGAAGGGAATGAAGGGGTATGCCTAAAAAAATTTCGAATTTTATTTTTTTTATAATTAATGACTACGAATTGATTGAGCCGAAAATTATAATTCTAGATCAACTACACATTTTTTTTTATTTGAAGTGTTTGGACATAAAATAAATAAATCTTATGAATATTCAATTTATCGGTATCTGGTAATATAAATGCACTAAGAAGATGTCATGTGGCAGAAACTAAAAAAAGGCGAGAAATTATTAGTCACAGTCATGTTTGAAAAAAAAATAATTAACATGAAGTTATTATTCAGTAACCGTTGATGGAAGCAAAAATCGTCGAAGACAATGACTATAAAAATGAATGTAGTGGAGAAGATGAAAAATACATTTAAACCTCCTACAAAACATATGATCCATATATTTTTAAGAATAGTTTTAGATTAATTTTAAAAAACAGTTACTACTGCAATCAAAGTTGTTCATCAAGTCTTTTTTGTAAATGAAATTTTTTTGATTGAATTAATAAATGAATCATCTTTTATTAATTCTCTGTACTATGTGTTTGTCCACTAAATTCATTAACGAAAGTCCTAAAATAAGATATTTGAATCCTTAATAAATAATCACCTGAAAATTATTTATCAATTGAAATTCTTCTATCGATTACAATAGATTTTGGAACAACAGATAGTATAGACTCTTCTCCTGATTCAAAGCTTAGTCTATCGACAACTCGTGGTGTTGAGCACGTTTGGACTTTGGAGTTCGGAGCAATATAAAACTTTTTCAGCCACGCATTTGTTGAATTGGGGGGTTAGAATATAAAATTTATATCAATATCATCATAGGTGAATTATATATAACCGATTAATTAGATTATCTTTTACGAGACTCGAATTTAAATTTTTTAAGTTAGCAATCTCCAAAATATTTCGATTGAATTTTTGGGTTGCAATTCCCTGCCCCCCCCCCCCCCCCCCCAAAAAAAAAAAAAAAAAGGAAAGGAAGTGAATTTGGAAGTTTATGGGTGGTACAAGGTAAATATAACTAAAACTTATTTTTGGTTATTATAACTTTCCAATTTGAAAGAGTTGCTATAACTTTAAGGAGTAGTTCAAATGGTAACAAGAACGAGTTATAAAACTTAGACATCCCGAATTTGAATTTAAATCTTGATAATCTCTTATAAAAAAACCATTATAAATTTATCTCTTATGAATATCCTAATTTCATAGTAGATAGCCTACTTTTAACTATACCGGAGAGAGAATTAGTCGAGATCTAAACTGACTCGAACACCCTTGACAGTTGAAAAAAAAAAAGTTGTTATAAGCCTCCTATGTATTGATATAATACATTGTTTGCACTTCTAATTTATTAGACTTTTATCACATAACAAAATATGTACACATACAATTTTCGTGTATGTTTGCCAAATAATTTGTATGATAGTTTTTTCAAAGCACTGAAAATTATCTCAACAGAGACATTTCGTAAAAGGTGGGTCCCAGCGTTGGGCGGTAGATCTCATTTTATCTCTCTCAATTCTCAATTCGTGTGTGCCGACACCAAATTGGGTTGGGTCCCGGAATTTGACGACTCACAACTATGGGCTTAAGGCCCATTAAGACTTTTACCTTTGGGCTTCACTATAGAAAATTCGAAAAATTGAGGGCGTGTTTGGTTTGTGTTTCGAAAACTGTTTTTTGTTCTCAAAATTTCAAAAACACCCAAAACCTGTTTGTTTAGCTTTTTTGTTCTCCAAATTTTAGAAAATTTTGAGAATTGAGTCAAAGAAACAGAAAACAAGTCTAACTTATTTTCGGAGTTTTCTTTGAAAATTTTGAAAACAAGGAGAACAATTTTGGACTTTAATGAGGTATGTCCTTCGAGTCTCCTTAGGAGCAAATTTCTTCATTCTTTTTTTTTTTTACTTCTTCCTCTCTCTCATAATATATAATATATATATATATAATAGATATTATAATATAATATATAAATATTATATTATATAATATTATTAAAATTCGTATATAAATATATATATATATAAATTGGTATATATATGTATATATATATCTACGAATTTATATATAAGAATTTATAAATATATATATATTATAAATTTATAAATATATATGTATATATATATCTAGGAATTTATATATAAGAATTTATAAATATATATATATATATATATATATATATATATATATATATATATATATATATATATAACTATAATATAATAGAATATTATAATATATAAATATTATATAATATAATATATTATATTATATTATATTATAATATATATTATATTTTAAAGTTTGGTTTATTGAATTTTTTTTTTATGAAATTATCAATCTAAAAATAACTTTCTTATATTTTTTTATTAATGTTTGAATTAATGTTCAAACATATATTTAGGCTGTCCAAACAGGTTTTACTATTTTCTGTTTTGTAAAATTGTTTTTGAAATCATCTAACCAAACAAGTTTTTTATCTCCAAAAATATCAAAACCATTTTCTTAAAACTCTTCTCAAAAACTGTTTTCGGATACCTGTTTTTGAAACGCAAACCAAACAGGCCCTGATTGTCTGTACACTTTGCTCGGACAACTTATTTGTTTGGATAAATTATACTCATACTCTCTGACATTTAACTAAATAACACGGAGATCTCCTGACATTTCTAAAATTACACAGAGACCCCTTATTGACGTCAATAGATGACCGGCGTTAACATAAATAATAAATGACTATTTTAACCCTTTAACTTAATTTAAAATAAATATATAATAAATAAAATATTACAAAAAATTAAATTAATAAATCCAAAAAAAAAAAATCTATCTCCTATTCTCACTCATCCCTTCCCCCACCCGACCGTCGTCGCCGCCACCACTCCTCCTCCTCCTCCTCTCTCTCTCTACCAACTTGCAACTCCTTTTCCTCATCTCTCTCTCCCCCCCTCTCTCTATTTCTCTCTCTCTCACATATCCCCCAACCCCATTTCTCATTCATCCCTTATCCCACTCGACTGTTGTCGCCACCACTCATTCTCCTCTCATCTCTCTCTCTCTCTACGAACATGCAACTCCTCTCTTTCTCTCAATTTCTCACAAATTCCCCAGACCCCCAACCCAACCCAACCCACCCAACCCAACTACCACCACCACCATCATTCCCAACTCCCCTATCTCTCACAGATCCCCCTGGGCCCTACCCCTCCCTGTAACCCACCCAACCCCAACTGCCACCACCACCACTCCCACCCCTTCTTTCTCTCTCTACCTCTCAGATTCCCCAAGCCCCCCCCTCCCTACAACAAACTCTACCACCCCGACCCTCCCAACCCAGCTGCCACCACCACTATTCCCAACCCATTTCTTTCTATCTCCCTTTTAGATCCCCAGGCCCCCGCCCCCTCCCTGCAACAAACCCCACCATTCCTAACTCTATTCTTTCTCTCTCTACCTCTCTCTTCTCTCTCCCTCTTAGATGGTACTTTTTATTAATCAAAATGTAATACTTTAATTTTAATTTTTGATTAATTTTTATAATTGCATAATTAATGTTGTTAAAATGGTAAATTATTGATAATTAGTGGACAAGATTGTCTTAGAAAATGTTGGACATGTTATAAAGGGGTAATTTTGGAAATAGATAAATTTTGTTCCTTGACATCACTATTTTATGTTAGTCAAACTAACAGCAAGAAGACGGAAGGGATGTTTGTGTCATGATTTTTAAATTTCAGGGGGTCGCCGTGCAATTTTAAAAATGTAAGTGAGTATGAGTGTAATTTACCCTATTTGTTTTTAAGTACCCAGTTTATACTTTTCGGTTATTAGGTTCATTGGTGCCTAAAATTTTGGTTATTGAGGATAGATTGCAGTTTTAAATATTTTTGTATTACTTAATTGTCATTTACTTAATTCACGCCTAACAGATTGTGTATTTTTTTTTTTTTTAGGATTTATTTTATTGATGTAGATAAATTTCAAACGTGAATATTGTGGATGGAGAAGTTAAAACCTAACAGATTGTGCTTTCTTTTTTTTAGGATATGTTTTATTGAGGTAGATAAATTTCAAACATGAAAGAAAACCATTTAAAATTTGAAAAGAGATCAATGTGACAGAATTTTCCTGTTCAAAACAAAAAAAAAATGTTCCAAAAATAACAAGAACACCACCAAAATTTCATTGATGATGAAAAGTACATGGACAAGGGCGAGGATAATCAGGTATTCGTTCTTCCAAGCGGGGTATACCACCCAGCCAACCCTACCACCTATATAGATAGATGGTAGTGATACTGAATAGGAATCTTACAACAATAAATAAAATCTCCATAAAAATACCACTAAATCGAGCATGAGTGATCAAAACCTTAGCTAATTGGTCCATCCATACTCGTTCAAGCTACTCACACTCCCTCCCCCATCATCAACTACAAAATGGCATGGGCAAATATTGTAAATAAATGTATTGATACCAATGGTCAAAACCAATCATAACATAACATGTTTGTTTATTAGTACATCATTAGAAATGTAATCCTTAAAAAACAACTAAATATGTTAAGGGACTCAAATCCAAAATGTGTTGTGTTTCCAATGTTTCAGAGATCAAATTGTTTGAAAAACGAGGTATAGATCAGCAGTTACCTCCTCAATTCCCACTTGCAACAACACTCTGATGAAAGTTAGCTTTGATCTAAGCCTCCGATGAAGCCTTAGAGCTCCGGAAATCCCTCTTTAATTCACCCACTCTCTTCATACACGCCGCCTTCGTCTTCCCTGGCACCGCCGCCGCAATCTTCTCCCACCTCATCGACACTTCCTTCGGAAAAGCCTTCAATGCATTCAGCAACGCTATATCCTCCCCAGAATTCCAATTCTGAACACCACCACTTTCTCTCTCCATTTCACCATTCTCCACCACCGCGCCACCAATCTCGTTACTCCCTATTTCAGCTCTCTTATCTACTGGCTTCCGATCCTTTAAAAACCGGGCAAACGAATCCTCGTCGGACATTTTCTTCTCCCCCATTTCCTTTGATTTCTTAATTACACTCTCCACCCCATGTCTTCCCTTGAACCCCTCTGCTATCGCCTCCCACCTACCCGGCTTCCCCACGGGGTTCTTCGCCACCAATTTCTTTAACAACTCCACATCTCCCTCGTTCCACTCTCTCTCCTCATCGACAAATTTACCATCACCCTTCTCTGATTTCACCGATTGATCCGTTCTCTTCTCTGATTTCACCGACCCATTATTGCTAACAGGCGTTAAAGCAGAATTAAACCCTGAATCTGATAATTCTTTGGGTTTTTGAGATTTGGATTTTCGATTTTGGCTTCTTTTATTATATTCAACGGGATTGATTTCTTCTTCAATTTGGGGAGGTGGGGGTGGGAGGGTGGGACCGAGACCGACGCGGATGTTGCCGGCGGTGAGGGATGAGGGAGCAAAGGGGCCGACGGCAAGAGAGATGGCGACCCAGAAGAGGAGGGACTTGTAGGGTTCGGATTGGAGGAAAAGGATAGAGAAAATGAAAAAGAGTGACGCAAAAGAAAGAGAGATGAAGAGGCTGGGTTTGTGGAGAGATTCGGATTGGGGTGACGGCTGAAAAGATTGGCGTAACGGGCGAGATTGGAATTGAAATCTGGGTCTGCTTTCTTCATCTAAGAACTCCATAGTCAGAAGAGGCAAGAGGGAAGAGGGAGAGAGGTGGCTTGTAGGGTTCGGTTGTTTGTTGGTGTTTGGTTTTTTTTTCCAGGGAAAATGGCAGTTTACACTCCGAAAGATTAAAAAATGTTCAATTTGTACCCTTCAAGATTAATTATTTTAAATTGCACCCTCAATTAAATTAATTAGTAACAAAGTGACCCCAATCACAACGTCTATTGTGACTTTCACAAAATTGACAGCCACGTGAGATGTACGTGAAAAGGAAAAGAGTCATAATTTAATAAAAATCATCACGTGCATTTCATGTGACTGTCAATTTGACGTAAATAGTAATTCCAGCCATAATGTCCATAATAATTTTTATTGGGTTGACAAGCACGTGAAACATGCACGTAAAAAGGGAAAATGTCATAATCTGTCAGAAGTCATCACGTGTATCTAACGTGGCTGACAATTTGATAAAAATCGCAACGAACATTATGGTTTGAGTCATATTGTTACTAATTAATTTAATTGAGGGTATAATTTAAAATAATTGATCTTTGAAGGTACAAATTAAATTTTTTTATTTTTTTTAAAGACCGAGGGCCGAGGCTGCTCTCTAAGTGGGACCGTCATTTGTGGCCACAAAAATACATTAAACTCCCTCCAAAGATGGGATATCACTACTTTTTACCATAACCTTTTGTCATGACAATTATATGAATATGAACCAAAAAGGTTGAGAGATTTACTGCAGAAGTGGCAGCACCAGAAGTGATCCCGAAGCTCTTCTCAAGAGAGATACAATCACTTGCAGTTCAATGTATTACTACCTGCAAAAGTTTCCGGCACCATTGGATCACTAAGGCAGACTTTCATCACTGCTCGACTGGTGAGTCTCGCAGTCATGTTCCTTTATGCCTTCTAACATTCAATGATAAAACATTCAACATATTATAGTTTCCAGCATCGCATCAATCAACAATTTGGCTTTTTCCTCACAGACCTACATTGTTTGTTGGCTGGCTGTGGCTGAAACATATGCTAGTATAGTTTCCTAGATGCTGATATGCTCATATCATTCGAAAAATTCCTGTAACTTCAAACTACTATAGATCATTCTGATCAAAATTTCATCAACTATCGATTAGAATTTAGTTTATCCGTGGTGGAGCTAGAAAATTCAAGATGGCGGCCAAAGCGAATATGTTAATACTTAAAGGAGGTGGGCTTAATAACTTATTGACATTTTATACGAAACCAGTGGGTTACAATACAATTTCAGAAACCTCTGGGATCTCCTGTAAAACCCCATGATGTAGTAAAGGGAGGATAATAGGGGAAGCAGTGGGCAACATGTGAAAGCTTTAAGGGAATGCTTATTACAAAACATAGTTACCTGGGCGAACCATCAAACATGGGCAACATGTAAGGGAATGCTTATGTTACACCTCTGCTATCGGTTAAGTTTTTAGACTAGTTGGAGATTAACAAGGGAATTGAAGTCAAACCGCCAATACACGTTAGGTTTTGCCATTGTCTCTTTAGGTTCCATATTTTTACTGTAAAACTACCAACCAGATGGGAACCCACCTTTTCTTTAGCTGGGTGACTGACTCGAAAACCTCTTCAAGAGGCCTTCCAGCATCAATCTGGCAAGAGAGAAACCAGTCAGCATCTACAATCAATCCTGCAAATACTGTAGGATAAAGGAAACATGTTTAAATGTACCTTCCAAACCTTCCCCTTTGAGGCATAATATTCAACCACAGGAAGAGTGGATTCTACAAAAACTTTGAACCGCTTTCGTATTGTCTCAATATTATCATCTTCTCTTCCCTTCATTCCCAACAGTAAATGAAATGAAAGAAACACCAATCCAAAACTATGGGTGGCCGGAGAATCTTGAAAAACTCAAGAAGCCAAAAACCTATTTGGAACAAACTCTACCAACCTAACCTGATTCCTACACAAAAGGTGCCTCTCCATCTCCTCCACAGGACAATCAAGAAACAATACAAACTCTGGCTCGATTTTTGTCTGAAACAATTCCACAACTGTTACATAAATAAAGATAATGGCAAGGTCAATGCATCTAGAGAAGGATAGCAGATAGCAGCAGAATGAAAACAAGTCCACAAGCAATTATGTGGCTAGTGAGATGCTGGCATACAAAAAAAAAGTAATAGCAGACAATAAGCTTACGATTTTCTCAAATGCAACACGATTCTCCTCATTTCTGGGGAAGCCATCAATAAGGAATTTGTCATTACCACTTTCCTTCATGGCACGTTGAAGAAGCTTGATGGTTACTTCTGAAGGAACAAGCTTTCCCTCTTTTATCATATTTTCAATCATGGAACTGCAAAAAATGGAGTTAAATAGATCAAATCCACAAGACAGAACCGATTACTATCAGAAAAGCATGTACCTAATTGGTTTTAGAGATAGAAAACAATCGGGATGTTGTAGAGTTATACACTTCTATTTGAACTGGCCAAAAAAATTTGGGAATATGATGCTAATTATTTGTCCAAACTAGTTCAAACTTCATGTCTGCAAAATGAAGAAGTAGATATTCTTAGCGTAAAGAAATCCTAGTTACAATCTGGCGACTCTTTTTCCATTCTGCAGTTATTAGGCAAACAGCAGAGGTTGAAGACCATCAGAAATCAGGGAAAAAAGAGATAAAAGTTTATTTGCGAAATGTTTTAAGGATGGATACAACAACCACATATACGTATAAGTTCCAGACACACACATGGTCAGAGAGCAAGAGTATTTCTTCAATTCTGAAAACAAGTTAGCTATCTCCAGCAGATTTCAGAAAATTGCCCAGTAGCAACATATTTGCAGTAGTAAAGAAGCAAGGGGTTAGACACATTACTTGAGTACAAAAAAAAAGAATGAGCATTACATTGCTAGTCAAATAAAGTTCGAAAGCAATGAAAAATATCAATGAAATAAATAGGGCTAAGTGTTAAGCCTATGAACTATTGACAATTTCCGGCCTCAGTTTCCATAAGTAGGTCATGTGGTTCAAATCAAGAACTTATGACACTAATTACGCCAACTTACAGTTAAATTGACTTTTCAACTTCCACAGTGGAGTAATTGGAATAATTCATGTAAAAATAGAAGACCAGTCAAGGTGAAACTAAATAACAATGTGGAAGACCGAGGTTTTAGTCAAATCAATACCCATCCTTGGACCCGGAATTGAGTTTTTCTCGAAGAATCTCGCCAACATTAAGATGAGTGTACCCAAAGTGTTGAGCAATTTTTGCACACAGAGTGCTTTTCCCACTGCCTGGACCACCTGCTCAGAAAATTCACCATAAATAAAAAGCTGAATAACAAATAAGTTGTCCATGGTAGAGAAACATTATTATTACAGATCCATGATTATAATAGCAAGATCGGCTATGAAAGCAACAACAACTTGAACAAGAAGACTGAAAATCACAGACCACAAATAAAAAGCTGGAGAACAGATTAAAAGTACACACTGGTAGAGAAACAATATTTATAGGAGATACCAGCTTCAACATAGATGACATAATAGAGGAAACATATAAATTGTCTTTGGTTTTAAAAAATTTCAAGAATAAGCAAAGAGTAAATCATGTAGAAGCATGATTGAAATCACAATCATAGCCAAATTAGGAACAGTTACAACGAACGTAGGTCAGTTAAGATGCCTCCCTCAACTGCACCAGAAAAAGTAAAAAAGAATCATCAATGAGCAGAAAGGAGCACCATGGCTAAGAAAAACAAAGTAAAATAACAAATTAAACTTTATATGTAGAAACTAGAGGTACTGGACTAGGACCAAGACATCTAAGCTTGTTGAGAATATAATAAATTGACCATATAATGGTCAGAATTAAAACAATCATCACAAGCCTATTTATACAAGTATATTAGGCATCTTTACGTCACCTAGTACTTAGTCTTACCCAGTCATCAATGAACAGAACTGTTGAAGCAATGAAAGTAGTCAGCAATCAAGTCAGCATAAAATACCACCTAGAAATCCCTAGTAAAGAATTTTTTTGTGAGCATATGTGCATTGTCACAATTGAAGGAAACACAAAGTTTAGTGGACCATTCCCAATAAGTATTTTTGTTCAATACTGTAGTGTAGCAGGAAAATAATTTGCACCACTATTGTCCAATGAAACAGCTCAGCTCTGAGAGAGAGAGACGCATATACCAACAGCACTTCTTAATGCAAGTATCTGCTCCAAGGTTGTCACCTTGCTACCATTGGTGAATTTTCTTCAGCTAAACAGAACAGCTGAGACTGGAAGATTATTCAAATTTGGAAAAATTTGGTTTCTGGGGATGTGTGGCAAGGATGAGCCAACGATGAACTAGGTAGAGACTGAACAATAAATCAAAATCAAAAATTGGTACATTACTCACCCAGCACAAAAACAACTTTGACTTTCTTCTCGTTTCTTCCATTACCTTCCTGTACAATCAAATGTTACCACAATCAGCTAGAAAGTTACGAAATTCAGTAACAGACTACTTATCATCCAATCTTAAGACATGAAACTATACAAATAAAAGTAAGATTCACTTATGCAAAATAAAAACAGTAGCTTAAGGTGAGCCTTCTTGTCGATCATATAAGATAGTGACTTTTACATCCCATCAGCTACTCCTTTAGGGTTTCCAGCTCGCTATCGTTCTGTTTGAACTAGTTTGAGGAAATCAGCTGCTTAGGTCTTGAAGTTTATGCCAACAAATGATAATAATAAGCTGAAGAAAACAGTAGTTTGACAAACTAATGACAGTAAGCACATGGGAACCATTGGATTTATGCCACTGACTATTAAAGCTAATGGGCGACTGTTGAGTGGAGACAATGTAAAGAAAGTTTTCCATGTTATGCTTGAGTATACTCCTTGGAGCGAATGGTGTATCCAGTCATACAACTCCATAAAAGAAGATGACACAACCAAGTAAGTGGCTTGACCTCTGTCTCCTAAACCATGCTCTTAGAAGAAGTAAGCCTTCAGCTTTGTTTTGAGGAATTCAATCATACTCAACATTGAGTTGCATACTACACATTTTTCTCCGAATATAACACGGAGACCTCTCTTCAGGTTTATATAAAACCAAAATAAACCACCCTCTGAACAGGTTTAATCTCTCTCTTGTAAGTGGAAACTAAAAGCAAAAAGGTCATTGGATGCTGAAGGAATGTCAGTAATTAGAAAAAAAAAATGGAGCTTATACTGTTCCACATTTTCACCAAACGCCCTAAATAATGAAGACAATTCAAATGGTCTATTATGGATGTATGCAAATGCAGTAAGGGTCTGTGTGTGTGTCCTGATTTTGTAAATTTATACTTAAAGGACACAGAGTTTTTACCTAAAGCTTAGTGATGAGGATCTTGTTGGAGTTGGATAGATATTATAGATTTATTATCAGAGTTATTTTGAGATTTTTTTGGCATTTATCTTTTTAGTAATTTCTTTTAATTTTTAAGAACTTATTATATTTGTTTCAGGGTTTTGTATTCCCTATATATAGGGGGTAAGGTGCTTGTTTGAGACAGACTTGAATTACTGAATATTATTGAGGCTATTGTTTGCCCAAATCTCTTTCTTCCTTTCTCATCCCTTTTCTTCTCATTCTTCTGTTTCTCATCTCCTTCTTCCCTTCTCATCCCTTTGTTCTTCTATTCTCATCCCCATTATCATCTCCTTGATCTACATTAAGTATTAAAGCTATTACAATCTACATCACTTAAGCTATAGAATAAGAGTGTTGAGTGCCTAACTAAAAGGTGGAATGTGGGTCAGTAGACTCAATGCATTCACCTTCACATAAACAATAATTCCATATCTTCCCAAGGTGGGTTTTAAAGAAGGCTGCATCAAACTAGTTGCTAAGTACAATCACTTTGAAAAAGGGAGGGGGACTAAAACCTTATTTGCAGCATCTACTTCACTCGCCATGAGCAGCGACGTTTTAAAATTTTATTATCTACCTGCACAAAAATGAAAATGAACCAGATGATCCAAATCCTAAAGGGTCTCTTGTGATTTATACTCAAGGTTTTGCGTTACATCTGATTCTTCAAGATATAAACAAAAAGGCTAGTCTTTACTTCTAATGTTTGGAACAAGTGTTTGTGTTTTCGATTTTTTCTTGCGTCTCAAATGGTAAAATTCTAATGCTTTTTTACATTGTACTTATTTACATGTTCTCAGCAAGACAGCAACCAAACGGAGCACCGAAGCAAATCAAGCGTGAAAATTAATCAGACGCAATATAGCACAGATGTGTGTGCGCATATATATACATATATATATATATATATATATATAGAGAGAGAGAGAGAGAGAGAGAGAGAGAGAGAGAGCTACCTGGTAAGTTATGAGAGTTGCAGAGAGAGAGAGAGAGAGAGAGAGAGAAACAGGCAATAAGAGGGTCATTATCAAAAGTCGGAGAAATATTTAGGGAGAGAACGAGTACCAATGTTACTTCTGTAAACTTGTGTGTGTGTGTGAGAGAGAGAGAGAGAGAGAGGGCGCTACCTGGTAAGTTTAACTTATGAGAGTTGCACAGAGAGAGAGAGAGAGAGAGAGAGAGGAAATAAGACGGTCGTTATCAAAGGTTGGACAAATGTTTAGGGAGAGAAGTACCATTATTACTTCTGTAAACTTCTCTACAGTTCCTACAGTAATCATTGAAACGCTGTCGTTTCATATAAACGAAACCAACAGCAGTACCCAAAAAACAGTTAATGCCCGCCTTTTCTTGTTTCAAAACTCTCAAACTCTCTCTCCAAAAGGCTCATCAAACTAGCATAACTTTGTTCTCCATGTAAGCACTTCAAACCCCAAATCAAATTCCCCAAAACTCATGACCCAAACCTCGCGTTTGACGATTGGAAAGTCCTCCATTGTGTTTCGGAAAACAAATTTCAAGAAGCATATGACCTGCTCAAGGAAATGCCTCAAAGGGATCACTTGACCCACGTAGTGGGTTGGACTTCATTTAATCTTGCCAAAAATGGTTTAGTTGATGAAGCTCGGCAGCTCTTTCAGATCATGCCTGAGAGAAATGTGGTGACATATAATTGAGTGCTTCAAGTTATATGCAATGTGGGTGTGGGAGGTTAGATGAGGCGTGCCGAATGTTTAAAGAGATGCCGGAAAACAATATGGTGTCCTGGATATCGATGCTTTGAGGTTGATGACTTTGGAGAGAGTTATTGAAGGGAGAGAGTTGTTTAAAGTGATGCCAGAGAATAAGGTGGTTTCTTGCTCTTCAATTGTGGTGGGGTTCACTAGGAAGGGTGTTAAAGCACAAAAGGTGGATTTTTTATGTGATGCTGGGGAAGAATATAGTTTCGTGGAATGCAGGGCATGAATAGAATTGTAGGATGCAAGAAGCGATGGCTTTGTTGACCCGGTGATGGATAAGAATGGGGTTATTTGGACTAGCTTGATCGCGGGTTGTTAGAGGGTTAGTGATGCGGAAGAGGGGTATTTTATATTGCGGAGAATGCCCGAGAGGAATGTTGTTTCTTGGACACCCTTGATTGGTGGTTTTGCTTGGATTGGCTTTTACAAGGAGGATTTCTTGCTATTTCTTGGAACAAAGAGTTGTGATATTAAACCAGATGGGGAGATTATCATTTTGCTTGTGCTGCTAAGGCTTTTCTCACCTTGGGAAACAGTTGCATGCTCATTTGATAATAAACAGCTGGGAATATGATGACTATGATGGAAAAGATTATCGACGAATTTGATTCACATGTGCTCTTTGTTTGGAATCATGGATTGTTCACACTACATATTTTTCAGGATGAAGCAATTTTGTTTAGAGTCAATTCTATGATTAATGGCTATATCAGGAATGGATAGCTAGAAAAGGCCCATAAATTATTCCACACCGAACCTATAGAGACATAATTTTATGGACTTGATGATCAATGGGTACTTTCATGACATTGAACAGGTGAAGTAGTAAACGTGTGCCATCTTTTCCAGAATATGCCTGAGAGAGATGATGTTATGCGGACAACAAAGATATCCGGGCACGTCCAAAATGAATTGTTTGCAGTAGCAAACTGCTTATTTGCAGAAATGCGTGATTCAAAGGGTTTCACCTTTAGATACCACATATTCCCTCCTTCTTGAGGTTGTAGGTGCAATGGCTTATCTTGATCAACACCGGCAGTTCCATTCCCTGTTGATGGAAACAAGTCTGAGTTTAACTTAATTCTTAATGTATGCGAAATGTGGAAATATAGGGGGTTCATATATAATCTTCTCAAGCATGATATCGCGGACTTTGTTTGTTAGAATTCCATGGTAATGGGATTCACTGATCATGTCTAACAAAGGTGGCACTCATTCAGGGATGGAAGTTATTTAGTGCCATGGGTAACATTTATTTCATCAACCAGGTTTGCAGCATTGTATCTGTGTGATTAATCTGTTAGGCAGAGCAGGTAAAGTTACGGAAGTAGAAAAGTTCGTCTTGAGGCTGCAATTTGAGCTTGGTCATCTGTTTGGGGGATATTGCTTGGTGTATGTGGATTGGTTGGAAAAAATCACTGATTGCTAGACATGCAGCCAGCCGGCTTCTTGAGCTGGATCCTTCAAATGTACCAGCCTGTGTCACTGTATAACATGTATGCAGCAAATTGTCAGCATGTCAAAGAAAGAGTACTAAAGATATGACACTGTTTGTTCAATTAATCATTTGGCCCCATCAGGGAAAGTAGATCATGAAGTGGAATACTTATTTTGCAATCTTGTAAGGAGTTCATTGCTTGGTGATTGTGGATTTATAAGGTAAAGGAGGGGACTGTTAGACATGCAAACCAACCACTCCCTGAGTTGGATCTCTATATTGCATTATTAGCCACTGTGCCACTCTGCAATAAGAAAATGGTCTATTTGCAAAAGCTGCAGGGACAAAGGAATATCACCTGACGGTTCCAATGAACAAAAACCTGCAAGTAGTGTAAACGGATCAAGTATTACAATCGGTGATTAGTAGGTGCATAAAGGCTTTGGGAGACCACAACTCCATGACAAAAACAAACACTGAAGGGACCAAAAAGGACAAACACGAAACCCTAACTATCAGTTGTATATATAGCCAACAGAGCTACAATGCACGAGAGAGCCATTCAGAAAGCTATGAAGAAAAACCTAGGCAATGTCTTGTAAAGGCTTCAAGCCAAACACCCTATAATGGATTCCATTGCCCTCGTTGGGCTGACCATAGGTTAGGTGAGGCCTTAGGGTCTGTGTGGGTAAGGGTTGGGGTTATCTCACATCGAATAGCCTTGGGTGAGGTGTGTGTGTTTAAATGGATTACACTGCCCTCACACACTTTTAAGTGTGAGTGCTTGTGGGTCCTACTGATAAAAAAAAAATTCCTATAATAACAATCTTTTTTCGCAAGTAATACAATCCTCAAGGAGTTAGAGTCTCTATTACGTGGACGTAATATTAGTCATTCAGTTAAGGTGAACCATTTATATTTTGTCTTCCTCTTGTATAATATATATAGAGCTCGTTTGGTAAACGTATTATGAGATGATTAAATATTTGATTAATTTTGAGCATCATTAATGAACATCAAAATTTAAAATAATATGGCCATTGAAATAAAATAAAATAAAAAAGTTCAAAATTGTATAATTTTAATATTAAATCTAAAAAAAATGACCAATAAAATAAAATAAATAAATCTAAAAACAGGTTGTGGGCTACCTTTCTCTTCAAATGTTCTCCAGCCTAACTTGACCAATCCTTATTTTCATTCGAATCAATCTTAATTGAAATATAATTAACTTAATATAGATTGATATTTTTGACACTTAATTTGGATTCAAAGTGAGATACTATATATCATATTTTATCGATTCGGACTTTTGATATATTTATATCCTATTCGATTATGAGTGTATTTTTTATCTAATATTACAGTTAAAAAATTAAAATTTTAATTTATAAAAATAAAAATAACGGTCGAGATTAATCTATTTTTTGTTTGATAAAATGATACAAAATTCATCCCATTTTTTTTCTCGTTCAAAAATATCATATTCTTTATATTGATCCTGATGTCAAACAACGCAACATATATACTCCCCAATACTAAACAAATCTAGTATCCACACCTACCTCTCTTTCATATATTTCTTATTTTATCTCTGTTTATTTTAATTTTAAATTATATAATTAAAAAAATTTATTATTTTATATTATAAAGTATCTTTAGGCATGAAGTTATTACTAGTATAAATATGCAATAGAAAATGGTTATAAAGTCAAATTTAATTAAAATTTATATCTAAATAAAATATATCAAATATTTTAATCATAAATTAAAAAAACACGTAGTTATGGCCAGCATAAATATGCAATAGAAAATGGTTATCAAATAAAATTGAATTAAAATTCACATATAATTTATCAAAATTTAACTTAATTAAGTTATTTTGATCTTATTTGATTTTTTTAACAATTTTAGATATAAATTATAAAAATAAATTCAAATTAAAGTTTTTAAATTAAATTAAGTTTTAGATGATGCCAAATCACCAAGGCCCAGTTTTGTATGTTTTTTGGGAAGGGTTTGGATTGATTTGTCCAAACCCTTTCAAACCTAAAGATGGGATTCAACATTTAATGTTGTTCATACCCATGTTTGGTATGCGCAGAGATATATGATTATTATGATAATATATTTATATATAAATAACTATTATACCCCTTAACCAATTTAATTCAAACATGAATATGGATATATGAGGGGTATAAATGTCATTTAAATGTAAAACTCTCAAACCCACATATGAAACTCACCCCCCCATGGATTTCACGAAATCCATGAACTTGGATTTCATGACCAGATCGGATTTCAAACTCTAGACTATATGCATAGTTACCGAATATGAAGTTAAGGGAGTTTAGTCCCCAACCAATCTTCTAAAACCACCACCCCCCCCCCCCCCCCCAAAACTCACATACCAAACAACCCCCAATCCAATCCTAATTTGATGAGGTACATGCCATTATATATACGTCAGCACCGCCACGTTGGTCCCCTGTTGATTTTTCTCTTCCCTTCTAGGGTTTTGTTTAATATTCATTACGGTCCCCAAATAGAACAATTTTTTTCCATCTCTCACCTAGCTTTCTCTCCTGAACCCTAGGTTTTTTTTTTTCTTCTTGATTCATCACATATCCACCCAACGTTCGATAAAATTTTCTACGTCTTGATCACTCTGAGGCGTTTGGTATCGGTGGAGATTCAGTGTGAATCGGTGATTCCAATTCAGCATCAAGGACGTTCGGATTGAGGCTCCCGTTGGACGATTTCAACGTAAGATTGCGAAAAAGATTGGGTTTGTGCTATGAGTTTTCAATTGGTGAATAAATTCGTGGTTTTTATTTTTGCTCCGATTTTTTTGTACACATATTTCAGTTCATGCTCGATTATGTTCTTGTACCGATTTTTCTCTCTATTCAGTGTTTATTAGCATAAAAGTTGATGGAATCGAAGTTATGAAGAATCGTAAATAGTTTGTTCAGTTTTTCTTGCACTGTTTAGGTTATATGATAATGCTATTGTGGTTTAAAATGGATCTGAAATTGCAATTCTGGTTTCTAATCCCATACCACTTATGTGAGCCATCAGATCCTTATGGTTTTGTGTTTGAAGTGCTTTCAAGATGGGTTTTTAAAAAGGACCCAGTTTTAAGCTGAAGCAGGTGAAGATAATGGGATATTTTTTCTTGTGGATGTGGAGCTCTTAAGTTTTAAGGAGGAGTTGCTGAGCTCCTATGCCACTGCATTAACTTTGGAGGCTTAGGTGGATGACCCGCCTGGTGTGGGATCATAATGGGATTCATTGGATCTCAGTGTTTAGAGGTTGTCGTGGTTTTGTCTATAAGAACTTAACTTTTGACAACATGCAAAATTTCCACTTTATTATCAGTGTACTACTCTATCATCATGTAGTCATGATTGAGGTATTGACAGTCATGTTTCCTCTTTCTTTCTTAGTATTGATGTGCCAGCTGTAACCATGCTTTGAATAAGTCACGTGTGCAAGGTTGATGGAGAATGTATGAGTCACCGTCTTGATATTGGGTGTAGTTGGAATTTGGGTTGCTCTTCTTATGTTATTTTATTACTGTCCCTTTTTTTTTTGTCCTGGTTGGTTGTACTTTTATTGCGGTGATTGTTCAAGATAACTTGCAGGGACATCAAGATAGGTTATTGGCAAGTGGTTCCATTGTGTCCCTTTTAGTACATTCGGAAGGAGTATAGACCCTCGCATATCTTGTATGTGTCAGGTGGTGACCCTTGAAATTGTAATTAAATAGATTGGCTGTTTTAAACCCTATGAATGAGTGCTTAGTTGTATGGATGTCCGTTTTTGTGTTATCATGTCGCAGTGTTCCCCTAGAACCATAACTAGATGCGTATGCAGCTTGGTACAAGTTTTTTTTAGGGAGATAAACTCATAATTGCTATTTTGAGCTATCAGGTTTTTGGTGTTTTGATAATTGTGTGGTTATGCGTTTCGTAACACATGTGGATTCTGTATACAGAAGCAACTAATTTAAACAAAACTTAATTAACTTAAGAACACCTATTCATTTGTAATCCTAATATTCTGTAATTGATGTTTTTGGGTTGCTTATGATGTGCATGTTTTGTAAATGGCCAAGAATTTACGGTAAATTAGCACGTATTTCGTACGTCTTAGCATCACTCAGGTCTCATTGATTGTTGTAGTAGTGTTGGTGTTATGGTTCTAGGCTCTTTGCCATGAATCTACTTGGTGATCGTGTTTGGGAGGATGGACACTTTTGACCCACAGATAGTATGATAGATTTGTTATGTAATGGTTCCACTGCAAGACGCGTTATTTGTGCACTAAGAGAGTTTGAAAAGGGATGTTTCTGGGAGGAATTTCGTTTTAGTGGAGTCCTGTAAAAGGGGAGGCGAAGTCATGAAGTTTGTTTTTGGGTTCATGATAGCGTAACAATGTCTGTTTGTGCATCCATTACAGGAGAGGTTTTCAATCATCCTGCTCCTGAAACTTCTGAACGATCATCAAGAGCTTTGCAGGGGTAACACTGACGGGTCTTGGGAGAAATGGATCCTGGTCGCTATGGTCTTCAGCAAGGATGGGAAAATAACAGCGTAATTGTGGTTTCCTTCTTAATCACATATATGGGATGATATACAAGAAATTAGGGCTCATGTGATTGTCCTTTTTTTTCCGGCATCTCATCCTTAAAGAACAATGAGAGAAAGCCATGGGCAGTGAGGATGTGGAATGGATTACCCTATCTTGTACCATGATTATTGCTTGCTGACATAGCTTATTCTCTTGAATCCACAGGCTTTGGAGGGGTATGCTGCAGTCCATGAGCCAAACTTTCGGTGAGTGCTGACTGATGCTCATCACCAAAAGGGTAATTTAGTTGCTTGTGGGTAATGTGGTAATCTTAATTCTTAAGATGTTTTTTTGGCATCTTTTCTTGCGAAGTGCTTTTGTATGTATTTCATGCTGACAGATATGTTATTGATTTGTGATTAATGAACTTTTGTTTTTCATGTGAATGCAAATTACGATCTTTTATATCTTACCACTAATTTTCTGAAACTTCTCATTTTTTTATATTACTTTATCTTTCTCCTATTTGCCACCACCTTATGGTTTGTTGGCAGGGGTGGTGGTTCCCATGATGATAGGAGGTTTATAGATGAGAGATTCTCAAGGGACAGCATTTATCCAAGGAATGCCTTCCATCGGGACGTACTGGAGAGGGAGCACTATCCACCTCCGCCACATGCAGTTGGTCTTTGGCCTCAGACAAGGAAGAGAAGTTATGATGAAGAATATCCACTTGATAGGGATTCGAGGCGACATGAGAACCCTTATGCTGATTCATATTATGAAATGGACAATTTGCGTGGAGCTGACACATTAAATGAATATGATAAGTATCGGGATGGCTATCGTAATATTGATAACTACCGAGTTGACGGGTTTGACAGGCCTACTAGGTATGGGGGTCGTGACCGTGACGATTGTGCATATGATGATTATGATTACAGATCTCGTGTCTCTTATCAGAGCAAGGAGGGTAGCCGTGAAAGGGATTATGATTATGGCAAAAATAGTTATGATTCTGACTATGATAGAAGTAGGAGAGAGAGTAACTGGAGGAGGCGTGATTCCCGTGATCGTGAACGTGACAAGAGAGATTTGAGTCGAGAAAGGGATGAGAGTCCATATAGAAGGCATGAACGTTCTCGGTCTCGTGGACATGATGATCGCCCAAGGTCAAGGTCTCCACGAGGTCGAAGTCACAGTCGAAGTCATAGAGAGGACAGCTATGATGATGTCCGGCATGAGAGGAATGAGAAGCGAAGGGATCGCGAAGAAAAAAGGCATGACCATTATTCTGTGGTATGCTTCATTTTGTAATTGTGCATGTTCTCCATTGTGTTTTGCTGGTGTGTAGTTCAAGGGTTTTAGCAGGAAGTCTTTTCTTTTGTAGGCTCCATCTGCTACTGTTGTTGTGAAGGGTCTCTCTCAGAAGACAACTGAGGAAGATTTATACCAGTTCCTTGTATGGTTTTGCCTTACCTTTCTTCTATATTTCGAATTACTGGACTTTTGTAAATTATTCTACATTTACCTCATCTGTAATGTCTCTTCTATCTATACCTTCATCAGGCTGAATGGGGACCCCTTCGGCATGTCCGTGTGATCAAAGAACGAAATTCTGGCATTTCTCGTGGATTTGCTTTTATTGATTTTCCTTCGGTGGTATTGATCATGGATATCCTGTTAAAATTTGAAATTTTTATTTTTTGAATGGCAAAAGATAGAAGCTTTTTGTTGATAAACAGGGCGCCGCACGGGCAATGATGGATAGACTTGGAGAGGATGGTCTTGTTGTGGATGGTCGGAAGCTCTTCTTTGAGTACAGGTACACGTGTTTGCTTACAAAAGTAATGTGGAATTTTTTTTTTTTATGACACTTCATGAAACAAATATTTCATAAGAGACTAAAAATTAAGGTGTCTTTTTTGTTTATGTCTGCTTACCTATGTGCTTTTGCATTTATACCCTAGGAATTTTCTTTGGTGGAATGGAACACAAAAATTTAGTGAGATCATTGATTTCTTTTTACCTTAATATATACATTTCTTCGTAACATGTCCGATTGCCACTTCCTGGTGCTTTCATCTTATCTAAATTGGGTAATGCCTTTCTTTCATCATATTTTTGAGCAATTGAATTCTTTATCTCATTTGTTTCTAAACGTGAGAGATTAGCCTGGGCTCAACTTGGTGTGATTTGAGCCATATCTCTGACTTGTCAATTAAAAAATTTTATAATTGCCTTTTCAAATGTTTTCCACCTGTTGCATTCTTCTGTATCGTGAAACCCTTCTTGTAGCAAATACCTATTTTGTGTGATTCCCATTTTGAAATTTACTTGCAGAGTTGTAGGTGCAATTATTGTAAACTGTGACTTTGTTATGTTGCAGTAGTAAGCCCACTGGGGTGGGTGACAGACCTTTTGGACCAGACAATGCATCAAGATCCGGACATGGAAACCATAGAAGTATCACTGTGCCATCTGATTGGATGTGCACCATCTGTGGCTGTGTCAATTTTGCACGGCGGACATCTTGTTTCCAGGTGGTTTTTTATCTTTCCCCTTTCTTCTGTCACTGTTACTGTATGAAGTTTGCCCCTACTGTCCATGTAAAAGACTTCACATTTTCGACCACTTTAAAACAAAAGTATTATCCAGATAACAAAAAACAGCGGGATCATTATTGGGTGTTAGCTTTGATGTCTAGGTATTCATTTTGTTTATTTCTTACATGATTTTGAATAGCAGATGGTAGCACCAGAAATCTTGTGCAATTATTAAGTGAGACTTCATTCCAAGGAGTTGAACTAATGGCTCCATTATGTACCCCTTTTGGATTCATATTCAGTGTTTAACATGCACTATGCAGAATTTAAATTGTTCGTTTTCCTTCTTTTTTTTTGGCATGCCTAAAGATCATTTTGGACAGATCGATGGTGAGTTAAATGGATTGTGTGCTTGATGCATCTGTGTGGATGTACCAAGACACGATGGTCTCTTTTCTTACTATATGTCTTGGAAATCATATTTCGCTGATATCCATGCCACTATATATGGACGGACTGCTTTGCAACATCTCTGTTGATACAAGATAGGTAGATATGTTTTATCTATCTATATGCATAGATTGCGTGTGTGTGCATGAATATGCCTTGCAGTTGTCCATTAGAACAGGAGAGTCTAGATTTGCTCTTGTGGTTTGTAGATCTGATTGATAATTATGAATTTATGTAAATCTGGTGTGGCATCTTGAGGGTGAGATGACTGTTTGAATTCTTTTTGCTGCTGATCAAAATTGTGAAATTACATTGTATTGTTTGATTCAATTATTTTGGGTAAAATTTAATGCAAGTATAGGAAGACACTGCTTTTAATTTTGACTTGCATTATTTGGTCCAACTAAATGAGAGTAATTTCCTCTTGAAAGATGGGCTTTTGCGATACATGACATGGCATTTTCTAATTTTAATCAGTCCATCTCCTTAGTTCTTTTTTGCTCTATGTGGACGCAGTGTAATGAGGCACGAACGGACGATGCTCCTCCAGCAGATATGGCATCATCAAATCCTACCCCTTCTGGGAAGAAAGGAGATGCAGGTTGGTTTTTCTGTTGCTTTTTAGCTAGCATGCATTCCGTAGGGGAACCAGTTTCTAAGTTGATATATTATCAGGTCCTACCCATGTTTTGGTTGTCCGCGGGTTGGATGAAAATGCTGATGAGGAAATGCTTCGTTATGAGTTTTCCAAACATGCTCCAATCAAGGTACAAGATGCTCGTTCATTTATTGATGTTATTTTTTCCTTCGTTTGTGTTCAGAAGCTTTACTGACATGGAGTTTACAGGATCTTCGACTTGTCAGAGACAAATTTACTCATGTTTCAAGGGGATTTGCTTTTGTTCATTTCAATTCGGTATGGTTATTTTTTGTTGTTGAGCCAGTTTACCCCTTACAAACATACAAAAATATGAGTATCTGTATGGTTGAACTTATACTGTAGTAGATTTGGTCGTAATGAGTAGGTAGCTATTTGTGATATGTTTTTACATATGGTGTTATTGTGGGCCTCCAAATTTCCCCTCTTTACACTATTGCGAAAGGAATAGTCTATGTCTTTGCTTATGTTGTATTTGTATGACTGCTTAGCAAAATTTCAGTTTCTGTAAAAACTACATGCTTTTGAACGTTTTACTTTTTGCTGAAGCATATTGAGATTGAACTGTAATTGTAGTTTTGATGTTCCTTGTTCTTCAGGTTGAGGATGCCACCAAGGCCCTTGAAGCAACAAATGGAACAACTCTTGAGAAGAATGGACAGATTCTACGAGTTGCATATGCCAAAAGTATTCTTGGACCAGGGTCAGGGGCATCAGGAACTTCTCATTCCAGCAGTCTTGCTGCTGCTGCAATTGAGGCAGCCACCTTTGCTCAACAAGTAATATGTCTATCTCTTTTTGTATTATTTGCGTGACATGGTTTATAGTTATCAATGGTTAATTGTTTAATTTTTTTATGCATATCAGAGTGCAGGATTTCCTGTAAATCAATAATCAGTTTTTTGCTGGGAACTACATTAGTATCAGTCAGGAAATCCAATGATACAGTAGTTCCCAGCTGACAAATGATGTAGTGGATCCAGTCTAACCCACTTCTATACCTGCTTACTCTCTCACGAACCTTTATGCCTCTCATTCCTCTCCAGTTGTATTTAGTTATCCATGATACATATGTGCGAGTTTATATAGGGTCCAGCTATAGTAGTTGACCGTTGCTTGTAGGCCTAGATATTATTCCATCTTTGATTAGATGAAAATATCAGTAAGTGGTTAATAATGCTTTGCCTGGTGTTGTCCCTAGAAATGAAGCTTAGGCAAGGCTTGGGGCCTAAGAACCTAGGTGTGTGAGGCCTAGGTTGTCTATTCTTCTCTGCTTTTTGTTTTTCTTCTGTGTTAACATTCTGAATTTTTAACCCTTAAAGGCCCAGAAACATGTCTGATTAACATATCTGAACTTCACTCCTTAAAGGCCCAGAAACTTGTCAGAGTTTACCTCTGTTTTTCCTTTTAAAACCTTGCTAAAGTAGTTATTCAACCCTAGCCCACCAGAAGATCCCGAAACAACCCCAACTATTTACACCACTAACCACAGCTGCCCACCATACTGCCAATTCGCATTGTCTTAGTTTAGACGTCGTCCCCAACTGCCCCCCTTGTTCGCTTACATTCCCTCTGTCTAGGTTCAGTTGTTGAAACTCGGCCATCTTTCCCGTTCTCTCTTCCTGCCTCTATACACCTGTCAGTGGTCCTTGGCCTGTGCTGAAGATTAGGGTAATTTAACAGAGGGGATTCTCCTAAATGGTAAAACCAGGAAGTAGTAAGTATACTGTACAGAAATGCAGTCTCTCACACAGTCACACATACACAACAGTTACTTGAAGATATATTCCTGGTTGGTTGTCTTTAATTGTAGTGTTTTTTTTTTATGACATACTTCTTTGATCCTTCCTAGTATGATGCTGTGGGATGGGCACCTAAAGAATATAATCCAGATGACAAACAATCTGCTGGTGGGCAGGAGCAGAGTGGAGAGCTTGCAGGTCAAAAGGATGCTTCAGCTCCACAATCTGGTTTTGTGTGGGATGAAGCATCTGGCTATTATTATGATGCTGCTTCTGGGTTCTATTATGATGGGAATACAGGTTGGAGTCTTGTTTGTCTGCATCCTGCTGAGGCTGCCTTTGAATATATTTGTTTTGCATATGTTAGAAAATAAGTGTTGTATGCTTTGCACACTTTATAAATAAATGTGTACTGACCCTTATGACATATTAAAAATAAATGTCGTATGTATTACAGCATATTCACCACTTTGATATTGAAATTATTTGTTTAAGGGGAGGGTCCTTCCAGTAGCTTCATATTAGGGTCCTTGTTTTTTCACCATGGTTGAACTTCTGCATGGACACTAGAATCTTTAGCATTGTTAACTATGCAAGAAATTCGATGATTGCAGCATGGAGCTTTTCTGTTTTGGAGTGTGCGGACAGATTTTTGGGTATTCACTTTACTGCTTGGGTGACTTGGATGTTTCTGCATTAGTTCATGTCTTTCAGTCCAACTTAGAAGAGATTTAGGGCAGTGCTTGCACTCTTTTTATTTTGATAGATGGGCCATAATTTTGTGTTTGTCAACAGAATTAATTTTGCAGTTTTTCGTAAAACATACCATCCTGTTTACTGAACTGAAACTGTGGAACAAACTTGCATATACTTGCATGCTGTTCTGAAACATTGATGTGGGTGGGGGTGGTATAGCCTTGCTGCAAGTGCTGCCTTGATGTTAACAATGGATTCTTTGTGGATATGTGTTTTGCATATGGTGAATATATAGTTTCTGTTAGGAACAGTAGTCATTAAATTTAAACCGGCTATTTTTTCCCTTTCTATAAAGCTATATGTTCATTTACAGATTTAAGTTTTTATACCGATGAATGGCAATGGTTTGTTGAAGCCTTAAAATCTCCCATAATAATCTGGCTCATAGGATGTGATAGTAGAGTGGAAATATGGCTTAGAATGTAGCACGCTTTAATTATCTTAAACAAACACATGTCATTGTTCGATTTTGGAGTTTGTTTTGCTATCGAAGAAAGTTTTAGAGAAATAAGAATAGTTTCAAGGATACGTTCTAAAATTTGGTACTTGTTAAAAATTGTTCTCTTTGAAGGGTTATGATCAATTCGAATTCAAGTTGTGAACATTCTGACCTTTCTGATCAATAAAATTTTGAGGTTCTGAACTTGCATGTTGTAATGTTAAACAGTGAATTAATCTTGCAACATATAGTATATTAGTTAACTGGTTTTCTTTTCAAAACTTGCACCTCTCCCCCCTTTTTCTATCTCACCCACCCAACCCTGCAACCCGCCTTGTTCATACCTTGGAAAGAGGAAATATTTGTGCATGCATCTTTTGTGCAGCTAATTGTTTATCTGGTACATACTACTGTTACTGTAGCATGTGTTTGCTTCTCACCATCAATGCCACCCACAATTGTTCTGCTAACTAATTTTCATGTATGATGGATGTAATCCACAGGTCTATATTATGACGGTAACAATGGAATGTGGTACTCTTATGATAACCAAACTCAGCAATATGTCCCCTGCACTGATCAGAATGACAAAACTGCTGACAAACAAACTGATACTTCCAAGACCTCTGAGGCTTCTAATAGTAGAAAAGTAGTAATCTCAGCACCAGCTTCTACCGTATCATCAAATGAGATGGCTGCCTCATTACCAGATGCTGTCCAGGCTGCTGCCAATGCAGCAATAGCTGCAGAGAAGAAAGAGAAGGAGAAGTTGAAGGAGATAAGACTTGCTTCAAAAACCAGTATTCTGGCTAACAAGAAGAAGATGAATAATGTATTGACAATGTGGAAACAAAGAAGTCATGAAGGCCAAGCTCCCCGTGTGGCTCTGGATGGCAGCCAGCCATCTTCCACTGCCGAAGACAGATCCAATTCTGTTGGACCATCTGCAAAGAGCAAGTTCAAAACTGAGGCAGTGACCAGGAAAGAGAATACTGCAGCTACTTCGGCATTTACCACAAGCACATCTGCTCAATCTGTTAGTCTGGAGTCTCAAGATAGGCCCAGACCTTTAATGGGGGTTATCAGGGGGTCTGGAAGGGTGGGGGTGAATTCAGATCCCTTGTATTCAGTAGCATCAGGGGTTGATGCCGCCTCATCATATACAGCTGCATCCTCTGGCGATTCATCTTCATTGACAAATATAGATGCACCTACAACTGCGACGCCCTTTAGAACTGATCTATCTGCATTGGGTTCTTATACACCTCCAGTAGCTGCTGGTGGTGGTAAAAGAAGGTTTTCAGAGATGCCACTACAGTCTGGTTCTTCCCATAAGGAGCAACCTCAGACCACCTATAGAGATCGTGCAGCTGAGCGGAGGAGCTTGTATGGTTCATCATCTGCTTTCGGAAATGATCTATCTGACCTTGGAAATACAGATTCAAGTAAGCTTGGTTAGCCTCTTGTTCAGTGTCATGCTTTATTCTGTGTTATGTGCTCATTTTCCGCATTCTGTTTGTCCCTATTGAAATGTGTGAGATGTGGAGAGTCATTGCATATAGTGATTCCACTCTTCTTCTATAAGGTGTTGTGGAGCTATTGAGAGAGTTAGTTGTGCTATAGTAATCCTTGGTTGATCTCCCCCTGGATTTCACACTTCCTTGGGTTTATTTTCTCAATTGTTGTACTAAATTGTGAGGAAATTTTTGTTTTTACCATTCCCAAACTTTCAAGATCGAGACACGGCATTGAAGAGGGGTGATTCAATGCCTTTCCCCCCTGGTGTTGGGGGTGGACGTGGTGCTGGTGATGCTAACAGCAATGTTCAGAGCTATGAGGTGATTACAGCTGACAAAGCGCTGGATGAGAGCAATGTGGGCAATCGGATGCTCCGTAGCATGGGCTGGCAGGAAGGCTTGGTACCATTTTTTACTCTCACTTGTATAGATTTCATGGTTACATGCTCTAATTAAATGCACTCTTTCCCTAAATACTCTGACTCACCAGTGCAGTGAAATGGTCCAAAAGTTTCTAACCCTTTATTCATTAGATCATTAATGCATATGCCCCTTCCATATTTTCCAATCTCTGGTTTTCACCGTATTTCTCTTATGACCAAGGGGCTGCATATTTCGAACAGTATAGTGGCAGGCTGGCCATTTCCTCAATGTATTGCAGGATCTGACTATACATTTGGGTATTGTTGTTTTTGTTGTTTCCTGTATTGATACAATGTCCAGGGATTGGGGAAGGATGGGAGTGGCATGGTCGAGCCCGTCCAAGCACAAGGTATGGAAAAAAGAGCTGGACTGGGTAGTCAGCCGAAGAAGTTGGATCCAAGCCTGGAGGTGCAGACTGGGGATAGTTATCGAACTCTTATTCAGAAGAAGGCCATCGCCAGGTTCCGAGAAATGTCTTAAGGTGGTTGGTGCAAATTACTGAAGTCTGAGGCTCAGGTTCGAGGTTGCTGTGAAACAAGTGGTTTGTGGTGTGTACAATTGCTTTAGGGTTAATGCAGCACCTATATTTTAGGTGCCCTGTCTATTATTTTCTTACTGCAAAAACTGTTAGCTTGTTGTAGTGGTAAAATTTTAATATAAAGCATTAAATTTTTGGTTTGGCTCTCTCAACTTAACTTGGGAACTTGGTGGGAGGATGTAATTTATTATGACTATTGGATTAGTAGTAAGTCTCAATATTGAAAGAAAGTCGCTACCAATATGAAAATTACTGCAGAGTTGGTGAAGTTGCAAAATTGCGTTGTTGTAGAAGTTAATTCCTTTAACCTTTATTTCCCTAATTAATAGATTTTTTAGTGAGAAATTTAAAAAAACAAATGAAATTGGTTATGTTCTGGGTGAAGTGTTTTATAGAATAAAACTAAAACGAGATTCAAACATCTATTTACGGATCAGGTGTTAATTTGAAATCAAATTGAATCTAAATTCGTTTAATTAGAAATAAAATTAAAATTTAATCTATTTAGATACCTTAATTTGATTTCGGCTTTGGATATATGCTAATTGGAACCTACAGGATTAACAACGTATGAAACTTTCGTTTTTTGTTCAAATAGTTGGGGTGTTTGATCCACTTACGGGTCATCGATTTGATCAGGCAAATCATTCATAGATATTCACGAAGAATGTCTGCAGGAAAATCATCTCTATGAAAGTTTGTATGCTGTCTCTCTCTCACACACATACACACAACTATTCATAGCTTTGTGATCCCCATTCCAGCGAAATTTGAAAGCACAAAATATGTCCGTTAGGCTTAAACCCGGCAAATCTACAATCCACTTATCTTCAAGCTCTCTCGATAAGTTCATCAAAACCCAGAAAAACCTCTCCAAATCCTCCCCAAGACTCTGGTCCGATCAGAAAAACGAAGAACCCAATGACACAAACGACCAACGGGTGCGCATCTTAAATCTAAGCCACCCCATCCTGTGCATTTTGGACTCATCTGGTCCTTCACTGAAACAATTCAACCAAGTCCACACCCAGCTTATTGTTAACGGCCTCTTTCAACACCCTCTGGCCGCGAGCCGGGTAGTCAAGAAGCTTTGTTATTCGTCTCTTACGGTTCCACATGCCATTGAGTTGTTTTGTCGCTTTGAAAACCCCGATGCATTTATATGTAACACCATTATGAGAAGCTTTGTGAATTCGAATGACCCAGAAAACGCTTTAACTTTTTACTATCATCAAATGGTTGGAAAATGTGTTCTGCCCAATCATTATACGTTTCCCATATTGTTAAAGGCTTGTGCCGAGATGGGGTTGGTGAGAGAAGGGGAAAAGCTTCAGGCCCAGATTTTGAAAGTTGGGCTTGAGCTGGATTTGTTTGTCCGGAATGTGCTGATTCATTTGTACTCTGTTTGTGGCAGAATTTGGGATGCAAGAAAGGTGTTTGATTTGAGTTCTGAGTGTGATTTGGTGACTTGGAATTCGATGATTGATGGGTATGTAAAAAATGGGGAAGTGGGTTTTGCACGTTGGTTTTTTGATGAAATGCCCGACAGGGATGTTTTTAGTTGGAATTCTATGATTGCAGGGTATGTGGGAATTGGGGATATGGAGATGGCAAAGGAGCTATTTGGACGGATGCCGGTTAGGGATGTTGTCTCTTGGAATTCTTTGATCGATGGGTATGCAAGGATCAGAAATATTGCGGCTGCCCGTGAGTTTTTTGATCTGATGGATTACCGTAATGTTGTTTCTTGGAATACCATGTTAGCTCTGTATGTGCGCTCCAAGGATTATTGTGAGTGTTTGAGATTGTTTGATAGGATGATGGATGCAGGAGATGCTAAACCTAATGAGGCTACTCTTATGAGTGTATTAACTGCGTGTGCACACTTGGTGAGACTTGATTTAGGTAAGTGGGTCCATTCTTATATAGAAAACAATAGGGAGCTTGAACCTGATGTGTTACTTTCAACCGCTCTCTTGACAATGTATGCCAAATGTGGGGCTATGGATTTGGCTAAGGATGTATTTGATAAGATGACCGACAAAAGTGTTGTATCATGGAATTCTCTGATTATGGGGTATGGAATGCATGGGCACGGACAAAAAGCTCTCGAAATGTTCTTGGAGATGGAGGATAGTGGAGTGAAGCCGAATGATGCTACTTTTATATGCGTTCTAAGTGCATGTACTCATGCAGGAATGGTTTTGGAGGGTTGGTGGTGCTTTGACCTCATGCATCGAATTTACATGATTGAGCCAAAGGTTGAGCACTACGGTTGCATGATTGATCTTCTTGGACGAGCTGGCTTGACCAAACATTCTGAAGAGCTTGTCACTAGGATTCCTATGGAGGCAGGACCTGCTTTATGGGGAGCTTTTCTTTCGGCTTGTGGAACGCACTCAAATCTAGAGCTTGGAGAGATTGTGGCCAAGCGGCTCATTGAGTTGGAACCAGGGGATATTGGGCCCTATGTGATGTTATCAAACATATATGCTTCAGCAGGGAGATGGGATGATGTGGAAATTGTGAGAAACATGATGGCGAAAAAGGGGTTACAAAAAGTGGCAGGATCTAGCCTGGTGCATTATGGCGATTGTGGGACTAAATATTTTCAGGGAAATATCCATAGAAGGAACTTGCTGTACTCCATGTCGAGGGAGATGGGTACTCAAAAAAAATTGTCAGGCAGGAATATGATAGGGTAGATGAAGTGTTTCTTCAATGAGGGTTACGACTTATGATCATTGGAAAGAGTTGGTGAAGGCTAGTTATGTAAGTTAAAATTTGCTGAAGTAACAAGAGTGATGACTAAACATTTTACTTCACCGAAGATTGCAGATGCGCAGAAATTGAAACTAGAAAAGGAATTCTGGACATGCAATCAAAGTTGTAAGAAGAGTAACTATGACAATGTTTTAGCAGATGATCCAGCCATCTAACAGAATTGTAGAATGATTCAGCTAAAGGAGTAAAAGCTGTCCAGAGGAACTATTTTCAGATCAGGCATCGACTTTATTGGGGGTGATTCATAAAAATCAAGCAATGGCCTGGTTCTTTCAGGGAGTACCTTTGAAAATGAAGAGTGGATTGATTTTGTTTTAAAATGGATACTGGTTATGATTTAATAAAAAATATGGCATGGAGTGGCAAATTACATTCATGGCTATCTCATGCTGAGACGAAAGCTACATCGAGCTAAATTTACTGTTACACAAGTCTTCTCATCTGGAATTCCTTATCTAACAGTTGATGCTACTCCAGGTGATGAATACCATAATGAATCTTTTACATTTTTTCGCTTCCGATGTTTGTATTATAAAGACCACAATAACTACAAACTTTTTTCTTTTCATTTCCATTCTCTTCTTTTAACCTTATTTGTTCATTGATTGCATTTTAGTGGGCTTGATTTACTTTTACATTTTCCGTTGGGATCCTGAGCTCAGTGTCCATCGTTGTAATTACTGCAAATATGATGAAACTCTATGAATCATTTTCTTCTCATTACCCAAGATTTTTGTAAAGCTTTTACAATGTGTTTGTTGAAACTGTCTATCTGCGAAGGCAGCGAGACATGTCAATGCCTTTCAAGGCACAAATGGAACAGGTGCTCTGCTGTGGACGGTTATATAAAAGCATACAAATGTAATACAAATATTATTCTCTAAAATGACTGCCATAATTATGTCAAAGCCATAGGTTTCAACAGTACAATGATTTAAAAAAAAAAAAAAGTGAAAGCTTATCTAACATCTAAGGAAGATAAACTTACCCCCAAAAAAAAAACATCAAAGAGAGATAAATAGAGAACATGAAAATGAAAAAATTATGAAGAATGAAGAGTTGCTTAGTTCAAATGGTACAAACTTAAATCAATGAGCAATGGCTCCCAGTGCCTTAGGCTACACATTTACTTGGACTCCCGAATCATAGGTTTCTCCAGGTTTCCAATTTTCGGGAATGTTATTTAGTGGAACAACCCATGTCTCGTCTCCATCATCATCGCTGAATAGCATTCTTATGGACAAGGGTCCACTAGGGGGTGAGGTGGTTGTCCATACTGCTCCATAACTGCGATCCAATAGCTTGCACACAAAATTTTGTGTCTGCATATCAAATTTTTTATACGTCAGTATTCAAAATGGCAAAATAAAGAGAAATTGCCGTAACTAAGTTTCAATAACAAAGGGAAATTAACTTGCCTAGATTTTAATAACAGAGGGAATATCATGTACATATTCAAAGTTTGTGGGAAATACCTCACATAGCTGTACAGCAGTGATATCGTTCTTGCCTTGTTGATACCATATTACAAAAGCCAGGTAAAAAGGGTAGTTGCTGTTCTCGTCAATCTTGACTGTAATATTTTTGTTTGGGTAGCTGCATGAAATCCTGTTTGGGGGGAGAGAGGAAGCTCCATGAGTCAGCATATATCATTGTCTTGCATGCGTCTGTTTGAATCTTTCAAATCAAAATTGACTGAGAAAAAAATTGCTTATGGTGCATGTTTGTTATGGCATAATGACTTTCCACAAATGAATTTGCACTGATGCATGCTGAAGATACATTTTTAACTGTGTAACCAATTCTGAAGGAAGTATATAGTACATCCTTTGGGGAAGCTACCGAAAATAGCAATATGGAATTTGAACTCTTACTGCTACCATCTCCAGCCTTTGTACTTGCTTGAAGTGTATGAAACTTACCGTTTATATTCAATATCAACCACACCAAGGGCTAATAGAGAGTCAGCTGCATCTCTAGTTTGAGCCATCCGGCCAAAGGCTTTCCTACTGAGGATAAAGTCGGTGTGATCACTGGCTCCATGATCAGTTATAACTACTGTCACTCCTTTGTCTGAGCAATAGTTACTGTTTGTACACCTCACCTAACATAACAAAAGAGACGTTGATTTTATTCGTGTACATAGTAACATAAGCAAAGTCATAAATCTTCATTTCATTGATGTTTTCCTTTCTTTCTTTTTTTTCTTTTTGGAAATCAATAGTCACCTGGTAGCAAGCACCACATCCTACACCATCTCGATAGAGATCTGATGCTGCTGATACATCCCCAGCATTGATAGTCGCCCCAAATGCACCAAACCCGCATGCCCCAGCTGCAATTAAACCACATATCAAAGGAATAACATCAAGTTATAAGAATGTTTACTACTATGTCATGAATATATATAGTTTAAATCTTACTATCTGTTCCTTGTTCATCAGAATTTGGGTAATAAGCTGCCCTAGAATGAATGAAACAATCAGAACATGTCGCGGCATTTCCCAGAGTTAGCAGAAAAAGAAAAGTTGCAGAAAGGATCGAAAGAAACTGGAGGTTAGCCATTGTTGGAATAGAGATCAGAAGCAATGAAAGCAAAGAACAAAGTTGGGTAGTGCATGAAATGAACAAGGTTTGGACTATTTATAGTGAACTAAAACAGGCTAACCACCTTTTTATGGTAAACAAATGTGTTTGACATTCTGTTCAAGTTCAATTTAATTGAGTTGAATTCTATATAATTGTTTCTTGGCAACCTTCTTAGACTTGGCATCAAGTTGTTTTTTAGAATGAGAAAACTGCTTTGACATTCTCTTGTTTTTTAGAATGAGAATTGTATTTTTTGTTCCCCTGTTGACTTCGTTCATACCAAGTTAGCAGAATGTTGGAAATTTATGGAGTATTGTGGTGTGAAATAGGGTATATAAGTGAGCCATTCAAAGTTGGTGATTTATTCAGTTATTCAAACACCAAGTTTCTCTATATCAGCTGGCTCTGACAACAATTTTCCATGTCCAAGTTCTGCAGTAATTATTAGTGTTTATGTCAAGAAGACATTCATGATAAGAACGAGCTGTAAACGATTACATATTAATACTATCCGATTTGAATATGGTAATAATCTGGACCGGGTTTGCATCTATTGACCCTTGCTTGGATTTGTTAGGTGCTTTTGCACCAAAGAATCTCAAGTGTTTGTTGATGTTCCCACTTGTGCCAATAATCACAATATTGGACTTTGATTTCTTGCGTATGGAAGGTGTAAGGAAATACCCACTGGCCACCCATCTCTTTATTAAATATACACGTTGCTGACGCTGCAAGTATTAGGTCGTAGTTCACTTTTGTTAGCAAACTGAGTGTGTTTTCTAGAGCAACTTCTAGCTAGACAGAATGCAGGCTGGTGATAGCTACAACTCTCTCTCTCTCTCTCTCTCTCACACACACACACACACACACACAAACACACACACACAACTTTGTGAATGTGTTCTTGTCGGCATTGCTTCCATTGAAACAGATAGAGCTGATTTTTTTTTTAAAGTTTTGCAGCCATGATCATGGGTCCCTGTTCTTTAATATGCAACAATGATCACTATAGCACAAGTTGTTGGCTATTCTTCATAGTTATTGACTGGCAAACATCATATGTCCATGCATTACAAATAAGAGAGCTTGTATTTTACATCTAATAATTAGGACCGTTAAAGTTGGTTTATATACTTGAGGCCTGCCCCACCTATAACCAATTGATTTTGGGTTGAATGCTCTAACAATTACTTTTTGGTTGAAACGTGATTGGGGCACATGAAAAGCAACAAAATAATAAGTTCTCCATTTTAAACACTTCATCCACTTAGTTGTAGTGTGCTTTGATGATTGGAAGCTCTTTTTAGAAATGAGTTGGAAGCACGAGGATAATAGTGCAATCAAGATTCGATCGTATTACATGTGCACAAATAAGGTTTCAAGTTTTGTATGAGTGATGTAACTTGATCTTGACTGTACAATTCTTATCGTGTAATTGTGTTGAGTCGAGTAAACCTTACCCTCAAGCTAGCACGGAGGATCTGGCTATGTCTCGCCAACATCGAACGCATGCATGGATGGCTCAACATTTGTAAAACTGCCCTAAATACTTGATACTTTATATTTTACAAAGTTTATTATGCACTTCTAGCAAGGATTGAACAAGAAGACCAAAGTATGCTGAAAAAAATAGAAAAATCTGTTTTTCATCTTCGAAATTCGCCATTGTAAAAGTTTGATCCGAATCCAATAATTTGATGGATTGTATTTTTTGTAATCCATATCAAAATCTATTAGCAATTCGAAATTCGATCCGAAAATTCAAATAACTTAATTAACTAAATTTTAATAAATTATACCTAAATTTCTTTAAAATTTATATAAAAATATATAAATAATTCGATCAAATCATAATCGGATTGAATGATATATTCAAATCCGAATCCGTGAATATAAGATATCGGATTCGAATTCCGGTTTAAATTATCGGTAAAAAATATTAATCCAAATCCGTTTAATCATACTCGAATTCGAATCAAAATCCGATCAATTCCACATGCCTAGTCTTAGATGGTAAGTTGGGCCAGATGTTGGCCCAATCAAGACCCGTGAACCGTAATTTCTTGGAGGCCTGTGTAACCTGCGACTTTGGTTCAAGACCAGAATTTGAGAGAGCGAGTGAGAGAGAAGAATGACGGAAGAGCAGGCATCAGACAAAGACACACCTGACGTTTGGAAAGAGAAGAAGATGATTTGAACAAATATCTGGGAGCATACCCTCCACTTCCGATAAGTATTAGGGTTTGAATCAATTCCAATCTCTCTTTTAGACAATTTATCAAACAGGTTTGGGGTTTATCAAACAATGTAAGTTCATGCACGTCCTCAAAAGACCCTAATATACCCACTCTCTGAAACAGATTTTGTTGAAGTTCTAGTGTTTTTTTACTGCTTTGCATAAAATCTGCTCTATCGCATTCTTTGAAGCCCCACTCAGGAATGACATGAACAGGTGATTTCGAAACTCTCCGATGCATCGACGCTTAGCTGTTTTTCGTTATGGGGTTCTCACAAATTCCCCACTTTCTTATCTGAATAGGAACAATATATTACACACCCCACTGAGTAGTTTGAATCGCAGAAATAATGCGTCTGCTTTGTTTCGAGTATTTATGTACACTTCGACGCAGCACCGGCGAGTTCCAGACCCCAATAACATATCCGACTTAATGAAGGAAGATGGTGTTTCTGTTTGTTCTCGAATGTGGATTGAGAACTTTCAAGAACCCGAAAAAACTGTGACCAATTTGGCTGATTATCTGAGGAGATTTGAATTATGGGTATTGGCTTACCAGAAGGTTTGTGCTGATGAGATGGGTGCATATATGCCCCGCAGCGCCATAACAAGGTCGGCTCTTGAGGATTTGTTAGCTTTACGGAATGCGGTTCTTGATAATAGGTTTAAGTGGGGAGCTAGGTTGGAGTTTTTCCTGAAGTCTCCGAAGGATAAGACTGAGTATGAGTCGTTATCGAAGAGGAAAATCAAGGCCATTTTGACTACTACACAGCCAGCTCCATTTCAAGATAGGATAGTTCAGGAGGTGTTGTTCATGATTTTGGAGCCGATTTATGAGGGGAGGTTTTCCCAGAAATCATTTGCATTTAGGCCAGGGAGGAATGCACATACAGTGCTGAGGGTTATTCGGAGGAGCTTTGCAGGTTATCTGTGGTATATAAAAGGGGATTTGAGTACTGTCTTAGATGGAATGAAGGTTGGGATGGTGATAGGCGCTCTAATGAGGGATGTCAGAGATAAAAAGGTGATTGATTTGGTAAAGATGGCATTGACTACGCCAGTGATTACTAGTAAGGTTGATGAAGGTGAGAAGAAGAAAAAAACAAAGAGAAAGTATCAGAAGAAGAGAGTGTTAGCAGAAGATGAGCCGAAGCCTGACCCATATTGGTTAGACACCTTTTTTGGGTTTGCTCCTGAAGAGGCTGAGAAATTGCCTAATTGGGGGCATTGTGGCATTCTTAGTCCTCTTTTGGCTAACATTTGCCTTGATGAACTGGACCGTTGGATGGAGGGTAAGATCAAAGAACTCTATCGACCTTCAAAGAGTGATGTCATATGGAATAGTCCAGATGGGGAAGTGGAACAGGGGAATACATCTTGGCCAGAATTTGTTCCCACAAGTGGACCAGATAAGACGCGGAAGATTGATTATGTGCGTTATGGTGGGCACATTCTCATTGGAGTTAGGGGACCTAGGGCGGATGCAGCAACATTGAGAAAGCAGTTGACTGAGTTTTGTGATCAAAAATATCTGCTGAAGCTTGATAATGAGAGCCTCCCTATTGAACACATAACTAAAGGTATAATGTTTCTTGACCATGTTTTGTGCCGTAGAGTTGTGTATCCTACTCTTCGGTATACAGCAACGGGCGGGAAGATCATCAGTGAGAAGGGTGTGGGCACTCTATTATCGGTTACTGCAAGTCTGAAACAATGCATTAAACAATTTAGGAAGTTGAACTTTCTCAAGGGCGATAGAGACCCAGACCCCCAGCCGTGTTTTAGAATGTTCCATGCCACCCAAGCTCACACAAATGCACAGATGAACAAGTTGTTGTCGACAATGGTTGAGTGGTATAGATATGCTGACAATCGGAAGAAAATTGTCAACTTTTGTTCCTATATCATAAGGGGTTCACTTGCGAAGCTCTATGCAGCAAAATACAAGCTTCGCTCACGAGCCAAGGTGTATAAGATTGGTGCTAGGAATCTGAGCCGTCCGTTGAAGGAGAAAAAAGGGCAGTCACCGGAGTACCATAATTTGCTGAGAATGGGTCTTGTGGAGTCAATTGATGGGCTTCAGTATACCAGGATGTCTCTTGTGCCAGAGACAGATTACACCCCTTTTCCAATGGGTTGGAGACCTGATCATGAGAAGGCATTGCTTGAATATATAAAGCTGGATGATCCTCAAACTCTAGAGGAGCAACGGTGCTGCCTCAGAGAACAAGGTCTGATTTCGCCTCAGGATTACATTTCAATGCTAGTTTGGAACTATAAAAGGAATGCCATTGCAGTGGATCAGCTTTCCACCACAGGAAGTGGTGGGAAAAACTTACAAACAGGAAAAGAGTTACTGTTGGACTTGACCTGCAAAGATGATAAGCAAAGATCAGGGGATGAGGAAGACAAAGAAGAAAGGGTTCATGCAGCACAAATGTAAGATAACAGTTATGCTTTCTGCCTCTAAAGGCGATTGCTTATTAGCAAGCGTTTTGACTGGCTAGAAAGGCAAACTAAAGAATTGTTGTTTTTTTTTTTTTGTTTTTTTTTGCTTCTGTAGTGATTTTTTTTTTTTTTTATCAAAACTTCTGTTGTGATTCAGTATCCTGTTTTATGACTGCTAATGTATCGCATAGCCTGTATAACTTCAATGTACTTATTTACTTTGATATTCGGAGATTTTTAAAGTTGTGAACCAAATAAATAAATATCATCTGCTTTTTCAATCAGTATAGCAGCAAAATATGAACCAGATGGTTCAATTAGTCTTTTAGGCATTTTTTGATAGAAAACTAAGAGAATATTATTGAGGAAAATATAAAGAGCGAATATTATTGATGGAGCAATGTTTCTCATTTACTTGGTAGAGGAAGTGGTTAGATTGAGTAGATCTTTGATTTCCCCCAAATATAAATGGATTCCTTTCAAGAAGAAAAATGAAGGAGATAGTTACAATGAGAAGGTGTGTGCTGTTTATCTTCATGTAGTTTTGTTGGATCAGTTGGTTTGTTTATTATACTAACCAAATGTTACCTTTTGTTGCAGGTTTAAAGATATGGATCCTTCTATGAGTGGCCGAGGTGCTGAACCTGTATATTGTCCTAATTTAACAGGTCGGCAAGAAGTTATTTCATGAGTGACTTTGCTAACTCTTATGTATGATTTTATCTGGGTCTCACTCCATACTCTTGCAGGAGAATGCTTGTCGAAGGATCAGTACTTGCAGAAATCGGAAAAAAATGGAGAGAAACCCAAGGTACTGTAGCCATTTGCTGTCATGTTTCGGTTGTGCTATAATGTGATTTTCCACCAAAGTTCATGGTGATTATTTTTCTTATGTCTGGATGGCGTGATAATCATTTTTCATCAGTATTCATTGACACTAGTATCAATTTTGTTAGTCGCTACTAGCTCAAATTAATCTAGAATTGGATTTTTATGGTTTCTTGTGGACTATATAAAGTTTCACCCTTCTTGTGTATGTTAAGAAGCCGTAGATAATATCTTTGTTCAAGATTAGGATAAAGATAGAAAGAAGTGAATTGATCCAAGAGAGTTATTTTAAATGTCAATAATATAAGTGTCTCTCTTGAAACTCAATGTTGTATGGTGGATTATGTTATTTGGTTTGGATTAAATTAAGATGATATTAGGTTGTTAGTGCCCATTGCTTTCTCTTCACTGTTTCTTTTGGAAGCTCTGATCCAAGTGAAAGGGCCAAGATTTTGTGTGATTATGTTAAGGTAGCAATCATCTGGATTGTTTTATTGGAAGTAAGAATATTTATATGGGATAAAATTTCATCTCTTGTTACCTGCTATCTTCCGTTAATCGTTTTGCAAAGTAGTAACTTTGAGTTGTCATGAGAAAGTGGGTTCCCACCTCTGCCTATAGAGAGTATCAAGTGTACCCCCAATGACTCTTCTCTTGGGAATCATATGTTTAAATGGGAACATGGGGCATTTAGCAATTCTAATGGGAGCACCATTCATCTTTTCTCTTGACTGGTTTGTTTCTGGCACTCTTAAAAGGTTTTAGGGAAATGGTGGCTATGAGATTTTTTTATTTTTTTTTCTACTGGAGCTTTGGTCATTTGGCTGAGGGGGTGATCAATGGGGTTGTTGTCCCATATTGACCTTAGGAAAATGATTGCCAGTCTATCCATGATTTCAGAGTCCAAATCGACATGCATTCCTATGTTTGCAAACTTCTTGCCAAACTATGAGGCAAGGAGGGGGTATTTACATCCCTTTGAAATTTCTCAATGGTGATACGGGATGACTAATGTTGCTTGTCATGAATGTCATGGGCATTTTTTTGCTATTGTTTTCCACTGTGTGCTAGATCTTTTGAGCAGGCTTGAAGGATCGATAATCCTTGGTCGAGTTGGTAATTAGTATCTTCTTCTTCTGTATTTGGGGAAGATTCAAACACCAAACCTATCCCCTCCCCCACCTCAACCCCCCTGCCAACCCAATACCCACACAAGACAAATTCATCAAAAAATTTGTAGGAAAAAAAGGAAAAGAACTTAGCCAGCAGTGCTGCTTAGATTTAGGCATATTTACTGATTAAGGGGATATGTTACTTGATTGTCTACATTGCGTCAATGATCTAGAACTATGAGTTGGATAGGCCTTTTCAACTCACGTTCTCATAAGTGTAGCATGCTGTCGTTTTCCTTTTCTTTCCTCCTTCTATTGCGTAATTTGAAAGCTTTATTTGCTTTGAAATGTTTTTGGTTTTAATTACTTTTTACAAAATGATTAACAGTGTTTGTCACCAGGAGATAAAGTTGGAATGGGGTAAGGGCTTGGCTCCAAGGCGGGAAGCTGAAGGAAGGCACTGGAGTCAGCACTTGAGAAGTACAAACCATTTGCACTGACCAGGTAAAGCAAGTTACAATAATTAGTTATAGTTTTTTGGTTTAGATGTATAGTTGTGGTACTTGAGGAACTAATAAATTATCACGTCGTAATATATTTTCTACTTTAAGCATCCTCTTAAAAGAAATATATTCTTTTACTTCTAATTATTTTTTCCCATTTGTAATTCTGTAGGAATTTTGGCACTTGTCAACCATATAGAGAGGAAGATAATTATATTGAATTAAAAATTTGTGAAAAAGAAAAAGGAGAGGGAATATTTTCGCGCTTAAATGAAAGTTATTGTACGTAAGTGTTTGACACGGCAGTTCATTAAGGCATTACTTGTGGCCTAATGTACCAGTATTACCCTACCACTGTTTGGTCCGTTTCTGTGGTAATTGGATTTTTTGTGTGGCTGGTATAATTTTTGCTCAAGTGGTTTGCTTCTCTTCACGGTTGTAGTTGGTACTAGTTTGCAGTGAAGAGGCTCATATGACCCTTGACTTCTTGTTTCCTCTGTTCTTGTGATCGCATTTCATTAGGCATGGCTGCCCAGATTTTATGACGATGAAGTACTATATTAGACTGTCCTTCTGAAAACCGTTCTGAACTATGGATTGACGAACTTTATTTCAAATTTGCTTGATTTGGAGGATGATCCTCTGTTCATAAAATTACTACAAAAAAAGCACCGGCATTCTTTTTCCTTTGCCTTCTTTTGAGTAAGATAAACTTTTCATTGGCAGAGATGATCCCGAACTTGACAGATTGCTGAAGGAAAGAGTTAGATGGGGTGACCCTTTGACACACTTGGTCAAGGTTGGTTACTCATTTGCTTTTGTAGTTATTGAGATGTAAGATGTATTATTTATTATTGACATTTTCTAATTCTCCAATGTATCAGAAAAGCATTCTGAGCAAGCTCTGCCAGATCTTGGAGACGGTGAGAAGATGAAAGAATCAGGCTGCATCATTCCTCAAGAAATTCATGGTCATAGTTGGATAAGAAGAGGGTTAGATGCTGCACCAAGTCGATATGGCATCAAACCCAGGCAACAATGGGACAGGTTCAATTGCAGCAATGGTTAGTTTAATTCCTCTTGTAGTTTAAGGTCTAGCACTAGCAACAACATGATTTTTGTGCTTTTGGAACGTATCATGAGTAGATGAATTCACAAATTTGTGGAAAACAGTTTGCAATTACCTTAATTTTTGTTTTGATAATCAAATTGATCACCTTTTTGTTCTGGATCTTGTAGGATTTGAGGAGGGATTGTTCAAAAGGATGATCGAAAAACAAGCAATTCGCGTCCCTCCCTCCCTCACTCTGTGGGAGTGTGTGTGCGAGAGTCTGAGAAATCACCAGCTCTATTGGTGTGCTCTGTTTTATTCTATCACAGTATTTCATAACCAATCAATTGATCACGGAAACTTATGTATTTTTTTTATACCCATATCGGGTCTATGTACGTGTATATTTGACAATTTTTTTGATAATATGTTTCAATACCGTTCCCTGAATTATCTTTGTTATTTTCTCTGGGAAATAGTCTAAATTTTCGCATCGATGTACAAAGTATGGTTTATCACAAAGCATCAAGCATGATTCATATAGCCTAATAGCCATAGTTAGTCTAATTATCATTCACTTGAGCTCATTTGACTCCACCACACCATGATCCTCTGCAGTATATTGCCTAGATATCAGCCTGAAGGTTGCCAGTTGGACATGAATATATTTATAGATTCTTTCACAAAGAGCAATAAAACCTCTCACACTCATGTATTGTTGTGCTCTGTTTTGTTCATGTATTTAGACCGTTCTTACAACCAAACGACCTTATTTTCTATTGGAGCAAACTTAAACCTATAATCAAACAGTCTCTTTCCCACTATACCAATCATACACCATACCCAACTCCACCTCTACCTCGCAAGCGCCCGCCCACTACCCCTCTTTTCTACTATCGTCTACCCCACCAAATTCCTATCCCCCCTTTCTTAGTTTGGGTCCCCCCACAAGAAGTGTTTGTTTCCCCCACATTGTTATAATGGTCAAGTTGATTGTAATTTTCACAAGACAGTTGGGACGGTTGCTAATGATGATGGAGGAGGGAATTCTTTAGTTTTTAAAAAATATTTATGTTGGTTTTTCCTAGTGTCTCGATAATTTAGATAAATTTCAATCACATCCCTTATCACTTAAAATAAATATTTACCGAGGAAATTGAATCTTTATGTTTTTTAATGTTTTGTCAATAAAAGGTTTAATGAGAAAATTTTTGAATGATTGTAGTAGATTCTATTACTCAACTTAACATTAGGGGCATGTGAGATATAAACCACCCATTAGGAATGCAATGTGATAGCAAAAAATTATAGAGGGATGTTTTAAAATTAGAATGAGTACAAGATGGGGTATTATTATATAAAGGAATCTCTTAAAATTACAATTATTATAAGGGGTGTTATTGTGATTTATCATTCTTTTGGGGCGTGGGTTTGAAAAATACTATTCCATCTCTTTTTCGTTTTTAAAGCTAGCTGGCTAAACATCGTCATCACACAAATGAGCATTTGTTGCTTAACATAGAAGAGAAAACTGAAAGGCGAATCCCTACACGCGCCTTCCCGTCTATATTACCTCCACCCCCACCTCCACCCCCCACCACCACCACTGCGACGCAGCCTCTTCAATCCTCATCATCTGCGGCCCAGTCTCACAGGTCCTCTCTCTCTCTCTCTCTCTCTCTCTCTATATATATATATATATATATATATATATATACACACACACACACACAACCGCACATAGATATGTTTCGATACATATCGATGTGTTATGGTTCTCTCTATCTCCCTCTTCTTGAACTAGTGCTTTGTAGTCTATGTAAAGAGTTGTGGATATATGTTATTGAATTTAGAATACGGATCGAGTTCAATTTGTACGGTTGTTAAATCGAAGTTTGTTTTCTTCGGGTTGGGAAAGGTACCGCGGCAGATCTTATTTGTATCGATTTTGTTGGTAACAAACAGCCGAATAAAATTGTTTGTTTTGTCCTCTAATACCTAAATTTGGGCAGTTATTTGATTTTGTTATGTTTTTGATACGATTATTCTTGTTATTCAGTTGTGTGGGCCACTTGGATTTGCAATACGAATTGAGTTCAATTTACAGGACCGTTGAAACCAAGTTTGTTTCTTCTGATTTGGAAAGGTACTGTGGCCTATCCTGTTTGTGTTGATCTTGTGGGAATGAACAGCGAGGAATTGAGTATTTTCATCTTTTAAATAGTTTTTTTTTTGTTGTATAATGCATAAAATTGGGGTGTTATTTAATTTTGATCTGTTGATTGATTCAATTATTCTTGTTCAGTTCTGTAGGTCACTTGGATTTGAGTCATTTGACAGTAACACGATGATTTCCTTTGAAATGAATGACCGTAAAAGTGAGTGTTCAGACATTGTTTATTTTTCTACTATTAGTGTTGTTATTGTCTCACAGGTACATTACTAAACATTGGATTCGTTCTGCTGTCATGGTATATTTGAAGACATCGGTTAACTATGTACAAACAATGTCATTTTTAGGTAGTAGATGGAACTTTATTCACAGATATAGGTTTAGGCTTTTGTTTATTTGTCACATGTTAACAAAGCACAGATGATTCTAAGAGGAAATTGAGCCATTTATGAAATAAAATAGTAGGTGATTTGAACAAAACTCGTACAATGAGTTAATGCTGCGTAAATGCGTATGTTTAGTCTTGCATCACTCGCCTGCCTCGCTTGTATGGTAGTAAATAAACTGCTTGATTATTGCTTTCTATCCTATTAAGGGAGTATGACCTAATGGGATTATGGTGTCGCAATTGGTTATTATATGGAAGCAGTTTTTGTGTAATTTTTACTTTTTAAACAGCTTGCCACATGGCACTATAGGAGAATTTTTCATTCCACAGTACATAAGTTGAGGGAAAATATGTATCGAGGAATCATATATAACACCTATAAGTCAAGGAAAACTGATATTTCCTTGCCAAAGAAAAAGAATTCCTCTCTTATCTGCATTGAATTTGCCACCGCTCTGTTTTTTTCTCTATATTGACGAGTCAGTGACATTTTATTTAATTCATCTTTCCCATTACACTTGGAATCTAAAACTTCTTAAATATTTCTTCCACTAAAGAACTTTCTATGCTGTATTGGAACAGAGATTGGGCTAGGACTGACAGGGTTTGGCATATTTTTTTCATTTTTGGGAGTCATTTTCTTCTTTGACAAGAGGCTTCTTGCCATGGGAAATGTAAGTATCAATATTTCAGCATCACCTTTCATTGACAGGGTTATTCATTTATTCTTTATTTTTACTTGTTGACTTTAGGCTATTAACGTCGTCTTATCTTACCGAACCAGATCCTCTTCTTCTCAGGGGTGACATTAACCATTGGACTGAAGTCATCCATGCAGCTCTTCACAAAACGTAGCAATTTTAAGGTTCGCTGTCTTTTTGTGTATGTGTGTGCCTCTTTGTGCACTCATTTTTATTTCTTTTTACTAATTGGGGTCATTGGTGATATTATACAGGGAACTACTTCTTTTGGTGCTGGCTTCTTCTTGGTTGTCATAGGGTGGCCTATATTGGGAATGATCTTGGAGACATATGGGTTTGTTGTACTTTTCAGGTTAGCTATTTTATGTTCCCATCATATCCTGTGCTCTGTTAGTATTACTTGTGCTTGGTTGCTGATGAAGTTCTTTGTGCAGTGGCTTCTGGCCAACACTGGCAGTTTTTGTGCAGAAGATACCTGTTCTTGGTTGGGTTTTCCAACAGCCATATATTAGATCGGTATGTTCAATTTGGAACTTAATGGTTGTTGTTAAGAGAGGATTTTCTGAAGGGATTTGTGCTGGACCTGTTTTTAATTGAAGTCATTTTTGTTGGTTAGTGCTTGATCTAATTGATACATGGATTTCATTTTGGAGTCTCTTTCTGCATTTAAAAATTTTCAGTCATGAATATATAAAGGTCAAAATACAAATAGGCAGCCTTATTCGATCCCTTTCTTTCTATTTTTTCACTGCATCCTCGAGAGTTCCTTCTGGTTTTATGTTTTATATTCATCGGAGGAAATAGGAAATGCCTTATGAGTTATGATAATTCATGTCAAAGCAAATCCTAGCCGGCACAGACAAATTTTGGACCGACCCCTCTTCATCAAGTCTTGTTGTTAACTTAATGAAAATATAAGAATGACTATATTACCATTGGCTTCTTGTTGATAACTTCATGGAAACCATGATTTACCTGTTTGCTAGCAAGGTCACGGAGTTGTTCACCCAGAATTCCATCTCATTGTATCTATGTATCGCAAGTTATTCTGCAATCTAGAGGAGGTTAGGTGTTTGACTCCCATAGAAACATGACTGCTTGCCCTGGTGTTTGGGTTGTGTCCTTTGGTAGGATAGGGTTTTGGTGGCTGAGGTATAGGGTAGTTTTGTAATCAACAAACCTTAGTATTGGAAAGAATAGAAAAGTTGTAGTGTGGTGAGCCTGTTGGAGTGAAGAAGATATGTCTATACTTTTATTAGAAATTTACAAAAAGCAATACCAGTGGGATGAAATAAAAGAAACTTCGGAAGAAAGAAGGATTGGATCAATTTTCTAAGAAGCAGGCTTTTCTTACACACAAGTGAAGGTTTTTATGGTGATGATCCTTTATCTATAGACAAGTCATCTTCTGTTTAATAAAGGTTTGGTTATTAAGTTGCGATATAGGTTATCGTTACCATCCTAGATCCCTTATCAACAGTTTTTTGGCTTAATCAAATTATTGGAATGCTGTTGCCTGCTTTTTAGAACAAAATAACTGCACCGGATCTCTAGGACTGTGATTCAGTGCAAGTATATTTAATGGGCTTTGGAGATCTAGCAAATCAAGTATTGTAAAATGCATAAATCACAATGATTAATGAGTCTTGATGAAGGATACTAACCAAGAGGGGGAGAGAGAGAATTTTTGGTGTTTTTCGTGGGAAGCGATGTCCTGCCATCTGTGAGTGAGTTGTGGTAATGACCAACCGCTGGATAGAAGATGAGCTTGTGCAGGAATCACAAACACTTGATCCAGCAACTTGACCCGAAATTACTTATTGAAAAACTTCACGGGAAGAATGAATATACAAGAAAGTTGGCATAACTGATCACTAACTTCAATTCCTTGTAAATTCTACTAGTAAACAGCATAATTTCCCCTGTCCCAAAAGGCAAATTTATATATGGATCAATCTGAATTTTCTAGTTTACTTCATGAACAATAAAGTTAGCACATTTCGATTTGGGTCAATCTGAATTTTCTGTTTTACCTTCTGGATGATAAAGTTTTATTTGCATTATGATCGAATATATTTTGATCTATTCATTCAGTGCATGTTTTTATATTTGCAATTACAACACGTCAAGAAAAGGTGGTGAAATGAATAGGGTGCTATCATGCTTGGTTACACAATCTCTTGTATTTTTCTTTGACTAAAACTCTACTTTTCTTTTTGTTTTCTTTGCTTTTCTAATGCGTATTTTAGAAATGTTGGGGTAATCTATTTTCAACAGCATAGCAAAAAGAAAGAAGATTCATTTCATTAGTACGGACAAAAGTGACTTATTACATGATTCCTTTGGATATGATGTCTATGTCTCATGAGTTTGTCCTGAATTTGTTTGTTTCTCTGTGCAGTTCTTTGAGCGTTATCGTGGAAAACGAGTCCCTGTGTAAATTTTGTCTAGGAAAGTGCAAGGTAGTTACGCTGGTTGCCCACTTTTAAGTTTTGTAAAATACTGTCTGATCAATTGCTTTTATTCTCGGGGAAACAGTATGAAGTTTCTCAGTTGATGATATGCAGATGATTTGGCTCTGAATAGTAAAGTTGTGTAGATCTTTTGGCTTCTTTCTCTGTCATTTGTGCATGCAATGATGTTCATGGGGATCGAACTTCATTTACCTTTGTACTACATTTACAGCTATTCTGAGTTCGATTCATTGCTTTACTGTTATTATGGATGCGTGGTGATGGCCCATTAAATCTTTTGCAAGCTATAATGATAATGGTTCGGCAAAAGATTTTCCTGTCAAATCCGTGATCATCGTAGTATGTTGGGCCATCTTAACTTAAGCTATATTTTGGGTTTTTGTTTTTTATTTTTTTGCTCCCCTTGTTTCTGTAGTTGTTAATTGGCATTGGCTGTGTAAATTCTTGGAATGTGGAGTATCATGATACAGGTAGATTGCATTAATTGGACTTTACCCAATTGGTGGTTGAAGCCTGAGGCTGTGATGATCCCTACTAAGACTGCAATTATTTGAGTGGTCGTTTCAATCCTGTGTTTTTTTTTTTTCGTTTGAGCTGTTCCAGGATAATCAGATTACCAAATGAGCATTATGTATATTGCTTTCGATTATTTGCAAATGTTCACGATCATTTCACTTATATAATTGCTTGAGGAGAATGAAATGTCAAAAATTATGTGTAACTAAAAAGGTGGGGGACTGAGAGAAATGGTGATTGGTCAAGAAGAGTTTGGACATGATGGTTGGTTCTTCTTACAGGCCAACATTTTCTTTAGAGGGTGTTCGAACTTGCTTTTCTGATTACAATAGATCCCATTGGTAGAGGACTGCAGGAGTATGCACTCATTAGTTCAGGAGGACATAGATGACAATTCTGAAGAAACTAAGTTGATGATGCACAGAGAAATATCACTCAGCTCAAAGAGATTATAGTTTTCTGTCGTCAATGGAGTAACTTCTCCCTCTTTCTCCGTGAACCCATCTTCACAAGTTGATGTAGCTTCCATAACTGCACTCATCAACATATTAGCAGCATCAAAGTACTCTTGCAAAAAGGCAGCAATAGAACTCACCATCATCGAGTCTACATCTGCATACAGATCCAAGCAATCTCTCAAGCAGTCCATGGCAAAAGGATCAAATGCTCCGTTGGTCATCAACTTTTCTATGGTTGAAATTGTGCTGGTGGCATTTCCCAGAGCTAACTCCATTGCAATGATTGCTAGACCTTGCAGATTAGTGACATGGCTGATAGAGACTGCTTGGAGAGACGTAACGCAGAAGTCATAGTTAAAAATTGCAGACTTGTTGGCACATTGTTTGCAGGTTGTGTTAACTAGATCAACAGAGGCTGCATTGACAGAGGAGCTGTTGTTTTCATGGGGAAGGAGAAAGAACAGGAAGCAAAAAGAGATGGAAAAGACAGAGGAATGCCACATGATTTTTCTGCTGTACCCCTTGGATGTGTTGTGGTCACCTGGAATATCTTATTTATATTCATCTCTGATTATGAACAGGGAGGGTACTGAGTGAAGGAAGCTTCCTAGAAGGTAAGGATTCAAATCACCTTGGCACTGCCTGCAGGCTCCATTGAGGGCTTTATTACATAATTATGTGATATAATGTTCAAAATGTTTTCTGAATCCCTCTAGATATATTTTATCTTATTTTTGATGTAAAAAGATGGATCTAGTATACTCTTAAATGTAAAAAAAAAAATGTACCCAGTGCACGAGGTTCTCTTCATTGTGGGGTCTAGAGAAGATTAGATGAACATAGTCTTACTCCTGCAAATAGAAAGGTTGTTTTCGCGACTCGAACCCGTGAGCTCTACGTCACAAAGGAATAACTTTACCATTGCACTAAAAACAGCCTTCTTCGTATACTGTTAAATGTAAGTGTGGTAAATTAGGATCCAAGAAGTCGGGATCCAAGAGGCTTGGAGCCATGATGGAGAAAATGAATTATGTGAGGAATGTTTGCGATGCTCTATATTTTGTGAGTTTTAAATTTTGGTTATATGTGTATTAAAGTTGTGTTCGAGCAAAGTGGACAACATTGTACAATATGGGTGAAGTAAGGATGAGGGATACTAAGGGAGGACAGTGTATAAAGTTCGTGCATTACAATTCACATGGATCCTCCTTGGTATGTGACAATAAATTGTGGAGAAGGTTGGAAAGTCTTCTCTCCATTTTGTTTAATTATCATGTATTCAAATTGGTAAGTTAAAAATTAAAAATTAATTTCATCTCACATGTAAGTTTGTAACCACTTTTTTTTTATTACTTTAACCACATTTTCCGTTCTCCTCAACTTCTGCTGGAAATTATCTTTTAGATCTCTCATTTTCTCTTGTTGGGTAGGGAGATAAGTCACTCATTTTCTCTTAAACGAGTCTCTACTTGAAATTATCTTATTTTTTATTACAGGGTGTTCAGATTTGTGTCGACTATTTTTCTGGCAACCATAATCTGAGACTAGCGATTGCTATCAAGTGAAAAATAAAAATCATCCATTTTTTGTTGATAAAAGCAAGGGCGCAATAGTAATTTTGCTACCAATACTACATACTCCCAATATTAACCCACACTCGAAATGAATTTAAGTCAAAAAATCAATGTATAATGGCTAAAACCAATGTCTGTGGTACAAGCAGGGGCCTAATTAATTTGTCTTATTTAGACGTTGTACTTCATTGTATTCTATCATCCAAACACACCATAACATGAATAAACAGATATATACATGTTGGGCATGTTTGGTTCTGAGTATAGCATATGATAATATTGAACATAATTTCATTTCAAGTAATGGTAACAGTTGATCCACTATTTTATCCTATCTCTATTATATTATGTTTAGATCAAGATTAGTATAAGATGTAAATCATTATTCTAATACCAATATATGTTTTGGATGATGTATTAATGTATTAGTTATTGTCTGTGCTTGAAGGCACAGTGTAATAAAAAATGGTAAACAATAAATATATTTGTATTCATATCCAAAATCAAATCACAAACATAGAGAAGAGATAAAGGAATTTAAACATCGGTTTGTAGTGGGGGTGGGAGGTGGTGGGTGGCAGTGGTGGTAATAAGAGACGGTGATGGTTGTGGTGGGTGACAATGACTGTGGTGGCGGTGATGGCGGCGAGGTCGGCGACAATGGTGGTGGTGGTGGTGGTGGTGGCGGTGGCTGTGGTGGTGGTAGAGACGGTGGCGGTGATGGAAGCGGTGGTGGGAGTAGAGGTAGTGGTGGGACGGTTTCAAACACTATTATTTTTTTTAAACTATTTATGAGAAATAATTTTTAAAAATAATTTTAAAAAATCACTCCAAACACACCCTTAGGGCCTTATTTTTCCTATTAAATTTAGGGTATTAATATTAACCATTAGATTAATTTTAAAGTAAAATTTAAAGCGATCTCAACCGCGAATAGCAAAAATCATTTTGTTTATCTTTTAAAATTTGAATTGTAAGCTATTTTATTATATAGATGGTATTATGTTTGAAAATACAAAAGCACCTCACATTAATTTCATAATTTTGTAGCATAGAATGATAGTTTTGTTATTTTGGATATTAATATCAATCATATTTCATTTAATACCACTTATTATATGGTAATAATTTATACCAAGTATGAGGTGCTAAATGACATTTTAGCATTCCACTTGTACTAAAATATCTTTACTATCCATGCTTATTAACTTAATCCAAACGTTATAGTAAATAACTATTGAATCAATTTAATTCAATCCTATCATTTAATAACCTAAACAAACATACCAATTGGGGGGTTGGGGAAAAGGATGGGATATGGATGTAAATTAATGCATGGCACAGGTGGACTGTCAATATATACTATTATGCTAAAGAATTAAACTAGGCGAGAGTTATTTTTAGGCGTGGTCTAATGGTTGAGTTTGATCTTTAGGTCATAGGCCTCAGCTTCAATCCCTTTTTATATTAATTAAACTTAAACTCAAATCAACGTATTGGTTCTGTATTGCATTTGCGGGTCGGGTTGGATGTATGCTAAAGTTAAACCCAAATCATCGTACCGGTTTTGTATTGCACTGAGGGTCGTATCGGGTGGATATATATTTTTTAGGGGGAAAACCCTCAACGCATCACGTGCCCATACCTAAACGCCTGAGAATCCATCGAAAAACCCTCAAGAACATCAGACTCGAGTCACGTGCCACTCTTATCATCTTTACCCCGCCCGCCTCTACTTCTTCGTGACGTCTTCGGACGCTAATAAACCTATGCATACACGAACTTGCAAATGCAAACCACGACTCCCTCCCTCTCTCTCTCTCTCTCTCTCTCTCTCTTCGTTCATTCCCAAAACTAAACTAAACCCTACCCCTAACCCTCACCTACTCACTCACTCTGAAACCCTATCTTACTGCATTACCTAAACCCTAACCCTAACCCCAGCTTAACTCTAATATATATTCACTCGTCGACAGCTCAAGTTTTGGCTTCGATTTTTGATGGATTCGCAGGCGAATAATCTATACGAAACGGCATCGCAGCCCGACACCGGCAACGATGCCTACACGTTTCTCGAATTCAACACTCAAGGCGATGACTTTGATTACCCCGAATTCCAAGAACTTTCGCAGCCGATTCGCTCTTCGGTATGGCCCACACCCTCAGATTCCGTCTCCGAAACACCCGATAGACACTCCTCTGGTCACCAATCCGATGCTTCACCCTCAACGAAGAGAGGCAACGGCGTTGGCGGTGCTGGAGGAAATAGTAATAATAATCAGGCCTCGGTGGATGCATTGGCATCAGGGATGAGTGGTTTGAATTTCGAAGAGACTGGGGATGAAGAGGTTTTTGAGTTTGGGAAAGGTAATTTTACTGAGCATGCTTGCAGGTATTGTGGGGTGGCGAATCCGGCTTGTGTGGTCCGATGTAATGTGCCATCGTGTCGGAAATGGTTCTGCAATTCGCGTGGGAACACGTCTGGATCGCATATCGTGAATCATTTGGTAAGTAAAATCATAGATATTGATAATTTTGTGTTACTTTATATGGGGTGTGTTTTAGTTTGTACGGATACTATAATGGAATTAATGTGAGAATTTGGAGAGAATGGTTTCGTTTTTTCCCTTTTATTTGCTGTCCGATGCTTGAATTGTGATTTTTTTTTCCCAAACGTAAGGCTGGAAAATTAGTTTGTGGTTATGAGTGTACTAAGAAATCGTAAGGAGATTTTGTAGTTTCATATTGCTATTGAAGTTGCTGGATTCTCGTTTGGTTTCTTATTTGTGCATACATGGAAAATTGATGTAAGGTTGAGAAACTGGCAGAATTATTTAGGGAGAAAACGAGAAATTCAAGGGAATTTTAAATGTATCTGAACACTTAATTTTTCACGTTAGTCCAGAAGTATTGTAATTATATTCTCTGAAATAATTATTTTAGCAATTTTGCATATTCACAATCTAATGGACTGGAAATTTGAAGGCTATCATAATGGGGATTGGGGCAGCAATTGGATTTGATTTTCTTGGAAGCAATGTATGGCCAACAATGAAAATAGATTTTAGCTGAAGCTGATTATGGCCGTATATTACGAAAATTTGATTTCAAGGATTATGATGTGAATTAATTTCTGTCCCAAAATAAATAGACTAACCTTTCTCAGTCCATTGTATAATCATTGCCAAAATCCAAGAAAGTTGACCTCTAATTTCACATTACTTGATCCAAAACATCTCAATCTTTACTCAAGAGTCAGTTCAAGTCAAATTACTCTCGTAGCAAGATCATCCCACTACCAGCCATGACCACACCTTCCTGTAGTGCTTCTGGACCATCTTTATTAGCCTATCAACTCTGTCTACCTACATAGTTGCATATGTGGGGAGAAAAAAAGGGGGGGGGGGGGGAGAGAGTTTCAGGTAGAATTTTTAACGGTGTTGAAATGGATGTACACTGGGATTTTTAGGGTGTAGTTTAATTTGAATGTAGTATCTCCAGTGGAAAAAGCAGTTTATTTGCCCTCATGTCGATATGAAATGTCTATTGCAAGCTCTGACACTCTATTGTGGTTGTTGCTTTGGGAAGTACCTAAGAAACACACGGGACATGGATATGATACGGACAGGTAGATACGACATTTCTCAAAAAAATTGAACACACACAGACACTTTGTTATATATAAAATTATATAATTTGTCGCAAATATAGTGATAATGATATATTGTTCATAAAAAATTTAATACTCTATGATAAGTAATGTTATGTTTAGTCATGAATTTTTAGACTAAAACATCATAATAGTCAAATAATCATAAATAGACAACATGTGTTCAACATATATAAGTTAAATGATTGCTCTCATTTTCTTAATGCCTCTTGTCTTTTGTTTTTCTTATTATATTTGAAGTACAACTTTAACATGTCTAGTCTTGGTAATTATATGTTCTCTCATAGTATAAGATGCGTATTAGTCAAATTTTTAACTTGTGTTCGTCATATGTTTATTGTTTAGTAGTAGACGCAGTCTAAAGAAGTACCTGACATAAAAAAATGTATCTATCGACACAGACAAAAGAGTCTCGGACACATATCCGAGAGTGTTCGAAAAGTGTCGGTATCCGACATGTATACGTCACTTTTTGGAGTGTGTCATAGGGAAGTACTCAGAAAAGATGTGGGTGATTTAATAGCTTGAGATAGTCCACACGATGATGCTGATGAATTGATAGTATTGCTATAGTGTACCTCTCTTGGGGCTAAATTTGATGGAAATGATAAATTCATTTTTAACCTGTTATGATTTTTTCTTCATATTTTGTTTGTTCAAAATCTGCAGTTTTTTACCTTTGTTTTAGGTTTTCAGTTTGCACTGAAATTTTGTCAATGGATTATTGCCCGCAGTAAATTTATGTTTTTGGTGTAAAATAAAATGAAATTTGAACAGAGCTTTTCCTTGCCATGCTCTATTTCACCGACAATGATTGGAGAAGACAAAAGAAAGAAAAAGAATAATGTGATAAAACATTGGCTTTATTACAAAGCGATTCATGTTGGTTTGGAAGCAATATGTATTGTGTGGGAATGGATGCTAATTCTCATGCAAGATTACTGATGATAACATAACGTTGAAAATAGGCTTACAATCGAATTTGAAACCTATTATTCCTTCAGTGGAAATATGCTTATTAATCTCCAAACCTGACCATATTTTTATTGAGTTTTTAATGTCCACAAAGTGTGAGGAGTCGACTAGTTATACATTAGATGAGAAGAACATTAATTCTAAAGTTTCTAGTTTGGCGGCGAAGGCAACTTCAGTTTTCGATTGCTTGCCGCGTTGTACTTTAAAGCTCCAACATCGTGGTTTTTTCCGCTTTCTATTCCCGGTACATGCTGCATTTTATGCCTTTCATGGAATATCTGCATTTTTTTTCACGATTTTCAGTATTATGACTGCAGTTGACGTTTAAATTCTGAGCCTTTGTTTCGCTCGGAATTTTTTTTTTGATTAAACTCTGGTTGATAAGTGGTCCATGCCTGATTAGTTTTTTGGTATGTGGAAATTTTAGGGATCCGTTTTTCTTTGCAGAGTGAAGCATGTAAGATGTTTATAGATAATTATTACACTAAGATAACTTTTTGATTCAGTTTGTTCTGTGGTTGTCTTTTCTAGGTGCGCGCCAAACACAAAGAAGTGTGTCTTCATAAAGATAGTCCTCTGGGAGAAACAATCCTGGAATGTTACAATTGTGGATGCCGAAATGTGTTTCTTCTTGGGTTCATATCTGCCAAGGCAGAGAGTGTTGTCGTTCTTCTTTGCAGGGAACCTTGTCTGAGTGTTAATGCATTGAAGGACATGAATTGGGACTTGAGTCAGTGGTGTCCTCTTATTGATGATAGATGTTTCTTGCAGTGGCTTGTCAAGGTCAGTATAATTTTATCTTGTTTTGTGAAGTTTTGTTTCCTTTTACGATTTAATTTGCCTTCCTGAATTTGCCGACTGGCTGCACTTTGCAGGTACCATCTGAACAGGAGCAGTTGAGGGCACGCCAGATCAGTGCTCAACAAATAAATAAGGTAGAAGAACTTTGGAAGACAAATCCGGATGCTTCCTTGGAGGATCTGGAGAAGCCTGGTGTTGATGACGAACCTCAGCCTGTAGCCGTGAAGTATGAAGATGCATATCAGGTGCTTATGTTAACAACAATGCCATAGCCATGATTTGTTTACTTACAGTACATAATAATGCTGTATTACAAAACATGAGAATGCTGTGACTGAAGTTTGGTTGTGTTTAAATAATCTTTAGTATATTTACTAATCAGTTATGACTCTGTTTTTTCTTTGTTGCAGTATCAAAATGTATTTGCCCCACTGATCAAGCTTGAAGCCGACTACGACAAGGTAAGCTGTATGCATATAATTTCATAATTTTGTTTTCTACCCCCCAACAAAAAAAAAACCCGATTTTCATTGTTTTTTTTCCTTTCCTTTTTTTTTTTTTATAATGGGAAATGAAAATCTATTCTTGCGAGATATTGACTGTCTCAACTATTAATAGTCCATCATTTCCCCTTGCAAAAACAACTTTTGTCCTCGTTCAAATATTTTTCTCAGAAATTAGCTCATTTTTTATCTTTTTAAAGATGTGGTTGCAGGTATAGCTGTATGATACCACTTTATTTGTTTTTTCTGTAGATGATGAAAGAATCTCAAAGCAAGGACAATGTCACGATTCGGTGGGATATTGGTCTCAACAAGAAGCGGATTGCATATTTTGTTTTTCCAAAGGTGCTTATTTTCCATTATTGGTTTGTTTTATATGATTCAGTAATTTCACATTTAAGATTGCTTTATTGCTTTTTTTTTTTTTTATCACTGTGCAGCTGTGGTTGTCCGTAGTTTTTCCTTTGATTTTTACTATGTTAAAGTGGAAAAGCACTTGTTGTGATGCAGGAAGATAATGAGTTGCGACTTGTTCCTGGTGATGAGTTGCGCCTGCGTTACTCAGGAGATGCATCTCATCCAGCTTGGCAGTCGGTGGGACATGTGGTAGGTGCAATTTTTCATGATTTGTATCTGACTTTAAATTTTCTTCCCTTTATTTTCATTTTTCATCTCGGCTAGAAGCCGCTGCGTTCACTTACTTGATTTCTTCTGATTTTTTTGGGTGCTGTGATCTTATTTGTGACTATTACATGTTTGTGAAGTGGACCACCACCTGTTTAGCTTGAGTGCTGTGTCATGCCATCCCTAAAAGGGAGGTGCAGGGGCAGGGTTCCCATCCTGTGTGGGAAACATTTGTGTGCATTATGTACATATAATTCAATTGTTTGATGAATGCTTTTCGTTTCTATAGCTGAAAAAATTTGCATTCTGTTGACTGAATGATGGATCCATTTGCGTTTTCAGATAAAGTTAACTGCACAAGAGGAGGTTGCACTTGAACTCCGCGCTAGTCAGGTAGATTTGGTTAATTTCTATAATCTTGAGCTCTCATGTAGTTGCAGCAGTTCCAACTTACTGTTCATGTTACTGGCAGGGAATATCTGTTGATGTGAACCATGGTTTTAGTGTCGATTTTGTTTGGAAGAGCACGAGCTTTGATCGGATGCAGGGAGCAATGAAAACTTATGCTGTTGACGAAACAAGTGTCAGCGGGTGGGTAGGCTGATGTTTTATACTTGTGTTCTTCTTTTAGGAGGATTGACCAATGATCTGTTGTCTTTTGGGGGTGCTATTGCTTTTTTGTCTTTTTTTTTTTTGAATTTTTTACTTAGCTTCTAGTATAAAATAATTGATGATTGCTTTTAACTATAGTTTGATCTGTTAAAGCGTTTTTCCTGAATTATTTAGGTGTTGGGACTTGGAAAGTGCAATCTTTGATGATTTTGTTCCTAGAAATTTTATAAACGTTAGTTTAATTTACCAGTGGACCTTCATGCCTCCTAGGTTGGAGTGACAGCTGACTTGTTTTGCTTCCTGTCGGTTGGTTAAAACTGGAAAGGGTATTCTCATGATGTGTCATAGGTGCCAGAAATGATTACTTGACCTTAATCTCTGTTGGCCAAGATGAGGTTCTGTTACTAACTTTAGATGTCTCAAGACACGTGGCTAAAAAATGCCATATTTAGTATGTATGCTGAATTGCCAGTGTCTCGAACAAGGCCATATATTTTGGAGTTGTCTTGGCTGAGGCTCTGGTCAGAGTGATTGGCCTGAGGTCAACTTTGGTCCTGAAATTCATTTTTACGATTAATTCAACTAGACCAGGGTGGCTTAATCTCATTTTGCTCAGATGTTGAGCAAGTGGGATAATTTCCCTTTGGGTTGCCTGTTCATAAGTCAACTTGGCAATAATTGTGGGTGGGTATTCTTTGCACCTGAAACCTTGCTGTTTCTTAAATTGCTGCATTCCATGTAGGTATATTTACCATCACTTGTTGGGCCATGAAGTTGAGGTTCAGATGGTCCGTAATGCGCTGCCTCGTCGATTTGGTGCACCAGGTCTTCCAGAGCTAAATGCATCTCAGGTAAGCATCTCATGTATGCTTTCAAGTTTTATCTATTTGATTCTTTATTAGCTTAATTTTTACCTTCTTTGTTCTTTTTTCTGTGCTCTTTATTCTGTCTTTGTCTCGACCCCCCCTTTTTCTTTCTTTCTTCCTTCCCGCGGAGGCATTTCCCAAGTGAAGTATTTGATTTATATTTCTTTATGGACGGAAAAAGGAAACCGTGTTTTATCTTCTGAAAAAGTATTGTGTCTTACTCTATGCATATGAATGCGAGTTTCGTGAGCCCTGCTGTTCAATTTGACTGCTTAAAATTCCTGCTAATTGATGTGGCCGTCATTGCAATGTTGTGGTTTTCTTCATGATAGGGAATGCAATTTGGGGTCTTCCACCCCAATTGAAGTGTGACCTTTGGTAAGGTGAGGCAGGGTAGGACTAAAAAACAAGAGAGAGCTTAGTGGGCCATCTAATTTTAAGTTTAAATGGCACATGTATTAGTAACAGGTTGGGCCATCAGGGCAACAAAGTTGGGGATGGGGTAAGGCAATTATAGGGGCCTTTCGTTTGGGCATATAATTTTAAATTCCGTTGCTTTTAGGAATTATGTGGGGATCTGAAGACCTGCTTGATTCATTTATAGGTTTTTGCTGTAAAAAGTGTCCTACAAAAGCCAATAAGTCTGATTCAAGGTCCACCTGGTACTGGGAAAACTGTCACTTCTGCAGCAATTGTATATCATATGGCCAAACAAGGTCAAGGACAGGTAAGTTTACTGTCATGCCTAACCTTCATTCATCTTTTGTATTCTATATCATTTTGTTGTTTTTATATTTTATATTTTGGTTTTGCAAATCAGGTTCTGGTTTGTGCTCCGAGTAATGTGGCTGTTGACCAACTAGCTGAAAAGATAAGTGCGACCGGCTTAAAGGTAAAGTCTTTATTTTTTAGCCATTGTAACGGTTTGCCTGAAGTTATACTGACTTTAGCTGTTTTATTTTAGTATCATGGTTCTGGTCAGTGATTCATGCATTGTCTAGTCTCTGGCTCTTGGAAATCTTATGTGGAGAATTATTTTTCTTGTATCATGTTCACTATGTCAGACATGAACATGACCTAGTGCTGTGGTAAAATGCAACGGCTGTAAGGCTGTGGGTTTGCAGGGTCAAATCATATCAAAGATGAAATTATATTTAGTCTATTTGGCTTAGGTGATATGTCAGCATTCTGGAAGAGACATTATTTGTGGATGGGATTTCTCCGTTTAAACTCAATTCAATCAAATGTATCCTTCCATAAACTTGTATGGATGTTTTTTGCTTAAGTGTTTGAAGTAGGGTGTGTCTTTGCATCAATATGCATTTTCTTTTTTCTGCTGTCACATCGTTGCTGATTGGGAAGTGTAAACCCTACTTGTGTCTAATATTACGAACAACTCTCAACAATAAAGCGTCTATGTTGTGTCCGGTGATGTGTTTACAATTACATACCTTGTATTTCAATTGTGAGCACAAGCATCAAGGTTTTTGGTTGTTGAATATATGTGTTTCTATGATCTATATGTTGATGTTTTGTAATTTAATTGCTATTAATAGATTTTCCTGCCAGGTTGTCAGACTCTGTGCAAAATCTAGGGAAGCTGTTAGCTCTCCTGTTGAACACTTAACTCTTCACTATCAGGTTTGCTCTAATTTCACACCCATATAAAAGTTTCTCATATAATGCTCATAGTCAGGTATGCTTATTTTTGTAGTGTTATCATATTATGCATCTTTTTTGTCGTTTTTTGCAGGTTCGACATCTTGACACATCTGAGAAGAGTGAACTTCACAAGTTACAGCAACTGAAAGATGAACAAGGTGAGGAGCATTTCTGTTTCTGCTTTGCTTCATTGGAGGTGAGATTTTTTTCTGGGACCATAATCAGAGCTACAAGATAGGATAAAAAATGTGTTTCAATGAATAGTTCGGTCTGCTCGGAAACAGAAAAAAAAAATGAAAACATGTGAAACAGTTGGAAAAATAAATTAAGATCTCTATGATTAATTGAGCATATTTATTCTTAACATCCATTTATACTAGATAACATCAAGCTGGAGAAGAAAAAAAAAAGAAGGTTAATCTGAGCAGAAATTATTTCAACTAATGTTAAACACTTCATTTTCATCAAACAAACAAATTTACTGGATATTAAGGTTTCATAATACAAATAAAGTTCTCATGAGCATCATATGAAAATATTCAGAATAATAAAGATATTCATTATGATGTAGAAATAATTCAAAAACATGATGGAAACAAAGAACAAAATTGGATTTTTTTGTTTTGCAAAACATTTTGAAAGATTGATTGGAACATTCCAAAACACGTCCAAATATACCGAAACAACTCGAAACATAGGAATTTTGATATTCAATTGCTTGTTCGTTTCGGTTTCCATCGAAACGAAAATGTTTCGACCGTTTTCAAAAGGAAATTTAGTTCCTTAGTTACAACTGAAGTTGGAAGGCTTAGAGATCCTTGATTTACTGAGCTTTGGGATTCTTGTTTTTATGTTGAGTGACATAAGCTGCAATTACAATTTAAGTGTGACTTTATTTGTGGAGTTTGTGAACTTAGACTAAGATTGTTTTTATGTTTCTAGAGGTCTAAAGCCCATGTATAGGTTTTGGATTTGGAAATATATTAATTCAAATAATGGAATAATTTTGCCATATTCACATACCTCTATGTTTGCAAATTGGCCAACTATGCTCAACTTGTCAAGCCGTATTTCTTGGGATAGGCTTACTACAAAGCCACTGGCACACTTGTGGTGCACGATGTATGTGTTTGGACTTCTAAGTCGCAACATGTGGTGTGTGTTTGTGGGAAGATCTTGTTAGTTTGCTGATGACCTGCGTTCTTTGGTTCTTTCTTATGATGGATTCTATTTTTGCAATATGGTGGTCCTTGACTTTGGATATGAAGCATTCAAATTCAAGGTAAAATACAATAAATGAGGTTTTGGATAATAGTTGGTCTTGTATGTAACCTCTGTGCACTGAATTTGGGCAAGAGGGCAGTAGTAGTTGGTTAGGTAACGGGGGCCCTTGGTTCAGTGATTAAATTTCAGCTTAGTAACTGTGAGGTTGTGGGTTTGAACCTGAGGGCGACCACTGTGTAAATAATGTAAAAGGCTAGGTTTGTACATAATCTACCATCTCAGACTAAATTGGCTATTATTTTTTTTAGAAGTTTTATAGGTCATGGAGCATTTTGACATGTATTTTTTCACAGAAGTTGCAGTTTGAGGCAACCATGCCTTTGAAGGGATATATTTGAGAGTCTGAGACTATGTTCTCATATCTGGTTCCACTAAGTGGTACCAGTGGCTTTGTCTTTTCTACATAATTGTGAAGAATTCACTCTTGGTGTAGCATCTGCTTTAGTAATTTTAAGTGTCTGAATCATGTTGGCTGATTGCTATTGTTGGTGGTGAGAGTGATGGTATTCTTGGTTGTGGACTGGGTTTACCTTGAATGCTTATTGTTGGTGAGAGTCATAGAAGATCGTTTATTGTGAAGTGGTTTTGCTTGTGGTGGAGATATTATCCTCTAACATTGGGGTAGGCGTTAAGATGTGTGTTTCCATCTTATGTGTTGTGAGTATATCTGTGTTAGGTTTTCTTTTTGTAAATTCTCCGTCACATAATAGTTGCTTACAAATTGCAGCTCCAGTTTATGGCTTTATTGTGGCTGTCTTGGGCACCCATTTAGCAGCGGTGCCAATGCTCAACGTAGTATGCTTACACATGCCTACCTAAAATGTGATGGACAACAAGTATACACAGGCTGGAATGAGAAGCAACACAATACTTTGTCTGATTGCCATCACTAGAGTTGGTGCAAGATAGCAGTGATTCCTAGTATCTTGCTTATGCACTCTGCAAAACCTGTAGTGATAACAGCAAACTAGTAGTAATGTCTGAATTAGGTACATTGACAAAGCTCTAGGCACTTGTATTCTATAATCCTAGAAAATTTTGAATTTTTCCCGTTTGGATAGGTCTTGACTCTTGAGATACTGGCCAGCCTGAAACTTCATCAAAATTCTAAAAGCATCAGATGAAACACATCTTGCCCAAGCATTGGTTATGGTTGTTGATTTGTTTCTAACTTGGTTCATAGCCTGATATTGGTTGGGGTTGTACCATTGATGTTACTTCTACTCTTCCTTTTTTATCTAGTTATAAGTTGAAGGTTTCTCGACACTTAATTTGCATTGCGTTTTATAACCTCTCCTTGTGGATTACCAGTTCAGATGTTGAATATGGGAACTATTGATTTTTGGGATTTAGGTCTTGACTGTTTCTGTTGTTTACATGTTTGAATCATCTAATCAACACTCGTTCTTGACAGGCATGTAAATCCTTTTTTTTCTGTCTGAATATTTAAACAAACTGCTTTGCAACTTAATGTACTGATGTCTTGTATAAATTGTTTTGAGATTCTAGGTGTAGTATCGAAATTATGTCATGTTACCTTGATTTGTATTAATAGACCTTTTTCACTCTGATCTTCTAAATATCACAGGAGAATTGTCGAGCAGCGATGAGAAAAAATATAAAGCTTTGAAGAGGGCAACAGAGAGGGAGATATCTCAGAGTGCTGATGTCATTTGTTGCACGTGTGTTGGCGCTGGAGATCCTCGACTGTCAAATTTCAGATTCCGCCAGGTTTGATTATGTCTAATGTGAAGATTTGGTACCCATTTATCATAGTGATCGCTCGAATAGAGCACACCTTATCGTGTTTTGTAGTTTATGTTCAATTTCCGCTTTGTAGGTTCTCATTGATGAGTCCACTCAAGCAACTGAGCCTGAGTGTCTTATTCCTTTAGTTCTTGGTGTGAAGCAGGTAGTCCCTGAAATTAATTGATAAATGCTGCATTATATTTCATTTTTATTTGCTTTGTCTTCTAATGAGTGATTGCTCTTTTAGGTTGTTCTTGTTGGTGACCATTGCCAGCTTGGTCCTGTCATTATGTGCAAGAAAGCAGCCCGTGCTGGATTAGCCCAGTCTTTGTTTGAACGTCTTGTGCTGCTTGGAGTGAAACCAATTAGATTGCAGGTGATAGTCCTGTCAATGCTTGCACACATTTTTTTGCATGTCACCAAAGAAAAGAAGAAGGGTGGGGGAAGCTGTTCTGTTTGAAAATTCGCTTCTCACATAGTTTGTATATAAAATGTTATTTAATCCTATCTGTTATGTTGTTATGAGTTCCTTCAGCTTTGTTTGAAAGTTGGAACTCATTTTGTGAAGTTCTGAAAATATACCCTTACGTCTTTTTTCTTTTTTGGAGTTAAGGCCCGATTTTAATAGTGTTAGCACAGTGATATTTAACATAATTTTTTATTTTTGGGTATTGCAGAAAGGTATGTTACCTGCATTAGATAGTCGATCTAATTGCAGGTTGTCATGAATGACTTTTTTTTATCCTATTACACCTTTGCATTCCCATACTGTCTACGTTTTGATATAAATTTTCTTCTATAAAAACATGGTGATCTTCATCTTCCATGCCTTTTGTTTATTAATTATAGGTTCAATACCGGATGCATCCATGCCTTTCAGAATTCCCTTCAAACAGCTTTTACGAAGGCACTCTTCAAAACGGAGTAACCGTCAATGAAAGGCAATCGCCAGGCATTGATTTCCCTTGGCCTGTGCCGAACCGTCCCATGTTCTTCTACGTCCAGGTATAGTGATGTTCCATTGCATAGGTTGCCTTGGATTTGGCCACGTAGAATGCAATTATTTAACCACTTATATTGGATTTTTTATGCCAAAGCTTATCACACTGGTATAACCATGTTGTGTTAAATTGATCTTTATAGTAACTTGGTGGATTAGGAATCAAGTAATTATTTTCTCATAACCAATTTGCAAATGTATGGCTTTTAGCTGATTTTCTCAATTGCAGTTTTGGTAGATTATTGGTGCAGTGCAAACAGGCTTGTCCCTCTTTTTCTCGCTTGTTTATGGAAATTCTTGTTGACCTGTGTTACTGTTTCTTATAGATGGGACAAGAGGAGATAAGTGCTAGTGGAACGTCATATTTGAATAGGACTGAGGCTGCAAATGTTGAAAAAATTGTGACTACTTTCTTAAGGAGTGGTGTAGTCCCAAGTCAGGTCATTATTGTTCTTATCTGCTGCACAGACTGTTGATGGGAACCCCCCCCCAAAAAAAAAAAAATTGATTTTGACATTTAAATTATGCTCAATGTCTTACAGATAGGGGTGATAACGCCATATGAAGGCCAGCGAGCATACATTGTTAACTATATGTCTAGAAATGGTGCACTAAGGCAGCAACTTTACAAGGAAATTGAGGTAATATATATCAGACTTGCCGGATGCGGATACAATTTAGTCCTTCGCAGAAAATGCCACATGACTTTTGCTCTTTTTAGGTTGCAAGTGTGGATTCGTTCCAAGGAAGGGAGAAGGATTACATTATTTTGTCCTGCGTGAGGAGTAATGAACATCAGGTTGGCTAATATATCGTTTACTGGATTTTCTTTTTGCTAAAGTCTGCTATTAAGATTTCAACTTTGGTTGTACAGTTTAGTACTGTACATTGGCTTATGAACCATTATTGTTCTTGGAATATGGTGGAACTGCAGAATAATTCACAAATTCGATTAGTCCTCACCTACCTAAGTTTAGTGTGAATTATGATGGTGTCATAAAAAGGGTAGTGGTTCTTCTTTAGTTTGTTGATCTTGGGAAAGAATCTAAGAAATGTGCGCTGAGGTTGTATGACTTGTCAATTGGTTGAGGTTTTAGCATGGCAGTTACTTAAATTGGTCAAAGGATATACTGTGGATAGTTTGGTTCACCTGTGCTAAGTAATTAGTAAGTCAAAGAGGCATTTTAAAATGTCTGAGCTGGCCATCTACGTTTTGCTCCTAATATTGGTGTCCTTTTCATATTATAAGCAGATACTTTTCCCGTCTCCACTCATGACACATCATGGTCTATGGTTTTAGACGTTTTTGGTTGATCTTTTGTTTGCTTCGGCTGATGAGTGATTTTTGGGATGAAAAATCGATTGCTGCTTTGGATGGAAGTAGTACTAGTTTTGAAAAAAAGGCAGTGCAGCTGAGAATGTGACATTCCTTGTTTAAGTGCATTGTATTAAAATGTTAGAAGCTAAATGGATTAGAGGATAAAAAATTGGATGAATGGCCTTGAAGCTGTTTCATTCTCATTCAATCTTCTATGTGTGTTACGCGGGGTTTTTTGCCATAAGTGGTTACTTGAATGCTCTGAGTATGTATTTTGCCAATTTTTTTACCATCAAACTTTGATCCATTGTTTTCAGGAAAAAAAACTTTGATCCATTGTTTCCCTTTAAGTTCTGTTATACATGATGACAAGCTGATGCTTGATAGGTGGCCTTTTTTTTTCCCAGGGCATCGGATTCCTTAATGATCCACGCAGGCTTAATGTTGCACTCACACGTGCACGTTATGGTATTGTTATTTTAGGGAATCCTAAAGTTCTCAGCAAGCAGCCATTGTGGAATGGCCTATTGACACACTACAAGGTATCTATCTTGGTTTCTTTTAAATTTCTGCTGGTGATTTGCGCTTATCAAGTTTCTGTGCTGGGCTGGATTATGGTTTGAACAGTTGAAGGTGACCAACTATATGGGTTATTTTGCATGTTGCACAAACGTTGTTTGGATTTCTCTGACTTCCAACTTGTCCTTCTGAGAAAGCCATGTCGATGATTGGTGTTTGATTGAGGGCATGTGTGTGGGTAATTTGTTACTTGCACCTCCTCTTGACTCCCTCACTCCCTGATTCCTTTATTTGTATTTTGTTTAATTAGGAGCATGAATGCTTGGTGGAAGGACCTCTTAATAACTTAAAGCAGAGTATGGTTCAATTTCAAAAGCCCAAAAAGGTATGGCATTGGGGAAGGATTGCTAGCTCAACTCCACCCACTCCTCCTCCCCCCCTTCTCCCTCTTCAAAAAAAAAAACGCACACACAGGCACCCCCCAAAATCCATGTTTGATTTCAATTATGAATAAGTTGTCGTTGATACATCTCAAGTTGGTTTATGGTTCATGGGAACAGATTTACAACGATCGCAGACTCTTCTTTGGTGGCGGACCTGGACTAGTTCCTAATGATACTTTTGGGTCTGTTAGCTCTTCAGGCCCAAGTCCTGAAAAGAGGAGCAGTCGTTCTAGGGGTATGTTAGATCTGGAAATATTGGATCTTAATTGTTTTTTTCATTTTTGATACCCTGTGATTAGCACATAAGATATGACTTTGCAACCTGCTACAGGAGTTTTAGTATAACTTGTAGGAACAACAATATGAAAACAGCATAAAATATGAGCTAAACTCTTGATAAGGGTTTTGTGTTTTCAATTATATTTATATTGTACTACAGCCGATGAAAAGTTACATATTTAAATGCAGGTTCATACATGCCACCTGGGCCAGCCAATGGTGCACATAAACCTGGAGTGCATCCTGCTGGTTATCCAATGCCTCGGGCTCCCATTCCACCTTATCATGGTGGTCCTCCCTCTCAGCCTTATGCTATTCCTACTCGTGCTGTACATGGACCCATTGGAGCTGCCCCACAAGTTCCTCAGCTTGGAAGCCGGGGTTTTGGGGCTGGGCGTGGAAATGCAGGTGCTCCTATTGGCAGTCATCTTTCGCACCAGCAAGGCTCCCAGCAATCCATTGGAACTCTTGGGTCTAACTTCAACTTTCCAGCTTTGGAAAATCCAAATAGTCAGCCATCTGTGGGTGGACCATTATCCCAACCTGGATATGTTTCTAATGTTAGTGTTAGTAGTATTGTTCTTTATCTGTTTTCGTAGATTTTTGTTTGTTCATCCGATTGGACCCTTAAGGATATTTCTGCTGATTATTACAGATGAGGGTTCAAGGTCCAAGTCAAACTTTTCATGATGGGTTCTCTGTTGGTGGCATGTCACAGGTAATTGTTGTTGTAGAAATCGATTTGGTTGCTGTGTTAGTTTAGTTATTGACTTCCATTGCTTAGACATCTATCTTTTAACCTTAAATCAGGATTTCTTGGGTGATGATTTCAAAAGTCAGGGGTCGCATGTTCCATACAATGTTGCAGACTTCTCCACACAGGTATGTGCTATGTGGAACTCTTTGTATTCATATGTATTTTTGTGCTTCTTCCATAATTATTTATTGATCTTCTAAGTCATTTTTGAAAAGGTACAAAAAAGACCTCAGACATTTGATTTTTGTATAATGTTTTGCAGTCAATTATATAATGCTGGTTTTACCTTGAAATTTGGATTGCGTTTCTATACAGGCTTCTCAAAGTGGATATGCAGTTGATTATATTACTCATGGAGCACAAGGTGGGTTCCCTGGAAGCTTCCTAAACCAGACTTCTCAAGCTGGATATTCTCGCTTTGGTACTGGAAATGATTTCATGTCTCAGGTTTGTTGAATTTATCTGTACGATTTATCTTTTGTGGGATCCCCCTTTTCCAGACCACAGATTGAAAGGAAAATAATCAAAAGAAAAGATAGCAGATAACATTAAAAATAAAAGGATGGCACTAGGTGTACGCACAAATAAGCAATTAATCTTGTGGGCTTGTGGAACTTTTTTCTCTTTTTGTTTACTGTTTTATGGGTCTGACTCTTTTGAGTGGCTCCCACAGGAATACATGGCTCATGGTTCGCAAGGTCTGTTTACGCAGGTTGGGTTTAATGATCCATCACAAGATGATGCTTCACAGAGCCACTTTGGGGTGGCCAATACCAATCAACTTCAGTCTCAGGTTTTATACCTTAGCTATAATGCTTGATTGAGAAATTAAGGGTATTGTCCTGAAAATGGCTCGCCATAGGAAATATGCAGCCATTGAAAGCTCCTTAAAACCTGCAAAATTTGGTTCCTCACTAATTTGCCAAGTAATATTGCAAGGTTTTTGGGGGGACTTTGCTTGTTGCAAAATGTTCCTGTGTCATCGTCTATTCCTCTTTGTTAATTCTTTGTTCCAGTTTGTACTGTTTTGTTTACCAGTTAAAATCTCTCGTGTGGAATGATTCATTAATTTTTAGCTTGTCGACAGGGTTTGTTGAATCCTCTCTACTCCCAGCCCTTCACTCACTACAGCACACAGCCATTAAATATGCAGACTCCACAGCAGCAAGCCCAACAGGGACAGGGCTCTCAAAATCAGAAACTCCACTACAATGGTTGAGAGATTTTGACGCTTGTGTGAATTGGGTTGTAGTCTTTGCATCCAGCAGTTTGGTATGTGCCGTCTTGTGTGACATTATTAGTGCCCCAAAGATGCAGTAATGGTTTGCAATAAAAATTATTGGGTTGATGACACAACCCTTCAAGGATGATTCTGAATGATGATCTTTGGAATCATATAGTTTGATACGGGAAAAAGCTCTCTCGGGGCAAACACAGGCTGCACAGCCGGCACTGAGCAAGAGAAGGATAAACCCAATCATCATCTAGAATTTTAAACCCTTCGATCTGAAGGTATAATTGTTACTCTGGGAGAGAGCACTACGTGCCATGGTTTTGTCTGAAGGGTGGGTTATTGAGGAAACAGAGCCCAATTATTCAATCATATGGGGAATCACTTCAGCATATAGAAGCAGCAGCTACCACTAACTTTTGTACAGCTTGCGGGGAAAGTTGCCCAATCCTTTCAGCTCTTCCTGACATGTAATTATGCTTTACGCTATTATCATACAAATGATGACAATGATGATGACGATGACAATATGTTAAGAGGTGTTGGTCAGTATAAGCACTGCTATCTATTGGAGTTTTTGGCTATATAAAAGAGTGATACTGGTATTTAACGAAAGCAGTATGTTGAGAATTGAGTGAATTTTTTTTGTAATGCATGTTTGTTGTGTACGTGCACGTATCTTCCTCTGCAGTCATTTGCCCATATGTTTTTCTACTTTGGGTTGCCAAAGACCCCTCTCTCTCTCTCTCAGCGGAACGCGCTTTTTCTTGTTCCAAGTGCCCACTGCTGTCCCACATAAACGTTTAGAGCTTAAATCTTCGCCGCCTTGGACTCTCCACGTCTCTTGATGACACTATGAAATCCAAAATGTATTTTTACTTGCCCGTAATTATAGAGCATGCACATTTTCTCTCTGTCTGCTTTTGGAGAAGTACTCTTGAATAGGCAGGCTTCTTTATTTTCGTTATTAGCAGCATTGAACTTTATTTTACTACTGGTAAGGGCATTAATCAAATTCCATAATACCAGTCTGCTGGAGAAATATTCCTCTATACACAATCATCTTCAAACCCCACACAGAATACAAGAACCAAGTATCCACTAAGTGCTCCACCACCAATCAAATTAACACAATTAATCAATCAATTACCATCCCCATCATAGGAAAAAAAAAACTTTCATCAAAGAAAACCTAGCTGACGAAAAAATAAAAGGACACCACAATCTCACACCCACAGCTTTAAGAAGATGCAAAAGAGATGAGCTTAAGAATGGAGAAACAGAAAAAACAAAAAAAATTGAAGTACAAATACAACACGAAAAGCTTTCACGTTCAAGGAACATCACAGGATAATACATTTGGTAGGAACCTTATGAAACTACTTGCCAGTGTTCCATTGCTCAATTTAAACAATGATTATATACAGCTTAGTATTGATTTGAGATTAATCAAAATGAAAAGGAAAAAGAAGCAGCAGCAGCTTCCCCTTATAAATACAGCTTTGCAAACGGCAAAAACAATATATATCGAAGTTTTCCCCAGAAAAGTCAAAAAGAAATTTTGTGACTGGGTACTTACAATCGGTTTATCCTGTTGAATGTTTCACTAGCCTCCAATAACCACCATCGGCTGCAGAACGAACATAAACCTGCTACCCATAGCTTGTAGTGATCGATCACTAGAATTTGGTCAAATATACAAGACTTGCAGGTCCTGTCATAGTTTTGAATGTTGTCTCCAGGGGCAACCACCTTCAAGAGCTTGTTCCAGCACGTCTTCCATACGCTTAGCAGGCAATATCTGTTACAAAATGATGTAAGTAATACTTCTCGTTTAATTTCTTGTTTAATTGTTAACTGGTAGATTCCAGATGGGAAAAAACCCCAATCATTAGGTGCCTATTGCATGCAAAATGAAGGAAAGAGCTCATAATTGGGCATCCTACCAAAGCACGAACCATGAAATGAATCTTCAAATAATTCTCAATAATATTTCAAGACAGTTCTGGTCTCTGTTCCAAAAGTTTAAAGGAAACATTTTTGAACAAATTGACCATCAGAGTAATCTAATTGAGCTTACTGGTTTATAAAACAACCCATCTCTTCCCAAATTAAAATAGCCAGCAGTACAAAAATTAATGCAGATTAAACAGGAGAGACCCATGCAATGATCAAGGACTCAGCCAAAAAGGCAAATCCCTGACCAAGTACATCCCAGTTTGCACTCGGTGGTAACATTTACAACCTTAATCCATGCCAACGTATGAAATTACCTCCAGACTTGCAAGCACCGGTGATGGTACTTCCACCAAGTCCTTCAAGTTCCTCTCTGGTAGGATAACTCTCTTGATACCGTACCGATGAGCTGCCAAAACCTGTATGGTGTATATTTTATTGTCATTCAAAAATCTTGGTGCATGCACAGATGTTTGTCATAATTAAGCCATAACATATAGTTAATGGACTGAGAACAAACTAAATTTAACAGCTAAGAGATCCTTAAAACAGAATATATACAATGATATACTCAATATTTGCGAGATGCCAAGTGATCATAAACTGCACTATTTTCTTTTTCTATTGGGAGTGCTGGTGATGTTGGTGGGGAAAGAGGAAGGACAAAAGCAGGTGTGGTCAGTTTGTATCCATTGACATCTGTTGCATCTCGTGGTTGTAAAAATCAGCCATTATGGAGTGCAAAAACCACTATGTAACGGATTTGAAGTCCAATCCCAGTATGGACCATTATAACAGTCCCATGAAAATTGACTTGCGCAACAGCCGGGCCCTCTTTTCTCATTTTTTTCATTTCGATTTGGTAGACACATTTCTCTTCTAAACAAAATGACGTCAGAACTCCAACTTAGCATAGCCCACTGACAGATCTTCCCTTTTTTATGTACCATTACACAACAGTTACTATTAATCCTTCTTGTTTCATTGAACATTCACATAGAAGACTCCCATTACTGTGAAATCTGAGAAGGGTCCAATAAACACATCATTACACTAGCATGCAGAGAGAGGTGGCTTTCGTGACTCGAACCATTGACGTCCAAATTATAACAGAACAATCGTACCACTACATTAAGCCCACCATCAAATGTTCATGTAAAATATAATTAAAATTGTGTAGCCACTCAATGCTAATATTGAAGGTTATTGCATGAACATGTCGACACAACATAATGGGCCACTATGCACCTTTATTTGATTTCCACTCGTTAAAAAAATGATAATTTGTGTGTTTCCATGTTGTAGGAACTTAAAAAATAAGAGAAGTTCATTCACCAAGTCAAAATCATGTATATTTCATCGTATATCATAATGGAATCAATAGTTGCAAGATTTTAAACCTAAAGCATGCATTCCTTCGCTTTTCATGGCAATGTAATCTACCCTTGACAGCTCAATAAAGTCTTATCAACTATGTAGGATTGCCCACATGAATTTTGTTCGACCATTGTGTTGCATCAAGAACTATATTTTTAATATTTCATTCAAAGTGAATTTCGACCTACCTCTACCCCTCACATTATTGTCTATAAGTATCACTCCTCCTCACCGATCTAGCGGTAATAGATCTTGTATAAGTTCGTTTAAACCTTCCAAGTCGATTCTCTTTTACTTTATCTCCTACTTATACTACTTCCACTGTTTCACGAATATACTTATTCCTAATTATATCCTTTTTAATTTTATCAAACGTCTATCTTAACACTCAAATTTTAGTCGCACTTAGTTTCTGAACATATTTCTTAACCGCCCAACATTATGTATCATAAAGCATGTTTGGTCTTGTAATTGTCTTTTAGAACTTATCTTCAAGCTTAATAGATATATATCAATCACAAAATAAAATAAATGCAATTCTTCACTTGATCCATGATGCTTTAATTGTATTGGTAACATTGTTTCCAATCTCACCCTTCGTATGAATAACTAATCTCAAATATCAAATACATTCATTCTTCGACATCTCTCAATTTTTTATCTGTACGATGTTTACATCCCATATATTCAAGTTTAGTTCAACTTACATTGAATCTTTTTTATTCTAAAGACTCCCTCTAAACGTATTGCTAATTCGTACTATAACTTTGTGAATCAATATTACACCATTGGCAAGTAATATACAACACGAAATATCATACCTCATGTGTCTATTTAATTCATCTATAACCAAGCCAAAGAAAAAATACAGACATAAGGCAAAACCCAATGTAGACCTAATGGCCTATAATGGCTGAGAATTTACTACTACTCCCTACAATTGCCCTCACTAAAGTCATGACATCCTTCCTGTCATTGACCAAATCAATATACCTATTCGTAACTATTTTCTTCTGTCAAACCCATAATATTAGATGTCAAGGGACTTGGTTGTGTGCTTTCTCTAAGTCAATGAAAAAACATATGAAAATTGTTCAAGTATCCAACTCAAAATCAGTTGACAATGGCTGGAGTGGCCCTTCAAGTATATAAATTGAACCTGGTGGTCCTAATTATTCGATGTGGGATAAAAACTCTCTTAACACCCTCCCTCACGTGAGATTTGGGCAAGCACGTGGGGTCGACAAACAAACAAACAATTATACTTATCAAAAATTTCGAATGGATAAGAGACTTAGCTTACTGACCATTCAAGGCCTAACTCGAACACCATGTTGGAGCATCCAACCCAAACTCAATTAACAATGAGTGGATTGGCCCCTCAAGTATATAAATCAACCTTGGAGGTCCTAATTATTCAATGTGGGATACAAGCTCTCTCAACAAAAACATTTTTTCTCCACACATCTATATTAGTCACTTAGTATATAATTTCCACTAGTCACAAATCCAAATTGATTCACATAAACTATTTGTTCAAGTTGAAGCTCCATCACACTCTTGCAAAATTTCATTGTACCTCTTATTAATTTAGAACCTTTTTGTCTCCAGTATTCGTATTTATAGGTACTTACGGACAAAAATCATAAGAGCAGAGGCAGGAAGTCACCGGTGCAACTTGTCTACATGCCATCTGACAATCAAAAGGGGGCCAAAATTTTGTTGATATGTTTTCCAAAAAAGATGCAGGCCAAATGAGTCACAACTCGATTAATGAACAACCATAGAGGCATCCCATCACCTAATTAATTAGGTGTAGGCTGATGAAAGTAGCTATTATGCATAATTTATCCCACAAACTCCCTTTTTCTGCATTTTGGCGGGATGGAGAATTTCTTGCAATTCCTAGATTATTGTGCTTGGTTTCTTCATTTTTCCTATTTTTTTTACTTCATGTTGGATTTGCCCAACCTTTTCTATTCTTGATGCAACATTTTCTAACCAATAAAATATTTTGTCTCCTATCAAACAAAAAAATGTATACCGTAAACTTATATGGCACTGCTGTAATTTTTCTTGCTATGGACTCAAATATAGAGGGAGAATAGCCACTGAGATAAGTCAGAAATTCACCTTATCTTTGATACCACCTACAGGTAATACTAGACCCCTCAGAGTCATCTCTCCAGTCATTGCTGTATCTGCTCTTACTCTTCTCTGACTGAATAGTGAAACCAGTGAGGTTACAAGAGTCACACCTGCTGAGGGTCCATCTTTAGGTACAGCCCCAGCAGGAAAATGAATATGGATATCCCGGCCTTCCAACAGACTAATATCTGCAGCAGCCAACTTGAGTTCTGCTGCCCTTGATCTTACCTACAATTGAAAACCATTTATACAATCAAAAATTAAGAAAACCTAAACCCTCTTATATAAATAAAGGAAAACCCAAAGCCCAAGAAAAAATTTCAAAAACTAGAAAACCTAAATCCTCTTTTATAAATTGAGGAAAAGCATGTCTCATAGCATCAACCTCTTTGGCATAATGGGAATAACAAGGCAAATAAACAATGCACACCCACATGCTGATGAATATAAGTATGCATAACTACTTTTAATAACATCAAGTCCACAACTCTCCAATTTATATTTTCGAACGGGCTTAAATTCTGTCAGTGGAGAATGACAACTTCAATTATATGTGAAACAAATCTGCAGATCAAACACACATCGGTCGTTTGTCGTTGACTCTCTGAAGAGCCATGGGAAGATGATAGTATAGGTTGGGGAGGGAAGACATTTGATCTCGCCAATGATGGGGATGGAGGGTTCTGCCAGGACGTTAGAGGATGAGGGATGAAGAAGATTAGGTTTGCATGTGAGGCTCTAGGATGGTTTTGCTCAGTTTGGGAGGAAGGATAAGCAGGGAAAACTGGAGGAGTTTTGGAGAGGCGTTGGCAGAAGGCAAGGGTGTCACTATGAGCTTCCATCAGAGGCAGCCATGGAAGTCGATTCATTATCTTAGTGGAGACTTCCAATCATAGGTCCACGTGTATCATAATGCTGGAGATAGAGAACAATAGTGGTTGGTAGAGCTGTGGAGGTGGCAAATGTGTGTCAAAGATTTGGACAACAGAAGGAGTCCACAACTGGGAACTAGGAAGGATAAGGAGTCATTTGCAAATGTTGAAGCTCTGTAAACATGGATCGGAAACTGCAAAGGTGAAGTAGTAAGGAGGAACCTTGCAGGTGGGGAGGGGAATCATATGAAACAAGACGACAGACATTCGAAGAGTCATGGTGGGTCGAGCGGGTATCTATGAGGATTGCACACCAACGATAGGCTTGATAGAGAGATGGGTCACCACACACTGGCTTTTACCCGTCGGAGTAACAATGAAGGAGATTGGGGGATCATTGTTTAGGTTTCAATTCCCATCGGAGGTGCAAGTGAGGCGGGATTTGAGGGAGGGAAAGAGGATGATGGGAAGTACAGAAATTGTGCTGGACTGGAGCTCGGTGGCAAGAGTGTTGAGACAAGGAATGTCAGAGGAGGTGGTGAGGGTGTCACGTTTGTTAATTATGGAGAAGAAAAAATTATTCCAGAGGAAATCCACTGGTGATCAGATTTTGTTAGTCCTCAGTAAATCACAAGCATCGCTTTACCTAGTGTGTGCAAGGTGAGCCTCAAGGCTTGCCTCATGGGTCATGGCAAGGTCAATCTCTGATGTACTTAAAAATGCAAGACTTTTTAATTCACAAAGGATATTCATGCATTTTACAGGCTTTAGGTCTACGCGAAATACATGCCTTAAAAGACTAGTATTTTTTATGAAGCTGCAACTAGTGTTTACTGGAAAATAGGGATAGTTAAGCAGCTGAAATGGTCTCAAATTAAAGACTGCAGCAAAAAAAACTAAAAATAATCAAGAAGATTTGTTGGTCAGTGTTTGCTTGCCTCACTTATTGCCTACAAAAATAACGTTCGTGACAAATGACTGGAAAAGATTTGGGCATTTTTGTTCAGCAAACGGGAAAAACAAATGATGAAGAGAAAAATTTACCCATGTCAATGCTATATGTGCTGATTCCTTGATAACATCACCCAGTTGGCCAGTGAGATGTAGGTCACCCTTTCCAACCATTTCAGCAGCCTCCACAAATTGAACCTCCCCACCAAATGCTGTCCAAACCAGCCCAACAGATACCCCAGGAGTGGTAACCCGTTCTGCAGTTTCTCTGTCACCATACCTTGGAGGCTGCATTCCAGTATACACAATCCAAAATTAAGACTGGTCGCATTATGAGAGAGAGAAAAGATGAATAACAAGAGAAAATACTGCACTACTAACAACTGATAAGTATATGTGAACATCCCCCAGCCACCTTCACAAATTCAAAGGAAAAAAATTAGTTACCCCTAGCACTTTTTCCAGCATCGCTTCATCTACAATCAAAGGCGAGGTGACCCTGAATTCATTTGATATGTCATGATTACTGATACCCATAGGAATGACTTCCATATCAACTTCAGCTCCATCAGCAAGTCTGCTCTCCTCTAGTGATGAAGCAAGCCCCTGGACATCTTTGCTGAGTGGCACAGCATGTTCTTGCTCTGCAACTCTTACAGCTGCTGCACGAGCTAAGGCAGCTAAGTTTCTTTCCAGATTCCGAACACCAGCTTCTCTAGTGTACCTTTGAATGACAAGCTTCACCATAACCTAGCAAAAGTATGGTAGCATGTCAATGGCTTTCTCCTAGAGGCTCGAAGCCAGATGGAAGTATCTTACATGTTTATCTCCATTTATCATACTCTAGTGAAACTACTGTGTCATGAATCCTCCACTACCTCGGGAATTTGAAGGAAGTCAGAACTCAAGCCATGCTGATCCAGAACTCGCGGAATTAAATGTCGCATTGCTATCCTGAGCTTTTCTTCAGGTGTGTATCCTGGCAGCTCGATGACTTCCATCCTGTCTAAGAGCGGTGGAGGAATAGGCTGTACCCTATTTGCTGTTGCCACAAAAATTACCTTTGAAAGGTCAAATGGAACACTTAAATAGCTGTAACACTTCAATTAAGGAATCACTTTGGATGTGTTTTCAAACATTAAGTTTGTCATATTGTTATGGTAATTGATTCACACATTCACTCACACATTTAACCGACAGGTAAGTGTTTATCGCATGAATAAATTCAATACTATATACAACATACCAAGCCTAAGATTTTCAGATCTTGTTGTACCCTTATAGAATGTCCAAAATGATTGAAAATTAGTCCAAATGAAAGAAATTCTACCCAAAAAGACATGCTAATAATCTAGAAAACATGAGAAGGCTTAACAGCTAGATACACGGATTATTGAGCCAAACACCCAAGTCATGAGCCACCGTGATGGTTGAGACACTCAAACCTCACCAAAAAACACACATACACGCACACACCCTGTCACATGAATGTGCAAGTAGAAGACCAATTTAAATTCAAATGAAAATCATTTTTCCGTAACAGATCTTTAATGGTTTGACTGGGGAAATGAATGATGCTACAAATGTCAAACTCAAGGGGAGCAAAACAACATGACATTTTTCTCAAGGAGACTTCGATAAATATAAAGAAATTATGAGTTATGAAGAAGAAAGAAGTGGAAACAAATCATGAAGGAATAAGGATACTGATCATTAAATGTTCTGTTCTGTTCAGGATCAAGAACCTCCAGCAGTGCTGAAGCTGGATCACCCCGAACATTAGAACCTGTCTTGTCAATCTCATCCAGCAGCATAACTGGATTGCAAACAGCTACTCTCTAAACATGAAACATAGCAGAATATTACAGTCTCCTGCCTTAAAGAATAAACCAAATAGCCGTATATTTGTTAACCAGAAATAAGGAGAAGCCAAAAACTAGGAGTCATCAGGTTGCTTGATACGCATAGTAAACAGTCAGACTCAGCATCCACCACCTAAACAATGTGGTGAACATGTGTGCTAGTCTCTTACTGAGCAAGCCAATCAGTTTCATCTTGTACATGCTTTATTTTCCGCTCAAAATCTGCTGGTAAGTGGTACTAAATAATGGTATTCAACCGTGATAGCATAAAGTTTCTTCATCAAATGGCTGAACCTATATGATTTGCTTTACTCCCTTCTACCTACTAAGACAGGGACATACACACACATGGTAATTGTTCGAATCCACCTAAAAGTCTGATAATATCTTGTTTTGACTACGTGAAAGCAGCAAGATCCACATGAAAGCTGCCACAAAGAAGAACATAACTGTCAAAATCAATGGATATCATTAATTAATGGCCTATAACCTAGCAGCTTCAATTTTAAACTTAATCATATTGCTATTGTCAAACATAAGATTCCACGCGTAAGTTAGAAGGTTAAATCTTTTAAGAGATACCCAACCCAAACCAATTGGCATTGGGTGGAAAGGCCTTTCCACCATAAAAACCAACATTGGGTGGTATGGTCCATAAAAACTGTTCACATCCTCCCTCACATGAGGTCCAAACTTGCACATGTACTAACAAATTGAACCGAAACAGGGAGAAAAAATAGGAGAATTCTTATGGGTGAGAGATTATCCCACTCATCACCCATGATACGGCATCCAGCCCAAAACTAATTGGAAATAGGTGGGCCCCTCAACCACATAAACCAACCTTGGGTGATATGTGGGATACAATCTCTCTTCACCCAATCATCCAACCAAGTCAACATTTAGATGCACTATGTTTATTAGAAAAGGTTAATACCGTAGCAAATTGAGTATGAGTGAGCATCCCAAAACATGATAAACTTCTGTTCTCAAAGCTAAATCACATAATTAAAAAGGTCTAAACTTTTTCAATAAGGGAAAAAAAACCATCAACATGAATATTTCCAATATTGACAAATTTTTGTAGGTAAATACAGATAGTGCATGACAATTAAGGTATGTCAATATTCATCTACTTTTCAAAGTTGTTCTTCTCTCATATGAGAAATGCCTCAGTGCATTCTTTACCCATGGAATATAAATGAGCCTACCCAGGGCCTACCATGTCTAGAATATGTGTTGTACCAAGTTCCTCCTACTGTACCACATACCACTGATACCAGAACGTCTGTGTTTTCAGAAACATTGTGCCATACTGGAACCCAATTAAGGTTACCCCATCAGGCACCCAATTGGGAAATATAACCACAGTCATCTTCTTTGGACAACATAGTGAATAAACCAAAAGGATATCCTAATTATTTATCATAGAAGTGCAGAAAGATGCCTGAGTGGTTTTACAGATGCCTAAAGGAGTATTGGAGGAAATGCCAAAAATTCCCCTGCAACTTCTGAATGTGAAAACAAGATCCTAAGACTACAGGAAGTAATGACTAAGCAAAAGAAAGTTATTAAGAACAAATGAACTCATACAGACATACAGAAGCTGAATACAAGAATAAGAATAAAATGAAGCAGCAAATCATCAACATCAAGGATTTTTCAGAATTGATGCAAATTGACGGTGCCAAACAAAATTGTTCCAGGTACTGCCTCATTTTTTATAAATTTTTCTTCCACTCTTTTCATTGGTTGGAGAAGGGAATTGGTTCAGATTACTTCTTATAAGTGGAAACATGCAGAGATGGAGAAGGTGCACTGAGAGGACACAAAGTAGGTAAATTAAATTGCTCGAGGACCAAAAAGTTAGGAGAGAGAGAGATAGAGAGAAGAGTACGCATAGTCCATAAGGAGGTATTTAATCAACTTGATACACATCCAGGAGGTCAGAACCCATTTCTAAATAAGTCTCACGACGGGATTTATCAGATAATAACCAACCTTTCAGATGTTAAAATATGAATATATGTGCCACCCACTCCACAGATTCCTTGAACCACTTTATAAATCCTTGTACTCATTCGTTGGTTAAGTGCGAGTGCACCACAAAATAGTTTCGAGAGAAAAACAGAAAGTCTTTTTCACTTATAGTCATAGACAATGACTAGATGTACGTTCAACGATTCCATCTCTCCTTACTCACTTCTCCAATCCAACCCCCCCCCCTTCTTTCCCTTCCCCTTTTTCCTTTTTCTCCAAAGATGTGTCACTGGAGCCAAGATCCCCAGCATAATACCCACCCCAGGGACCCAGACCCTTTGCATGTCATTCAATGTAGTTAGAACTTAAGAAAATCTTTAACTCAAGATGGTTCAAGCACATAATGAATCAAATATCAAACAATCGCTGAAATTTTGACACAAAGTTCTATCATCAAAAAAAATTTCCACCTTTAATCCATCAATAAGTCGCCCTGGCATGCTTCCTATGTATGTCCTCCTGTGCCCTCTAACATCCGCCTCATCCTTCACACCACCAAGGGATATGCGCACAAATTTTCTGCCCAGAGAAGCAGCAATGGACGATGCCAAAGATGTCTTTCCAACACCTGGTGGGCCAACAAAGCACAATACTGGGCCTCTGGCATCTGGTTTGAGCTGCATAGCACATTTATATCAATCACTTTCTCTTCGTTCTTTTTTTTTTTCCAGCTTAAAAAACTAAGATCAAAGTCCATCAAGCTCGACAATCAAACAATAGGGAAAATATAAAAGCCGAAACAAACTAGATAACTTGTCACCTTGCGAACAGCTAAATATTCAATTATCCTTTGCTTGACCTTCACTAAACCATAGTGGTCACTATCAAGACGCTCCTTTGCAGCCTTTAGATCCAGTTCAAGTTCTTCACCAGCCTTCTGCCAGGGCAAGTCAGCAAGAAGCTCTAGGTAGACACGGGAGCTATTATATCCAGGTTGCTGAGGTTGCATTTTTTTTAGCCTCCTGATACAACAATCGGCAATAAATATTACTAAAGCCATCATTGGATTCTAAATCTTAGTAATTACAGAATTATGTTTTTGATGCAGTAAGAGCTGCTAATGTATTGCAAATAAAGATACTAGCACTCCAGCTAATAAAGAATAACTTCATTTACCTAAAAAAAATAAAGAATAATTTCTATACATCAACGCTTTCAAAGTACCAAGATCCAAAAAATGTTGGCCAATATTGGTGAACAGAAAGTACAAAAATGTACACCAAGATACTTCAACTGTAATCAAAGCCATTGATCAGAAAAAATTAGCAAAATCTCAAGTCATATCATTGTGCAAGAGTTGTGGTAACAAACTCAGCAAATGCATAATTATACTTCTGGAGTACCATGGACACCTCTGACTTCACATTTGTTTCCTCTGAAACATATTAATATGTAGTAATTACCCAGGCAACACACCCCTGTTACACTTCATTAAGCTGTTAAACTAGTTGTTCAAAGGTTCTAAAGAACGCAAAAGTGTACTGCACAATTGTTCAAGATTAATGATCTTGATTTGTCCAAAAAGTGATAACCAATATGAAAAGCATGTATTTTCGTTTTCAGTAGGAGAGCATTCTACTTTTGACAATATACACATGTCCAATATCCTTCAAACAATGTGCAGCAACAAGTTTAATATGCCTTTCAGATAACGTGTATTAAATTCTCCGCTTTTTTTTTCCCTTGAGAATCTCTGCATAAAAACACATACGATGATAATTTTTCGTTTAAGATAGTGATTTCATGAACACAACAATGTGTATCTCATATCCTGATTCTGGGTGTGTTGCCATGACCACCACCTCGATACCATGACTGAGATGAGAATGTAACACTCAATTCTGCATACAAAAATTATATCTATTCATATAATTATCAACTTTCACAAATTTTGTCCATGGTATGATCACTAACTTTATTTGCCATGCTGAGAGCCATCATTCAAACATTCACTTGCAATATTTTCAACTTGGCTACAATGTTTGCATCAAATCATACCTTAGTTCCCTCTGTGCATGCTTCCATATATCTGGAGGCATTCCTGCACTTTGCATTTTCCTTTCTAAGGCTGCCAAATCATCCTCATCATCATCATTGTCACCAAGCTCCTCTTTTATAGCCCTCATCTGAGAATATTCAAAAGAATAGACCACAATGAGCCAGATAATTCAGATAGACTCATTTTAGGCCACATATACTGACACATTATTAAAAAGTCCTCTCGGCAGCCAACTACCTAAATATGGAACCATCTGAGCATGTAGCTAAAAGATTCACACGATAACAACTGTGTTTCACTCGAAATTAGAAAAAAAAAAAAAATGAAGCAAACAAATGATTCTTTAGGAAGCTAGTAAGTAGTTTGAGTGAATTAGTGCCTATTAGTTAAAAAAATGATCCACGTGATGTTACGGACCGCTGCAAAACTCCCAGTTGAATGGTAAACAGCAAGAAGTCAAGACATCAACATGCCAATGCTAATGATTTCTCAACATGCTGCCAACAGCTCCAACTGACATATCCTTACAAAGATATCATTTAAAAATGCAACCAATTGCAGAAACGTTCGCTGAAATAAAAAGAAAAAAAAAATGATAAGCACAGGTTTGCAATTCATCATGTCAATGAATCCACTTTTGTGCCAAATTTAACAGAAAACAAATCAGGGAGGGGACCCTCAGAGAAAGGATGAGGTGCAACTATGCAAGTTATTGAAACTGGCTGATGAAATGTGTCGTTACTTAATGGAAATTCTCTCCAAAATGTCGCAAGATGTCACTAGGACCACACTGCGCGCAAGCGGCCTATTACTCTTCCCATTACTGGAGAAATACAGTGGTTGATCTTAAAAAGCAAACCTGCTGACGAAGAAGATATTCTTTCTGCGACTTTGACAACTGTCCCTCAACCTTTTGTGTAATCTTCTCAGCTACACGAATTGACTGTCACAAGTAACAAAAATCAGCATGACCCATGACTCCATAAAAGCCACAAGAAACAAATCTAGATGTATACGTCTTAACGTCTATCAATAATCCATATAGTACCTGTAAATGCCTATCGACTAATTCTGTAGCTTTTGAAAGCCTTACTTTCACATCCACTGAATCCAGCATCGATAGCTGCTCTTCAAAGCTAATTTCGAAACTAGCAACAAAGATATCTGCCAGTTTGTGTACAGGAACCGTCTCCAGAAGAACTTTTGTCCTACCCCCAGTTTTTTGTTTCTACAATCAGAAGCAAAACAAGGGGACAGAGATAAGAATGACCTTCAGAAATTATAAAGAAGTTTAGTTCCACAAAAATTCAAAGTACGCCCATTTCTCAGCATCTAGCGTAAATGATTTCCAATTGAGATTTTCTTTTTCTTTTTTTTTTGGAGGGCAGAGGGGGTGAGAGGAACCAAGTCGAAAGAAGCACCTGCTCCAGAACAGAGATAAGCTCCATGGCGGTGGCTTTAAATTGACGTGACAATGCAATGAAATCTGGATGTTGCTCTGCTTGTTCCATCTCTAATAAAATCAGAAAAATGGCAGGAACTCAGCATCTTGACAGATCAGGACTTAAAGCTACTTCTCTACAGGAAACATGATGTCATTGACACCATAGAAGGCATGACCTAGAACATTTAAATAGGCACCCTAAAAATTTCAAAAACACCAAAGATATGATCCTGAAAAGGAAACTCAATGCAGTAGAGAAGTACACATTCTGCATGAACTTTGAGAAATTCTAATAAATATCAGACTAGGCACACAAAAAGAAAAATCTAACCTCCTGAAACTACTTCATTGAACAGTTAACACTCAATCGACATAACGAAAACAACCTCGTGAAAAAATTAAGATTAACAATCATATGAACATGTACAACAACACGTGTCGTACAAACACCTGAGACAAAGCCCCAAACAAAATCAACCTTAATTCGTCCTGAACAAGAAAACATGCATTTAAAGGACGGGAAGAATAGCCCCCATGTGTTGCCAAGAAAGTTGCCTTCTCAGTGAATGATGCATCGACTAAGCAGTCTCAATCTCTAGGTTAATAATTAGATTGAGAAACTCTTTGAAGTGTGAATTAGGGTATGACATGTGCCTAATGCACCTCTCATTGGACCCTATACTAGCGCCTAGAAATGTAGCCCAAAGGCATGGGGGGTACCTGCCACTGCTGGGTGGGTCTGATGTTACTCCGCATGTGTAGAGACTAAAAAAAATATTTAACCTTTTTCCAAAAGACATAAATATTCCTTCATTATATACATGTAATAGAGTACAGATGTTTGTAATGCCGTATACTGATAATATGGAACCATCTAAACCACGTGCTTTGGGGACTCATAAGTCATGACTATGGCAAAGATTATGTCTGTGTGAAATAATCCGTAAACCACATGCATCGGGTAAGACAGAGGTCTCTTGCAAAAATCGAACTTGGAACCTCAAGGGAGTAAACCCAGAAACTCCCTATCTATATCTACTATATAAATTTCCATAAATAAGATCTTTTGGATAGGCAAGTAGTAGACTCAAGTAGTTCTCCTGCCACCCTTATGCTTAGGATGTCTGTAACTTACAAATTTGTATTTCTAGAGGTGAAAATGTAACTGATAACTTACCAGCTTTCATCATATCAAGAGGCGAAATACGTGCAGTATAGTAGGTTCCTCTTGTACTAAGCTCCTGGACACTGAATCTACACAAGCCTTCTAGAACAACTATGTATGTGACCCTCCCGCTTGGTTTTTCCACTCCTCGTGAGAGATGTAAAGCTCGAGCTGCAACTCCCCTGGAATTGAAAATAAAATGGAATTCACAATAACAATTATTTGTGGGAAAGTCATAAATATAGCACATTGGCCTCTCTACAGCATAATATAACACAACAACATGGATGTTTTACCGAAGGATACCTGGTATGCCAGTGAAATACTTCCTGCTGACTTTTTCCATCAAACTTGTGAGGATCTGATATAGCTCCTTGACTTTTTGAGCATCGCTCTGCCAAATCAGTCCCTCCGCCTATAGTGACAAAATGTTATTCCCATTCACTTGTACTTCAAAACATTAAACAAACCTAAGTCGTGGTACCTGGAGATAGCATGGGACCCACCACCGTCGTCTCAGTAGAATCTCGGAGGGGTAGAATCCCAATCATACCCTTCTCCTCCCTCTGCCATAATTCTTGCTCAACCAATTTCACGCTGCATAAAAGAAAACACTCTTTTTAGGATGTTGGGAACACAAATGCACTCGCACCTTAGCTACCTAAAAGCAATGTAGGGAACAATCCCAACTTCCAACGAGCATCGGGCACAACATGTACACAGATGGACAGGGTCCAAACGGAGAGGTCGGCATGAAGTCCGCTCCTCAGTCATGAACAGGAGCAATCGTCGGACCTCAGCATGTAACACATAGAGCGGTAAGGCGACACTGACTCCTAAGTAACAACCGCCGCCTAGCTTCTCCTGACATATAATGTGACGGGAGAACCTACCTAATCTGGATGAGCTACTGACATACCTCTGACACAGACAAGCATGGTAGCCAGTCAACATCCCTTGGAGAACACACTGTCCCCATTACTTGTCGGAATGATTACCTCTTGAACCAAACCCACACTCAAGGTACCCTACAAATACCCCTCATAAATGAGGAAAAGGGGGTAAATAACACAGAAACAATAGAGCAGTGGCTAGTCAAGTCATTCATCCTCTTTATAAAAACACATTCTCTCACTTATACATCGGACTCAATTAGTGACTTAGACATCAGAGGTGATTCGTCTGGTATGATACCGGTGCCCTCCCTTTTAGTTTCTTCCTTGACATGATTTAGGCCTAAAAACTCTGCAGAGAGCCAGATCATCACATACATCGTGGGGCAGAATCCAATCACCCTCAGATCTTTGCTTGCATCTCGACCCAGCGAGCCTATCACGAACTCCAACACACCTGATCTAAGCAAAAACTTATCCATCATACACAAAGAGCTCAATTCCCAGCGTGAATTAGTTCTTACTCGTACCTCCCGGAAAAAAGGATATGTTGTAAATTTGAAAAGTCGCCCAGGTAAATCATATTTGTGAATTTCTAGAGAAAAAAAAAAAAAAGCATACTCGTGTCACACTTCATTTCACAGCTAACCCAAGTAATTGCATCAGCTTTTATTTATTTTCCTACAATTTCTCATAAATCATACGCATGATCTCCTCGTATCAGAATCACAACTATAAAGTTTGTTGAACTAATCAAAAATGAATTATCCACAGTTCAATCAAAATGAAAGCAAAACCAGCTGAGAATTGAAATTTTAGGGTTCATATCAGCTCAAAACCAATGCAATAATCGACCTTCACGACTGTTATATATAGTTAACCGTAAAATAATATACGGAAGGAAAATCAGATTTTCCCGGAACACCGAGGAAGTTATTAAGAATTCCCAAATTGTGCAAAAAGATAAAAGACAAGCACCTGCTAGACGAAGTGCAGCGAATCCGTATGATTGCGCCAGGTAATAAGACTTTGTTTCTGAATGGAAGAACTGCTAGTCGACTCGGCAGTTCCATAACATCCGCCATGTCTCGAAGAGAGAAAATATAGAGAAGAGAGAGAGAAACGAGAACGTATGTTTGCGTTTATAGAACAGAGAGAGAGAAGTGCAGGTTCAGTAGGACACAAAATACACGTCGTCGACGGCTTTACTGTGTTCGTTATTTTCCCTCTCATCATGATCAGTCTTTTGTATTTTTCATGGTTCAAAAAGAATTAATTTTTCATGGAACTCCTTAAGTTCTTTTTAATTGCTATGCGGCCTCTCATCTCACAATATTTCGCCTAGCACCCCTTTTTTGGGAATCCCTATTAGTACAGATTTAGAAACTTATTTAATTATCAATCTATGACACATACAAAATTCGCCTCGCTCTATTCCTGAGTTGCAACATAAGAGAGAGGACTTGGGGAGCTCAGTTAGGATCAAAAGGGAACGACCTCTTTCGATAAACAATCAATTATAAACTCAAATATAATGCTCATACAAACAAGGTCACTGGAAAAGACAAATGGAGTCCATTGAAAGTAAAATCGGGAGAAGAAGGGTTGAACGAAAAGAATGGGTTGTGGAGATTTAGTTCGACTTGGCTGGTCTTCATGGCATGAAAAACTTGGATTCGATAAAAAAAAGAAAAAACATAGCTATGAAGCTTGGCAAATATAGAAAATGGGATCTCACTGATCTATTTTTAAATATATTTATTAAATTACGATACTTTTTAAAAATAAAAAGTAAATTTCAAAAAGCAAAAAACTGCACCTACTCTTTAGCAAACTTCATTTGCGATTCTCAATCTGACCATTGGTTTTCCTCTTACAAAAAGACGAATTTCAAAATATACAAAAAATAGGAGGCTAAAATAGAAATGCTCGAGAGACGACGACCCATATGGTTAATGGGTTAGTGGTCCACACTCATACAGTAAGTCGGCTGCTATGTAACTCTAATGCACTGTAGCTGCTGGTCGCTATCAGGGTCCCACTTAGTGAAAGCACCACGTGGTGGATTGGATAGGGAAAGCAAAGTCCACTATTACCACCTCTTAAATTCGATATTCACACATTGACGACGGGCTGAAAGATGTGTAGCCCTTTCAGTTTTTATTTGTTTAAATTACTTGTTTAACCGTTAAACTATCAACTAATTTCAATTTATGCTGCTTAAATTAAATTTACTGTTTAATTTCAATTCATTCTTAAACTAAATTTAGCTTTGATTGACTCTAACTCAATCTGGACTTTCTGTCCAACTCCATTTATTCCGTTGATGATAAAGAATGAATGTGTACTTCATATCAATAAATTTGATCAAATTTTCAAGTATTAGTAACATTACTCTAATCTATATCTATCTATACTACTTTAAAAAGTACGTATCTTGGAAAAATATTTGTTTTCCTCTTTTACCCTCTAACATTTCTTAATTATCTAAATTACCATGAATAAATATGTTATAAATGTTGTTCATCATAAACATTCATCTATGCAATGATTTTTCATCTCCTCTATTTTTCTCCTCAACAGTCACATTGATATTCAACATTATGGCTTCTTACCGTTTATTTCTATTATCATCAAAGAAATGTGGTAAAATTAATGTCAAATATGAAAGGAGCAGAGAGCTTGTCTAGGAGCTTACATAGAGTCGTTGGAAGGTTGGGTTGTTTGACCTTTTCTGCAGGGCCACGGAATAATCAAGAATGTCGGCTTTAAAAAGGAAAGTGAGTTTGAGCAGTAATCTAACATTTTCCCATTTTGAATTAGAGTTTGCTGCTTCTAAATTTTTGGATATTTTGTTTCTTCATAGAATGGATTTGTTTTGTTATTAAAGCTGAGTTCTACTATTTTCATAATGTTGTGTTGCATTACAAAAGAATTGATACAAACATGTATTTGGATTTTATGGGTATCGGCAATTTAATTCCATGCAATAGATTGTATTATCGTTATTGTTATTAAACCTTTTAGGCTGCATTATCATTGTGCTTTTGTATGTAGGTTATTCTATTGCAATGTTATGGTTGTAATTTACTTGAGCCTTTGGGCTTGTCCTTCTCTTAGATGATTTCATCTCCCCAAGTTAAAGTGAAGTTATTGCTTTTGTTTAACAGTCATTTATCAGTTTTTTGGTCACGAAGTGTACCTGTAATAGGCTGTGAAGTTTCACAACTGATACAGATGTGACCACATGAAAAAAAAAAAAAAAAAAGAGAGACAAAGAGAGGATAAAGTAGTATGTTTTTGCTGATCTCTTGATTTGCCTCTTGTAGAAAAGGAAATATTGTCCACACAGTCTCTTCTACACCCACATGGTCTTCGGAATCAATGGATGGGACCTAACACAGAGTTAAGGTATAGTTTATTGCAAGAGATTTCGTGTTTTGATGATTTTTTTCAATAGATGAATTTTAACCTCCATAGGGTAATTATTAAATTTATGATACATTTGTTTCTAAGAAAGTAGTGTGTGATGCAGTTCACTATTAAAATTACTACTAAATTAATTCCAAATGAAAAGTCAGGGTCAAAATTAATCAACTAAGACGGATTATAGTAACCTCTCAAAATAATTGAATTTATTTTTCCTAGAACAAGTTTACATTTTTTTTCAATGCTAAAAGAGTCCAAGCCATTCAACTTCCCCTCCAAGCCAAGCACATAACACTTAAGTGACATATTAAACATACAAGTCCAAGAAATTGAGATATTAAAAATGCAGTAAATGAAAAGAAAAACCCATCAACTAGAGGTTCGATTCGCATCCACAAGGATATAGACATATTGTGAAAGACTCACAATTCAACAAGCAAGCAAATTGATAGAAAACATAACTGTCAAGGTAAGATGGGAGTACAAGGGAAATTGAAATGTGTAAGTTGTTTCAATAACTGATTTTATATATTACTAAATTTTGTGTGAAGTTGAGAATTAAGTAATTAGTTTCCACTTGTTAGCTTTCAATGTGTCCATATTCAAGTTTTTGTTTTTGTAATGGGAGTATTCTATGAATTCTTATCTCTAGAACTGATTTTTCAATTTAGGAAACTGCATTATGTTTTAGGCTTTTTTTTCCCATTCCTCCAAGTAATATCTTCTTGTGGGAATTCATGTGAGTACCAAATTGAAATTGTTGAAAATTGTAAGATGCCTTGAATTAAACTGTGCACCATGGCTAACAACGCCATTTTAACAAATCAAAGAATTTATTATTAGATCGAAGGCAACTTTGTCAGTTGATTGAGGGCTGGCAACTTTGATTCTTAAACATCATGAACTTTGCCATCATAACAAGCCTAATAGCAAAAGGATCAATAGAGTATACACTAATTATTTTCTGCAATTCTAGGTTAGTTTATGAGGTTGGAAAGTTAACACATTAAAATGTTTTTAGATGCATGTCACAAAATGTGATTTTAATAACTACTGTATGTCATATGTGTGTTTGGCCAGCACCCATAGCTAAAAATTATCCTCGCTTTCTCTTAATCAAGAGAAATCATTTCATTGTTGTAGAAAAGTTGAACTGAAAGAAGAGACCATTAACAAGCGAGCTTTGAAATTTTTATCTCCGCAAGTAGAAATGAGATTTTTATCATTGGTTGCTAGGCAATAATGGCAGTTTCTAATTGCTAAGAAATATTGTACGTTAATTTCTATATGTGCTCTTTGGAGAAAAGGAAATGATCTTCCTACGCATGTTTTTTATTTTACATTTGGTGTCTAGCTCTCCAATAGCCTACATCAACATCAAATCTCCGAGATGAATGCAGACCAAAGTTCTCTAGAGTTGTAACAATTAACTGAAACAGATCTCCCATATATAATGAATAGTTGATTTGGAACACAATCAAATATATATATATATATTCGTTGAATTTTGCACTCTTGATTGAGTTTGCATAAGACCCTTGGCGCAACACTCAAAGTCCTCTATCCACCCCATTTATATACCATCCCCTAAGCCTTTAATTTCTGCTTACATTATTAATTTTCTTTAAGCAATCAATTTTGAAGTGGAATTCAATGGTTACTATTTCCCTGAATATTTTTTTCATATTCTTGTTTGAATAGCTTGTTTCAAGTAACATGAACTAAAATTTCAATGTTTTTTGAAATTCATTATTTTACATTGTCCATATGGTGGACTTAATTCCTACAATCCATTTTTTTGGTCCAGAAATCAAACTTCAATTTGATTATTTGAAAATTTGAATTTTATATTAACTTTATAATATCATCATACAAGATCATATTTGGTTTATCAAAACTTAAACCCAAAAAGTGGTAAGTCCATCAATAATTAGGTAATATACTGTATCCAAAAAAAGAGAGTAAAACTCCACATAATGGATTGTATTAATGTTTTTACTTATACTCCGATTCATCAGAATTATTATTGATAATATACGTTTGATTTCAATGAATATAAAAATAAAAATAAAATTATTAATCAAAATAGTTCACGTGCAACGCACGTGTGCATTGACTAGTTCATCTAAAAATCGCATTGTAAGCATCCAAATCTCATTTTTGTTATGAGCTAATGTCCCACATCAACTCTTGGGGCTTGTTTGAAATGATTTTTTAGAAGGGTTTGAATTGACTTCTCAAAATCCTCCAAAACTCGAACTCTTTTTAGAAAAATGGGATTCAACATTGAATCTAGTTCATACTCATGTGTTGGTATGCAACATATACACATGTAAGACTCGTGAATATATCATAATTATTAACAATTATTTGTCTTGTAAATGACTATTTTGTTTTTTGATTATTCTAATTCATACTCATTTTAAGAGATACAATTGTCTTTTGTATCATTAATTCCTTAACCCATCTTCTCAAACCCACTCCCCTAAGTTTGACGAAACCTATGATCATGAGCTTAGTATCCAAGCCAGTTACGGGCCAGATTTGAAAACTCATGATTGAATTTTTAACCTAAACATAAAATTTGAGAGTCTTTTAAACTATTTTTTCCAAACTCTGAACACCAATCCCCCAAACCTACAAAACAAACAGGGGGCTTGACCATTGCCATTCCTTACTCCCCCCCTTATTTTCAATTGGATAAGACTCCACACTACCCACCCCCCATTGTGTTATCAATGTTGGCATAGGAACAAACAAAATTGACTATACACTAACACTTGTATTTTTAAAATAATTTAACGTCATTATGTGATTGTACTAAATTGATGCCATGAAAAAAAAAAAAAATCCAGAGTTGGCATTATGAAAATGAGAGGATAAAAGTGATTAAAAATAAGGGTGAATTATACTTTATATCTTAAAAAATTTTAAAATTTTTATTTTATATATTCAAAGATTAAATTTTTTATATCATATTCTCAATGTATTAAAAGTGTTACAATGTAACTCTTCCGTTAACTTTTTATTAGTGTTTTTGTTCGTATCAATAGGTTGAATTTTAATGGAAAAAATAACAGAAATTAATAGAAGTGTCATATTACAACACTTTTAATATATTGAAGATATAATATAAAAAAATTAATATTTAAAAATATAAAGTGAGAATTTTAAAAAATTTTAAACTACAAAATGCAAAAAAAACCCTGAAAATAATTAAGGCCCCAAATAAAAAATTAGGTAAAAACTTGAAGGATACAAGTATAGTAAACCAAATACCAAATTGAAAGGATGCACCAAAACTTGTTTAGAAAAGAAAATAAAAGAAAAGAAAGGATCCACCAAAACAGCCAAATGCGAAGAAAAGTCAGAGAGAGACAGACGTTGTTTCAGTTTCCCTCTTCCTCTTCTTCTTTTTTTTCTTCTTCTTCTTCTTCTTCTTCTTCTTTCTCTCTCACACATCGAAGCGTATAGGCCACTGGCAATGGCGGCCTTATCACCAGCCCTAAGCAACAACAGCACCGACACGCCCAAACCCACCAATACCACCGCCATCACCGCCGCCGCGAGCACTCCTCCCTCCACCAACGCTTCAAAGAATCTCCGAGGCCTCAATAAGCCCAAGTGCATTCAGTGCGGCAACGTCGCTCGCTCCAGGTAGTTTTATCTTTCGTTATTCCCTTCAATTGCTCTTATGTGTCCTTCAATTCTTCCACTGCAAAACCCAAAAATTCGAACCCTAGCATTTAATTTCGTCACTGAGATTTCCACTGTCCTCACCCATGTATATGCTAATATGGGTACAAGAGTATGTGCTTGTTTATTTGTCTGCAGAAAGTTGTTGGAAATTGATTAATAGATCGAGTTCGTATGACATGCATCATTCAAAACCCTAGGGGTTTTTCTTTATTCTGTTCATTACTATTGCTTGAACTGTTATCTGGGTATGTGGGAAAGTGCCTGTTTTAGCCAAATAGGACTTGCTGTTTACGTCTACAGGTGGCGAAATTCATGCTTTGATTGGTCCTTGCTCGTCGTCTTGGAGCTTCATATTTGAAATAGAAAATTGGCCATTCAAGTATTTTGCTCCTATTGATGTCCCCTTAAAAAACCTTATCATTTTGAGAGCAAAGCAGCTGTTATATTTGGACTCGCTAAGCTTCTTATTGGCCACTAAGATCAATGGGAACCCATATGAGGATGAAAGCGTTCATCTTAAATTGACATAATTAACAGCCAACAATGAGCGCTAGTTTATATTACCTATCCCCCCCCCCCCCCCCCCCCCCCCCCCCCCCCCCCCCCAACAAAAAAAAAAAAAAGAGGGAAAAACAAGGTGGTTCTAATTTAATTCGGCCTGTAAGCTTAAAAAGATGAAAAACATCTTGATGGACTGTATAGAATCCCAAAAAAGCACTTGAAATCATTCAAACAATTGCAACAAATATTATTAGAACAGACAGTGATAAATTCCTTATTACGAAGCCTAACAAATGGACTGATTGAGTAGACAACAGATGGACTATTTTAAGGTGATCTTTTACACAATCCAAGAACTTCCATAACATTGGCGTGATTCGGTTTGAGCAGATGATCCTGACATGATACACATCTTTGCAAGGAAAGGCTGGCCAACGCCTATAAATAGAAGTTTCTTTCATTCTCTATTTGGCAAAGGAAGGCGGGGCCAAACTTAGAAGTCGACAAGAAAAGAGCTTTGAATAGTCATGGATATCACTAGAAGACATGAGAGAATTGATCACCTGCTAATTTTTCTGATTAGAGATGCTCTAAACAGTGAACATAATGAGAGAAAATACACTTCAAAGGGATATCAGAGTTTATTGATTATTTGATTGTTAAAAATCTATGACTTTAAGCCTCTGTGTATGAATCCAAACCAACCAAAAGGAAAAATACTGATGTTCTGCAATCTGAAGACGATAAGTGGATTGTTGTGAATCACAGGATCAAACGGATTTGAGACTTTGAGTGGATTGTTGTAGATGTAATAAGATTCATGATATGTTGCTGCTGTTAGATTTGGTGCAATGACATCACCTAACGTTTGCCCATATATAGGTGTTTGATAAATGTTATTGTACATGTTACTTTATACCTCTTATGGTGTTTTGATGAAACCAAATAACTATGTAGGTGTCCATACCAGTCATGCAAGAGTTGCTGTGCAAAAGCTCAAAATCCCTGTCATATACACGGTATGCAAAATTTAAGTGCTTAGGTGGTCAAGAGAATTGTCTTAGTTTGCTGCATATGGGGAAGAAATGTTGTGTGTGCTCAGCATGGATGGCAGGACCTCAAAATTTTACACATAACCTCTTATTTATGTGTTCCAAACAAAAATCACACGTTGTCTTCGTCCTGACTTTAAAATTTAGCTCAAAAGTTATTGGCTATGCAACCTCTTGTTCATTTGTGATGTCCGGGAATTACTACAGTTCTCTATTCAAAAGGTTGATAAATATCATGCGCCTTTTCAATAATTTGTACTAGCACCAGGTGTCTTTGTCTTGAAATAGTTAAGCATTATAATTCTAGCATTTTGATTCGTGCATTTCTCCCAGGTGATTTCACACATGATATTCCATGTTATCATACATGAGGTTCTTTATTCTTGTGTAAGAAAGTATGACTTTTGGAGAATGTTATTATTGTTTGAATTGCATGCATTGATTAATAGTAACTGCACTTGAATAAATAATATAGTTTCTTTATATTCCTGTAGAAATATCCAAATATTGCAATAGACATTGTGGTCTCGGGATTTCTCTCTTTCAACTATGATGATTTTAGGTACTTATTGAAGGGAGAAACTAAGAATATTTAGTTAGGCATGTTCACTTAGGGCATATTTGGTCCAGGTATTAAAAGATTTGATTGGATTAATTTAATCTGGTGATGATGTAATACCAAGTTTTGATTGAATTATAGTGACCCGGTATTAATTTCTCATTAATCTTGCTCCTATTCATTGTTGGCATTTAACACATAATATTAGGTATTAATGAATACCATGTGGTAGGTGATATTATTTTTAATAGGTTCAGTATTAAAAACACAATAACTTTATTATCCCAGTAAACCTAAATCCATACCCTTATATAAAAGCTACACATTCTGCAAACTCTTGCCCTCAATATTTTTTTTTGTCATTTTCAATTTAGTACCATACGCTATTACCTAATCCAAACATGAATATGGTATTATAATTATAGATTTATATCTCATTCCAACATTGATCCAAACTTGTTACACAAAAAGATAAAGATCAAATAGTACGTTTATTAATACCATTCGTATGGATTGAATGGGAACCAATTACCTAATTCCATATTTTGTTCGTACCCGAACCAATCATGCCCTTAAAGTTGATGGGTGATGTTGATTCCATTGAAACAATAGCATAGACAATCAGATGACCTAGCGCCCTTCAAGAAATTAGAACACTTGAGCGTATAATAGCTGTAATGAGAAGATTATGATTAATTTTGGTTGCATCAAGTTAAAAAGGTCATTGAGCTGAGTCGTGAATTAATAGATTGGTCAACAATTGTCAAGTAGTCACAAAAGTTCATAAAGTGTACAAGGAAGGTTAGTGTCTTTGGAATATGTTAACAAATGTATCTTTATTTTTGGTAATTCTCTTCTCTTATCTTCAGTTTCTCTTTAGAAAATGACATTGCTCCTAGGAAAAAGTTTGAAGAATTTTTGTTTATTCGTTGTCATATTACCAAAACCACAAAGATTTTCGTATGGTCAATAGTGTTAGTTGAGTAATTTTTTTGTAATGACTTTTACTAGCGGACGTCCCGTGTGATGCATGAAATTTGTCTCCCCAACCATCACTCAATTTCACCCATTTTTCAACCCTCATATTACTAAGAAATTACCCATTAATGTATTAAAATTTGTGAAATGTAAAAAAATGAAGAAAAATGAGTGAAAATTTAAATTTGAAATAATTTAAAAATATAGTGGGAGTAGTTACAAAAGATGGAGGAAGTAGTTAAATAAGCCAAATTGAATAATTTGATTGGAAGGGGTTAATTAAATATTTCAAAAATCTAGAAATTAAGCGCTTAGGGAGGGAAGACTTCTCAAGCCCTCTCACCCAAAAAAATGTTTGTTTTATATATAAAATGTTTTTCTATTTGCAACTTTTATGTTTACTAGGGTTGTAAAATGGATTAAGCTACTTAAACTTAGCTTGTGACTTGTTGGGTTAATAGCTTACTCGATTTTGGTCTCTGAAGTAAACAAGCCAAACCTGAGCATATTTTAGAACTCGTGAAATTATTGAGCTTTACTTAAGGTTTGGGTGATAAGTTGATAAGCATAGTAAATATAAGCTATTTGGGCTTGATTTATGATGTACTCGGTCATTAGCCAAAGGTCTGCTCATGTGTTATACCAGCAGAGCTCTAGTGTCTTTTAGAGCTCGTTAAAATTTACAAGTGGAGCTTGAGCAACCTGCCACTTGTTTAGACTTGGATCATTTATATTGCTCTTGGTTACTTTCCTCGGTTACTTTCCAGGCAGTTGCACATGCAAATGGTGCGGCCCCCAACTGCGGCCAATTTCCTATAGATAGCCACCATGCTTCAATCCT